>NIWZ02000006.1:0-670455 GCA_002242745.2 Lecanicillium sp. LEC01
AACCTTTTTTTTTTTTTTTTTTTTTTTTTTTTTTTTTTGCTGTGGTTCTATAAAACATGCAGCTCGAAAAGCACACGAGACCACTTTATAAAAGTAGAAATTTACATGGCCCTGCATTATTCTCGTCTCGGCTGATTGCCACTCACTCGGACAGGTATGATATTCAACAATACGAGTTATATGGTGTAAGTCGCCGTGGCTGGTGACTCAGCCACAACCACCACCACCACCAGCATAATCATTACTGTGGCATCCAAACGCGTCTCGCGTTCAACTTACAGTACACACACAGACAGGCTCGTCTGAGATTCCCTCTGTTCAACCTGTCTCTACAACAGTACATAATAATCCTAAAAATAGCACACACAAAAACATGTCTTCTCACAACATAGCCGCCAACACTCTCTATTCTTTCCTCCTAACCGCCGGCCTGATATGCGGCCCACCATCCATTACCAGACTCTCGGGTCGGCGCGAGTTTGGAATTTGGGAAAAGTTGGCCAACGGGCATTCACTTGTTGTACCCTTTGGTCACTTGAGCGGTGGGAACTTGTCTGGTCGCAACTTGGTTCCGCAGCAGCAGACTCATGATATAATCGTACAAGCTTCGCATTCGTCGTCTCATAGTGCTATAATGTGACCGGTGAAGGGCGTACCTTTTGGTAAAAACAGCTGACCATTAATCCCAATACCAGATCATCGTCATAACTCAAGCTAGAGACCCTGTCCGTCTGATTTCCGGTATCTTATAAAAGCAAAAAAATAAAATAAAAAATACACATTCCGTCCCGTTGCCGTCATACAACACCACCCTTCCCAATTACAAAGGAAAAAATAAAACATTTCAACTGGCCGACAAAGGCGTGGCTAGCGATTACGGGGGCTTTCATTGTTTAAGAGGACTGGTAACGTGCCCATGTTAGCTTTCGAGCTCAGCAATTTCCACGAGTCGGGCTGGGTGTATACTTACGTTGTAGGCAGCCTTCTCGTCCTCGTAGCGCTTCTTGTCGGCAGCAGCCTTGGCCTCATAAGGGGCGCGCTGCTTTTCGCTGAGGGCCTTCCAGCGCTCACCGAGTCTCTTGCCGACGTCACCAAAGGTGGCGTTGGGGTTCTCCTCACGAACGTTGTCACGCTGCTCGTTGGCGAAGAACATGTAGGCAGAGAGACCACGCTTGGGGGCGTTGGGGTCTGGATGGGTCAGCATCAATGTTGGTGGCAGCAGCGCATGGGAAGAAGTGACTGAGACTTACCCTTCTTGGCGCGGCCCTTCTTCTCAACCTTGGCACCACGCTTGGGAGCTGCTGTCTTGGGCATTTTGATTGACTAAAAGATTGCGTTAGATGTGAGATGGGATCAATAGACATGAAAATGGGGAAAAGAAAATGGTGCCAGGGTAATGAGGAGCGATGGGGAATTTTCCGCGCCCGCGAACGTGAAGGGTGAATGTTGTGTTTGGCCTTTGCGACCGTCAAGTGCACCTTTGCGCAAGTCACGCGTAGCGACCTGGGTGGGTGGGAGAAGGTTGATGTTGGAAAATGAAGCCAGCGCCGACGGCGACAAATCTCGTGTAAGTGAGATTGCGCGACGGGGTAAGTAAGCTGGTGTTGAGGGCAGTAGCGCGCCAATTGCGGGCGTCGCGTGGTGGTGAAATGAGAGGTTGAAGCTCGAGATTCAAGCAAGGACAGTGGGAGCTTACCTTGGGGGGTTTTTTTCCTGACAAACGGGAAAATGTGTTTTGTTGCGATGAAAATTGGCACTGCGAAGCGGCGTGTTAGTGAGCCATGTTGATAGAGAGAAGCGCGCGCGCTAGCCCAGTGGTGTTTGCCCGTGTAAGAGGCAGCGAGGCAAAGAGATGCGACCGCGAACGCGTCGCAAGGCCCGAGATTGCACGATGCTTCGTTTCTCGATGAGAAACAAAGCGATTCGGATGCAAAAAATTCGGGTTGCGCGCGGGCAGCAGATGCAATTGCAAATAGCCGGTTGCGCGGTGCGGTGACCAGCTCGCGGGCGGCGATGGACTGGGGAGGCCAAGTACTCACCAGAGGTGCTTTGCGGTGTTGTGTGTTGCGAAGTTACGCGGGGAGACGATTTGTATGGGGGATTTGTATGGGAGAAAGAGAGGAAGTGGGAGAGAGGGCTGCGCCGCCTTTTTACTATGGGCGAGTGATTGAGGGCGAGGAACGCGGGCGGCCCAGCTGCCACCCACTTCGTGGCAGTCCAGTCCACCTAAGGTAGGTAGTCAGACCAGCAGACGGGGACTGCGAGTAGGTACTCGTACCAGAGATACCTTAGTACAGGTACGCTCCCCGTCGCGCCCGCGCAGCAACCACGCAACTCACGCACCCACGCACCACCCTTTTTTTTAACCGTGTCCGTCGCAACCACTCACGCACGCAACCCAGCACACACTTTCCATGGGCAAGCCGCACCCCCCCTTTGACTGAGCTTCTTCTGCCCGACCATGTACTGCTACACTGCCAGACCTAGTACATACGAGGGCGCCGCGACTGTCCGTCCTCTTTTTTTGGGGGTGGACGCGGCGGCGCTGGTCGAGTCCCTTTTCTCTCCAACAAGTTTCCCCCCTTCCCATCACTGCACTGTTTGGGGCTGGCTGGCTGGGTGGCTCCTCACCTTTTTTTTTTTTTTTTTTTTTTTTTTTTTTGGGTTGATGGGATTCAATGTGCGGTCATGATACGTTTCTGTTTCGTCAGGAAGAGCGCAGGTAGATATACCCAACTGGCAACTTTATACTTGCCACTGCGGCAAAACGCTGCCATTATTTTCATGCGTTTTTATATTTTATCCAAATATTGTTGCACAATGAGTGTTCTATAATTCTAATCCAATCCCTTTCCCCCTCCCCCAAATCTTATCGACTCAACAACCCATCTATAAATCCTGGGTCAACCATTCGTCAAACTTCTTTTCATCACCAACCCTCCACCCATTCCGATCCAAACTCTTCTTGGCAACGACACAATCGAAATTAATATCCTCAATCAGCGCGTCAAGGCTCTTATAGTCTTTCTCCTCCCGAATAAACCCCAGAATCAGCAGCCGCATATGCACGCCGTAGAAATCCTGCGCAAACTTGTGCAGCACGTGCACCTCTGCGCTGCGGACGGTGTTTTTGTAGTACGGGTTGTAGCCTATCGACATGACCATGGGAAAGACGGTAAACTTTGACGATGATGACGGGGAAGAGTCCGGGTGAGAGGTGCTGCTTAGGTCCAGGCTTGCGTAGCCAAAGTAGACGCCGGATGTGAAATTGGTGATCCAGGGTGTGTTGGACTCGTCTACAGGCAGATTGGCGGTTGGGATGCCCAGCTAAGAGAGAGTCAAGTTAGTATTTCCCCATATTTGCTTTATTAATTGAGTGAATAGCGTGTGAGAGGAGGAAGAAGAAGAAGAAGAAGAAGAAAAGCTGGCGGTTTACTTACTTCCTTTGAACCACGACCAAACCCAGTAATGACTTTGCCTTCCATCTGGTAAGGATAAGGCGCCTCAGGGCCCTTTTCCGGCCCAACGACCTCTGGTCTACCAGTCATTTTTTTACAACGTTATTCCAATCTCCTGCCTGTATATCAGAGGATGGTTTTAAGGTGAGGCGAATCACACTCCTTGGGAAGAGCTCGGAGTGCGGTTGGTTTGGTTGGTGAGATTTGAGTGGATTTTGCGTTGACGGGCGGCGTGCGGGCTGAGTCACGCCAGTGAGGCTGGCGGCGTTTAGGGTAGGTATTGCCGACTGGGAATGGACCCTGGTGGTTTCAGTCGCTTTGCACTCGTGAGAATGACTTATAGTTGCTCTAAAATCAAAATAAATACTACAAAAGGAGTGTAAGACACTGGAGTTACGAGAATAATGTTAGAGTGACAATGCCACGGTGGCAAGGATACAGCACTCGGGATTATAGCTGGCCAGATGCTCGTACGGCTGAACAACTTGGAAGTCCGCCGCGGTTCTACGAGTTTCGCCGCCTCGGCCTTGATGGGTCCCAGGTTCCGCCGTTTTGGCAGTCTCTCCGCCTGCCAGGCTGGAGCAAACATGTAACCTAGAATTATACCTAATTATTCCCAACATCACCGTCCAATATTGTTCACACATGGCGTAGCGGTAAGTAACGATTCTTTGAAAGACAGACTTAATTAATAGCGAATAGGTATCTTAAAAATAGCACAGCAACGTCCAAACATCACAACATTACACCCCCGTGCATAATAGCACAAACTTGCCGCTCCGTGCAGACCGCTTGATCTGCATGCAGTGTCCCGTGTCCATTAATCTCCGCAGATAGGCTTCCTGTAGGCACCCGAGAGCGCCCTGCACGCAACCAATTTGTTGGGTCAACCGCGTCAATTACAGTATCACCAGATTGCAGGTTGCACGCTGCCACACATTCGGCAGTACAACAGCAATACAATAACCACAAAATAAACACTTCTTTAGGCAGCCGTCTTGCCGACAAGCTCATCCTTCCACTCCGTGCGCCCAAGTCGAATAATGTCGCTGCGTTCAAGAGCCCAATACTTGCTCGGCGCCTTGCCCTGCTCCGCAAGCTTAGCAGCGTGAATAGCAGCCTTGGCAATAACGTCGGCATCCTGCGCAAGCGCATCTCGAGCACCAGGGCTCAGCTTGCCCAGTCCGTTGACCAGGCTCTGGAACCAGCCCTCTGCAGTGCGTGTCTGCTCACGTTGGCCCATGATGACGCCGGGGCGGACAATAATGCCGTGCTCAAAGTCCAGCTCCTTGATGCTGTCCTCGACACCATTCTTCATCTTGCTGTAGGGCATCGAGCTGGAGCCAGGGCCACGAGTGCCACCGCTGGAGATGAATACAAACGTCTTTACGCCTGCCTCCTTGGCCGCCTTGGCCAGCTCAATGTTGAGGTCGTGATCAATCTTCCACTGGTTCTGGATACCGCCTGCTTGGGCGCGGGTCGTGCCGAGGGCAGAAAAGACGGCCGCGGGCGTAGGGCTGGCGCTCTTGAGGGTGCTTGCCCACTTGGTTGTGTCGCTGTCGATGACGGCATTGAGGTTAGGAGACTCGGATTTGGGCGCGCGGCGGGTGATTGTCATTACAGGCTTGTAGGAGTCGCCGGAGAGAATTGTAGAGAGGATGTTGGAGCCGACGAGGCCGGTTGAGCCGATGATTGCGGCGGACGACATGACGACGTTTTTTCTAAGAATCGAGACTGGTAGTGAGATCTGATTCGAGCGTGTAGCTATAGTTGGAAGTGTCAAGATTGATAGTAGAAAGGTCGAAGCGAGACTGTGAGCTAAATGGCAGCAGATTCGATGAAAAGAGGGAGAGTGTGCCAAATGGTCGGCTGCAATGTTGCAATTTAAAATGTCTAAGTGGAAGGCGGGAGCGGAGCGGACTTGGTGGCAAAGAGCTGCGACAGGTACCTACTCGTACAGTAGCTCCAGCAATCGACGGACGGCCTATCTAATCGGAGCTTGCTGGGAGTGGCCGGGGTCCAAGTTGCCCCCACCATCCCCCGCCACTGCAACCACTTACCACGTACTCGTAGACCAGCGACGTAACAGGTCCCTGCCTGGCCATTTCAAGACAAACACATTGGGGCGGCACACGACCCTTGATTTTCTGTTCAACTGGCGTTCGAAATTTCAGCGTCGCAATACTTTTGACTTTGAATATCCAAGACAATTTGTTCACAGCACAACTCGCCCAGCCAACCATGGCAACACAATACGAAGGTGAAATCTCCTCTCCACATCCTCTTTCCATTTTCTCAGATCTCCCGCTGACACAACCTCAGTCGAGCACAATGTCGAATTCGTAGAACCCCGTCGCGGCCGCCGCGTCGACATGGCCTCCTTCTTCTCCCTCCTCAACCGCGTAACCGAGCCCTCAGGGACAGGCCACAACCCGCACGCAACGCCCACGCCAGCCGACGCCTCAGACCTCTTCCGCATGCTGCAAGACCAGCTGCTGACGCTACACAACACATCCCCGACGGCAGATAACCGCAACTTTCTCGAGCAGCTCATCTCCTCGCTGGACGACGAGATCCAAGACCCGCCGGCGTCGCTGCGGGGCGTCAGCCAGGAGTTTGTCGACTCGCTGGACCGGGTGAATCGCAAGAAGCTCAGCAAGGACGACGACTGTGCCATTTGCAAGATTCCGTACCTCGAGGACGAGTGGTGTTTGGTTGTTGAGTTACCGTGCAAGGGACGCCATCAGTTTGATCTGGAGTGTGTTGGGCCGTGGCTTAGAAGTGTGGGCTCGTGTCCCATGTGTCGTCAGGAGATGAATAAGAAGCCTGCGCCGGTTGTGGAGGATGATGATGATGAGGAAGAGGATGGTGATATGATGTATGCGTAAGAATTGCGGTATAGAGGAAAAGAATTCAAGGCGAGCATGCTGCGGGGTATTTAACGAGAGCAAGGGCGTCTGAGGCGTTTGTGATTGACGCGATAGTCAAGTACGGGATGGGGAGCTGTTGTTTACCTATACACGAAATATATTAGGCAATCTATTTACCTGCTGCGCGTCTCGTCATATTCTATCAGGAGAGGTCGCCAAGAATCTTTGAATATGCGGGGGGCTTTTTACTGTTCCATCTCGTTCATAATCTCGACTACTCCTTCCAGCCTTTCTTTTATCTTCTCAAACGCCACCTTCTGGGTGAGCGCTGACAACTTATTCTTCCAAAACTGCCAACGCTCCTGCGAGGGTCCGCCGCGACCTTGAAACTCGCTACCGGCCTTGGTGACCTGAGCTGTGTGCTCGTCGGCGCTGACCTGGGTGCTGAGGCTGTACAGCTGCTTGCCGGCGTGGGTGATCCATTCGCAGGCGGCGGCCAGCTGTGTATGCTGCGCTGCGTGCTGCGTGGGCAACGGCTCTTCGAGAGCGGAACGAAGCTGCCAGATGCCGAGGTTATATGCGTTGGGACGGAGATATAGGGTTCGTGCGGCGAACGAGTTTAGAGATATCCAGCCTTGAAGCTGGGCGTCTTTATCTGTACCGTCGAAAGATGGCGTGACTTTTAACTTGGGTTAGCTTATATAGAAATAGAACGAGCTCTTGTAATGAAGTAACGTGACTCACAATTCCACGACTCTCGCATTTGCGGACCCAACATGGGGAGATCTTCCCAGACAGTCATCTTTTCATCCCAAATTTCCACGTCGGCCGTCTTCTTGCCATGCAAGGCGCCCAGGACGTCGGCAAGGTGCTGCATACGGGCATCCGTCGCAGGCACCAGCTTGACGGCGCCAATCATTGTTGACCACAGGTTCCAGAAGAAGCCCTCGACGGCTTCCTCGCCCTTGTCATGCGCATACACCTCCTTGAACAGGTCGTCAATGGCATTGGCAGTGCGCTCGGCGGAGAGGTCGGTAGGATCTACTTGGTTGACGTCACTGTCGAGGATCTTGACAATCTTGCGCGTTCGCTCTACATCTGGACTCTCCTCATTGACGAGTGACTGAATGTTGATTTTGGGAGCTGACATGGCTGCTGAAGGGCGATGCAAATGCGCCGCGCCAGATAATTGACTTTGAAGCCTCGTGCACGGATGGAACGGGCGGCAGGTGGTGATGTGCGAGTAGTCGGCGGCCGATGGAAGCGGGGAAACGGAGCTGGCGATCTGTAGAAGAGCTGGAGTCTGGCGCTGCGGTATTCGTATGCTTTGCGGAAAGATGATGCGGCCAATTGCTCGCATCAGGTAGAATAGAGGAGTAAATGCAATTCGTCGCGACGAAATTTGGCGTGACGTAAAGGCACAGTAGAGTGGAAAAGAAGCTGTCGAGAACAAGATGTACGTCGCCGCTTCGAGTGATCCGCACAGCTGGCCTACCTAGGTCTGTACTCGTAGCTGTAATGGGAGAGGGGCAACTGACGAGGGGCCCAATCACTTGCGCTGGCCAAGCCACGATCTGGGCAGTGATGTAACCGCTCATATAAGTTTTGACATTTGAAGTAATTGGGCGTTATAACTGGATTCGGGCCCTGAGCACCGCCGCTTTAGCGCATGAGCTGCACTGTGAGGGCTTGTGCTGGCCTTTCAGATTCTGCTCGACGTCCACGCGACGACCAATACCTACGCCAGGCAAATGTGCAATCTTCACCGATAACCAGGCAGCAACCCAGGCGAATCCGTACTAGGTACTCGTTTAAAATGGGGCGAAATACCCTTCAACTAGTTAGTAATCAATCAAGACTCTTTGAATACACTACGGAGTAGATAAAAGCTTCGATTCCTTGATTGGCGCTTTTTGTTGTGCTAACTAGCACGCCCACCACCATGCAATACCGTACGTATCTCGGTCGTACGATGGCTTAGTTAGTACCTTACCTATCTTCTCCTGTCGTAACTCGCCGCATACAATGGAAGCTCTTGTCAGTTCCGCGCCGTTGCTCAGCCCCGGCATGCGCACCTCATTGACTCTCTTATCAAATGGTTTTCTGTCTGTCTATCTCTCTGCATGTATTTCATGCTACAGACTCTCATGGCGTCACTCTGTGTTTTCACTCCCCCCTTTATTATTGCGCCACAGCTAATCAACAGAGACACATCTAGCACACTGGATATACTGTAATGTAATTCCATGACGCAGTCCTATTTGCATGTCCAATATCTGTACTGCCTACTAGGTAGCAACTGCTGAGTTCTCTACCACGCTACTTCACGTTGCAGGAGTGGAGTTGTCATGTTTCAAAACACGTTTATAACAATGTCGAATCTTCCTTTCCCCGCACAATTCCCCGCATAAGTCTAACTTGGAGATGGCACCAATTGAAGGCAAGAGTTTAAAAAAAAAATATGATCGACTGCTGGTCAATCTGCTCGCGCTAGACTACGGGTCCAGACCGAGCAGCCACTCCGGAAGGTTCCGAATATTCCGTCCTGGGCATTCTTCTTTATCCTGAAAGTCCTTCATCTTGCAGACGGTTGCCACCTACCCCAGAAAATATCGACTAGTTTATCTATGACTATCAATACAAGGCGTTGTCATTGTTTCTATAAGTACTGGGGTCTGATCCACCCCGTCTGTGAAGGGCTTTGGGTTTTAGAACCATTTTCACGACGCAGAAACAACAATCCGACATGAGCAGCGAAAAGGAAGAGATGGAGGGTAGACTTGAAGATGTGTCTACCAAAAACTCTCGACTGAATGAAGTACTCACCATCGAGTCTACTTCGAAAGAGGAGCAGAGGGCGTTGATGAAGACAGACCTTGTGTAAGCACAAAGACGCATACATGATAGAACGGACAATGTCTGACTCGCTGCAGTTTGATTCCATTGATGGGATTTGCTTACTTTCTCCAATTCCTCGACAGATTCATTCTCGGCCAGGCGACCTTTTTCAACCTTCGCGAAGATTTGGTGAGTCGCGCGCCGTTTGATTTTAGCATTTGTCAGTGATGAACGGGTGCTCATCTTACAAAACAGAACCTTCGAGGGCCACAGTATTCTTGGACTTCCGCAATCTTCTACTTTGGATCTTTTGTCTGGACTTGGCCAGCCTCGTATTTGCTTGTGCGACTGCCCATCGCCAAATATTTATCTATTACGGTGTAAGCTCTGTGGAATTGCATCTTCATATCGACTTGCTGACAATCCTTGTTCGTAGCTTTCTTTGGGGTGGAGTTCTGATGTGCCATGCCGCTTGTGAGAACTTTGCGGGCCTTATAGTTGTTCGATTCCTCCTCGGTGTTGGCGAAGCAGCTATGGCGCCAGGCTGTGCTTTGATCACCGGTATGTTCTACACACGACAAGAGCAGCCTCTTCGGTAAGATATATCGAAATGGTTTCTTATCTCACACTCTGACAATTTACAAAAGTCAATCCGCTTGGGCTTTAGGGAACTGTATCTCTTCACTTCTTGCGGGGTTGATCTCCTACGGCATCGGTAGCATCTCGACAACAGATATACCGCGCTGGAAACTACTCTTTCTCATTACTGGGGCCGTCACTTCTGCGTATGCCTTCATCCTCATCCGGTGGCTTCCCGACTCCCCATTGAAAGCCAAGTTTCTCACGCCAAAGGAGAGGAATATTGTCTTGCAACGAACCATGAAGAACAAGACCGGAGTTATGGACAGTGACTCGTTCCGATGGGACCATGCCCGAGCTGCCGTTGTTGATCCCCAGACATGGTTTCTAGTTCTCAATTGCCTTGCAGCTAATGTGGCGAACGGTGGTCTCATTACCGTACGTCCCGGCCTATTTGCATTTTCATCGTCGTTACTAACCTTTTTGCCATACTAGTTCGTGCCTATTCTCATGACGGGATTTGGATTCCCTCTTAAGCAGTCACTTCTGTTGCAGATGTCACTTGGAGCTTGTCAGATTATCCTGTTAGTCAGCTCATCTCTTGTGGCTACCTTTGTGCCATCCACCCGCTTGCTCTGTATGATTTTCAATACGTTTGTTTCCTTGGCAGGTATGACTATGGTTTGGAAGATCGACCTCAACCAGCCCGTGGCTCGAATGGCTGGTTTGGCTATGGGTGTAGGCTACTCCGTCAACATCCCTCTCTCCCTGAGCATCATTACGTCAAATGTGGCCGGATTTTCGAAGAAAAGCGTAGTCAGTGGTTTGCTATTCGTCGCATACTGTGTTGGGAACATTGTTGGGCCACAGCTCTTTCTTTCATCGGAAGCCCCGTCATATCCGGTATGTTACACAAACAATTCTGAAGCTACATGGCAGACATGTGACTAATACCGCCAACACAGACTGGGCTTAAAGCATGCATCTCTGGACTGGTCATTAGTGCATTCCTTCTGATGTGCCTCAGGGTCTACTACAGCTGGGAAAACAAGCGCAGAGATAGACGATACGGACGCGTTGAGGATATGGCAGCGAGTCAGCAGTCGGCGGACGATTTGTCGCAAAAGACAGACCGGGAGATTAAGAGTTTCCGCTATCTTCTTTGAAGACAAATGGCTGGGTGTCAACTTCAATGGACGATTTGGGGACTTGGTAGGTAGTAACTATGGTATTGTAGGTTTACGACATAATAACGAATGTGATAGGTGAATTTGGGGGTTTTTTTTTTCCAAAGCGCTGGGGCAAAGATATCTACTTTAATAGCCACATGCATGCAGTAGTACTAAGGCAAGACCGTAACTTAGCATGAATTCGGGCGTGTGTCTGCAATTTAGTCTAATGGGCTAGTTTCTCGATATTCACTGACCCTCCTCATCTTTGCGTAGGACTGTCACTTGCAACATAAGAGCTCAGCACAGACTTCTTCCTAGGGAGAAGCAACAAAACTGTGCGGATGAGAATGTTGCAGGATAGAGAGTGTTGGCTTAATACAGTGTTAATTTCCTTGTGGGAAGGGACTCACGCACGCGATATTCTAAGATAGTATCAATATATCTCGGGATTGTTCCGTCAGCTTCTGCAATTGTTGCGCGGGGAGAGGCCAGGGTGGTGTGGAGACGAGGCCGGGGGCAATCATATTCGGGATCTGGGGAAATGAGTCCACAATACCGGCTTTCGCGGAACGGAACATACTGTGATAGTGACGATCATGGCTTGGCAGAGTCGAAAAGACAAAGTGATACTACATGTAGAGAGCCGTTGACGCTTTTATGGGGGGACTTACGCAGCCTCGGGACAAAAAGAATAGCGGTTCGGGTCTTCAACCGTGGCCAGAGTTTGCAAAGCTCTTTAGATCTCGGTGCTCCTGTGGCTTGGTATACAGTCTTATAAACCACAACACTGTTCTGTATGCTGGCAGGCGATCGTAAAGAGTACCGGCAGCCCGTCAAGAGATATATACACGTGATAAGCAGCGTGTCTAGCAGAACGAAAAAAGCACACAAAATAAGAGCTACTGTTTTAAATTTTCAATTCTGCTTCTGATCACTGGGTTCTACGTACTGGCACTCTGTCTCTGAGGATGGTGCCCAATCATCTCCAAACAGACGGCGGAATGCTTCCATCTTGCGGGTTGAGCCCTTTGGACGGCCTCCTTGCCACAGATCATAGCGAGGATCAGCATTTTGTTCAAAAAACTTGGCTAGACGCGAGGACAATTGGACCACCGTGTCTTGATATTCCTGAAGCTCCGCTACATTGTGCTCCTGTTCAGGGTCCTTCTCCATATCAAATAGGACAGTCTCCCCCATGTCGTGCATTCTTTGCCAGAGTGAGAAGCGCGGTGTTTGGATACCTCGGCTTTCCTCTTGTTCAAAGAAGACAACATCCTGCCACTGCTGTCTGTCGTCTACACCCTGAAGACAAGCCGCAAAAGAGCGACCCGGGCTTCGCTTGAAGTTGGTGTGCTTCAGGCCTGCGTATTCCGACAGAGTCTGAGGATAGTCGACTTGACTGATAAGACGGTTGTCAACAGCGCCCGCTGCGACGCTGCCAGGCCGCCAGACAATAAGAGGGATGTGCAACCCAGCATCGTAAAGATGCGAAGGGTCGGTGTCCATGGTATGCCCCCACAGCCCGTGTTGGCCGTAAAGGTTGGATTGATCTGCAGTGTAAACGACCAACGTGTTGTTTTCCAGACCTCTGTCGCGTAAAGCCTGCACAATCCGACCTACACCTTCATCTACGATGGCGACCTGAGCGCAGACGTTGGCCATACTGGCAGGGTCGTTATGCATGCGTAGGTAACCGTACAAGTGATGAAGGTAAAAGTTGCTTGTGTCGTCTGGACCTTCAATTCGACGAAGCAAGCCTTCGCCAATAGCGGTCCGAGGAAATGAGGGGAGGGGTTTGCCTTCAAATCGCGAGTAGTACGGATTCTGGTGATCCGGGCCTAAGCACGATGGAGGCAACAAGTAAGGCGCGTCGTAGTTAATATTGAGGAAGAACGGCTTAGAGGAATCGACGTTATCGATATACTTCTCGGCCTTCTCAGTGAAGTATTGCACAATGTGTTTCCCGTGCACTGGATGCCTGACGCCTTCCTCAATGACATCGTTGTGGTACCAGTCGGTAGTGTGTCCAGTAGCGAAAGCAATCCAATCATCAAAGCCGGGCATAGGCTCAGAGGGATGCCCAAGATGGTACTTTCCAATTAGGGCGGTACGATAGCCAGCACCAGAGAAAGCCGTCGCCAGGGTTCGAAACTCGCGGACTGCGCACCAGTCAGAGGGCCAGTCTTTAAGATATTTGTCGTCGAGCCAATTATGGACTCCGTGCATAGACGGCATCAGACCGGTGAACATGCTGGCGCGACCAGGAGAGCACATGCCATTCGTTGAAAACGCCCATTCAAAGCGAGTGCCCTCAGCCGCCATCCGGTCTATGTTGGGAGTATACACATCAGCATTTCCATAGCAACCCAACAATGTCGCTGGCTGATTGTCAGCGGTGATGAAGACGATGTTCGGTTGTGAAGCAGTCATGATTTTGTTTCGTGTGGCTAATATCCGACGCTTGGCCGCTGCAATGTCAATGGTTGAAGTAGGAACGATTCGACGCCAAGTAGGAATGGGTCTGGTTGACTTTTAATCATCCAGGTGCTTATCTCTTGCATGCGCTATTATTGTCGCCCGGCATTGGTTCTTTGGGCCACATGGATTTCTTGCGCCATTCATTGCCAAACTACGAGTATAGCTGTGGCGGAAAAAGCGTTTCCCGTTCGGAACGCATTTTCGCTCGGAATGCATTTCCGCTGGGAGTATAATGGGGTACGTGGCTGGATTAGGTTCTTAGGCTAGACGGAACTAGGTGTAACTGTTCCGTAAACTAATCCAGGTGATATGATATGAGGGTGATAGAGTGATAGACGTGCTCCTAGCTAGGCGTCTAGTATCTAACCCGAAGTAGCCCGAAACCTTACGACTTTCGTCTCGTTCGGCGCCAGCCCTCTAAGCAAAGGTCACTCGTGACATGCTATTCGACACCGAGTACACCATATACGCCCTAATCCATTCGTCATATCTTGATAATAAGTTTATGTTTCGCTCTTTTGGTCTCTCCAACTCTGATAATTTTTGTGCTTGTCTGACTTGACTTCGTTAGTGGTGGCATCGACTGCATACACCATCTCCATCGCCAAACTCGACCATGCCACCACCTCTGTCTCTACCATCTTCCACATCTTTACTGACATGCCAGCTTTACAGCTGCTGTTAGCAAATGCTTTATTACTAGAAGATTAGTGGCCGATACCGATATAAAACGTGGAAATGAGTAGCATGTCGAGGATTATATTGAAAATTAAAGGCACATCAGGTTTATCGTGTGCTCGTGTGGCAGGTGAAATGGCAGCTTAAATAGCACCGCTGAATGCTGAGAAGGCACTGATTCGGGCAGGCCATGCTCTGTTTGCGGACTTGGTGAGGAACAAATCTCTTGGCAAATGTACCTGCGGCGTCAAATAGCGAAAGTCAAAGCACAAGACCGAAAAGCGCCACACTAGACCTTGCGTATCGCCATCTTATCTGCAATATACATCCACCTGATTACTCTACTAGATAGCCAAAAATCAGCCAAGGTATAAGGGGGAGACCTCTCCTCTATTATCACCCCATAAGGTCTTGACAGATATCTAGCCCGTTGATGGAAAGTTTCCTAGCCGTCCACCGTCCACAGTAAGACTGGCACCGTTGCAGTAGGCGCCGGCCCTAGATGAGAGATACAATATCGCACCAGCCATGTCCTGCTCATCACCCATCCTTCGAAGTGGCACCATCTCCGCTGGGAGCTCACCCAGTTCTCCGGCGGCATTTGTGTTGCGCGACACGAGCGACGCCGACATGTCGCTTGGAAACACTGTATCGCATTAGTAACTCACTTCATACCAAGCCATAGCGCCCAAAAAGGGTATTCGAATCACGTACATCCCGGGCAAATAGCGTTTGCTCTGTTTCATTGGAGTTAGGACAGTCAATGTCACACACAGAAAAAAGCCATGTAAGCGGGGTTGGGATAAAACATACCGAATATTCCACTTAGGCAAGACGATGGCAAGCTGCTTAGCAGCTAGAATTGCAGCGGCCTTTGACTGCGAGTATGCAAAGCCAGCAGGGGGCTTCTTATATAGACCCGAAGTTGAGGTTGTCATGATAATCTGCGAGCTTTGTCGCAAGTTTCCAGTCTTGTTGCCCTTGTCCAGCAGCTCCAAGAATGCCATGGACGTATACCATACCGACGCGGAATTGCTGGTGAATGTGTCGGCGTATCTGCTCAGGTCATGTGCGAGGTTCTGGTCCGCCCACTCCTTGAGAGTAGTTTCCTCGTCGATTGGCTTAGTCTGTGGACCACCCGCGCCAGCATTGCAGACGACAAGGTTGAGGTACCCAATGTCTGCCAGTATAAATGAGGCGGCAGACTGAAGACTCTTCTGAGAGGTGACGTCGCATTCGACTGGTATGACATTTGCACCCAGTGAGGCAGCAGCCGTTTGGAGTGTTTCCAGGCGCCGGCCAGCAATGTAGACCCTTTTGGCGCCATTTTGAACCAATGCCTTGGTCATCATTAGGCCAATGCCTAATCTGTGTTAGCTATCAATGTCTGTGCCGAATCAGTGGGAGCAACCAGCTTCACCTGTCCCGCCTCCGGTTACTAGTGCAACAAGGCCATCAACGTTGAATAGCGCTGCTGCGGACAGCGGCGTGGTGCTCTGTTCAGAAGACATTATCTCGCCTAAATGTCGTTTCTTTAGCCTTTGAACAATTTTTCGGCTCTCTATTATACAAATGGCCGGCGGGACATTTACTATTTAAGTAAAATGAGAGTGGAATACTACCCGGCCATTTGTAATCGTGAAATGCAGCTGTGGCTTTTGCCAATGCTCTCTTTGCCTAATAACAGAGTGTGTTTGCTCCACTTCAGCCTCAGCTCAGCATTGGGCGTGGTCCGCTTGTACGTTTGAGATGCATTATTCTGCCTTTATTAAGGCTTTCTGCCCCAGTGATTGTGAAGGGCCCCGGCTGGGACCTCGTCATGTGAACTTGTTGTGAGAAGCGCCATGCATCAGGGGTCCATCCCCAATATGCGCCCCTTGACAAGATCTGGATTGTACACCTTGTTTGGTACTACCACATGGGAAAGAGAATGTCGCCGTCTTACTTTGCGCGGTGACATGCTTCTGCGCCAACTTGTTCGGTGTTGAAGGTAAGTGTAAGAGCGCGTGAGCCATTCTGTCGGTGTCTGGCCGTTGATTAAACAGAAACGAGTGACGCACGTGCCACCAAACGGATATATGCACGACATCTAAGTTGCTGCGAAGATCACTATTACCTTAGACACAAACGGGGAGAAACAACGCACTGGCCCTGGATCAGAAACGGAGGGTTATCCCCCGATCGCTGACGATGATGATTGCTAAATATAATACACGCATACATGCCATTTGAATCCGATTGTTCCACCGCCCCTTTTGCGTTGCGGACAATTTCGACCAGTCTGGACTCTCGGTCGGATACTGCCGTCTACAATACGCCCGAAGAAGAGACGAATGACAAGAAAACGCCCGACTTTGCCTCCGGCATGCAGTGGTTGGGGGCGCATGCAATGTGTCTGCCAGCCTTTATCAATAGCAATTCCATCGTTCTGGGCCGTACTGTAGCATATCAGTCATGCCAGGGGCACTCAGATGGGGGTGTGGGCGGCGAATAATTCCAAGTATGATGTACGTATTGTGGCCCATCTCCGCGGGTACTCTATTTACAGCAGCAATGTCGCAGTTTACTGCGAAATTCTTGAGACATCCAAGCGGGAGACTCTTGGGTTCCTGCACAAGCTGCCATTTCAGTGCCGTACCTCAGTAGTGCACCTTTATTAGCGGGCTGTGCAAAAAGAGGAGCTGAGTTGAGCAAGCCTGCGTCTATTGGACCAGGACCACTTACACGAGGCCAACAGCCGTCATGTTCGCTTTTGCATTCGCCCCCAAACCATAAAGACGATACAATGCAACCTGATGAAGCGCTACGTAAACTTTACATGTATTTTTAGCCCATCATAAATGTAACTACGACGTACCCAAAACTCTCGTCTGGTCTCGACAACCTCCGCATCCAGGCTGGAATGCAAAACCGTCCCACCATACTAAACTCTCCCTGCCACCCTGAGACATTGGAACCAGCTCAACTGAGACCCTACCAGGCCCTGGTCAAATACCATCCCAACACTCCCTTTTGCGCACTCTTTGGTTCTGGACTCGGGGGGCTGTCTTAAAATAGCGCCTTGGTTAGTCAGTGCCCATTTCCGCCATCCTTATAGACTGTATATAAGGGTGTTGTTGCCGCCGCGTCCCGTGTTTCGCTCGACTGTGCATCACCACATACACCACCCACAAAAACGACAGTTTCGACTACAACGCTCTACCACCAAAACATACCCGAAAAGCACAGCAGGAACAACCGTTTTCCATCAAAATGAAGCTGTCCTTCGGTACCGTCCTTGCCTGCCTTGCTGGCCTCAGCATCGCTGCTCCCAGCGACTGGCCTGTGCAGGTCAAGAAGCCCGCTCCTGATGGCGCCATCGACCGTGGCATGTTCAAGGACACCAGCGCCAACAACTAAAATGCTCGAATTATAATACGGGGCACTCTTTTATATTCAACGAAAGGAAACCCAAAAAAATTCCAAAAAAAAAAAGGATGAAACTTGCGGTGCGACCTCGGGCGCGTCCATCTGCCAGCGAAACCATACACGGGAGGAGTGGGCAAAGAGTCACAATAAATGAATTGAAATGAGTTATGGAATCTGGCATTTTCTAGTACTACGGGACTTGCTATAGGGTTGCTAGTATCCTTATTCATCGAAGGGAGTCTTTGGTTTCAAGTATGCAGTTATTGGCACCACACGGCCTTTATTCAACTTTATTTAACTAGGGAGGCGAGGATAAAATACAAATTGCTCGACACGACATGCGAGCTGCCCTATAACTCATGTGCCATTCACAACGTGCCTTATCAGTGTATTGACAGGGTTCTTTTAACTTTTCATGATTTAAACCAACAGCTGGTCGCTTCCCAAGGTCATCCACGCGCAACCTCCATCTAAGCTATCGACATCTTCATACCACCATTGGCACAGATGACACTCCCAGTAGTCCACCCACTCTCCTCGGAGCAAAGCATATCAATCGTCCCAGCAATCTCCGTCGTAAATCCCGGCCTGCGTCCGCCCATAGACTCCCTCACAGTCTTGTCAAAACGCTGCGCATCATCACCCGCCATATCCAACACGGCCTTTTCGCCATCATACTGTGCGAGCGGCGCCGCATCTACATACGGCTGGTTAATGTCCCAAAACGTCTTGCCCGCCTGCGCATACATGTCTCCCCACGCTGGGCCTGGATTGACGGCGTTGACGGTCGCACGTCCAACCAGCTCACGGCTCCATGTGCGCGTCATGGCTTCCAGCGCGGCTTTGCTGCTGGCGTACACCGACTGGCCCTCGTAGCCGATGGACGACGAGACGCTCGATACGTTGACGATGCGGCCGGAGCGGTCCGTGGGAAGGTACGGTGCCACGGCTTGTGTGAGCAGGAGAGGCGCGAGGACGTTGACGTTGTAGACGCGGTGAAACTCCTCGGCCACAATGGGGCCTTGCTTGGGGTCGTTCATGGTCTGGTTGGACGAAACGCCGGCATTGTTGACGAGAATGTCAATCTGAAAAGTGCCAGAGGGGCTGTATGATGCGAAAAACGCCTTGGCTGCCTGCACAATGGTTCCTGCGGCCTCGGTTGCCTGGCTTAGGTCGGCCTGGGCAGTGTGGCACTTGATTTGGTGCTTGGAGGCGAGCTCGCTGCAGATTTGCTCAACTGGCTGCTTAGATGAGGGTGAAGTGTAGACGAGTAGGAGATTGCATCCCTTGGCTGCCAGGCGTCTGGCAACAGCCTCGCCAATTCCTAAAGTGAGCTCTGTTAGCGCTGCTGTTGCCTCCCATGGCGTCGGTGGTGAGGTTGGAGGGGCACAGAGTCTTACCCCGCGATCCGCCGGTGACGATGCCGAGCTTGGAGTCGTATGGTCTTCCGGGAGACATGATGCTATATCTGCTAGGCGCAAGATTTGATTATGTAGGACAAAGAAAATAGGCGAGCTCGGGTTAAAGTCAATTGAGATAGAAACTCCTGGTACTTATATGTTTTGTGGACGGACGGTCGCCCGATCTCGTTACCGGCTTCTGGAGCACACGAGCCAAAGTGGGACAAGATCCAGAAGCTTTTATGCGCGCCAATGACGAGCAGGCGCTTGAATTTATTGGAGCTATATGGGACAATATCCACGATACAGCCTATGACAGATTATAACAAACCTAAACTTGCATTTTCTCATAGTTTAAGCATGAGCAATTGAATTGTGCGCTTATAAATCTAGGCTGGACTCTGGCTTATTTCGTAGCGAGGCATAACGCTTATAGACGAGTGCTCGACGATTGTCGGTTTATCGTCATCTTATAATCAAAAAGCCTGTAAACCGTCTTACGTCCAGCCTCCATCCACACGAATGCTCTGGTTCGTCATGCCAGAACTATCATCCGCACAAAGCCACATGGCCGTCCTTGCAACCTCAGCCGGCACAAGCAGCCTCTTAATTGCTTGCGATCCCAGCACCTTGGCCTCGTATTCCGGCGTAAGCACATCTCTAATCTCCCGCTCCGTCGAGATGGAACCCGGCATGATACTATTCACCCGGATGCCCTTGGGTCCCAGTTCATGCGCCAGTGTCCTCGTCAAACCCATGATAGCGGCCTTGCTCGTCGTATAAGGGACAACCCCGGTGGCCGGAATCGCCCAGCTGATGCTTCCCATGTTCACAACCGCCGCTGTTCCAGCAGCCTGTAGCAGACCCGGCAGCAGCGCCTGCGTCAGGAAGAAGTGATGATTCAGGTTCACGCTCAGCGCTTTGTTCCACCAGTCTGGTGTAATTTCCTCTGTTGGCTTGACCATGCCCTGCGCCGCGCTGTTGATGAGGCAGTCTACTCGCGGGAAGTCGGCGAGGATCTTAGCCGCGGTGGTCTGTAGCTGGCCTTCAACGTCGGTCACATCGCAGTGATAGAAGATGGGCACATGGCGGACGCCGTCGAGATGTTTGACTTTTTCGACAACTCTAGTGGCCATGTCGTCGTCCATGTCTAGAAATATGACCCGTGATCCTTGCTGCGCAAAGTTCTCGACCATAGATGCCCCGATGCCCATTGCACCGCCCGTCAGGACGACGACGCGGCCATTCAGACTCGGGTATTTGGCGTAGTTGCTATTGTCTCCCATTTCGCGGTGATATATTATGGCTCTTTGATGTATTCGTCAGCCTTCTCACTGAGCAGAACAAGCTGCTATAGAGAAGAGAAGTTGTTGAAAATGGCAAGGTTCACGTGTCACAGATAGAGTGGTGATGGCGAGGGGTATCGTGGGGGTCATGTAGCTGATCCATAGTACCGACCTTTTCCAACGGGTGACGTTTCTCATGATTATTACTGTGATTATTAATTCTTTTTTCGTTTTTGACATTCAAATAAAGGTGTCAACTGCTTTTAGTCGGAGTCTTCGCAGGCTAATTCAACAGGCAAAGTAACTCGAGTTTCCACCGTAAAACAGATGCCGGGTAACGCGAATATATGTGCTATGCTTGACGATTCCCAAGAATACAATGTCACGGTCTAGGCATTAGAAATATAAGAACTTTTTTCCGCTGGTGTGCAGCTCATAAGGTATTAATCCAAATATATGTTTGATGTTCTTGATTGGTATTATAACTTAGCAGCTGAAGCAACTGATGGTAGGGTTGATGCACTTGTACCCCTGTTCGTGATATTGCACCGCAGCAGTGGTGCATCCTAATTGCACGTATACTTGAGAAAAAAGAGGAAAGTTATTCTTTATCGACTGATATCCAGTACTATTTACAGCTTTCAAGCCCCTGTGTGGGTGTCGCATTAAAGCTGAAGCAACGGTAAACGGCTCAATCCGCCAAAAAGAATTGTCCAGTAGCCGAATACTGTTTCTCAGTATTCGAGGAAAATGTTGCAGTCCGCCTAAATTAGGATCGAAAAGAAAAGAAAACATATTTTTTACAGTTTGCTACAACAAGCATGTGACCATGATACATACAAGTTATAGCGGGAAGAATTGTGACTTCAACCGGAGGTCCGTCATAGCCTGGAGCTACGAAAGCATACACAGTCTGTTTTGAGAAGCTAGATTGTGAGCTTATTTCACAGTTTGTTTGGTTGATTACAAGAAAACACTACAGGAAAAATTGCTATCTGTTCTATATAAACTGGTTAGAGGAAAAACACGTCAGGCGTCCTATCGCCGCAATGCCAGCTGCCAATTCGTACACATTTGACCCACCAGCAAAATAAATCTACGATTTGACTCTAGGCATACTTTGTAGTCACATATTTACTTGTCGTTCGTTTTCCTGGCGCTGTATAACATGGCGAGACAGCTCGAAGGTGTACACACCGTAGCAGTCAAGGCACGAATAACCGACAGTATAACGGAGCCGTCGAACAGCCCCCTCTGATTCAAAAGTGCTGATATAGTATCTGTGATTTCAAAAAACTATCTGCAGGCCTTTTTAGCAACTCCTCCATGCGTCTGAGCTTACGTGCTGAAACCATGGTGTGAAGGGTAGCGGCGGAACCACAACCAAAAATAGTGAAACAAGCGCCTGCAATTTTCTACAGAAATGGCAATAGAACGCGACTTTGACGTGCACTAGTAATCAAAACGGGCTTTGTAGAACCCGCTAATGAGGATTAGCAGGGGGTTGGCGGGTGGTACAAGCTTCCGTTACAAGTGGCCCGTCGAGTGAGCGGCAATCCCCGGAGACATCCACGGCATGGCCAAGTTGGGACGACGCTCCGAGCATTTCACATCGACTACGACGATGTGCAACCGAGCTCTGGGTGCCAAACCGAACGCATTGGCCGGCTTGTTATTACGAGTACTGTATACGGAGTAGTGACGCCGAAGCGAGAGCATTGCCTCGGGTCGACGCCCAATGGCTGGAGTGGCAAATGGCGAACTGATCAGCGTTATTCAAACAGCAGGGACCGGTCAGGCTACACCAGTCGGGTTTGGTGATATTCTCTTTGTTATCATTATCGGTGACGCCATGTGGTGTGTGTATCCAGAAACGCCGAATGTGATGTGTCACAGCTCGACATAGTCGGCATTGCATTCATTAACCTCCCAATGCGTATTTGATGAATCTTGTGATATAAAAGATCCAGGGGGTTATTAATAAGCGTGAACCTGAAGAACAAAGGACCACCGGCTTCAGGTCTGCATCCTTGGCAGTAGAATGCGTACTCGTAGTACTCCGTACGGCGTAATTAATCCTACTTTCGTAGGTACGTAGGTACTATAGCACTTGGAGTAAGCCTAGAGTGTCTCGGTAGTGCATTCCTCTCGGGTATCGCTCTAATTAATGCCCACGAATGCCACGAGGCAAACGGCAGTCGGCAGTTCTATGGCGGTGAAGCATAGGATGGCGACGTCGCCATCGTGGAAGGAGGAATACTTGCTCGTAACCCACCTCTACCCTTGTTTTCTGCTCTGCGTACCCTTGGTGACAGACTCCAATGGAATTGGCCCAGCACTGTGACAGTAACGCCCGAGTGTATACGAGTAGTACCTCCTACGTCGTACGGCGTACGAGTAAGCCCTTATGGCAACTGGGCTGCTTAGCGCCATATTGTAACCGCGTGCGGCATGTCATTGCGGCGCCTTCGCCTGTAACAAAGAGGCTATGGCAGTCCTCGACTAGAAATGCAGGGCGCATCCCGCCGCCTTGAAATGGACAAGGGGGGCGCCTCAAGGTGTGGCGCCTGCGCTGTGGTCCGGGCCTTGTGAGTCCCCTCAAACTGAGCATGGAGTCGGTTGTTACTGCTCCATCAACCATGTACAGCGTGGTATCCGCCTAAACCGGGGATCGATTTCGACACGTGGACTGACAGGGATGTCGACACAAGCTGCAAAGCTCGGCCATCTTCAAGACAGCTCACCATTGCGAGCACTCCAGACTCTAGCACTTTGCAGAGTATGTACTGTGGGAGGATAAGAAGCTATTCTGTCACGTCAGCTCGCCACTTGTGCATTGCCAATACCACAAGATCGCAATATCTGGGCATGCAGCTTAACTTTCAGCCTGACCATGCAAAAGTGATAGAGCCAGGCACGCGGTACTCGTACAGCTGTGAGATCAAGTAGCTCCTGCGTTTGGCCTTCGAGGGCCCAGGGTCCAATATCACACGCGCAGCGGTCCATGCGCCTCAGTGGCTCATTCGCCCGCGGTCATACATTACAAGCACAGGCACAGAAAACAACCTGGATGAGGCGCGATAGGTCGACCCCCATCGGAGATATTGCAAGGGACCTGGTTGCAGCGGTGAGTCCATAGGGCAAACAAGCCGGGGTATGCCACCGATTAAGCCTGTTACTTTTGGTTCAAGCATGTGCGCCCTCACTGTCATACCAGGGCAGGGTTCCCACCTCCAACCCACCCTCGCAAGCAGTCATATAACGATGGGCATCTATCGCAAAAGGCGGAAGAGGATGTAATTAGAGCTTGCCATTCTGTGCGAGTTCTTGGATCAGACAGCAAAAAGTGGTGCATATGACATCAATTTCCTCCCCACTGTAGCGGGCACGGCCAAAGTTTGGTTACCAGGCCAGGCCTTCTGAGACGAGTTGGACGCCAGTTTCATCTGCCGTGACCAGACGAGCACGCACAGACGATTCTTTGTGCTTTAAATAAATAAATAAAAAAGTTTGCCAGGATGATTGGACCCATTGGCCCAAGCCCGGAGATGCCGCGATACGTTGTCAAGCCTCCGGTCTCCACGGCAGGCCAACTTTGATAAGAAAGGCGACTGAGGTTCCCGGGCAGACTCCGACAAACGTACAGTACAATAGCTTGGCGTGGGGATTTGGCAAGCCGACCGGAGCTCGGTTGTGTAATCGTAGCGCAGCGCCGGATCTCTTTGCAATCTCGGCTCGGTATCTCGAGTCAGGTTTTGCTGAACACATACAATTGCGCGCCGAGAACAAGCAAGTACATCCAGTCAAACAATGGTCAGCCAAAGAAAGCACTAACACCCGGCAACAACGAGTTAGGTGGCATAGAGTTGATTTCCGTGGCGGCCAAAATTGGCGTTCTCGTTCGGCCTTAATACCCAGCCAGCGAATAGCCGAGCAGGCAGATGTCAGGCTGCGCGGTAGATAGCTGGTGCGTTGCTTTGGAGCGGCGAAGGCGCTATACCGAATTCTGCAAGTAGGGACTCGTACGACTGGTGACAACCAATATTTCAAAACGTTGCGAGCAGTAAGCAAAAAGTTAATTTCAGCTGCAGAAGCGCAGGGCGTACGAGTGGCGTTGAGCGTGCATCTCGGGCGGATACGTCTGGCTTGTCCGAATATCAAGGGCTGCATGACGTTTCATACTGCGCATGCAGTCGCAAGACGTAGAAGATGTACTGTAGTATACTGTAATTACACGTACTTCCATATACAGAATGCATGAATCTCGATCTAGCTATGCAGGGGCTGGTAAATTTGAGAGTCATGTCTACCAAGCCAGACGGAGGCGAACCTGAGTTTGGGCATGGGTTTTGCTCTGCCTGGCTTCCGAGAGCGAGAGAGAGCGTGCGTGTGTGTGGACGCGAGTGCTGCGCCCGCCGCCATCTATGTTCGCGGGCAGGTGAGCCACCCTTCTGGAACCTTTATTACCAGAACGTGGCTTGAATAGAACCTGTCGAATCACAATGAGCAACCGGGAAGGGCTGAAAGGGGCTTGAGAAAATTTGTTATCAAATGCTGCTGTCGAGAGTATGTGCAACCCGAGACCTTGGACGCTGAATGGACGGGCTTTCCTCGTCGTCTTTAAGCCGTATGGGTTGGGGAGCAGACCGCCAGGCCGTTGGGATGCGCTCATGTGGCTGCAGACGTACAATGTGAAATGTTAATCATGCATGCATGCGGTGGAAGCAGCATGGGAGATTGTCAGTGCATGATAAGGGATTGGTTCATTTCTTAACAAGAGAAAAAGGGGGATGCGTTTGGGGTTCTGTAGAGTATTCGTGCACATGTACGGCTCGGGACACATGATGCAAGAGTAAAGGAGAAGCGATGTCAACATCTCTGTCCGGTGTGGACGCGCGTATGTGATGGAGGGCGATTGGATGGCTTCTTTACGAGTATACAATAGTATGGTTCCTGTTTCTGCTTGTATTTTTGTTAGATGAGGAAGCATTGAGGCTTGCTTGCGTACTCCGTACTTGTATGGTCAATTGCTTCTTTTGAGATCAAGGAATTGCCTGGTACCGAGACAGGAGTCTTCAACCTGGGTGTGCTGCGTGTTCCTCGGTACCTGGGATACCCCTGTGCAGACCGGCACAGACACTGTACCGAGTACCTGAGACGGCCTGCAAAATAGGCATCTAAGGTACTGTACTCATTGAAGTGACAGCTGCGAATCCCCCGACGTCAAACGGCAGCAGGACGGGCCCCTGCGCCGGCGTGGGTCTCCACTGAGTCCTCCGCAGACGACCTTGTCAGTGGAGCGTCCTACCTGCCTGCCGCATGTACCTTTTCCTTCTCTTCTTTTTTTCTTTCTTAGGGGCAGAGCCCCCTCGCTGACTCCGAAACCTTCTGTCCCACACCGATTGACCCTGAGGCAAAAGGTACCAATCGCCCGTAACAACGCGGCCCAGGTACCTACTACCTGCCTGCCTGCCTGCTGGAGCGTGTTCCGTCCACGATACGAGAAACCTGGCCTTTGCACCCACAACAGGGGACCTCCAGCGGTCAGCCGTTCCAGCTGGGCACCGAAAATTCTCTTATTACGTCGTAGTTGCGAGTAGTTGGGTCTCTCCAGGTGGTCAAGTCCACCAATTCCAGCCCACCCGCACGCTAGTCCCGCTTCCACACCCGCTTCCAATCCACCAAATCCGTCGTTTGACGCCGATTTTCCTGCAGCCAATTCCCCGTCTCGTTTTGCCTTGTTCACCACTTGCCGTGCAGACAATCTTCACTCCCCCTGGTCGCCCTCTCTCTCTCTCTCGCTTGCGCAATCCGCCATTGTTTTCTCTTCCAGGCCGTGGTTTGCCTTGTTTTATGCAGACTACTCTTTCTCATTTTACATCAACGCCGTTTGGGTTTTTCTTGCCGCCGCCGGCCGACTCTTCCACTCGTACTTGTCCACGTCCTCGTCTTTCATCGTACGGAAAACACCAGCAAAAGTCTGTCGTTCCACCATCCCGAGCCTCACCCAACGCTGTGGTACATTTCTACTTTTATTTTCTGCATCAAAACTGGCACCGGCACCAAAACAGCGTTGTTTCTCGTCGACGTGACAAGACCAATCATCCCAAATACACTCCTCGTCACGCCGTTTGCATCTCGACCGACTTGCCCTCAACATAACATCACACACGACAAAGATTCTAGTTTCTTTCTGAAACAGGGCGCAGCTCGACGTATTGCGTCTTCCCCGTGCCTTCTTTTGACGAATTCTCCCTTTCAGCAAAGCGAAAACAGCATGATTGGTGGATTGGCGACTTCTCCTTGATTTCCGCCTTTGTCCGCATAATTCTCCTATCCAGCGTTGGCCTGCACAATGGGCAACGGTCAGGGAAAACCCGTCGACCTTGACGGAGAAGGTGAGCCTCTCTCTCTCCCTCTCTTTTAATCTAGCTCTTTGGGACTGCCCCGTTACGCTTGCTTTTTCGTGTGCTTTTGTTCTATCTTTTGTGCTTCGGTGCCACCCGCCGTTGAACCGGCCCGTCACCTCGCCACCCGCCGCCGCCGTCGTCGGCTGCTTCAGCGCGCCGCATCTTCTGCAGCACCACCGCTCAAACCCCACGTGTTTTGCGCATGGCGGGCCTGTCTTCCGCCGCGCCATTTGTCGACAACATCACACCACCCCCACAATATCGGCCAGGCGTTGTGAATGGCATCCCGCTTGTCACTGTTGTATTTGCGTATTGCGCTTGACGTCCCTTGAGCTAACCACAACTTTTGTTTCTGCCGGGATTTAGTCAGTCTTAATCACTTTCGTCTCCTTCGAGTCGTCGGCCGCGGCGCCTTTGGAAAAGTTCGAATCGTCGAGCGCAAAGATACTGGCTTGTCGTTTGCGCTGAAATATATTCGTAAAGATGAAGGTATGTGTTTCTGCCCCCATGCATAAGAAGCTGTGGTTACTGCCGGTGTGCTTGGACTAGGTGCAACATCAGTAAGCTGCTTAAACGGTAATGCTAATCTTTGTCTTGTACAGTTGTCAAATCAGAAAGCGTCCGAAACATTATCCGAGAACGGCGCATGCTCGAACATGTCAATCATCCATTTATCTGCAATCTACGATATAGCTTCCAAGATATTGAGTACATGTATGTATGCGCATGACAACATGGACCCTCACTCTAATACTGATATGCTGCGTCTGGCAGGTACCTCATCGTCGATCTCATGAGCGGAGGCGACTTGCGCTTCCACATTTCGAGAAAAACCTTTACAGAGGATGCAGTCCGCTTTTGGATAGCAGAGCTGGGCTGTGCTTTGCGATATATTCATAGCCACAACATTATCCACCGCGATGTTAAACCCGACAACGTACTCTTGGACGCCGACGGCCACGTTCACTTGACAGACTTTGTAGGTTGCTCCAGGTGGCATTTTATGAGGCTCTTTGCTAACGTTTAAGTAGAATGTTGCATCGGACGTCATTTCAGGACGAATACTCACCAGCAAATCTGGGACCCTTGCATATCTCGCACCGGAAGTATATGCGAGCAAGGGATATGACGTACGTGCGGACTGGTGGTCATTAGGCGTCCTCTTTTACGAATGCATTTACAACAAGGTGAGTATCTGCCAGGTTTCGAGTCCTTCATGGATTGTAATCGATGCTAACGAAACCAGCGACCTTTTGATGGCACATCCGAAAGCACCCTCAGCCAACAAATCCAATTCAATCCGCCCAAATACCCCGTCACTCAACCTCCCGTCTCACTGCCGTGCCTTTACGCCATTGGTTCAGCTCTAAATCCTAATCCTAATACAAGAATTGGCAACACTTGGGACAGTTTCATCAATCACGAATTCTTTCGATGCATCAACTTTGACCTGCTAGAGCAGAAGCGTATAGAACCAATCTTCATCCCGTCATCAGAAAAGACGAATTTTGACGCTACGTACGACCTTGAAGAGTTACTCCTCGAAGAAGCGCCACTAGAGGCTCGCGCAAGGCGGCAAAAGCCTCGCGAGCGTCTAAAAGAAGACGCCACGCAGCAAGAGATTCGTGAAGATGAGCTATATCGCATGATTGAAGCAGAGTTCCGACCGTTTGACTATACGGTTGCTGCGTACAATAAGTAGGTTGGAAGTTACTCCTAATGTTTCCGTAATCACTAGCTAACAGGGAAACAGAATCACTGAAGCTGTAGCTGACGGCACACGGCCACAACCGGCCGCCCCTGTTCCACCAGCTGAAAGGCCAGAACCTCGAGCTCTCACCACAGACGTTGCCACGCCTGCAGTGCAAGCACCACAAGCCGGCAAGCCTGCATCGGAGATTAGACCATCCGGCAATATGGCCGACGACGAGCTCGGTTATCCTCGCCCAAGCCGACCAGCACCACAACCCGCCTCAGCTTACCAAAGCGAATACGTATCGACGCGAAGACACCCACCCAACACGAACCGCATAACAAGCCCATCAGGCGGCGTCCAAGTCACGCTGGACGGTGGCGGTAGCTGGTCTGAACTCGCCCGCCAGGACACAACACTGCCGATTGACGCAAATGTTGTTGGCGACGGCAAGTCCGAGAGCTCCAGCGGCATGTTTGGTTTCCTCAAGAGTAAAAAGAACCGCAATCATAGTCCCAAGCCGAAAGAGCGCGGCGTCCTGGGCAAGGAAGGCGCACGAGTAATTATCAGTTAGGAATAAAGGACGGAAAGGCTGTATCTGTACGGAAAACTAGGCATCAGCATTTTGCAGCGGCAGCTATGCAGGAGTTGAAAGTTAAAACTTTTTTTTCTTATAAAGTGGTATAAAGGCATCGGAGTTTCCCCCTTTTTCTCTTATTCTTTAGTTTCTCAGTTTGTTTTCGTTATACCCTGGGTCTAGAGAGAGAATGGGGTCCAATTCGTTTTTATTTGGTTTCTGTCGGTACATATCATATATATGAGCGAGCAAAATCGTATGAGAATAATTTAATTCATAAAGCGTTATAAATCACACACAGAAATATATACACAATTGTGGTTTAAATTTTTTTTTTTTCCCTTTGGCATTTGTGAACGTACACGCAACTGTGCATATGCAAATTGTGGCCATTGTGATAGGTTTTACTAGAGACTCTTTAGGTTCTTTTCACTGCTGCTTGTAGTGAGTATAATGGCAACGGTATTAAAATTGTAAAAAGAAAAAGAGTTAAATGATTTTGCAAGTTTACCAGAGAACAGTGTACATTTCGCGAAAACGAAAAAGCAGTGAAAAACGCACGTTTCTTTCAAAACATAGCCCATGGAATTATGCACTAAGGATACAACAATACCTGTTTAAACGCTCGAATACAAAAGACGATTGTAACTCGGATCAGATCAATCCAACACTGTCTCCAGTCACTCGGACAAAGATACAAACATTTGCTGGTCAGAAAATTGGCAAATTCGTACATTGTTCTCGCGCCAAAGCAACATTGAAGCCAAAAGAACCAGAGACATAAAAACTGTTGCAATACTTTCATTTTTAATTTTTCTTCCCTTTGTCTCTTTGACAATAAAATAAATTCGTATCCTTGCCCATGTCAGACAGGAAGGTCCTTGAGACTGTCTTCCTTTTACTGTAAAACGCCGTAGATTCCATTCATTCGCCACTTGTGAAATTGAACCGTTTGTTTGATAAAATACACCATGCTCGTCATCGTCATCATCAAATGCGCTTGCCAAAGACATCCTCTAGGTCGAGGACGTCGTCTTGGGGTTGCCAGTCTTGTCCACTTCAATGCCTAGCTTGCTTGCAACGCAGTCGCCTGACGCATCTTTGCCCATGTACTTTTGCAAGATTGTATTAAAGTCGCCCTCACCCACAACAGGACCATAGCCGGAGCACTTGGCTTTCTTGGTAAGTTCGCTACACAGTCCGTCGAGGTCAAAGTCGCCACTTCTGGCGCTTGGGCATTCCTGGAGCTTCTCCCTGTTGGGTAGGTTAGTATACGAATCATGGACATGTGGTTTAATTACAGAAACGTACCAAATCTCATTGCAATTGGCCGTCTTAAAAGCCTTGTCATCCTCAACAGCATCCTGTTTGGCATCAATCTGTTCAATGAGGTTGTTTTTCTTGGTAAGATTGGGGCTGGGCGCGGCATTATAAGGGGTGAAGAAGTCGGCGTCGAGTGCATCATTGAAAAACTCATCAAACGAAGGGTTGGTCAAGATGTTGTCTTGGGGCTCTCTGTAGCCGCCAAACAACTGAGGGTCAAATTGTCCACCGTTCTGCTGCGACAACAAGTCGAGGCTGTTATTGCCGAAATCATAATTGGCAAACTGGCTAAACGCCTGTTGCTCGTCGTTGGCGTTGGATGTCTGCTCTTCACCGATTGTGCTCATCGCCTCCAACGGTTTGAATCCCATCGGTGACTGTGTAAAAGGCTCCGGCGACGTCCCACAGGACGAGCTAGGGCCGGCATTCGAGTTTGAAGAGGCAGATGGGGAGCTAGTAGCACCACCACCGTAGCTAAAGTTTCCAGAATCGAGGCTGCCTCGCGAGACATTTGTCACAGAGCTGCCCATCGATGGTGTAAATACGTTGGAAAACCTCGCAAGATCCTCCTTGAACTGCGCTGCTTGTTGCGGAGAAGTCTTGGATTCGCTCGTCTGGCTTTGGTTGGGGCTGGAACCCTGCGTCTTCTGCATGCTGAGGGGTTGCGAAGACGATCGCTGTGTCTTATTCATGGGTGGACCAGGAAGCGAACCAAACTTGGGAAATTCAAACTGGAAGTTGACATCGTTGACACCAGGCATGCCTGCTGAGCCAGGAGAAATCTTTTCTCGCGGTGATTGCCTGTTCTGAGCAGCCATTGATACACGTTGCTTGTACTGGTTCAACTCGGCAGTCATGCGTTCAACCTGACTACGTAGCACCGAGTTTTCATGATTGGCAGCCTCTGATGCCTTTTCCAGCTCGTCAACCTTTATTTCAAGGTCCTTGACGTGCTTCTCCTTGCGTTCTCTGAAAGCCCTCTGAGCCGCACGGTTTTGGGCCTTTCGCTTCTATATGTCGACAATGGTTAGTTGTTACGGGCTGAAACGGACGCAGAATATCTTACAGATGTTGGTTCAGAAGTCAGTGGCTTGCGGCCAGGCTTCTTTGGAATCTTTTCGGGACTCTCCCGCCTCTTTGAGTCGTTGCCAGACTCGCCGTCATCATCCTCTGGGTGGCTTCGCTTGTCGTGAATATCCGCATCGGGTGACTCGGACTTGTCGGTGCCGGGCGCGTCACCCATCATCTGAGCCTGATCTCCGCCCACAAGAGAGAAATCAAAGCTTGAGTCGCCAAAATCGTAATCGTAGTTATCGAGGAAGGGGCTCTCCTGATGTCCATTACTCGAACCATTGGTTTGCATGGGCGAGTTTTTGAAGGAGCCAGGCGACAAAGAAACCCCGTTTGATGCAGAGGTAGCACCTTGCGCATTATTGCCATTTGTCGCCGGGCTTTGCTGTTTGTTGGCATTCAACGCGGCATAGAGCAGGGACTGCTGGTGCGGGGTCAAAAAAAAGTCTGGCGACAGAGATTCGCCGCCGTTGTTTCCAGTCGTGGCCATTTCGTTGAATGAAAATGAAGAATTCGAGAAGATGTTCAAAACGGCCTTGCCGAAGACGGAAACAGTTTCCGCGGACTGGGTGAGATGAAAATGTCGTGAAAGTCAGCTGCGCCCTTCGCACACTCTTGGTTGCCAGAAAGGCGGGTCGGCTGCGTTGATAACGCCGCAGTCAAAGCTGGGCTGTAAAATGAGGGAGCTTCTGAAATAGAAATCGAAAGAAAATCAATATCGCCCGGTTCGTGCCCGGTAGATGATTTCTGAAAGGACAGGAGTACGTAAGGCTGCTAAGCCGTTGGGTGACGATGATAAAGAGGACAAAGTGTAGCCGTCGATGCGGGAGTGAAAGTTGCCAGTCGGGTGTTAATCCCTGGAGGTGGCAAAGGGATCGCCCTCCAACACGGGGATACCGTAAAATGGACCAAGAAAGGGCGAAAAAAAATTAGCTGAAGTAGCAACAAATTAGAGCTGCACTGTGAAGGCGTTTCAGGAGTTTGAATGCTGTCAGGTCGGCAAAGCGCAGGGCAGCGGAACGGTCGAGAAGGCTGGATGCGGAGGGGTGGAATTTACCAGCACAACGCATTTGTAAGCCGTGGCGAGACCGGGGGCCACCGCCGTTGGTCCAATCCCGGCTCACCTCAGCTTGACCCACCCAATGGCACCCTCAGCTTCTGCCCACGGCTATCGCCTGTGACTCAATGTCGAGCGCATGGAGATAGTCTGGGCTTCCTGCACTGTACTGTGCGCAATGCGTCTGGAAAAAGCCGTTGGCAGCCCCATAGTTGGTGGCAGTTGGTGGCTTGGAGGCTGAGCTTTGCCTGGACTGTTGCGCCTCGCAGAGTCTCAATCCAGTCGACAGTCTGCCAAATTTGTGTGAGACCAGCAACATGCACGTCCTTTCGGACATGCCCTAACGCCTAAATCCGTATTAATACGACGTTAAGCCTATATGTATATTTCGCTGCAGGGCTTTTGATACATCTGACGTTGCCTGTTTTCATCTGTTAAGCGAATGGAGACTACCGAGTACGAGTACGAGTACCCTCGACATCGGCGCTCAACGAAACCCAAAGCCGCTGTTTTTTGGCTAACATAGTGCTGTTCTCCATTCCAGTTTCTTTAGTGGCCAAGTACCGGGCTGCAGATAGCATGGTATCACCAGGGGCACTAAACGCTGTTTGGATAAGCGACCCACAATGCAAGGTGAGAGAGAAAGCTTGTTTCGCCCACGCACGGTTCTTCGCCTCGGGCGATTGCACTCTGCGATTGTAAGTCCCTTGAGCTGCGAGTATTCCGTAAATCGCAGTCATTACTAATAAAAGCGAAAAGGGCGACTCTCGTACACATTCTCCTATACCAGGACTTTGTAAACTAGAACCTCAGCCATCAGGTAGCGAGTAGTACAAGAAGTGAGCGGTCGGCTTTGCAATCTGGTATAGCGTCCTCTGGTGTAGCGTCCCAAGAGGTCAAGTTCTCGCAGTGCGCTCCGTTCCCGAATACACCTTGGCGTTGCACACGCTTCGTGTGTTTTAGTCACTGGAGTTGACCTTGCGGTGCCAAACGGGGAGTGGTAATGCACAAGAAGACAGGACTCTTACATCACTTGTTCAAGTACATCGCACTAACACGTCGAGAAATTTGTAAAATTATTTATATTATTAAATCTGAGCTAGGATATCATCATTTTGGCAAGCAAAAGGCTCGCTTCATGTCTGGTATTAGACCCATCGCTACCATCTATTCAACTCCAATGCTCCCTGACTTCCATAGCGTATTGAGCTTGCGCTTAGTTCTTGGCGACCTCCTTGTGAGCGTCAGCCTTGGTGTTGTGGCCAGTCTCGTCCATCTTGTCGCTGACAGCGTCCTTGGCAGCATTGAGACTGGAGAGGAGCGTCGTTAGCCCATGTTACAAACAATACTGATCATGATTTGCAGCTTACCGGGTGCCAACGTTGGCGTTGCCGTCCTTGGCGACCTCCTTGTTGGCCTCCTTGCTGGCAGTGGCAGAGGCGCCCTGAACGGACTCAGAGACGTAGTTGGCGGCGTTCTTGATGGTCTCCATTGTAGAGGTAGTGGTGTGGTTTTGGTATTGGTTTGAAGAAGAAGTGTGTATTTGTAGATGAAAGATGTTTGTGATGAACAAGACAGACCTGGTTGGAAGCTGGAGGGAAGCAGAGGGTTATATAGACGACGAGCCAAAGGAGCCCCGCTATGAACATGTGATGGTACTGTCTATACCTTAGGTCGGTTGGGGAACACCATTTCACGATCTACACGGGTTTTCTCGGCCCAACAGGACTGGTTTTGGTCATTTTTCCCAATGTAAAACACCTGGTAGACGAAACTTTGCGCCGCGCCGCGTCACATCATGCCCCGCGGCAATGGCCGAGACCCCTCATTGTGGCTAGTGAGACCCGCTTTCCCGGCCTCGCCAGCATACTTCGGTGGCTTAACCCTGTTTTGCGCCTCCCTCGTCCCCCTCTCGGACTAGGCTATGACGACATCGATCGGAAAGTCCCTCGAATCTCTGCTCCTTGCCCTGATTTGCAAGACCCTTCATCCTTTGACCAACCACCTGTAATGACACTTCTCGGATACGTCACTTGTGAAATACAAAGTACATGTTTGTTTCATTTCCACTTTGGAATGTGCCGGTTTTAACCATGCAGTTACTCCGTAGTAATGGCTCTGCTCTTATGTAAATGTCCATACGTATCCACACCAAAATGTACCCTCATAGCGTCTTGGTCGATCACCTTGCCAGCACCCTGACACTGGCAATCGGGAAATTGGGTGTAAAGCCACAGTCTGTCAGTTGACACTGCTCACTAGCGTTACTGACCTGCATGCAGAAACGCAGAAAAACAGGTTTCTGGTGAAGTTACGACGAATGGGCCACATGTGGCTGGAGCTCATTAGCCTCGTCACCCCTGTTGCAGACTGGTCTGGACTGCCCTGGTTGTGGCTCCTCTGCTCTCAACCCATGTCGCCGTTGAGGCCACATCTCAGGCATGTCACGCGTAACGGTTCCCCCTCCGGAGACCGCCCGTCATAACTCGCACCAGATCTCGTGCTGCGCCACAATGGGGTGTCCCAGGTTCTTGTCGGCAAGCGACTACGCGAAGGGACGTACCGTGTTTGTATTACCCAAGTTGGCGGGAAATCCACGAACAGGCGGAGAGTATTTCTTTTTTTTTTGTTGGGACCTTGATAAGCTAAAAGCGGTCTGTAATTCAATGACCGAGGTAATTCATTAGCATGTGGCGTAAGCTAATGTCATGCGTCATGAGCTTTCGTATCTGCCCATATGCTTTGCTGGCAATTAACAAGTTTTTGGGGGCGATCAAGTCGATAGATAGTCTGATGGCGCCGGGGATAACTCCTCAAAGTTTGATACGAGTCCTTTGTGGCTGTGACAGTCACTAGCCACAGGGGTGCAGTTCTCCTATCTTAAAATCATTTATTAGAGATGGGATCGTGCAGAAAGGTCTTGTCTACTCCCGCTTTGCGTCTCACTGGGAACCGCCTCGCGCTCTTGCGCCGGTATCTTCCCATAGGCCTTTCATGCACGAGCCTGTCACACCCGAAGCTCGCACTCTCTACAGACCTACTATTCATACATATCCAAAGAGCCGTACGTATCATTCCATAGGTGCCATATTATGTATTTTACGTATGGGATTGAGTTGAGTCAAAAATTCAACTTCTTCACATCTTTACTGATGCTTAGGTTGCCGTTTGCCAATGCCAACCATGGCTGTGATAGATCTCCTGCAAAAAAGTCGTAGCCTTCGTAAATGCACGATATTTCTCTTCCTTAGAAACTACAGAATCCGGTACTGTCGACTCGGTCAGTCTACGACAATGTGGACACACAGATAGTAGAGAGTAAGACTTGCCTTCTAGCCAGCCGTGAAAGCACTCTGGCTCAACCACTGCCTCGATTCTCGGCCCAGACGAATGGCCGTCCCTTTCATCATCTGCGTTGATTCGCTGAGCAAAAGCAGTTTGTTCTTCAAGTAGAATGTCCACTCCTGCAATCATCATTAAAATTCGATCTGGAAGGGTCTCCCTATGGGCGAGAATCGGGCTTAGCCTCGGATCATCGTAATGCGAGGCGCGAGATTGGACGCCATAAGCGTCAAATAGCGGTATCATGCATCTTAGTGGATCGTACTTCGGCATACTATCCGGGATAGGCTTTTCCGCAGGTGATATGCGCTGCTCCATGACCGCATAGGAGGTGACGATGCCTTTGAACGCCGTCAGCGACGGGCCATGACAAGCAGGTTGCTGTGTTGCGGCAAAAGCCAGACTTCCCCCAGCTGACGCGCCTCCAATTGTCATCAAGGTTGAATCTGCTCCCCATTTTCGTTCTGCATTTTCCTTTATCCATTGCACAGTGTCGTCAATGTCATCTATAGCCGCAGGAAACACATGTTCTGGCGCAAAGCGGTATGTGATGCTCACTACCACTGCGCCTGTATCCTGCGCATAGATATCACACCAACGTGCCGTCTGCTCCGCAAGACCCCCGATGAACGCACCGCCATGAATTTCGATGTGCAGTGGTCGCAGTTTGCGGCCAGTGCCTTTGCCCGATGAAGATCTAAACACAAGCGAGCGAACGCTGCGATGGGACCACACGGGAAGATAATCGACGACAAAGGGTCGCGAAAATAGATATGGTAAGGCCGGAATAGAATAAGAGAGAAGACATATTGGCTGAAGCACAAATAGCGTCCGCCAACGTTGGTACCAAGGGATGTTAAGGTTGAACAACCCGACTAGCATGGGCCGAAATAGCATGCCAAGGCCCCTGAAGAAGCTAAGCATACTTATAAAAAACGGGTTGGTTTTGTGACTGAGAAAGAGCTCTTGTACTTGGTGGGGATTTGGAATGCGGTAGACTTTTGGAATAACGATTACCGCCGGCCTAAAAACGCAGAGCAGGCTTATTTACTCTCAGTCAACGCCATTCATTGCCATGAAACTGAGGCAGAACCCGGGCATTTGGGGCTGATGACTAGGGAAAACCCGGGAGCGAGGTTGTGACATGGTCCAATACAGCAACCTCCGCGACATGCAGAGTATTTATCGCGTCAACGCTCCTTCTTCTCTTTCTTCATTTATAAATCCCTGGTAGCTTATCGTGTCCGTAGCACCAGACAAGTACTTACAAAATCATGCTGGTGATTAATACCTATTTAGCTCCCGGGTTCGTCCAAGGGTCAGCCTTGGGCGGTACGTCATAGTATCACGTGCAACTGCTCGTGCACCCTTTAGCTTGGCACCTCCACGGGGACTCGGGAGCTTGAGATGCCGCGCAACTCGGGACGGCACCTAACGCCGATTCGACTATCAGCATTTCTGTCCTAAATATCAAAACAACTCGCATTTAAGCTGCCGCGCGAATATGGATTTGGCGTACGATCATATCCACGAGGAGAATTTCGGCCGCGACACGCCAAAGCCGGAACAGCAGTCCGAAAACCAACCATCGCTGAACAGCGATATACAGGATGCTTACAAGGCGTTTTCTGCAACACCATGGGGCGCCAAGATTGGAGGCTTCTTCGGAAGCGTCGTGAAGCAGGTATGGATGCAAGATTACTTCTCATCCTTTTGAACTAGACGCTTACATTTCTTTAATCAGGGTGAATCAGTGTACAGCCAAGCTTCAAAAGAGCTGGCAGAGGTCGGAGAAGACGCGACAAAAGGATTTGCGGACCTGCGCGAATCTATAATTAGCCGCACTCGAGGCCTCTCATTAAGTGCCGGGCAAGGAAACCCACGCGAGACGAGCGGTTCCCAAGCTGCTTCAACTTCAACCAGTGCGACCGACGACAAGGGCGGATCTGGCGAGTCTGAGACTTACCTCGAAAGGCTGCGATCTGAAGCTTCCAAACGACTCAAAGACCTTCAGCAGGCCGAAGACGCCGCTGATGAGGCACTATTGCGCTTTGGTTCGAACGTCCGAGACTTTTTGCGCGATGCTATTAGCGTCGCACCTCCCGACAATACCGAGCAAGGGAGTACTGTTCTGTTCGAAAGTAAAGATTCTTCTGGAAAGCGAGTTATCCACACATCCAGGTTTGATGCTCAGCTGCACGTCATTCATACTTCTACCGAAAGCTTAACGAAAGATCCAACCGGCCCTGAGTATGAGCAGTGGGTAAAGGATTTCGATGTCGAGAAAAAGACCGCCGATATAGCCAATGACTTGGAAAAATACCCTGACTTGCGCGCTACAATGGAGAAGCTGGTTCCGGACCAAATTCCCTATGCAGACTTTTGGAAGCGCTACTATTTCCTGCGCCACGGCATTGAGACGGCAGAGTCGAGGCGACGAGACCTCCTCAAGGGTATGTTAAAGCTAGTGAGTTTGTACAAGGAAACTACGCTAACATAGAAGTAGCTGCAACTGCGGAGGACGACGTCAGCTGGGACGATGATTCTGAAGACGAAACCGACGGCAAAAAGACTGCGACCAAGAAGCCAGCATCTGTAACTTCTTCGACCACGATTCAACCTGCCTCCAACGACTTGCTCAAACCTGAAGAAAACCGCAAGTCGAACGATGAGAAGTCCCAAGCCGACAGTGAAGCAAGCTACGATGTTGTCGGTGCTACATCTGGACTGCCGAGCCAGGCAGCTAGCAGTCCGATAGAAGCGAAAAAGGACGATGAGAGTGACGACGATTGGGAATAAGGCGGAGGGATTGATCTGTTGAAGATTTCTTGTTTGCGTATTAGCCTTGAAAGTTTGGCGTTTGGTGTATGCTGCTAGCAGCATACTGGCGGATATCACTTTAGCAATTCGTTGTGTATCTATGCAATGGGTATCAATTCCGGGAGATTGCGCGACCTGCGACAATTCCCACAGTATCATTATCATCTACCTCTTTTTCGTGACCATTGTGAAGCCGTCCTCGTCTACCTCTGGAGCGGGCTTCTCCTTTGGCTTAGGCTGTGCGGCAGGCGCCTCCTCCATGTCAACATCCTGATCATCGTCCTCATCATCCTCGTCGTCAGATTCCCAGTCCGTGTCTTGGTCGACATCTTCAGCCTTCTTAAACATCTGGTCGACCTTCTTGGCCTTGCGGCTGGCAAAACGCTCAGCCAGGGCATTCACCTCGTCCCACTGACCAACGGTGCACTGGGTTCTCGCGCGAATGATCTGTTCAGCAACCTCATATCCGGAGTCGTCATCAACATTGACTTCGAATTCATCCACCATGACTTGTAGCAAAACGGTCTCAACCTCTTCCATGTCCGGCTCTTCGGCTACTGGCTTGGTATTTTGGCTCGGGGGTGCGTCGGTAAACTCGGGGAAAAGGTCGACAATGGCACCGGCAAACCAATCGCGCTTATCTGCCGAGTCGGGGCCACCCCAACCGTTCTGAACTGAGAGAGTGAGGGCAGGCCACAGGTGCAAAGAGTAGGCAACAGCCTGCTCAAAGTTGGCCTGTCGCGTGGCTAAGACTGAAGCGTTAGTAAAGCGTATACAGTATTTTTTAATCCCATTAATTTCTAAGTACCTGCTGGCGGTAGCTGCCCGGCTTGTGAAATTGCGGCCATTTTTGGTGTACTTTTCCAAAAATTGTTGTTTGGCGGGGGTCGGGGTTGAGTTTGGAGGGGCAGATCACAGCTGTCGCCGGTACAAAATTTTTGGTGTTTCTCCGGATGGGTCTGTTCATACTAAGTGGAGACGCATGGGACAATGCTAGCACGGAGGGATCGCGGCAAAGGGGCCAGCGGCACCCGCGACAATTTCCCCCCGTGCCGCATTTTCAGGGCCACTTGTGGAGATGACATCATGTCCGTCATTGTAGATCGCTAATCGCGCTCAGGTCTTAAAGGCCTCCAGCGCTGTTGTCACCAGGAGAGGAGAAGCTACATCTCATCATCCGCATGGCCTCTTCGCCGCACAATGTACAAGCTCAGCACGACCTCGGTTTCACTGGCGGTGACACCAACAGTAGTGTCGACCCTCTTTTCTCATGTACGTCTCGACATCCGCCAAAGCTCTGTCGCGTGGCTCAGACTCGTAGCCGCATAAACCAGCCGCATCTCGAATTGGAAGCTGGCAGCTAAGCTAACCTGCCTGACAGTATTTGAATAAAAAAGAGCTAAAGGAGAAGCCGACGGCACATCTCTCATACGATGAAGGCCTGCATCTGGTGCGGTCTTTCCTGGAACATGCCTCTCATCACACTGTCGAAGATCTCCAGGCTTTTACCGCTCAGTGGGTTCCATCTCCGCGATGGATTAAAATAGAAGCTATTACAATTAATGAAGAATACCTGCAACGTTCTGCGGAAACGATTCAGCAGGAATTGGGTGATGATGGAGTTGCCTTGATTGGCGGCCGTAAATGGTGGCAGTGGCGGAGACCTGATACAAACTTGGAGGCGGAATGGATTGAAATGCGTTCCCATGCACGCGAAAGGCAAAGGGAAGGAGACCCTGGTCACCGAGTCATGCTTTATATTCACGGTGGTGGCTACTACTTTGGAAGTGTGGACGAGCATCGCTACCAGATGCAAAGACATGCCAGGAAGCTAAGAGCAAGGGTATTTGCTCCAAGGTATCGACTTGCACCGCAATTTCCCTTCCCATGTGGTGTTCAAGACTGCTTGGCCGCGTACTTTTATCTCTTGTCGTGTCACGACGCTAGTTCCATCATCATAGCTGGCGATTCGGCAGGAGGTGGCATGACGCTGGCGGTTTTGTGTATCTTGCGAAATCAAGGGCTGCCGCTTCCCGCTGGTGCCATACTCATCAGCCCTTGGGTAGATTTGACTCATTCCTTCCCAAGTGTCGCTCTCGACACACAGTTTGACTACATCCCGAAAGCCGGCTTTCACCACAAGCCTTCCAACGCCTGGCCGCCACCCAACGATGATGATATTGCCGGACTAAAGGCAGAAGCGAAAGCCATGAAGGAAAAGAAGTCGGATACCAAAACGGAGGACACTGACCTTCAAAACGCGGCGCATTGGCCGGCAGATGCTAGAGAGTACCTACACGTTACAATTGACGGACAGTCAGTTACAGTCAAGGACCAAATTCAAGTGAGTCGTTCTTTCTAAGCAGGTGTTAAAAGATGCTAATTTGTGGAGATGTATACAACGAACTCCTTGTTAAAACATCGCTTGGTAAGCCCGATATGGCAACCCACTCTTGGGGGTCTACCGCCGATGTTGATCATGGTGGGCGGAGGCGAGCTCCTTCGCGACGAACAAATTTATCTGGCCCATAAGTGTGCCAATCCAGAAAAGTATCCGCCACCTCCTGAGATGATGAGTGACAAAGATAGGGAGCAGCTCTTGAAGTTTAAGCCAACAGATGTTCAGCTGCAGGTCTGGGATGATATGTGTCATGTTGGTCCAACATTAAGCTTTACACGGCCTGCAAAGTTCATGTATAGATCAATTGCTCAATTTGGAGCTTGGCTATTGGCTCGGGCACAACGACGCGGTATCGACATAATGGATGACGATCAGATTTCAGTAATCACTTCCTCTGGCTCAGATACACAGGCTGCAGACCCGGATACTCAGCCGGAAGCAAAGCCACAAACAGAAGGGATGGCTGGCACACAGGAGGGTCAGGTTGGAAAGGCCGGAGACCCTTTACCTCCATTTAAGAACCATATGATCCGCCAACGAGTCACCAGAAACGGTGTCACACTACCTCTTGCCCCGGAGTCTGAACTACCGGGATGCTCCATGGAGCCAAGCGACCTCGGTGTTGTTAAACAAGGGACAGCGCAGAAGTGGCTGGCAATGAGAGATGTTTACAACATACGATATGCGCACGCAAAAGCCAGGGTGCACCGTAAAATGGTGCGCGACTTTGCCACAGGATTCGCGGATTTTGGGGAAGGAGAAGTCCCACCACCCACGGCTTTGGCTGGCAGGCGAACGGTTGACTCGTATCTAGCCGATGGAGTAAGGAGGAAGAAGAGTCTCGGTTTATCCCTCTGGTCACTCTGGGGATCCAAACATGATGAAGACGCTGTCGAGCGCGAGGACAAAGCCGACGAAGAGCCCGATGCCAAAGCAGTCACGGCCGATGAAGGGAGAGGCGCTCAGCCACCTGCAAACGCGCAGCCATCGGGTGCAGAAGATGTTGGGAGCCGAAGTCGGTCCCGTCGTCGAACTGTCATTGATGAGTACCAGACGGGTGATGTTGACGAAGAAACACCCGTAGCCCAGCTCCTCAATAAGCGCAAGGAGCAAGAGACAGAGCATCCGGGACCTTTGAGCCCCAACTACGTCCCAGAGACAGGCGTGGCAGGGAGGCGTCCATTTATCAAAGGTCTCGCTATGCCATTTAGTCTGGATAAGGACGCCGACACAGCCAGTATGATGACGCTGCACTCAAACGTTACTCCTATGGAGTCAAACAAACAATTAGTCTCACAATCGGGCAAACCTAGCAGCAAAGAAGGCCAGACGGCCTAAGTGGCGGCGAAAGTAAGCCTTGTTATCGTATACTGGGGCTTTAAGGCTTCTAAGCTGCCTTTTTGCGCAATCTAGTCATAGGTCAGGTGCTCTTTGAAGCACGGTTTCTGTTGTTCAAGTGATATCCAAATACAAAATTTTCAAGATTGGGCTGTATTATTTGATTGTTCCCTTTCTATAATGCCATACATGTAATAGTACAGTGTCGAGGAGTATATACATCCAAAGCGAGTCTCGATCGTTCGCTCAGGTTAATATTTTCGCTACCAGCCTCTCGCCAAAACCCCAACGTCGATATGTACTGAGCTTTCCACCTCCATTTCTTGTATCGTTCCAATCGATCGTCTGGGTGGACGCTTTAATCCACGCCGTTATATCGCTTCCACTGCTCAACGTAAAAGTAAGGATCTTGAGGACCCTTTTGAAGTCCCTTATAGTCGCCTGGCTCTGCATAAATTTCTTGGCTGACGAATGGCGTGAGCTATGAGAGGCTAGTCAGTATGCACCCATGCGACGAACAACCCCGTTTTCCTCTTTGTCGGCGATCGCTGATTGTTACCTTGAAGTCTTTTAGATTTTCCGGCACAGTATATGTGCGAACTTTATTCCACTCAATCACATATCCTCCGTATTTGGTGTGTCGACCCATAGATCCTGTTCGGTTTCCCTTGTAGAAGCCCTTGGCAACATCCTTGGTCGTGATTTTGAGATGGCGGTATCGACCGACCGAAAGTATTTGTGTGGGCCTCATGATCGCGCTATGGTGTGAATGTGCGCGTGTCTAGCTGTCGAGGACACGGCGCGGTAAATTGCAAGCGAACTCTGTAGAGTAAGACGTGATGCGCCGCGACATTGAAGGTCGTGAGTCTGCATGGACAAATTTACAACCTTACTGGAGGAACGGTCGGCGGCCCGCATTGTTCCGGCTCCGACCGCGGTACTACCTGGTTGTTACGGCCCACTTCCATCCGTGGTGAACTGCTGGAGCTACAGGCGCGTAAGCCACCTCGGACTCGAGCTGCGTGCGACTGCAGTACACTCTTAATGCACGGCAAAATCGTGACAAATCCTTCGAAAGTCATTATATATACCTCTCTTGAATCCTGCGACCTGAAATCATCCTAGTTTGAGAGCATGGCGCATCAATGGTAGCTACAACAATTCACTCTACGTCGGAAGGAGGGGCAAGGATTAATGCGCATCTTAAGATAGCTACGACGAGGAATAATTACCGACCAAGACGACTCGCACAATCGCACATGTATCCAGCTCAAATAAGAAGCTGCTGAAATGGACGGATATCCTCTGAGGAGCTTGGATCACAATGTGCCACTCATAGTGGCATCCGGACTGACATCTAGTTCTCCGGAGATTGAGCTCGACGAGTCCTTGCGCAAAGATGGAACCCTCTTGCGATCCGACTTGCCCCCACTGGACACTAAAGAGGCCCAACTCCTCGAGGAGTTCTTTGGAGATGTTAATGAAGAGGGGAAGTCCTGGGTCGGTGTCGCCAGAGAAGAGAACTATCGACTTCGGATCAAGACTGTCAGCAGGGTATGGACTCAAGGCTATGCACGACTCATCTCCGCATGCTAACTTTAACCAAGACATACCCATTGCCTCCAAAACAAGCTCGGTTACCACCAAATACGGATACAGCCGAAACCAATCCCGCGCTCCATTCTCCTTTCTCCCCGCTAAGCCCCTCGTCATCTCTCTACCCAGACGGCTTAATCGACTCGCAGTGGATCAGCAAGCACCAAGAGATGGTGCCAAGTGTCTTTGCTTGCTTCTACACATTGACCAACGACCTTTCATCCTCGACGTTGCAAGACAATAAACTCAAAGCCGATATAAATGCAATCAAAACAGCGATTACCAATGCGGGCTACAAGACTCGGCTTGTGGTAGTCTTCCTGCAAGGGGAGGGAGATGGGAGCTCGCCAAAAATAACTGAGGCGATACAGGAAAGACTGGAACATATTCGGAAGGGAACAGCAATGGACCCCAAGTCCATGTTTTATGTTCATCCGCAAGAAACGCCAGCTGATCTGCGAGGGGTCGCGCAGAACATGCTTACGAGCATGTATGGCATTGCCATTGAGTACTATCGCGACCTTGCCCGCTATTCACGAAAGAAACGTTCACGCGGAGTTGTGCCGCAGCCAACTGTCCCACCAACTACTGGCACCTCGCAGACGTTATCCCTACCAGACTGGAATTTCCGGTACGATTTCAAGACCGCCATATTAGCTGAGTTCCGCCAAGAATACGATCCCGCTATTCGATCATTTGAACAGGCGTACCAGATTCTTCTTGGGCAGGACGTCCTCGACATAATCCCCAGCTGGAGTCCTCGCTGGAACGAGGCTCGACTTTTGGCTGATATAATTTCCATAAGGTGCTTGAGACTCCACCTCTGGATGGGGCAACCGAGTCTCGCAGTCAGGCGCTGGCAAGCCCACAGGGACAGAATCGGTGATTTCGTCGATCGGCGTGGCCGAGGTACTACAAACTACGGATGGCAGGCGTGGGAAGCTCGGTGGGCACTAATTATGGCTCAGTTGATAGAGAGAGTCGAGATTCCTAGCCTTGCGCCGTCTACAACGACCCTTTTCTTGCAGCCAGAGAAGGCCGTACTCGGTGAAAGACTTCACCCATGGGAAATGCTTCATCACACAGGATATTGGTATCGTATAGCTGCTCGACATATCGGAGCGCGACGGAATCTTGCCCTAATGATCCCTGATGAGGATCGGACTGTACCAGACGACGGCGTTGGTAAAGTGAGAAGTGGCTCCCACGCCTACGACACGTATCTTTGCCCGCCGCCGTATCAGGAGCATCCCCTCGGCGGCGAAGGAGTGAATCATGCACAGCTTATAATTGACTGCTTAATTGCCGCACGAACGCAGTTTCAAGCCCGCAAGCAACTTCGAATCGCGGCCGAGCTATCCTTGGAGTGTGCTCGCGAAATGTCAAGACTAGAGAGCTGGCACGATGTGCTGGGGATGCTTCGACCGCTTTGGGAGGACCTTTCATTTCGATCTGAAGGATGGGCTGATATTACCGAGGAGCTTTGTTGGCTGATGAGACGCGCTGCTGCTGCAATGGGGCGTACTGATCTGATTGTAGCTATTGACTGGGAATTACTTGATAAGCGTGAGTATGCTTTTGTTCATCTCAATCTCACTGTGCTAATGTGCATTTGCTACAGGGTTCTCAAAGAGGCCTCATTGGCACTATGACATAAGCAAGACCCTTGATGGTATTGAAACAGCTTCAAAGCCGTCGGTGAGTATTTCAGATGAGAGTTGCGCGCTCGTTACCTCATCTTTTGTCTTCCGAAATAAAGAGAGCAAAGCTGGAGACACCTGCAAGGCTCAACTATGCCTTACATCCAACGCCATGTCTGGCTCAACACCGCTCACGCCGTTCTCAATCCGCCTCGATTTCGAAGGGTCTCTCAAGCCGATTATCATAGAACACACACCTAAATCAACCGCAGCGAAGAAGGCCGGCGCTGCATACATCCATGCCGTGGGTCTAAAAGAAGAATTCGCTGAAGACTCAGACAGAGATTTGCCTGCGTTGTTGCAAGGCTCGTGCGACCTGACAATTCAACCTGGCCAAAAGCATGTAGTGGAAATGGATATTCCACTTCGAGAAGCCGGAGCTGTACGGCCTTTGTCTGTAATCCTCTGTTGCAAAACTCAGTCGTTTGATCTCTCCTTTAAGATGCTATTCAGAGATACAGACCCAGCGTCAGGCTGGTTTATCCCTGGCTTGAGCAAGCCGCGCCAAGCACGTACTGATTCTCGCTCGTTACATATTGAGCCAAGGCCTCCCAAGTTGGAAATCAAAGTAGCCGAACCTCTCCCGCAATCTTACGCAAACGAGCGAATCGAAATACCTATCACACTTCAGAACGACGAAGACGAAGCAGTGCAGGTCAAGTTTGACATTGAGGTGTATGGCAAAAGTATTCCCGCTTTGCGTCTCACATCTCGTGAGCAGCAGTTGTCGGTTCACGCCCAAGCTGAGGAGTCACGCATCTCTGGCATGGCAGTCGGATCAATCAGCAAGTCCAGCTCTCATGAGTTGAAACTAATTGTCGAGCCTGCAAGCGGACCCACGACCTATGACATCAATCTGAAAGCAACTTATCACCTCGAATCAGATACGGCTACGCCAATCATTCAAGTGCATCCGCTGCAACTTACTTTGGTCAGTGCATTTGAAGCCAACTATGATCTTGTGCCGAGATTACACTTCGAGCCGTGGCCCAGTCTGTTTGACTATGAGGGGTTGGACGAAGCCGTAAATAGCGACAGCAAGCAAGTCCAAGCCCGTGGGCTTTCTCAAACATGGAACCTGTCGTGCCATTTTGCATCATTTGCGCAAGAAGACATTTGGCTTATTGAAGCAGAGCTGGAAGTAATCTCTTGCGTAGGTGGTGCTCAATGCGAAGTGAGCAAACTGACGCCGCTCGAGAAGGAGGGCGTGTTGCTAAGGCCAAAAACGATGCACGAGGCACAGTTTGAGCTAGTGGCTCAGAAAAACCAGCTCGAAGATCGAAGCCCAGCATCTTTGGATTTGTCCTTTATTATAAAGTGGCGCCGCGACAACTCGCAGAAGGACGGCGAACTGAATACCACGGTGATGCCTGTCGGGCGATATGTGGTATTGGGTACGGAGCCTCGTGTACTGGCGTCTGTGCTGCCGAGTGGCACGGATGAAACAAGCACGATGCAGCTGAACATTACTATTGAGAACCCTTCAAGTCATCTATTGACGTTTGGTCTTACGATGGAACCAAGCGACGAGTTTGCCTTTTCTGGAGCGAAGCAAACCACAGTGCATCTTCTGCCCATGTCGCGGCGGACAACTACATACAGACTACTGCCACTGAATAGGGGTACCTGGATCCGGCCTGGCCTTGGCGTGAGGGACAAATACTTCCAAAAGGTTTTGCGAATCATACCGACTGAGGGCATGAAAATTGACAAAGATGGTTTACTTGTTTGGGTGCCAGGACTGGCAGATGAAAGCGATGTAAAGGAAGGTGACGCACGATGAGGAGCGACGCATTCAGACGGCGAGTAATATATGAATTAGAAAGATTTCATGCATATGTATGGAACCGGAGCAGCGATAAGCAATACATGAATGAGTTTACTTGCCACTGATAGATTCTGTGGTGAAGGTTTTCGATGTCCGCGAGGTTCAAGGCCAATGGTGTGGTCACAGTAGAAGTTTCATGAACAATGTGACTGTAACTTGATGTTCGGACATAGCGGACATAGCTTAGCCTGACGATGAAACTCGGATTTAACGACTGTTTTGGCCGTGACGCGCTTACATGCAGCGCTGCGATTACAAGGTGCAAATGGACTATGCTAGGGAATCGCCACGCTTATAAGTGCTCCGCTAAGCGAAGGATGAACACCAATAGATGGCAGACGAAAATCCAGTGCACGTCAATTGGAACTAGCATTTTGGTGTTTTCACTTTTTTTTTTTTTAACAGTGTAAGCAATGAGAAAGAAGGTACGTGCCAAGACATATAGTACAATGTAAGAGTTCGGAGAGTACAGACGGGCGGAGACCGAGTATAAGAGAATGTCCGAAAAAGGAAATGGCGGAGCCCTCGGACATCGGTACTCGAGGTTGTCCGGGGTGGTTCCAGTCGCCATCGCTCGGCATCCGGACAACTAGGTGGAGCGACTCCATATTTACCTGGCCTCGTAAGGTCTTCTTACCAGCAGCATGTGCTTCAACTGTTTTGAAAGCGAGGCAGCCCTATGAGTCTTAATGTTGATCCGTCTGTAATCAATCGGCAAGATACACGTTCCGACTGACTACTTTCAAAAGACACCGAGAAGTTTCCTTAGTATGACGCGTGTCGGTTGTGACGCGGGCTGTTAGTTGCGACGATAGGCTTTTACAGACTAGCAAAAACGAGATGCATACGTAATGCAGAGTATGCAGCCGGTACTCTAGGCTTGTCTTTTCTTGCCTGGATACTGTCTTTATGGCCTCAGTCTTTACATGTCTCACCCAGATCATTATACAGACGATCCTCCAGCCCAAAGATGTTGTATAAATCATTATCAATCTTATCTCACAATAGGGCCGTGATAGTGTATGGCCTCGCACAACTACTGGTCCAGCACCTCCTAAAACAGAAACCGTAGTATGTAAGCGCATGTAATAGGGTATTGCCTCGCAAAGCTACTGGCGCAAATTGAAGCCGCAATTCCGCCCTCGCTACGATTGGCCGGCTCGGCATCTCGGAGAGTCCGCGCTAGTTACGCTTGATGTGCGGCAGGGCTCCATGCAAGGCCCAAAAGAGTAAGAAAATAGTAGCGAACTTGTGAATGCTAAAAAATTGGTTTGGGTAGCGTGAAAGCGAATTACGTATAGTCACTCCTTTTTCTGTGACTGGATCGTTCGCCTTAGGCACGAGGCCAGTTTAGGGCGGCGTAGTCGGCGCATCGGAGGCCCATGGCACCGTCTGCCGTTCAGCTGCATGCACCCTTTGGGCTGACCTCGTCCCCGTTGTGAACGCTCCCTCTTTGTTTTCTTATTTAACCATCTCTTGCATCCTACCCTTTTGATCCTTCGCTATCTTTGTGTTTGGGTTTGTTTTGTCCATATCAACGACAACTTGCCAACTTGAACAATCCTGTTTACTTGCGTCGTCTACTCTAGTCAAGGCGTCACTATTCACTGCCCTTCATCTCCGTTTGCGGTTTCGTCACAACAATATTGCACAAACCGTTAAACCCGAACGAACACCTCCAAAGACATCTACACATTTTATTTTCAACGTCTTTACTCCCTCTTTCTACGAAACCAGCATTCTGTCGCCACCCCGCTACCTTCAACAAGTCGTTATCATACAAACGCAGCCTCAGAATGGTTGCCTCTACGACAGAATCCGTCGACCACGGCCTTTACGCCGAAAAAGTCGAAAACGATTCAAGCATTCGAAGAAACGATAGTGTCGCCGAAAACCCCAATTGCAGCAGCTCGGAAGACGATGATATCGTCTACCCTGGCGTCGTGGCGCTCAGCTTGACCATGTTTGCGCTGTGCATTTCCATCTTCCTTGTCGCGCTGGACCAGACCATTATTGCGCCTGCACTCGGTGCCATTACAGCCCAGTTCCAGAGTACCAAGGATATTGTAAGCAGGAATATATGCCACTTGCACGTTCTATTGCAAAATCGCTAATACGGTCGAAACAGGGCTGGTACGGCTCCTCGTATCTACTCACAACTACTTGTCTGCAGCCCATGTATGGTGTCATCTATCGGTATTTCAACATCAAATGGGTATTCCTCGGCGCCATCTTCATCTTTGAAATTGGCAGCCTGATCTCTGCCGCAGCTCCTACTTCTGTCGCGTTCATCGTCGGTCGTGCAATCGCCGGTGTAAGCTCTACCTTTGTCTTTGGGGACTTGCAAAAAACTAACAATGAATAGATGGGTACTGCTGGTCTCTTTTCCGGGGCAATTGTCATCCTTTCGCACTCTCGTAAGTTACTTTAATTGTGTCCACTGCGAGAAGCCATGCGCTTACCATCTATAGTCCCTCTTCAGAAGCGACCCATGGCTTTCGGACTCATCGGTGGCATGTGGGGTATTGCTTCCGTAGCAGGTCCTCTTCTGGGTGGTGCTTTCACAGAGAACATAACCTGGCGATGGTGTTTTTACATCAACCTCCCCGTCGGTGGTCTGGCCATGGCCATTGTCCTCTTTGTCGTCAAGCTGAACCGCAACACCAAGGACTCTGAGAACCTCACAATCATGGAGCGTATTCTCAAGCTCGATCTTATGGGCACGGCCATTTTCATTCCTGGAATCATCTGCCTGCTGCTCCCACTGCAATGGGGTGGCGCGGATTATCCTTGGAACAACTCTCGCATCATCGGTCTCTTTGTCGGCTCCGGCTTGATGTTCGCCATCTTTATCGGTATTCAGATTTGGCGCAAGGAAAAAAGCACTTTTCCTCCATTGCTATTCAAGAGCCGCAGTGTCGTGGCTGGCATGTCTTTCTGCTTCTTCTTTGGAGCTGGATTTTTCCCTCTTGTCTACTATCTCTGTAAATATTTTGGCATCTTTTTTTTTTTTTTGTCGCAAGCAATTTTCTAACATCGATTCTTAGCTCTCTATTTCCAAGCCATTCAAGGCGTCAGCGCAGTCCAAGCCGGCATCAAGATTCTTCCTCTTCTACTCGCCACAGTAGTCTGCTCCGTCGTCTCCGGCGGCCTCGTCTCAGCAATCGGCAAATACAACTACGTCATTATTCCATGCATGGTTCTCTTCAGCGTCGGCTCCGGCATGATCACCACCTTTGACGTCCACACGCCACTCCGCGAGTGGTTCGGCTACCAGGTCCTCGCCGGTCTTGGTATTGGTGCGGGCTTCCAAATTGGCGCGATCGTCGTACAGACAGTCTTGCCCCAGGAATGGGTTCCCGTTGGCACAGCGTGCATTCAGTTCTTCCAGACTCTTGGCGGCGCCATCTTCATCGCTGTTGCGCAAACCGTTTTCCAAAACGGCCTCATCGACAAGGTTCAGCAAGACAATCTTGGCATCAACCCTTATATTTTCATCAACAGCGGCGCCTCTGAGACGAGGGAGATTTTGACCAAGATGGGTCGCGAGGATGCTATTGCGCCAGTGCTGGAGGCGTACATGAAGGGGCTGAAGAATACGTACTACATTACCCTGGCTTGTGCGGTTTGTGCCTTTATCTCGACTCTTTTCCTGGAGTTTAGGTCGGTCAAGGAAGATAAGAAGGCTGAATCTGTCGCTATTGCTGCGTAAGCAGGTTTCTCGTCATTTTAGATTTCATAGTTTTTTTTTCCCCGTTTGTTAGGGTTTTTGTCGTTTATAAGGCGCTTAATGAGGATAGAGCAGCATAGAGCGGTCATCACTACACTTAATGATATTTCGGTGCGGGTTTTATAGACACACAGAAAATCTTGTATCAATAGCAAACCAAGAGACAAACTCATTATAATCATTGTTTACTGGGTATCATCAGGAGGCTTATCCCAGCCTTTGAGCACCTCTACCTTGCCAGCAGTCCTCGAAACAGCACCAACAAACCGCAACACCCAATCCTTTACCCGCGCAGTTTTCTCCACCTGCGGATTTCTATTCTCCTCTCCCTTGGCCGCCGCCGCCGGCGCCAAGTCTCGATTACTGTAGCAGCCGCCTGACCCTCGCCGCCTCCAGAGCAAATGCACTCTTGTCTGGCCATGGCGCAGACTCTGCCCGTAGACTTTCCCGCGAAACACATGCAACGCCACGTTTTGTAACAGCACTACATCCTGTCTCTGTAAGAGGTGGAGCGTCTTGCTATAAGCGTCGTTGTCTCCAGCGAGCCAAAAGGTGACTGAAAACCCAGAGCGAGTCTCGTCGCCGAGAAGGATCTCGACTAATGAAAGAGTCTTGCCCCAGCGGGTAGTCACTGTTCGGGGCTGCGCGATGGAGAGAATGCCGGCTATGATGTTGAGAGTTATGGTTTGCGGGTGTAGCGAGAGGAGTTGCGCGGCGGTTGGTACGTCTTCTAGGTCGGAGAGGTGGGCGGGTATTGCCGGTGGAGGGGGCTGAGCGGAAGTGGTAGTCGCGTTACTGAGTGAGGAAGTTGTGACGAAGGAGGTTTCGTCGAGATATGTCGTCGTTTCATAAGCATGCGATGTGTCATCGAGTTGTGACGATGGAAGGGGATTGTGGATGGCGAGCGATTGTTCGTAGAATTGAGTGAGGACGTCTTGTGCATCTTCCGCACCTTGCGCAGAGGTTTGGTTTTCTCCTCCAGATGAAATTATAGATGCGCTGTTGAAGAAGTCCCGATGATGCGCTTGTCTGGGTAAGTCATCGACGTCGTGAACAGGCGTGAGCCCAGTGTGGAGAGGCTGGCGGTTGAGCCGGAGAGAACGCCATGTCGCATGAGACGGTTGGGTCTTGGACAAAGAATTCGAGGTTATAGGGGAGCTGTTTGACGAAATAATGGTGCGGAATGGTTCAGAAAAGTCGTCGAGAAATGCTGATGGATCGAGAGACGCGGCAGCCGGGGCACCAGTGAGCAGAAGGACGTTTGATGAAGCCATTCTATGCTGTTATAATATCTTGCATGCAGCGCTTTATAATAGGCGCTGGATTTTGGTCATATTCCCGGCTGCAAATGTGGCGTATATTTTTTGGTGAGCTGATGTAGCCGTCGGATGTCGAAAGAGACGTTGTTGGATGCCGCGCCGTGAATCCGGAGGATGCCGTGAACGGATGGTTACCCGGTGCTCCGACTCGCTCATTCCGTCTCCGCAAAACCGGTTGGTTTGCACCAAGATATGTGAAACGGAATAGCGTACATCGGGATAACTTTATCCTAATTAGAAGAAATAGGTTCAGGCAATTTATAAACCTTTTGAACAAGCTATACCAAACCAGTAATCATATATTCAAGCATACAAGGGGCTGTATGCAGGGTTGATTCCTACAAGCGACTCCACCTGTCAGGCTGGTGCCGAGGTTCTGCGGCTTCTCTGCTCACTCGATTCTAACATCCCTTTGATCCGCCATTCTGACATGAACCTCATTCTTTAATCGTCTCTGTCATTATTCTGCGCTAACTGCGTCTCATTATTACTATATATTGCAGTGTGTCTTACTACTTTATATACGGAATCTACACACTGCAAATCTAACAACACCGCATCTCCTCTTCATTCCGATTCCGGGCATCATCTTCGGCTCCAACAACTGGCAACCTCTTCAACTCACAATGTCGTCCGTATTTGACATCCAAGAGCACGTCATCCAAGCCAGTCACATTCGCGAATACGCTCGTGCAACCGCAACGTCACAGGAAGATCCGCTGCTGCTACATATCAAGCAATACATTCCGCGTGACTACCGCGATGCTCAAAAGGGAGACTTGACCATTGTCGCCGCACATGCCAATGGTTTTCCCAAGGTACGTTTGATTGCCAAGTCACAATCACCCAACTATACCTAATCACAGTAATAACAGGAATTATATGAGCCACTATGGGAAGACTTGCTCCAGCAGCTCCGCAACCGCGGCATCCGCCTCCGCGCCATCTGGATCGCAGACGCAGCCTGGCAAGGTCGCAGCGGCATCCTCAACCGTGACAAGCTCGGAGACGACCGTAAGTATCATACCCATTACCTCTTTTACAAAATACACCGTGTACTCTCACTAAAATACTAAATCTTTCCTTTTTCTCCTTCAGCTGGCTGGTTCGACTACGCAAGGGACATAACCCACATGATCAACACCTTCCGCATGCCGCGTCCAATAATGGGCATCGGCCACTCCTTTGGCGGCAACGCCATCACAAATGTCGCCCTCACCAACCCACGCCTCTTCTCCTCCGTCATCCTCATCGACCCCGTCATCAACCTGCAAGAAGAGCGCTTCGCAGGCGCATACCTTACCCCGAGCCACCTGAGCGCCAACCGCCGCGAAGCGTGGCCGTCGCGCAAAGAGGCTGCCGCCGCCTTTGCAAAGAGCAAGTTTTACCAGTCGTGGGATCCGCGTGCGCTGGACCGCTGGGTGAAATACGGTCTTGCTGATAAGCCGCAGCGGCAGCAGCAGCCGGGGAGTAAAGAGGTCGTTCTGGCGACGACAAAGCATCAGGAAGTCTTTACCTTTCAGCGACCGAGCTTCCACGCTTTCGGAGACGGTGGCAAGGCATTGCTAGATAGAGATCTCGTGCCGGACATGAACCACGAAGCGGGCGAAAACGCGTCCGTCATTCCGATATACCGCCCCGAGCCACCGACCACCTTTAAGCGGCTTCAGCATGTGCGACCACGATTGCTGTACATCTTTGGCGGTACGAGCTACATGTCTCAGCCCCATCATCGCGAGGCAAAGATGAATGTAACAGGCGTAGGCCAAGGAGGCAGCGGCGGCGCAAAGATGGGTCGCGTGAAGGAGGTTGTTGGCGAGGACTGGGGCCACTTGATTCCCATGGAGGCGCCGGCGTTTTGCGCACAGGCGGCGAGTGAGTGGGCGGAGACCACGATGGAGGTCTGGCGGGATGAGGAGAGAAAGTATGAGGAGTGGACAAAGAGGCCAATGGTGGAAAAGTCGACTCTTAGCCAGGAGGTCTTGGATAGGATTAAGCCCAAGTCCAAGATGTAGGAGGCTGTTTGAGACTGCGAGAGATTTCTGCACCTTTTGCATACATCAATGACTTGTATATAGACTCTTGTATATACACTAATTTTTCTTTACATTATTTCTCAATCTGTTGCGCTATACGTGCTACCATAAACTAAAGTTTTCCAACAAGATGCCGCTATTATGAGTCTCGCGTTCGCCTTCCACGCCAAGTAGTTCCCTCGTCAAATTTCCGTTGTTCTTTGCCCTTTCCATTTCCAACACTTTCAACGTCCAAACTTATCCTTCAATTCCAATTCCCACATCTCATATCCTCCGCTGCCTACATGTAATACATTGTATCCTGCAGCCGCTCATGAATGCGCCGAGTCTGAACAGGCCCATGTTGCGCCTGCGCTGGACCAGACACCTCGCCCGCATCGTCCTCCATGTTAAACTCTGGTCGATGTGCTCTCGCTCTCTCGCACACGAGATCAGCGTAGTATGCTGGAGGGCAGATGCTGACCGCCTTGGTCGCCCGGCCAAACAGGTAACAAGTCTCGTGCGTCAATTTCTCTAGCTCGTTGGCGGCCGTGCCGTTGTATTTTGCCCGGAATATTTCGTCCAGCAGCACAGTATAGTGAGCTGGTCGCGCGGTGCCCTGGAGCGCGTTGTGCGCAGTGAGAAAAAAGTCCCAATAGCGTACCTGCGTAACGCCTCTGTCCACTACGGTTCCTGCCTTGATATTACCGGAACCCGTCGATTCCTCGGTCTTGGTCGGGTAGAATCGTGTTTGGTGTCGTTTCACTGAAACGATAATGCTAATCTTGGGCTGTATGCCGGAAATCTTTTGCGCGCATGCCTTGCGGATCGAGGGGAGTTCGTCAGTAAGAACTTGGTTAAACTGGCCCTCCGAGACACCGTCACGGTAGATGACAATGTTCTCCAGTGAAGAATTCTTGTTGTTTTTCTGCCAAAGATCAATTCGAGAGCAAAAGGCGGCCACAAGTCGATCGCTGAGCATTTCTTGCCTAGATGACTGCTCCCATGCGACACATGGCCATTGGCCAAGATCTCGGTCGATGCTGGCCACCAGGCCGACCAAACTGGGTGGCTCAGGAGCGCCTTTCGGAATATTCATGTTTGTTGGGTGAGTAACATCGTAGCCGACAATCATGGTCCGTCCTTCTTTCAAAATACCAGGCTGGTCTGAGAGCTGATGGTTCGTACCACCGGCTTTGAGATTGAGCTTGAGGCCAACGTTGGCCGCGTACATGGGGTTATGCTTTATGAACTGGGGATAGACGACACAACAAGTGTGTATACCATAGACGCAATCTCCCAACGTCTTTATCTTATTGTACAGTCCAGACGAGTCCTTATCTGACAAGATGAACAGAATAAGTTGAACGTTATTCTTTTGCATCTCTGTGAAGAAACGATCAAGATCACCTCCCATTGCACTGTCCCGCGAAATCACTGGCACCGGGGGACGAATATGCTGCTTGTTAATCGCCAAGCCGAGGTTAGTGCTCAGCGTCGCTGCAAACCGGGCAACGTCGCTCTCGTCGGCGATATTCCATCCATCTTTGAATCGCAGGTTGACGTATGACCATCGCTGAAAAGGCCGTCCAGTCTTGACAACTTTGACGCCTCTCATATTCCAGCTTCCATTCTCGGGCGTGACGCTTGGTACATCCTTGGGACTCGATGGTTTCCGATACATGACGTTGGGTGCCTTCAGTACGCGAGCCTGGACAGCGAGAAGCTGCTTGCCAACCGAAATCCCAAAGTTGGTCAAAACCGGGTCGTCATGAGACAGTGTACCACGACTCTCGGTTTGCAAAGAGACTGCATTCAGGTACGGAGTACGACAAGCGAACGTAAGCATGTCTGCAGTTTCCTGCATATTGAGCTTTACTTTGGCGGACTGGCCGGGCTGGATCTCCACCATCTCTGCTGGGTAGTAGACATTCTTGCCCGCACGACCACAGTTTATAAGCGGATAATCAGCCAGGTTCATATTGTATTCTGAGGTTGGTTAGCTAGGATTCAATGAGGATTGTTGGGGTTTGTAGGTTGCTTACTCTGGCTATAGTAGTTGTGAACAGTGGTGTAACGATTTTCATCCGCAAGAAAGAAGCTGACCTGACGAGGACCGCAAAACTCGTACTGGGGGGCAAACTTGTCACGGTTCTCTTTTGGTCCGCGGCGGGAAAGTTCAGATGCAACAGCAAGGCCCTCAATTGCCTTGGTGCGCTTGACCTGCCTCCCGCTCGAAGTATTGAAGGTGACCCAAACTCTAGTCTTTGGCAGCAGCTTGGCAATGAGTTTGAGCTGTCTCATTGCCTGGCCATCTGAGCGAGGGGCAGGAGTAACACCAAGGTCCCTAAACACCTTGTCAAGTCTACCGGAGGCCTTGAACACACCGTGGGTGACGTTTGTATTTAGCAAAAGTCGTCCGGTACCGATACGCGCCGATTGGAACAAGCCACGGGCTGCAAGCAAGGGACGAAGTTTTTCTTTAAAAGCACTGACGACCTGGGTATCGTCGAAAGGGAAAAAGCGCGAGCCGCCGAGAACGGAAAACTGGTCCAGTTTGGATCGAGGGCGGAAGCCAAGAATCATGTTGAGCGCGTCAATGGCTTCTGGGTATCGGGGGAAAGCAACATCGTCGGAAGGGACAGCCATGGAAGTAAGATAGTCGAGCAGCCCAGCAAGTGAAACGAGGGTCGGGCCAGTAACCTTGACGTGAAAGGTCTCCGCCAAAGGCGCCTCACCATCACCCAGTGCCGGTTCCGTCAACCGAATAACTACTGGATTGTCTTCCAACTTTAGCTCAGCCAGGGCGATGAGCTGGCTTTTAAATTCAGTGACAACGCGATCCTTCTGTTGGAGTTGTCGAATGAAATCCGCAATGACGAGATGCAGCTTGCGGCCGCGAACCTCGCCAGGCGGCTTTGCCTTGCCATCCTTGGGTGTCTCCTTGGCAATCTTGGTAACTTCCAGGCCGTACTTGTATAGAGTGATGGGTTTCGCGTCGACCTTGAAGTAATTTGCCCAAACAACACAGGGACTGCCGAGGGTGCCAAACGCCGGTCGAGCAGGAAGCAGCTCATTAAAGCTCGGCTTTGGGTCGCGACCTTTGTTAAGATTGACGCCTTTCATTTTTCCGACGAGCTGGCCTTCGCCAGAGGCCTGTTTCTTGATCATGGCGTCTTCCAGCTTGGTGACGGCTGCATCAGGAGCAGCAACCACTCCCGCAATGCTGAAAAACAAGTTGTAAGAACCAAGCGGTGTCCCATGATAAGACTTTGACAACTCACCTGAAGACCTTGTCTATTCCTTCTGCCGTCGGTCTGCCGCCTCGTCCACCTCCACGACCACCACGAAAACCACCTCCATGACCACCACCTCGTCCACCACCACCACCGCCGCCGCTGCCGCCAAAACCGCCACGGAAGTTGGAGGAACCACCACCGCTGCCACCGCCACGGCCTCCTCCCCCTCCTTGATAGCCCCCTCGCGGGCCTCCTCTACCACCAGGGCCACCACGGCCTCTGTTTCCACCTCTGGGGTCGGACATTGTTTGAATGGTGAAGCGTAATGAGCTTATGTGTAATGATTAGCTATGAGCTATGAGCTATGGAGCGACGATTCGATACGAAGCGCTCTAGTTTGCGTTGCCTAAATACCAAGTAAAACAAAGAAGAAGGATCAAGAAAAAAGACTAAAGATAGCAACAGCGCGATGTCAGCAACAAATAGTCTAGGCCAGCCGACAAGATCAGGCCCTGAGGTAGCGCAAAGAAATGAGCAGCGAGCCAAGAAGACGCGGCTCAACAGAGCGTAACAGCCAGCCGATCCGGGATAACACTCTTTCCTGTGCGAGGGAAAGAAGAGAATCTCTCGAATAAACAACAAGACTGTGTGATGGAGCCAGCAGTGAGGCGTAACGCCCGACCAGGTACGCGTGCGTGTCGTACGTTGCGAGGCGGGATTGGAAACGGTGCGGCTAGACGCTTCTTTGCAAAGACGGGAAGCACCAGATGTGTGTGCGTGTGTGTGTCTCCCAGTCTGTGTTCGGCCAGGAGATGATTCACCAACAGGGGTTTCTTCTTGATGAGTAGTAGCAGGGCAAGAGGATTTTCTTAAGAATGCATGCAACACATCACCAACTCAGGCAACACCCGCTGCTCGTGTTTGGGAAGCAATTACACACCAGCGATGAAGGCTTATGGACAAACGAAAGCCTATCAAACGCAGCACTGCAGTGAATAAAGTTGGCCTGAGCTTGGCCGCCCCTGGCCGAGTGGGACCGCCCGCTAATTTGGCTCTATAAACTGCCGGCGTAGCGCTTGAACGGACCCAGTAGGCACGCCCAGCCGGCCCGCCGATCTCCCCGCATTACTACCCGTATCATAATTAGCTACTGTAGCCATGTTTGGAAATAGCTTTGACGGACAAGGCCCTTCTTCTACACGCTCGCCTTGTTTAACAATGCTCTTTTATTATCTACACACCATCTCCATCATGGTTCTTGGCCGATCACATCTAGACCACCCTCTAACAAGTAATGGTCTGTGTAATAATATACTGATTGGCTGACATTATATACACCATGACGCTGCCACATCAGCGGTGTGACGTCGGAGGTTTTAAGAAACCTCTTTAGCGCTCTCTTGGGCGCTTCACCTCATGCCATCAGCCTGTGTTCTACCTAGTTCCAGTAACAGGTGTTTTGAATGTGCAATGAAGGACCTACTTTGTGCCACCGATAAAAACAAGCCTTGTGCACCTATAAAAGGCGAGTAGCATATATAATAAATATCAACGAGTGCTTTATTCACACGCCCCACCACCACCTCACTATTGTTTTGACCAATGATACCAGCAGAGGGCAATTATAAACATTACTAGCAAAAAGCAAATACAGCATTGATTCATCATTCATCTGACAATCATTCAGGCTTTCAAACTTTGACATATTGACTCTCCGGCGGGCCCAGGTATGTGTACCGCAAGTCACCAAGATCCATGACTGCCTTCTCCAAAAGCATGTTAGTCTTGCGCAGCCGGATCTCAAGCGTGTGCGCCCCAGGTTTTACGTCACCCAAATTGTGATTCCTGTACCAAACACAGTCCATCACGGCCTTGTTCCAATACTTGGGGTAGTCATGGTCATTATTCTCATCCTCTGTCAGGCGATAGGTCTTGATCTCTCCTCCGTCGAAGCGAATGTCATAGTCCATTTTGCTGCCCCTCTCCGTTTCGAGCGTCATGTTGAATTGCAGCTCCAGATTCGTGTCCTTGTGCTCCGAAAACACATAAACCGGGTACGTGAGGAACGGAATGCCATCCACATCACCAAAGTCAAAGTCGTTAGGTAGCGTAACTGCGCCACCAAGCTGCCGCCCTACTGATGGCAGCCTTATGTACGGTTCTTGCGCCCAGTTGCCCGCTACAATAGCGAGGTGGCCTGACTCCTCAACGAATCCCTTAAATCCAGGTGATACCCGGCTGTTTCTGACCGTCAGGCGAACCTTTTCGTAGCCGTCGCGAGTGCCGACAATCTCAATAAACACGGATTCGTCAAAATCTTTAGGAACGTTAGGCCAGTCGATAGTCACGATAACCTTGGCATCTGAGTCTTTGGGATCCTGGTGGCCGTGGTACTGCGACAACTTGATCCAATCGTATTGAGGATTGGCCTCCCACGAGAATTCCTTTGTGCCGCGGTGGAAGACTTCAAAGTAACGGGTCTGTGGCCCATATGGCGTGATAAATGGTAGGCGGACGCCTGCCTCAAGCCAACCACGCGACGGGTGAGTTCTGTCGGAATCTTCATTGAGGTGTCCGGCATTGACCCCTTCAATGCCTTCCACAGCAATGCCCATATGTCCCACACTCGGATTTGAATCTTCCTTGGTTTGGACATAGCAGAGCCCTTCCAGGAAGTTGCGGGTGGGCTGTGCACCCGTCGGGCCGTAGCCGTAATGGGGCTGCCGCAAGATATGGTTCCATTTGCCGCCCAGGAGTGAGTGATACTCTTCCATTAGTGCATTATCCTTGTCCAGTAACTCAATACACTTGTGGAACAAGACGTTTGTTGTGTTTCGCCGCTGCTTGGCGAAAAGTTGGTTTCTGTACTGCGTCACACGCAACTTGGTGCATAGGTACGACGCTTTTACTGGATGGAGCACCAACTGGAAAAAGGCTGGGCGGTATTGCTCCTCCATGTTTTTATAAAGCTTCTTGCACTGCTTCGTAAGCTCCTTCCATCTAGCCACCACATTATCGGCCTCGTGGTACTTGAGCAGAACAAAGGTGTTCACATCGATGTGGTCCTGCTTTCGCAACGCGACTAGCCGATCAAAGCCGTGCCATACACTGGCAATATCCTTTGCAAACTCAGGACCAAACTCTCGTGTGGCCAGATCAGCAAAGTACCGAGGCAGCGTGTCTTTCGTAATTGATTCAATGTTCCATGCTAAATCAAATGCAAACGACATGGGTAGTTCACACGGCTTCAGGTCGCCGACGTTGAACACCCAGATCCGGTCTGCACCGTGATCATAAGCAAGCTTCAGCTGGTGTAACGCTTTACCCTGAAAAGTTTGATTAGCAGGGAGAGTTTTCATCGCTTTACTCTAGATTGAACTGTTACTCACCAGTGTGTTGCTGTTCATCCATCTGTAGCATCTGGGATAGCCGGTATACTGGAAATGATAATAGTACTGCATTGGCATTAGCATAATGTTTGGGTGTACGCAGCCAATTTGATAGTCTTACTCCGACGCCTCCCGCTCGCTTTCTCTCTTGCTCTGTAGGTAGCCGACGCAATGTACCAAAATTATCGTCCGAGTATAGGATCGTAATGTCTTCAGGTACCTCTAGGCCTCGGTCGTAAAGCTGTTGTACCTCCTTGTACAGTGCCAAAAGTTCTAGGATGCATTGTTAGACTTGACTGTCGAAAGGGCTCCGAGAATCAACTTACGGGTTACTCCTGTTTCGCTGCCGTAGTTGTCCTTGATGATGGACCGCTGCGTCGCGAGAACTTCCTTGAGTATCTCCAATGGGTCTCGGCCATTGATCGGATTATCGCCTTCACCACGCATACCCATGGTGAAGTATGACTCATATGGGACCGCTCGTTCAGCACCTTCTTTAAAATACTGAGTAACCTTTTCTTGGTTTGTCTCCCAGTTCCAAGAGCCACCCGGCTGCGTTGTAGACCACTCATTCATGGCTCTCTGCATCGGCTCGTGATGCGAGGTGCCGACAACAACACCGTAGGTATCAGCCAACTCCTGATTATCTGGGTCGTCCACGAAGAAAGACCTTCCAGGATACGGGTAGCCACGCCACATGGCCGGCCACATAAAGTTTGCCTTGAGTCGCAGCAGCAGCTCAAACACGTAGCGATAAAAGTTGCTGTCAAACTTGGGACCGAACTTCTCATGAACCCAAGAGTCCATTCCAGGCGATTCGTCATTGATAAAGATGCCGCGGTATTTAACACTTGGCTCACCATTGTAAGTGGTCACTGGCAGGGCATAGATTTCGGAATGAGGTTTCAGGGGCACATCCGCCCACCAATGCCAACTATTTGATGTTAGCAGCTGTGCAGCTTTATCATTGCATCAATGTACTCACGGTGAAACACCGATTTGCTCCGACAAAGAATATGTGCCAAAGATGGCAGCCCTCTTGTCGCTACCGACAATAACAAGGGCATTGTCATATCCATCAAAAGGATGGTGGACAGTTGTGGTGATCCAGCTCTCCCACTTGTCTTCAATGCGGTCGGTATATATTTTGCCATCCGATTTCAACTTCTGAATCGTTGGAGAGTCCGTCAACGTTCCGATGATGATGCATGACTTGACCGGCTTGCACTTTGGTGGTCCTCGAGTAGCTGGATTGCAGCCCCTGTTGGTCACCTTGGTAAAGTCATCCGAAAGGTTTCTTGCGGCAATGTGCACTCCCTCGGCGTTCCCCTCATCGACAAAGATCTCGGCGCCGACAATGCTGAAGCCTGCACCAGGCTCAAAGGCGACAATAGGTTCCTCAAACATGATGGCAGCCTGCGAAGTACGATTTTGACTGCCAAAGAATTGTCAAGTTGGAGTGTCTAGCGGCTTAGAGGTTCTAGCTTTATAGGCGGAATTCTGGTAAGGTAAGGGTACCTTATGCGATGCAGATCACGCGACGATTGTCTGTCGCTCAAGTCGCCGAGATGGGGGGGTTCGTATGTGACTTTTAATCCCTTGTTCCTGCCTCCGGGCCGCAGTTGAGATGCGTTCGGCGCGTTGCCTGATCGATTACATGCATGCACCAACTTTAAATGTGCCGTTTCCCCCACGCCAAGACGTTGCAAAATACACCTCGTGCTCTTGTAGCCGCATAAGCGAGAATCGACCACCATTTACATTGGGTTTTCTGTGAAATTAGTCGCCTTCAGCCGTCGGACCGTATCGTAGTCATCTGCCCATCATGGGGTAGTACCCCGCCCAGGCGTTGCGAGTCCGATCCTCGCACTTCTAACCAGTAAGCGGTCTTATGTCTAGCACGGGCTGTTTCCGTACTATATCCCTGATTGTTTAATATGATAGTTTGTATTATAGAGGCCCTTGATGATGTTGTATATTCAAGATTTACTGTCAACGTGACCTGCTGTTGCAATCCGCAGAATCTCCTCCTCGAGACCTGGCACAACATGAAACACAACGCCAGCTTCTTCAAGCATTTTCTTTCCAGGATTCTGCCCAACAAATGTTTCTGGCTCACTGACCCCGACGTAAACCTCTTTAATCCAGGCCCTTTGCCGTAGGACGCGCTCGACGCACGGTAACTTGCCGCTGAGCCTCTTGAAACACGGCTCCATTGTTGTGTAGAGAGCGTGAGGAGCAGTGATGACATCAGCCAACTTGTCCTCTGTCGTTGAATGTTGCTCGGCGAGCTTGACAAGGCAGTTTTCCTCGGCGTGTGTATTCCCGGGACATTCCAGTGTGTATCCGTCGGCAGTAATATTTCCGTCCTCCAAACGCACAAGCATCGCTCCTACACAAAAGTTCGTTGGTTTTGGAGGTGACTTTGTGGCCAGGCTCAGAACATGTTGCATCGCCGCCTCATGATCACCTGCTGGAATCGTGCCCATTTCAAGAGCTCCAAAAGAATCTATAAGTGCCTCCCAATATGTTCAGCCCAATGCGAAAGGTCCCGTGAGCGATAGATTAAAAGTTGTCAGTCCCTACCGGGTAGCATTGAAGGGTCGGGGAAGAAGGCTCCGAGAATCTATTAAGCTCGAGACCCACCAAACGCGTCCAACGCGTGACCCAGCGCTGCAACGAACAGAGCTTCGTCACATTACCCTCCTACCTGGCCGACGTAGTATTTACCAAATTAGAGCCCGGGGGTGAAAATGTCTGAATTTGAGGAGCCAGTTGACAGCGAACCGCCGGCGATCGATCCGTATGAGGTGCTAGACCTGGAACGGACGGCGACGGCAACTGAAATCAAGGTAGCCTACCGCAAGGCGGCCTTAAAGAACCACCCGGGTGAGTAAACTGTGTCATTGACCTCGTATAGCTGCTCTTAACACACCTTTTCTTCAGACAAGGTTGCAGAATCGGAAAAGGAAAAGGCGCACGAAACGTTTCAATCCATCGCATTCGCCTACGCCGTCTTGTCAGACCCTGCCCGTCGCAAACGCTACGACACAACCGGATCGACTGCCGAATCTATTGTCGATTCGGAAGGGTTCAATTGGAGCGACTACTACCGCGAGCAATTCAAGGATGCCATATCCGCCGATGCAATCGAACAGTTTGCCAAAAAGTACAAGGGCTCAGGGGAGGAAAAGGATGACATCCTCATTGCGTACGAACAATGCGAAGGCGACATGGATGGCGTGTACGAGAATGTGATTCTCAGTAATGTCACTGAAGATGATGAGAGGTTCCGTGAGATTATCGACCAAGCCATAAAAGACAAAGACGTACCAAACTTCAAGGCGTACACAAAGGAATCCAAGGCGAGAAGAGCCGCGCGGCTAAGGAAGGCCCGCGAGGAAGCCACTGAGGCAGAAGACTACGCTAAAGAGCTCGGCGTTCATGATGACATTTTCGGGGGAAAGAAAGGGAAGAAAGGCAAAGGAAGCTCGGAGGACGGCCTCGCTGCGCTGATCCAGCGACGACAGCAGGACAGGTCAGAGAGCTTCTTTGACCACCTCGAGGCAAAATACGGCGGACCAAGCGGCGGGAAGAAAAAGGGCAAGAAGCGAGATGCAGAGGACGAGCCTTCGGAAGAGGCTTTTCAGGCAGCCGCTGCGAAACTCAAGAATTCGAAGAAGCATCGCAGCTAACATGGACGACGACGACGAATCATGGACATGACAACATCGCTTGGAGTTTTAATTTAGAGTAGACGGATGACATATTATGGTACTTGGGCGTTTTAGTTGGAATATAAGGAAATGCACTTTGCTTTGAAAATTGAAATCATGTTTGTACAGTAAGAATTTTGTAAATTCACGCTCCGCGTGAGTGATAAGTGCCAGTGGCAGTCATGGCGGGGCACCTTCGTCAGCTAATAAATTTAATGGCAACGGAGCAACGTCGCGCAACGCGTGAGGTGTCTCCCACCAGCAACCACTCTGGGTAACACTACCTGACAGACGTGCACGTCGCAACTCATACAATCATGCCATGACTGAAGTACCGCAGGCGGTACTCTATCCGCGATACTGCTTCCACCTGGCGCCGACCGCAAATGCGTGGTCTTTCTTCTCCGTGAAGACGATTACAAATCTGAAGCAATACGCCGGCTTTGAGGGTAAAAAAACAACCACTTTCCTACCATTCTCTACGGAAGCTAATGCGTAGCGCAAACCAGGTGAAGGATTCTTCTTTTTCAAGAACCTACCAATCAAATGGGTGCGCATAATCGGGGTCGTCGTCGCGATTGACGACTTTGCCAACCTTCGGGCCTACACCATAGACGACAGCAGCGGCGCATGCATCGAAGCAATCATCAGCGTGACTGCACGTCCCAAACCCGCAGAAGGTAGTGCAACAGCCGGCAACGAGTCTACAGCAAGCGGGCCGCCAATCGGCTTGACGGGACCGCCTCCAACACCGTACGACCACATCGACGTAGGGTGCGTCGTAGACGTCAAGGGCGCGCTGTCCATGTTTCGCGACGAGAAGCAAATCAAAGTCGAGAAGATGTTGGTAGTCAAAGGCACAAACGACGAGGTCAAGCTGTGGGAGAAGAGGGCCAGGTTTCGCGAAGAGGTGTTGGGGAAACCTTGGATGCTGGAGGATAAAACTATTCGTCGGTGTCGCAGGGAGGCGGAGAGGTCGGCAGCCGAGGGAGAAAAGAAGGCAAAGATGCTCAAGGACTTGGCGAAGGGGAAGACGTCGACGCTACCAGCGAGAGATGGGAGGAGGCGTGAAGCGGTTTCTACCACCGCGTCGAAGACTAGCAGTAAAGATAAGAGTAAGAGGCGTGCCGAGCGGAGGGATGTGGCGGATGATGTTGCTAGATTGCTGTCAAATTCAGAAGGCAAGTATAGTGCTCTGGGTGTCTGAGGTTATTGAGATCGGGTAGGTGTCATTGTTCTCGGCTTATACCCCTTGTCATGTCGGGCGGCGTTTAGGGATGTTTATATAATTTACTGGACGCTTGAACTCTACCGCAAGCTTCTTTGGGAGGTTGCAATATATGAAATAAATAGCCACCATGGTGAGTGATAACAGACAAAAGCCTTCAGGGCTGTAAGTCAACTTCATGTATCCCGTCCTGGGAGTGATAAACAACTCCAGTATCAATTCATCAGAAACTTCTTCAGACAGATCGCATGTCATTTTAATTAGAGATTTTGGGATTTCTTTGTTATTGAGTTTTAACACTCCATTACCAACACAATTTTCTCGTATTGTAAAGATAAGAGGGTGAGACAATGACGACAGTGTACATGGGTGAACGAGAGTTTGGGCGTCGAGAGTGAGCCGTGAGTTATCCCGTCATCAGCATCACTGGTAAATTGAAAAGAGAACAAAAATAAATAGAAAATACGCCTTTTTTTTTTACGCACCGCATTGAAAGATATTTGAAGTGTTTAGAATAATAACACGGTTTAATTGACGGGCTGCACAAACTTGTTTTGGAGCGGAAATTTGCGCCGTTGGATAATTGCCGTCTGAGACAGCACCACTTTCATGGTTGATTTTCGCTGCAGTGCCTCCCTTTGGTAATACCCAGTAAGAAAACAAGGCACGGTTTATTTTCCTTTTGTTCAGGAAACGTTATTTGAGCCCGATTTCCAGTTTATGCTTGACAATGGGTTCTTTGTCTTTTCGACTCGCAGTGATACCACTAACAGCCAACATCGTGACTGAGATTGAACAATACAACATCATATCCGGAAATTCATTGTTCCCATTGATGCCCTCTGAGCAGACCAAACATTACTAAAGGAGTTGGATCAGTTCCCTTGGATCAGACATAATCCATCACCATGCAACTCAAACATCTCGCGTTAGCAGGCCTGGCCTGTGTCCTCTCGATTCCAGAGGTCGTCGCTAAACCACCAGACGTCACGTTCCTCTGCGACAAGAACCCAGAAATCTGCTCCAACATGTGTTACGCCGTCCGATGTGCAAACCCAAAGTTTCCTCAAACCCTGACATTTGACTTCCCGGACAAAAACACCACAGAGGCTCGCCACAAATTGGCCGGCTGCGGCTTATGCAACAAATGCACGAAACAGGGGCGCGGCGAGCCAGGTCACCGCGGCGCACCAAACACTGCGTGCATTGAATACCCCTTTGCAAACACTGAAGAGGCAAGCGACGGACACCAGGTGTCTCGCTGCGTGCCCGCCGAGGAAAAAATGAGCGCGGAAGATACGATATCTGACCTGGAAAAGAAGTGGAAAGAACAAGGCAAGACGGAATTCAGAATCAACTTTGGCAACCCAGGAGCGGCCAAGTATTGTGGAAATGATCCATGTGATAACGATGGTTTCGAGGTGCAGGATGGCGAAGTCGGCGATGAGGAGAAGCCCAAGTTCAAGTACTACAACACCAAGTCGGGCATGGTGATTGGATCGATGGATACCGTCGAGTCGCAGACCAAGTTTACGCGTCGTGTTGACATTGACGAGCTTGTCGATGATGCTTTTGAGTCTTGGATGGAGGATAGTACCCACGGACAGGTGCGCATGATGGTTGATATCTTTTTGCACGAGCTGCCAGGGGATGTCTTCTCGAGCCATGTGTGAGAATGGATCTCTGCATTTGTTTCCGTCACAAGGAGACACATTATATTTAGTGGCTATATGCTGATGTACACTTGAATACAGGTAGAACATAATAGAATACCTACTATATTGGAAGTCGAAAGGATAGAAGTACAAGTAAAATAGGAGAGTCAAGCACAGCGTAGCGAGTACACTGTTCGCCGGTGTGATAGTCGGCAACATCCACAGGCAGGAACGAAACGATGGGTTACGCGTAGCCTCTTGCTAAATATGGCCATGAGCGACACTTTGTATACTTAATCCGGCGAGGTGGACAGTCTGCGGGCACATTCTCATTTAGCTCCGCCATCTTCTTGAGACATACCAGAATCGGCACTTACACGCTTACTTTGGACCTAGTTGACCTACAGACGAAACGAACCCCATCGAATACCGCTCTCTTGTGTCTTTTACTTTTTTTACTTTTTCCTTTCTTATCGAGATTCAACCACTATAAAAACTACTTCATCGGTAAGCACCTGCGTTTCTCCAAAACAGGTATCTAAAAATACGCATTCTTGGCTTTCTGTCAAGCACCGGAATGGAGTGAGACACCAACCAACGGGCGCATACCAGACGACCCGCTCCATCGCCTCTTGATGGAATTTGCATCCTGCCACAATGGCAAACCCGGAGGAGGAAGGATTTTTTTTATATATAAGAAAAAAGATGGCTCGTCGAAGCAAGCCAGGCTCCCTGCGACCGAGAATCATGTTCAATGGACTGCTGGCAGTCCGTAATTCGCAACATGGTGTCGAAATATTTTGCGCTGTGCAGTTTGCTGACTTGCTCTCATGCCGCAGCTGTACCTCACGGCAAAGCGTCACGCGATCATAGTCTCCAACCACGAGACGATAGCACGATCAACGACAGCCCCGGCATTACACCAACCGAACAGGTCGTTATTATACCTTCATTATCACAAGTTGAGCCGCATACATCCGACGTCTTGAACCGAGACCTCAATACTCTTGGACAACCGACACGAGTACCGCTGCTTACACGCCTTATCGAGGCTCCCTCTTCACCTCCACAGCCTTGGTTTTCGAACTCTACAATCTCTAGAGATTCCAACGTCTTACAATCACTACCAACACAAGTTCCCATAATTCAGTTCAAAATGGCTTCACAGGATATATTTGCAGAGCCAATCGACACGAAACCGCCACCAAAAGAGATGAAGTCTCGAGAAGATCACCCCGTCCCGCGGAAGGGAATTGCGTCAAAGGGACCATTACAGACAAACAAGTTTTATTCCAACCTCTTCCTCGGCGACCAGCTTGCCCCGGTCTTTACGTTTCCTTACTCCATAGCATGGTCGGGTGGAAAAGGTGCAAGTTCCAGTTGGGGCATGGCCGTCACACACGCCGATGCAAAGGCGAGGGTGTTTGGCCAAAAGAAGTACAACAACTCGTGCTCCTATTATCTGAACCCTCTTGGTATTCAATCTCTCGCCCTGTCGGCCAAGGAGCTTGGAAACAAAACCAGTCTGTCCATGGACAGCATCACCGCCTTTTCGTCGCGTGTCCTCTTGAGCGCAAATGACACGGCTGAGCCCGCTGTGACCTTTCCATTGGTGCAGGGCATGGCCTATGTTACTGCTCAGTACTCGGGGGGCACGCCACTGATCCAATCTGGAGTCTACTTTCGGAATATGACCCGAGTGACCAAGAACCCAAAAGAGCGTGTTGTCAAGTATAACTTTATTCTCGAAGACGGAGCAGTTTGGCGCGTATATGGACATAGCACCAAGGGAGATGATCTTGATCTTAAGGTCATAAATAGCGGCGTGGCCGAATCAACGAAACCATTTCACGGAACTATCCAAGTATCCAAGGACCCTTGCACACCCGGAAGCGAGAAAATACTGGACGACGGCGCTGGCATCTATCCAGTGACGCTCAAGCTCGCGGGATCGGCATCTGAAGCAAAGGGCTCGTATACATTTGAATTTGAAAAGGATGGACACCAGACTGGCGATCTCTACATGTATGCGCTGCCGCATCATGTCGACTCATTTAGCTCGGACACGAAGAACTGCCTTCAAAAGCCGCAGCTGCCAACGACTACAAAAGGCGTCGGCACGTTGGTCAAAGGCACAACATGGACAATGGAGGAGCCTGAAATGCCAATCAAGATGGGGTTTGCGCCGTGGAGTCCAAAGGATGGAAGCATGAGCGAGCTGTCCGAGGATGCCAAATCCATCATCCAAGCTGCAGCCTCGAAGGAGCTTTCGCAAAACGTGGTTGCACAGTCCAACCTGGACTCTATGTACTTTAGCGGCAAGGTAAGGGCGACAGCATTGTGTGATACGCTTTTTGCTAACCGATTGTAGGCTCTTGCCAAGTTCGGATCAATTCTGTACGTGGTAGATTCTATGCTGGGCGACAAGACGCTGGCCAAGACAGCACTGGAACAATTGCAAGCGGCTTTTGGAACCTTTGCGGCAAATAAGCAAAAGTATCCGTTGGTCCATGAAAGTAAGTTTTTGCTAGCACGAGTTTATAAGTGTGCTTACTGGAGCAGTACTGACCGAGAAATATAGCGGCATGGGGCGGCGTAGTATCGTCGGCATCGTATGTCACGGGGAGTAATGGAGTTGACTTTGGCAACACGTACTACAACGACCACCACTTCCACTACGGATACCATATACTGGCGGCGGCGTATATTGGCCATTTGGATCCTGAGTGGGCCAAGGCAAATAAGGAGTATGTGAACACATTGGTGCGAGACGTTGCCAACCCCAGTGCAAAGGATGAGGTGTTCCCGATGTGGCGAAACTTTGACTGGTATCACGGACACAGTTGGGCTCATGGTCTGTATGCCGCCATGGACGGCAAGGACCAAGAATCGAGCTCTGAAGACGTAATGCACGCTTATGCGATCAAGATGTGGGGACAGGTGAGCGGTGATGCCAACATGGAAGCCAGGTGAGTATTCGGAAGCACGGTGGATGTGGTATTGGTGCAGCAAGAATCTAACATGAGAGGATAGGGGAAACCTTTTACTGTCGGTGATTGCGAGAAGTCTTCAGCACTACTACCTGTATGAAAATGACAACAAGGTGCAGCCAAAAGAGTTTATTGGCAACAAAGTTGCGGGGATCCTGTTTGAGAACAAGGTAGACCACACGACGTACTTTGACCCGCACATCGAGGCGATCCAAGGCATCCACATGATTCCGATTCTGCCGCCGACGGCATATTCGCGAACGGCCAAGTTTGTGCAGGAAGAGTGGGATGTGTATTTTGGCGAGAAGCGGATCGACGAGATTAGCAATGCGTGGAAGGGCGTCATCTATGGCAGCTATGCAACAATTGAGCCGAAGAAGGCGTGGGAATTCTTCAGCTCCAAGACTTTTGACCCGCAGTGGTTAGATGGAGGTGCGTCGTTGACATGGTTTCTGGCGTATGCAGCAGGTAAGTTGTGCAGAGACGGGGGTTTTGAAAGTGCAAGTGCTAACTATAAATGACAGCTTTGGGGCAGCTCTGAAGGTTTACATGAGGCGTAACGGAGGGCATGATTAGATGAGCTTGAACTGACACTACAAATAGCGTATTATAGACACAATGAATGACATAACGACCTATAGAATTTAAATGTTTAAAGGGACCTCAATGATATACGTACATGTTTTGCCTATAACGCTGTGGCAGATGTTCATTATTAGCTTGAACAAGGCCAGTGGACGGAGCGAATAAGCTTTGCTAAAGAAATAAGCGAAATGACAAGAATTGTCGGCAACGCCCGAGCCAGGAGAACAAGGGTATTTGAGAGGGAGCTAATGTCTGTAAACGATGGAGTGGGCAACGCTAGGATCGGGAGGGGTCTCGACTAGACATATTCCGTTGGCCGAGGACATGGAGTGGAAGGGATGAGTCTGCGGTCGGTGAGTTGCTGCGTTGGGTCGGTCTTGGGCTCTCGATAGGTACGAGCAGGAAGGTAGTGTATGGGCGAGAAAGAAGCACGTGGGAGACTTCTGTTTGGACGAGGAAAAAATCAGCGGGCATTTTATTGGATGATTTTGAGAGATCTGCTTTGGCATCAAAGGGGACACGAAGAAAAAGGGTCCAATGCTTGTGAGGCAGTGAGGAGGAAGCAAGCAAGCCACATGCAGGCAGACAGACAGACAGACAGGTACCTGGGTGGGCGCGGGCGGCGTGCGGAGTAGCTGCAAGGTCGATGGTGTATTTATTCTTGGGGAATTTGATAACTGCGTTTTCTATAGGTATCGAGTGAGTGAGTTTGTACTACTGTGAAGTGCTGATAGGTAGCCAAAGCGCCGACGGCTACGATATGTATGTATACATGTTAACAGCTTCAATCCAATGAAGGAGTCAGTACGTAGGTATTCGTAGCATGTAGTACAAGCGCTAGTTGTAGGAAGGATTAAGCTAGAGAGCACCATTTGCAGTACTCTTACGAGTACTCGTACGAGGTATGACTTCAATCCTCCTCAGCTGCGTCACCGGAGCCAAGACGGATGAGGGACCTTTTTTCCCGCTGGCTGGAATTGCAAAGACCCCTGTAACACTTGGACAGAAAAGCCTAGCTTACTGTACGGACTACATAGCTTCAAGGTCCTTCGGGAGGCGCATGCTGAAAGGGTGGGACAAAGACACGACGGAGGAGGAGGTAGGTTGGTACAAAGGTAGGTCAGGTCAGTACGTCCGTAGGGGACGGAGACACCAAGAGGCCTCCCAGAACGTGCGTTGCAGCTGCCAACCTCCCCGCTTTTCCGTCGTGTCGCAGGGCTGGGTGGGAGCGCGGCTAAGGAACCAAGAGTAAGGTCGAATAGAGATTGGAGCTTCTTTGATTGGCGTAAAATATGTAGTAAAATACAAAATAAAATACAGAAATAAAGTAACAGAGCAAACAAACGGGCATTGAATGCTATTGACATGCCCACTGTAAAATGAATATTAAAAAAACGCCCCAAAAACCTAAAACCAGCCCTTCTTCTGAAAGCGGGTTTGCTAGGGTAGACGACGTCAGAGCTTCGACTAGGTAGGTAGGTTTAGGTGGGAACCACGGCATGCCGGGCCTTGGTTTTTTTGGAGACGGGAAGAGAGCTTCCCACGGAACGCTAGTACTCGTACGCTGCGACAGACGCTAGCTAACAAACTTGTAAAGCTTCTTGTTTTTTCTTCTTTTCTTCACACTCTTTCTTTGCTTATTAGCTTCGTTTCTTCTCTTTGCCCCCTCCTTTTCGACATCTTGATCCTATTTTTTTTCTTCATCTGTTCAACTTTACTGTTGACTCTTGAATTGCCATCTCGTGGCTTGGTTGGAAACCGAGTCGCATTTGACAAACAACGAACCCTCCCATTTACATCGGTCGGGTCGCAAAATCAGACGAATCCCGCAAGGCGATAAAAAAAACACAATTCAGACGAGACAGGCATCTCAAGCCCGAATCAAATCCACCGCGCAACCATGAGTCCCGATAACAGCGCCTCGGAGCGCACGCCCTTGATCAACGGCACCCGCTCCGCCTCCAGCTCCTCCAACCCTCACCACCACAACGGCTCGCGAACCATTCACTTCTTGACAAACTCGCGATATACCCCCGGCACCGATAGCGACAATGTTGCCGTTCGTGCGGCCGCCTATACCTGGCATGTGACCAAGGTGACGCTTCTCAGCAGTACGTAACAAAACAAAGTTCCATGGTCGAGAACTGGCTGGGCTTGGCTAACAATTCAACCAACAATTTACCACCAAACAGACTATGTCAACTTTCTCCTCATTACTGTCCCCGTTGGCATCATTGCCGGCGCCATGGGATGGAACTCTACCGCCGTTTTTACCATTAATTTCTTCGCCATTATCCCGCTTGCTGCCGTCTTGTCTTTTGCTACCGAGGAAATCTCCATGAGACTAGGTGAGGCCATGGGAGGATTGCTGAATGCTACGTTTGGCAATGCTGTCGAGTTGATTGTACGTAAAAACCCTGCTTCAAACGTCACGTCATTTCTTTGCAATTTACTGGCATCTCGTCTCTAACACCAACTCCTACCACAGGTTAGCATCGTCGCTCTCAGGGATAACCAGGTCGAAGTCGTCCAAGCCTCCATGCTCGGCTCCATCCTCTCCAACCTCTTGCTCGTCATGGGCATGTGCTTCCTCTTTGGCGGGCTCGCCCACCGCGGCATCAACGGCGCCGGTACCGAGCAGGTCTTTTCCGCCGCCGTTGCCCAGACGGCTTGCTCTCTCATGACGCTCTCGTCCGCCTCGCTCGTCATTCCCGCCGCTGTAAGTCATTCCTACTTTCCCTCCCATTCACCCTCACGAATTGTGCCAACTGACATGTCTTTTGCCCCCTCCCCTCAGCTCTACGCCGTCATGGAACAATCCGGCTCTGACGAGATAAACCGCTCCATCCTCACCCTCTCCCGCGGCACCGCCATCGTTCTCCTCCTCCTCTACGTCCTCTACCTCGTCTTCCAGCTTCGCACCCACAGCAACCTCTTTGACGCCGAGCGCCAGGCCGCCGCCGAAGGCACAGCCGAAGCCAACCAAGAAGGCGGCTCACAGCCCGTTGAGCACGAAGAAGCCGTCCTGGGCCCCATTGCCGCCGGCATGGTCCTCGTTGTCGTCACCATCCTTGTCGCCGTTTGCGCAGATTACCTCGTCGGCAGCATCGACGACATTGTCGAGAGCGTGCACATTAGCAAGGCCTTCATTGGTCTGATTCTCATCCCCATTGTCGGTAATGCTGCTGAGCACGTTACTGCTGTTGTCGTGGCGGTGCGTAATAAGATGGACCTCGCCATGGGTGTGGCTATTGGCTCCAGTATTCAGATTGCGTTGGGCGTTACGCCGTTTTTGGTCATTGTGGGTTGGATTATTGACCGAGACATGACGCTCCGTTTTGAGACTTGTAAGTTTTCCCGGACTCCCCCTGCATAAAACGTCGACGAATTTCTTCTTTGCCTTTTGCCCGCGTGTATTGTTTGCTAACTGCTTTGCTTTCCTAGTCCAAACTGTCGCTTTTGCCGTCTCAGTCCTCGTCGTCACTTATACCGTGCAGGACGGCAAGTCCAACTACCTCGAAGGCGCCATGTTGCTCGGTCTCTACGTTATTATTGCCGTGGCCTTTTTCGCTACGCCTAGTGATGCCATGGACGGTGTCAAGGCGCTGATTGGCTACTAACGGTCACTACTATCTCTTAATGCCTTTTCTTTAGTTTCCTTTAATGTCTGGTCTGTAAAAGAACTCGGGGGGTTTTTTTTTCGCTGTTTTCTCTCTTTCTTTTTTTGGGAATCAGTTTTGTGCCGCACTGCATCTTTGAGTATTCTTTTGCATGTTTGTAGTTGGCACTTCCATGTCTAAACCTTGAACAGCTCGCTCGGATTTACCGTCAAAGTTCTGCGTCCTGTCATCTTGTACGTTCTAGAAAGAAAATAGTCCGAATAGTTCAACAAAAAGTGTTTGCAATATTTTTTACCCACGTGTAAGCTTCTATATACAATATGCCACCAGAACAGAAAACACCATATATGCAATCAAATCCACCACATCACAACAATCTCTACCTCGTAGGCTTCGACATGGGCGTGATAATACCCTGCTTCATCAATACCCGTGGCTTCGTGCCATCCTGGAAAGACTCCTTTGTCATCCATTCCGGTCCAACAGGCAGACGCAGTGACCGCTCATACTGCTCTCTCGACTCAAAAGGATGCGGCAGCTGAGATGCGAGATACTTGTCATTCTGTTTTTTTACACCCCCCGACGTTAGCATACTGCAAGGCCCAAGATCTTGCCACAAATACGAGGCAAAAAAGAAAGAATGCTTACCTTTTTAATGCGCTTCTCATTAACAATCACCTTGTCCAACTTGGCATCTTTGCGCTTATTCTTCTGAATCCCCTCAATCTTGGTCAGGAACCGGCCCTCGTTGCGCTTCTTCTCGCGGCTGCTGATGCCGTCACCCACCCACGAGCCCCAGCCCGGCAGCGTGTTATCCACAACCTTGTCGTCGTCTTCTTCCGCCACGGCTTCCTTTTCGCGCTCAAACTCACCCACCACGTCTTCGCCTGCAAAAGCACGCGCCACAAGCTCCTGGTCCTTGATTGCGAGCGGAAGATGCTGGTCGGCGTCGGGCTCCGAGTCGGAATCTGAAGCGTCGGCGTTTTGGGTGGCTGCCACTTCGCCTTTTGACTTTGCGGGCTTGGACTTTGGCTGAGGTGCTTTGCTGGCAAGGACGATGTTGTCGTTGAGATCCAAGTCTTCGGCTCGCGAAGACTTGCCCTTGCGCCGCGTTTCGCCCCGGGACCAGGCGCCAGCGGTTGTATTTGCCGATTCCTCCGCTGGTGCTGCCCATGCGCCATTGGAAGACTTGCCTCCGTTGGACGTGGTAATGACTACATCGTCATCACCATCGATGGCAGCTTGCTCGGCCTTGGTAGCTTTCTTCGAAGATGGCTTAGCTGTTGGCAGAGTCATCTTCATGCTCGGATCACCATATGACCTGCGGCCAACCTCGCCTTTTTCTTCGTCACCTGAGCCAGCAGCCTCTTCACCATCCAGCTCTCGACGAATATCCTTGATGAGGTCGTCGTTTGCCTGCTTCCTGGCCGCCTCGGCCTTTTGCATAAACTTCATAGCCATCAGCTTGGATGGCGGCTCTCCCTCATCTTGCTCCAGCTGCGTGAGTTGCTTCCGTAGGTCATCGTCGCTATCACTGCCCGAGCTGCTGGTGTCGTCCGAGTCGTCGCCCCCACCGCCGCGGCGGCCCTCCTTTCTTTGTCGAAGCTCCTCATCCTTGCGAGCCATTTCCGTGAGACCAGCTCGGAAATCATCGTCCCAAACTGCTCGCTTTGCCTTGGCTCCCATCTTTGCCCATTTGCTGTCTTTATGTCGTTGTCCAACGCGTTCCAGCGCTCGCCGGCGGTCTTGTGCTATGCGCTCCTCTTCCGAGTCAATCTCACCGGCTTCCTCCATCGCTTCTTTGGTCGCTAGCTCATCCCGCTCCCGCTGCTTGCGGTGGACTCTGTGATACGCCTTGCTCTTGATTTTCTTTATACGCTTCGCTCTCTTTGCCTCGCGTGAATTAATCTCTCGCTCCAGACGTCGGCGGTTGGCCATTTCTCTGCGTGACAGTTCGTTACCCTCTTCGTCATATTCCACCTCTTTGGGCTTTTCCGGCTTGTCCATTGACAGTCCACTCTGTTCCATGATTGACATGATTGTAGACTCTAGCTCGTTGCTAGGCTTATCATTTGAGAGAGGCTGAATTTCGGAGCGATCAAGACCAGCAGTTGCAGAGTTCTCTGGAAGAGGGAATACTAGGTGTTCGGCTCGGCGGTTGTGCTTAACAGTTTCGGTCCAACGGTCAAGGGTTTCATTGGTCTTTTCATACGCAGCGCTGCGGTCCAGCCGGCCCTGCTCACGACGAGAAAGAGGAGCGTCTAGTTTCTTTGTCGCACCAGGTCGATTTTCTCTGGCTTCCTTGTTCATCAATTTGACCGACTTTCTGATGTGCGGATCATTTAGACCTGAAAGACCGAGGTCGCCAAAGTTAATCTTTTGCTTAGACGACGGCTTTCCAGTGGCTTCATCGTCTTCTTCGCCGCCAAATCCAGAGATCAAGCCCTTGAGAGCATCGAGCTTCTCAGGGTCGGCTTCGTCGTCATCGTCGCTATCTTCGTCCTCCTCGTCTGACTCCTCCGACTCTGCGTCCTCAGACTCTTCAGACCCAGACTCTTCGCCACTGGCTTCTTCCACTTCGTCCGATTCTTCTTCAAACTGATCCAAGGCAGTCGCTAGATCAATCGCCTCCTCTCCCAGAGTTTCTCCCTCATCATCGTTGGAATCGTCCTCCGAGTCTGACTCCTCCTTTGGTTTCGACTTGGAGCCGCGGAAAGAATATTCCTCAAATCTCTCGTTATCACTGTCGCCAAAAGCATCGTCACTTTCGATTTCGGAATCATTATCGTCTTCAGCCAGACCACCCAATTGCCACTCATTTCCTTCGCTATCGCTTCCATATTCCCCTTCGTCGTCGCCGGCACGGGCAGGTCGCTTCACCTTCTTCCTCGTAGGCTCTTCTTCTTCTTCCACCTCATCCTCGTCTTCGCCGTCATCTCGAGCATGCTTTCGCTCAATCTCGGCGTCGAGCTCTCTTACTCTCGGCGTCTTTCTGACTTTGGTGGGGTACTGTTCTTGGGCGATGCCAAACGCATTCAAGGCGCTCTTTTGAGACCTTGCCTTGGATCGTTTCTGTGTTTGCGTCTTGGCAGTAGCCAAAAGCGGCCGTCCATGCGATTGGCGACCAGGCATTTTGGCAAATTTTCTGTTATACCCCAATCCTGTAGCTGTCCTGCTGCGACTTTTGGTCACTGTGGAACTTTGGATCGCGAAAGGCTTTCGTACATTTTTCTGCCACCGAAAATTTTGGCGGTGAGGAGCTCGCAGCCGGGGGACCCAGACCCATGTAGGTACCCTGCTGTTGTTGACCTATCAGCGGCCCCCGATTTTATGGCCGTGTAAGTTTTGAAAGTCACCCCATTCAGCGCGGGACTGCAACTTGGACTTTTAATTGTGTTGCCATCCTGCCTCGCAAAAACGAAGCAATGGCGACTTTCGCCCCCATTGTCCGGAGGCTTGCCTTCCAGGCACCTTCGCGATTCTTTGTCTGTAACCAATGTCTCCGACAAACTCCGAAAACGCTCCCGTCGCGCGTCCTCAACCTCGTTCCTGCGCGGCGATTTTCGGATAAGGCGGCACCGTCGTTGGACTCAATAGCTAGCCAGGCAGCTACGCAATCTGCGTCGCAGGCTACAAGTCAAACGAAATACGAGTTTCCAAAGACTACATCCAAGGCTGTCGGTTATTGGTTGATAGGCAGTGCTGTCAGTGTGTTTGGCATTGTAGTCTGGGGAGGGTTGACTCGTCTGACAGAGTCGGGGTAAGGTCCCTACTCACTTGCCGCTGTCATATTCAAATTCACTAATTCATACCAGTCTGAGTATTACTGAGTGGAAGCCTGTAACCGGGTCCTTGCCCCCAATGTCCCAAGAGTACTGGGAAGCCGAATTCGAACTGTACCGAGCGTCGCCCGAGTTCAAGGTCCTAAACCCACACATGGACCTCGACGAATTCAAAAAGATTTACTTTATGGAATGGAGCCACCGACTCTGGGGTCGTTTTATCGGCCTCAGCTTTGTGCTGCCCACAATCTACTTTGTCGCCCGTCGGAGAGTGACGCCTAGAATGGCGATGAACCTCTTTGGCATCTCTGCCCTGATCGGCTTCCAAGGCTTCATTGGCTGGTGGATGGTACGGTCTGGGTTGAAGGATGACCTATTTGCCGAAGGCTCTCACCCACGTGTCTCGCAATATCGCCTTACCGCACATCTCGCAACCGCATTCGTCTGCTACTCATGGATGCTAGTCTCCGGTCTCGCCGTCCTACGCAATCGCCGCATGGCTGCCGACCCAATGGCGGCACTGGAAGTAGTCAAGACTCTTAGAAACCCTGCCTTGACTGCCTTCCGCCGCACTGCCATTGGCGTCACAGCCCTCATCTTCACAACGGCCATGACCGGCGCTCTCGTCGCCGGCCTCGACGCCGGCCTCATCTACAACGAATTCCCCAAGATGGGCCTCGGACTTACGCCTCCGAAATCCGAACTATGGGACAATTTCTACTCGCGTCGCGAAGACGGCTCCGATCTGTGGTGGCGCAACATGCTGGAGAACCCGAGCACAGTGCAGATGGACCACCGCATCCTTGCCGTGAGCACCTTTTGCTCCGTAGTCGCCCTCTTTGCCTTTTCGCGCCGCGGCCGCGTGGGCACCGCTCTACCCCAAAACGCTAAAAAGGGTGCCCTGGGAATGATTCACATGGCTAGCCTGCAGGTAGCTTTGGGCATTTCGACGCTCATCTACATGGTGCCTATTTCGCTGGCTGCGGCTCACCAAGCTGGCAGTCTGATGCTGTTGACCACCGGCTTGGTTCTGTGCCATAGGCTTCATGTGCCCAAGTCTACTGTTCGTGCCTTGGAGCAGAAGCTCAAGCAAATAAAGCCAAAGGTATAGCTGTGTGGAACTTGAATGCTCATTTTTGTACTATATGTTGTATTTATAGGGAGCAATCTGGCTGCCGTCATACTCAGCTCAATATTAGCCAACGGACGGTGCTGTATATCATAGCAATTCAGCATTTTAGCATGTACTTTTTTTTAGGCATAAGACAGGATCGTACTTCAGACTGTTTTTTTTTTCGCGAAATGTGAACATTATAGTCCAATTATCATTCATATTAACACATGATAAGCACTGGCCCAGTGCTTGTTAAAAAGTACCTTATCCGTTACAAAAAAACCACGCTCTGCCCTCTATCCCTTTACTCTTTTACTTTTAATACTGCCATCCACCTTTTTGCCCTTTTATAAATCTAGTCCCAAATAGTAATATTTGTTTTACTCCATGTACATGTCGCCTCTGACGCCCTGCATTGACATTCCCATATCCTGCATTGGGCTGCCTTGCATCCCCATGTTCATATTCGGCATAGATCGACTCATAGACATTGAATTTCGCCCCGCAGGGCTTGCTGCGCCGTTCTGCATCATGAAACGCATGTCAGGCGTACCTTGCTGCTGGGCTTGGCCCCTTGTTCTTGGAACATCGAGCTGTGCCTGCTGCTGCATGCCTTGGGACTGTTTCATGGGCGATGGATGCATTATTGCAAAACTATCGTCATCCTCCATTTCAGCGTCTGCATCTTGGTCGCTTGTGTCATCCACCGAGGGCGGCGCGGTGTTGCTGTTGGACGTGGTTGCTTGCTCACTCGCCTGCTCGTTTGTACTCGTGACGGACAACCGCTTTTCTTGTTGGCTTTGGCTTTGTTGCGACGCATGTTGCGATTGCGCAGACTTTGGAGGCAGCGGCGTTCCCTGTGACTGCGAAGGGCTAGCAGGGTTGCCAGGGGCAGGGCTCTGAACGTTTGGGTCAAGGGGCTTTTGCGCGCTCATGCCCGTTGATGAGACACGAGTGGATGTAATCACATTCTTCCATCGCTCAATTGCCTTTGTAACTACAGTGCCCAGGTCATACTTACGGTCCTGGACATCGAAGCCAAGGCTCTTGCCTTCCCTGACACCCTGCCCATAGGCGTTGGCGATGAGATCCCTGTCAATTGGGAACGTTGATGGAGACAGGATTTTGAACTCTCGAGGCTGCTGGAGACGATTTAATTGGTCGATTTGCGCCCTAAGATTTGTATTCTCTTGTCGCAGACGGTGTTGGTCACTTTTCATCTTTTCAAGATCCTTGTTCTTGCGACCAACGCCACGAGCCAGCTCCAGCACCCAAAGCTCCGTCCGGCGCTGCTCGGGTAGGGACTCCCAAACCGCGTATGCAGATTGTAAGTGCTCAGTTACTTGCTTTTCCAGCTGATCGGCTGTTTTTTCAGCCTTCTTGACTGCTTCACCGACGTCTCGGAACGGACGACCATTAGTCGGAGGATACACAAGCTCTTCAGTAAACGCTGTCGTTGCCGATGCGCAAGTAATCTTCCAGGCCTCGAATTCTCTGTCGAAAAACGCTTGCAACGCACTGTACTCTCTCTGCCCGGGCGCCTGAACAGACCATGAGGTGGAAGTCGGGTGCTGCGTGGAGGAGAAGAGTGTTGGAGGTGGCTCTAGGCACTGCAGGGTGAGGGCCGGGAAGTCTAGAGACAGGGGATCGAACTCGAAGGGCATAGAGCCGTTATCAATCTCTTGCCTAAGGTAATGTGGTTAGTGATCATGATGTATTTAATGAGAAAGATTTGCTATTCCATACTTTGCAGATCGCCACGAACTCAAGATTTCCCTCAGAGCCAGTTCGGCAGCTCTGGCAGTATCCATGGCATCTGCTAGCTTTTGCTTGACGTCAAATTGTGCCTTTTGCACCACTTGTTTGCTGGTACTTCGCTGCGTTGTTGGACGCCTGGGCGCCTCCGGTGCCGCCTCGCTATCCCATGAGCCTCTAGCTGGGATATCATTGATGACACCAGTAGCTTCCCAACGGGAAACAAACGGGAACCTGCTCAAGGTTGAGTCGACGACATATTGGCCATCTCTGGGGATAGTCGATCTGCCCGACGGATCAGTCTCAGGCACAGGAGTCTCTTTCTTGGAGGAACGTGGCGTCCCGGCCGGCGTGGTTCCTGGCTCTCGCCTTCCGCCTAGAGATCCTCGAGGCTGTCGTCTGGTGATGCCGCCCCGCATTTTCTTAATGGCCTCGACATCGTGGATGCCGTCTGGCGGCTTGGGATTCTTTTCCTTAATATAGAGATCGAGATGTCGGCCAAGAGACGAGGACGTAAACGCCTGGCCGCAGTATGGGCAGTTTTTATCCTTTGGTGCCGCGAACTTGGGGGTGCCGGCGTCTGAGGCTTGAGAACCGCAAGGCTCAGCCATGGTGTTGGGCCGCTTCGAGGGTCGACGAGTAACTGGTTCGGCACGGGGGGAGAGTTTTTTTGAATTGACAACAGAGCTCCGCGGCTGGAGCGGAAACTGCTATAAACATAAGGAGAGTAGAAGAAGATGGAACAAGGACGGCAGCAACAGGGTACGGCCGAAGCCGTAGAGGCACGACCGGCGTAAAAGGTATGTAACGAACGTCGGGAGGCCCAAGATCCTCCAATGCTTTGCCTACCGAAACGGTCACGGAGCACAAGAGCTAAGGTGGGCAGCTACCATCGACACGGCAGCGGTAGAGACAATCTCAGGCTCAAGATGTCCTACTAACGGCCCGTTTGTCTTTCGACAGGAGAGGGAATGGAAGCGAAGAGAAAGAGTATGCCATGCAGGTTTACGGAAACCTTTAATCATTTTTTTTTCCCAACTGCGAGTACCTACTGGCTTCCGGGTCAGGGGTGGAACCCTTCGGGGTGCAAAAAGGCCCGCGCCAGCTCGGGGCCCCTCATCAGCAGCACCAGCACCAGCAGCACCAGCACCAGCAGCACCAGCACCAGCAGCACCAGCAGTACCTACCTAGCAGCCACTGCCACCCACTACCTAATGTGTACTGGTCGCTCCGGGTCGAGAGGCGCTTCGTCCACCCAGCACTGTCTTCTACCAACGAAGCACCACCGTCGTGCAGGTGAGCTAGCCTCGAATGGAACTACGTATGCGCTACTTGATGTATGCTGCTGATGCCACCGTCGTAAGTACTTCTTGGCCAAGCCAGGATCATTTGCCCTTCTCTTCTGGTATACTTCAGCCGTATCTTACGTGGTACGTCGTGATTTTGCAGATTCGGCGCAGCCTGGAGCAAACGCCCAAATCACGGCTCCTGTCCACGTTAATACTGGCCCAGACCCAATTCAGCGCCAGAGAGCGGACCAAGCGCTGATGACACGCTGCCTTGACAGGCAAGCACCAGTTACATACGAGCGAGTCTTGAGAAGCCAAAGCCTCCAGTATCCATACTATCTAGTACGAGTATGGTTTGCACTTATTACGAGTACAGGCCGCTACCCTGCCGTGTGCTGACAGGAGACACCCCCATGACAAGACGATCTCGGATGACACCAGACAACTATTTATGTGTGTGTGATTATTACGGAGTCTTATTACTGCATGCATGCTGCTGTCCATCTCGACAAGGGGGCCCTAAGAAGCCAGCCAAGGCTTCGAGGTCCTACGAGCTGTCAAGATTCCAGATCTCGACTGCCAATCAGCTCAGACAAGGTGGCCTTTGTCAACTCGTCTCGAAATACTTCTACACGGCGCAAATACAGCCCGTCCGCTATCCGCACGAGTGTACTCCGTACGTGCCTTGCATCCTACACGATGGTCCAGCGAGGCGGAGCCATTCGGGCCACTAATAAGACCCATTACACACAGCCGGTCTCCGGTCCAGACGTGGAACCCAAAAGTACTGAGAGCCAGCAGGAAATCGCTACCAGAGTTTGCGTTCCCAATCATGCTGTCATCGGCACAATCCTTCTTTGTAGCGCGCCATGCCGTAATGAGGATGATTGCCAAGGTCTTTTGCTCAGCCGTCTGATCCCTCGCTGACACGTCGCACCACCAATAGCGTGCAAATGATGGTGGGGCTTCGTCCGTTGGCTCAAAACGCGAGCAGGGCACATATGAGCTTTTTTGCTGCGTAGTCTCGGGTTGCAGTAACTAATAGTTGCTAATCCTGTCGTCTTGGCTCGGCTTTGGTGGAAATGCTATCCAGGCTGGCGGCACAATGCACCAGGTTGAACAAAAGCTCGCCATGCACTAGTGCGGTCCTGGCGCTGTTTCTGGCACCGCTTCTCGCCGATCGCCTGAACGTCTCCTTTTCGTCTGCAGAATCCGGGCTTGCTACAAATTCATGCTCCCGTATCGAGCCGGCGTCTCTTTGCTGGTGTAGTACTATTGGAGATGAGCAAAGCTCGTTGGTATCATTGAAGACCCTTGCCATCCTGCATGCAAAGCCGACTAATAATACGGCGTAGCACTAATTCCCAAATAACTCTCACCTGTAACGACTAATTCCACCGCAACGAACTGGGTAATTTGGGACTTTGCACGCCCACGGCTGTCCGCCTTTTGACTCCGTTGCAGGTGTTGCGTTGTCCCTGGCCGCAGCGTATGCGGCCGCATACAAACTGCATATTATACGTGCAAAGTAATTTCCTACACGTAGGGAAGTTCATGAACGGCCTGCACGCGGACACGGGCTTAATTAATAGACGGCAAAGATCTCCCAAGTACTGGGGCAAAAAAAGCACCAAAGACATGTGCCACGGCGACAGGCTGCGTCGAAATAAAACGACACACTACAGCGGATATACAAGCGACTGTTTGTTACAGTAGAAATAGAGCAACCGTTCAAAGCCTCGTTACAGGAACTAGAGTCTTAATTACAGTTTATGAATCCGCGCCTAAGTCCTCCTCGGCATCGGGAGGGGAACTTACATCCTCTTTGCCAAAGCTGCGTGACGTACATCATCCGTAGCCAAAGTCTATTCTGCCACAAATAAGCGCAGGCGTGAAGTTGTTCATTTACAAGCCGCATCGGCTGGAGACATAAGCGTGCAAAGGTGAAAGGCAGCTGCCTCGGCATCAACAACTTGCTTTCTGGCCGCTCAACACTGACCAGAGTACATCTCGCGTGTAAGCAACTCATCCCGGCGCGGGTCAACAAGCAATGCCGGACCTGCGGGAACTGTTGCATACTTTGGATCGCCTGATGGCGTCTTCAATACAAAGATACAAAGACACGTCTTGCCGTTTATCACCCCTGCCCGTCACTGCTCTGACTGAGTTCCACACTCACATTGGCACATTCAACGTAAATCTTATTACACGGCACATGGCTTTCCCTAGCAGCAAGTACGGCCCATACACGTTTGAGGCAAACGTCGCTCAAGAGAACGGCATGCTTTCTTGTTATCACGAGGATTTGGCCGAGGAGCGAGGCAAGCTCTGCCCCTGACCGACATTAGCGCAGCGCTGAGTGGGACACCGACGGCATGGATGGCACCGACCACAGCCGTTTGGCAGCGTCTTGTTTCTCTCTACGGATACTACCACTAACATGCATGCATGCAGGATCCTAGTCCTCGAACGGGAAGAGGTCAATTGCATGCATGCTGTTCTTTGCCCCTTAACAGTTGCAGCAAGCCTGCGGCCATGGCCTGATCAGCCCTTGTCGTAGGCTCCGAAATTCCTTCGTTGTACTTGGACCGACCTGTAACGTTGTCGTTGGTGGTGTCCGCCTTCAGCGGTTTCGGCAATCAATTTATACAAACAACCAAATCCTGACGAGCAGGCGCAAAACCAAGCTGGTTAATTCAAATTAGGACTGTAATTAACAGGCACGCCCCGTTCAGTCAATTTCTCAATTGACTCAGTCTATCATCACGCCTCAACCCAAAGGGCAAGTTACATCCTCCACGATGGTCTATTTCGAGTGCCGTCTCTCCGTCCTGTTGGGTTGTATGACTGTTAACGTAACATGAATGAGAAATGACGCTTGAGATTCCTGTGAATCCACACAGCCTTTCGACCTGAAAAATACAAAAAAAACTCTTTGTCATTACGGAATGTCAGGTGACTGAAACCCAATGCAGATGATATTAGCATGTTTGTACGGAGTACCGTAAAACGTAAAACACCCACCAGCTTGTCAGCTCCCACAAATAGACTTGCCCTCCAACCGGGACAATATACCGTCCGACTGGGAAGCAGCAAGAGCGGGAAAGCCTTTGAGGCTGGCAAGCAAGCATTGGCATTGGCGCATCTGATCAAGCCCTGGGGCTTCTGTTGGGGGGGGGGGGGGGGGGGGGCCACTAGCGGGGTTGGCAGATCCCAGCACAACGGCCCAGCTATGAGGCGACGATAAACCATAGGGCGAAAGATTCCGAAACTTAGAAAGGGGTGGTGGGCAACATGCAAGTACCTTATGTACGAGTATAACGCAGGGGTTGGACTTGGGCTTGAAATAATGAGCCGCACCAATAACAGACCCCAGGGGCTTGGTCAATCGCGTCCCGTCGTTACAGTACCAATTGCCAATGGGAGGCCTTGTCCGAACACTACCGATAGGTACTTAACCCCCCTGCTCACCGTGAGTCTGGTCATGAATAGGTAGATGAGTGGCAGGAGAGATGTAGCAGGCGGGCTGTCGTATAGCTTGGCAAAAGCAGCAAGAGCTTTGGCCTTTGCTGGTTTGGGGCAATGCATTGTCACCTTCCACTTGCAGTCGGTACTTTTTTTGAGTTTTATTCCAAGATGCGTCTTTTAGTGCGACAGAGCCGGCTTTGCTAACCACGGACAATTGACCTGTACGAGCTGCTGTTTCCGTTTTGTGGCTGGTATTGAGGAGACTAATAAGAGGGGACTATACGTCCGTACCCTCCATGGACATACACTATACCATAACAAAAATTTGGTGGATTCTTAAGTCGCGGGCTTCGGACGAAATTATCCTGTAAATACTGTTGCGACGCCTCGTGCAAATGAAAGCTCGCCAGTTTATAGGAAACAGTAAGGTGTACGTGAAGCAGTATTCCGCGCAATATAACGCATGGGACGGGATAAATAGGCAGTAGGGTCATTTTGCGAATCAGCCACATTATCGCTTCTGAGATGACAAACTTGGTGTCTGCAACGTCAAGAATGTTCTTTATTGCTGGACATATGATGCTTTGTGTCTAGAGGTAACCGCTCAAAAGGCCTCCCTCGGTACATATAATCAAATTGACTCTACTATAATGACCACAATTTATGGCATCTTGCCATCTGCGGGTATCGTCCGATGGATTGTTTCATTGGGCAGAATTTCTTGCCACCAGGAATGTCGTAATACCAGTCTGAATCATTCTTGCATTTGCCGTCAAAGTATTCGCCGCGCCATCGACGCAATCGCTAGTGGTTTCACATTTGGCAACGCTCTTGCAGGTTCCAAGGTCACCAAGAAGCTTGTCACCATTTTGGAAATTCGAGCAAGCGCCCCCCGTCTTCTTCAGGGCCCGCCATAGCATAGCAATGTCTCTTTAGGCAGCTTCCGAAGGATACGCAGGACAGCTCTTCTTCGGGCCACATGTTGACCCTTGGCTTTCTCGAGACGGCAAAGGTTATTGGTGAATCCTTGCAGCTCGAAGAGTACTGCGGTGCCATAGATTCGGAATACACAGCCGCCAAAAGCGTCCGAGATCCGCTTCTGCTTCTTTGGTTAGGCTTTGGTGCAATAACACGAAGCCGGTTTGGTGCCGCAGCCGAATCTTGCCAAGGGCTTCAGCATATGTTGAGCGTCAGCAACACGGACCGGATGCAAAATGCAAATCCCGAGTCCACAAAGTACACTGCACATAGGCGGCAGGTTCAGCATCCGGAAATAAAGCGAGCCCAAAAGGGTCCCAATGCCGTATTTTTGGCCTGCGATGCACAACAACTCGTGGCTCACTGATAGATATGGAAAGCTCTCATCCGACAGAAACGTGCACTGGTGCTTATAGCAGGGTTCGCCAATTAAAACGTCGCTCAAATCACACGATATACAAATTAGAACTTTGCAGTTTCTGGAAAGAAAATTTCACACTACTTTATCCCAGACCTGGTGAAGTCATTGAAGCTAAGACGCGAACATGGGAAAGGCGAGTCCTTGTGTTATCAGAGTGCACGTGACCTCAAGATGCCTCGAATCGAGTTCCTAAACTACCTTCCTAAGGTTGGTACCTTAGCTGTTGGCGCGCCGGACACGTCGTTGCTTACACGACAAGGTGTCGAAACCGGTCCAAAAAGAAGTTTTGATCGCAGTCGATACGCTCGTCCGCGTCGCCATTCGCATGCAATTTTCCAAGGTCATTGGAAATTTACTATTTCGAAGTGAGGAGGCTTCCGCAATGCCGCCTGGTAAGCTGAATCCCCCCATCCCCCGCTGCCTCGTCGCAGAGACGCGACAAACACTGCTGCCTTGCGGAATATTGGCAAGGCATTAGGCCGAGATTTTGGCTAACATTTGGTGGTTTGTAGCCATCAGCGACGACGACAGCTCAGATGTCGATGCGCATCTTCCGGTCGCTAGCTGGCGCGAGGATGTAGCAGACGAGGAGTGTGGAACTGGCGCCGCGTCGCCACCTGCGTCTGCGCGACCGAAGCGAACAACTGCGCCCAAGATGGAGGAGCCCAAGGTGGACGACGATGAAGACGAAGTAGGGGATGAAGACGACGAGGATCTTGAAGATGACGTGTATGTCGTTGGCCGACGAGTTGGTAGCTTGCGCAAATGGTGCTGACACCTGTACAGGTTCATTGTCGAAGCGATCAAGAAGCACATGATTGACGAAGATGTATGTGATTTGGCAGACAAAGGTTCAGACAAGGGTGTTGGATGCTAATACATTCGTGGTATAGGGCACGCTGAAATTCCAAGTCAAGTGGGAGGGCTACGACAGTAAAAAGGACTTGACGTGGGAGCCCGAGGATAATCTTCTGTAAGCATACCCGAGGGAGATGGCCCACCAGCCTGCGCAGGATTCTAACTCGGCGGCTACGACAGAGAATCTGCGACCGAGGTCTTGGATGACTACTTTGCCCGGATTGGCGGCCGAGATAATATATTCAAGCAAACCGAGACGGCAGCACGAGGCAAGAAGCGCGGACGACCGTCAAACGGAGCTCCAGCAGCAGCAGCCGCAGCTGCGCCGACGAAGCGCTCGCGCAAGAATGCCGGACCACACCCTGCAGAGTCGACACCACCTGCGTCAGCGAAGAAATGGAGCCCGCCAGCAGGCTCGTGGGAGGATCTAATTGAGAATATTGACGCGTGCCAAGAGGACACGGGCAAGCTGATTGTATATCTGGTGTGGAAGAATGGGCAAAAGACGAAGCATGATACGAGCGTGATCTATAAGAAGTGTCCGCAAAAGGTGAGTGTTGAGTTTTTGGTGTTGCCTTTTTGTGATGCAATTGCTGACTGCGGCTGATACAGATGCTGCAATATTATGAGAGCCATGTCAGGACTGTTCGGGAGGACGGCAAAGACCCGGTAACGTCGATCGAATAAGGGTACTTGAACGAGGCTGCTGAGATAATAGCGAGACTGATTTCGGGTTGAGGGTTATTATACATGCGCTTTTATATCTGATTTTTAGGCGTTTGGGAAGGAAACGATTCTTCGGGGAAAGCGAAGCTGGAGTCTGACGCTGGATGAATGAACACACGGCTATGTCGTGGCCTAGGGCTAGACGTGATTTGATGGCACTTTGTACACGAGCAAGAGCAGCAATATACACGGAAAGTCTGGTAAGATACAGAACACTTGCCAAGGTTGAGATCTGAGCGTGCGGGTTTTGTAAAGCAGGGTTTGTGTTTGAATTTTGTATGGGCCATCTTTGCAAGCTCTCAGCCTCTTCTTTCACATGGGCAGGGCCCTTGTAATCAACGTCAACATATAAAAAGTGTAAAAACAAAAGGCTTCTCCCCTGATATCCCCGTATAACCCGGCGCCACGCCTTTGCTGTTCCTGAAACTAGCCCAGGTACAGCTCCAAAAGCGGGGCCGCGCCAGCACCCGTCAGGAGGTTGGGGAGGCTCCACCACCAGCGACCAGCCAGCAAGCAAGACCCCTGCCCGCCATCCACCCAGTACTAACGTCAGGTCTCTACCAGCCTTGCGGATTTTGGTGTAATTTTTTTTTTTCTGCGTCACAAATTAGGTGGCGGGGAGGATGCGCATGGTTGGTTTATAACAGTTGGTGCGCCTGGGCATTTTCTCTTTTTTTCCCCATTCCAGTACTCTCTTCACACCCTATTTTATTCCCCATTGCATACATTCCGATCTAAGCTTGAGAAGAATAGCTTTGTTTGTCGCGCTTTAGTCTTACAATTTTCTTGGAAACGCAACTGGGCATACTTTACTTGGGCTTGGCTCTGGCTTACACGCTATTACAACTGTTACTATTGGGCATCAATACCGCCTAGACGACTGCAAAAAGGGGAGCATTACACATTATTCTGCTTTCTTCTCTTCCATTTTATTTGCTTCTCGCGTTTGAGAAGCAAAACCATTCTTCATACCGAACAGAAAAAAAAAAGACTGCACAATCACACCACCACCAGCCCACCATGGTGCAAAAAAACTACGTCATCGCCATCATCATCATTGTCCTCTTTGCCGTCCTCGCCGCCGTCTCGTTTGGCATCTGGCGCCTGGTACACATGGTCCGCGGCGGCTGGAGCGTCACGTCGGGATCGAGTTCTAGCTCGCGCTCTACAGATCTGGCAGACTAGCACCGCCGCCCTCTTCTAATACGCAGCAAGAGAAGGGCGGTGACGATGATGATGAACATGATAAGCTGTGCTGGCTGATTTCTTGTCACGTTTTCGGTAACGTTGTACATACAACAACAACACCAACTATGAAGTGGAAAAAGAAGAAAGAGCATTTGATACCCCGAACACCCCAAACCATAATGGGTTAAGAAAAAAAAACGAAAAGGACGAAATGAATGCTATTTTTGCAAGCGACTAGCGAATATTTTTGGGTTGCATATATATATACTACGGTTATTTACCTTGCGAGGGATGACGACGAGTCTCTATGGGATTTTACTTTACCTACCTTATGCTGGCGATAGTGTTGGAAAGAAACGAAATGTTTGGTGTGATGTATTGTACCAGGGGCTGTGGATTGCATATTTGGGACATCATGGATCTGGCGTTTTTTTGGCTTTTTTTTTCTCTTTGAAGCTCTTGCGATGTATGAAATTGGACACGTTGTTGGAAATGTTGGGAACGATTAATGGTATATAGAGAGCAAAAAAATGCATACGCGGGGATGGAACATGCCCCCGCCTCATTTCTGGATTTAATACGCTATACTGACCATCTCCTCATTATCTATAATTCCTCCATGTGACTCTAGACGACATACTGTCTTGTGTACATGAATCATAACCTTTTGAGTATTGAAATATTAGTTTTCATTTTTATGTTATATTCATCTGCGCTTTTCTATAGCGGTATATCCCGTACTCGTCTATTCCAGACGGCTCCCTTGATCAAGTATATATATATATAATGCAGCTCAGCTCCATCTATTCATGTCCCACGCGTCCCATACCCAACAAGACCAAAAAAAAAAAAAAAGCTATCCCATGTATGTTATGTTATGTCCCCGTGTCCTTTTTTTTTTTTCTCACCAGCTCATCAATCCCTTACACCTATCAAACCCGCCTCTCAGCTGCCTCTCGGGTTTAACCACCTTGCCCTTGAGAATAGTATAGCGGACCAAATTCTCACAATCCTCTGGCCGAACCCTCGCCAGCCAAATACACTGCGCAGCACCAAGCTCATCCTGCGGCTGCGCCCCATGTCCATTTAACCCATTCCCATTCCCATTTGTCATCGTCGTCGTCGTTGTCGTCGACGACGCTGGAACCGCTGGAACCTCATCGTGTCCAAAGGCATTAGGCCGTCGATACACCATGACATTGGCAGAGTACTTGTGGCCCCCGACATGATCAATAAAGTAAATGCCCACACCACCAGGCCTCTCGTCGTGCAAATCTCGCGCGAGCCCAAGCGGGCGTAAATGGCGCTCGAGCTCTTTTCGCAGCAGCGGCGCGCTCTGGCCGCAGCGGGCATCGCGCGTCTTTTGGCTGCACAGGAGAATGACGGCGCGGTGCGGGCATTTCTCCGTCACGAGATTGGGGATGCCGTGCGTCGGGCTGGGCAGAGACGCTGGTAGGGAAAAGGGCTCCATGGGGGATGAGTTTGTGGGAGCGTTGCTGACGATTTCGGTAATGAATTGGGCGACGTTGCTGGGCTGGACGTTGCGGATGAGGGTGAATGCTGGTAGGAGGAGGACGGTGGTTGGTTCAGAGTAGTCTGTGGTGTCATTTGGGGTGGGCATGTTTGATGCAGAGAGTTTCATTTTCTATACATGTATCCGTCAGACTTTTTTTCATTCTTTCTTTTTTCTCTCTTTTCTTTTTTTTTTCTTGTAAAAGACAATAGTAACTCACCCCATTCATAGGCTTCTCATGCAGCTTCTCAATCGCCTGCATCACACTTCCCGGCTCCTCGGCCGAATCCCGCACCCAATCCGTCTTACTCGTCGCCACCAGCGCATGCGTCTGCCACTCGCTCACATGGCCATACAGCACATCACTCTCTTCAACGGCAAAGTTGCGCGGATACTTGACCGAGCACGCCTCGCAGTCGTGCAGGCAGTCTTCGCCGTCAACCGCCGGGTCGGTCTTGGGAAAGAGCTCCAACAACGGTGCCGGCCCGCCGTTAACGCCGGAGGACCCGCCGGTGCTGCCCCGGCCGAGGACTGAGCTCATAATGGACTTGAGTGAGACGGCCATTTTCTGCTTGATGGGCATGCGCGGGAGGGATGTTGTTGGTGGAGGAGGAGCGTTTGCGGTTGGACCCGGCGGCGACATTGATGACGGAGAATGACGGGGGTGGTGTGCGTGTGGAAAGGAAAAAAAAAGAGGATACCTAACCCCCCAAGGAAACTAGAGGAATAAAACGGCCAAACAACACGACTCGAAGGGCCACTGCCTCCAAAAGTTTCCCGCTTCAAAAACACCACAAGAGGTACCTACTAGACAATTAAAACAAAAAGAAAAAAAGAGTTCGGTACTTGTTCTGGTGGCCGGGTTCGTAAAACGCAACAGCCTAATCTTTTGCTGAGTGGGAAAATCCGTTCGGCGGCGATGGACTCGTTTTGCTAACAGAAATTATCAGATCCAAGCTTGGCAGGCCACACTTTTTTTTTTTTGGTGTGGGCTTGGCGCGGCGTCAAGTACTAAGTACTAAGTGTGTAAAAGTCTCAATGGGCACTTCCTCCGTCACGGTTTAAAAAAACTAAAGGAAACAAAATTCTGCTGGTTTGAGATTCTCTCTCTCTCCTTAAATATTCTACCAAATAAAAAAAAATCTCCCCGAGCCTTGCGTAAGATGCATTCGCAATGATCAAGGTACAGCGACGGTCCGTACCTATCACAGTCTCTATCTCCGAGCCCCGAGCTTCGAGTCGTCACGTACACTGTACATACGTGGGGTAGGACTCTACCAGTGGGGGGGGGGGGCGGGGCCGGGGGGGGGTTGTTGTTATCAGATCATACACTACGGAAACATACCTGTGGTGGACTATTCGGATATAAAGACCACATTCGGAAGCAATTTGCTCACTCCACAACCTTCTCCAGGTTCTCGTCATTCCATTCACTCCAAAAAGATTACTACGCAGCACACTATACATTTTTTGCCAGGACATTGATAGGCTGGCTGCTAACCTCCCCAGTTTCTGCTCGCCTCTTCAATATTGGGACGTCTTCGGCCGTAACAGCATAATCCCGACAACCCATGTCCAACAGCATTCTCTACATTTTGTCCAAAGAACTGTCAACGCAGGGAATTACACTGGCAAATAAATAAATATATATATATATATACATTCTTCAAACGTCATTCATTAAAATAAAAACACGAGCTATCTGTGCCAAATAAAAAAGAATTCCGCCAAAAATAAAATAAAAATCATAAAAATAAAAAACACTCAACAATGACGCCAATTCAATTCAATGCGATGCCCGCAATCCAGTCCTCTCTCGCCCCTCAGATATTCTTCTTCCTTGCCTCGTCGTATCCCTCCTCCTCGCTATCGTCATCCTGGTCATCGCCTCCCGTCTCCATTTTAATCTTGTCCGACTTCTTCCTGCGGTCCTTCATGGCGGCGCGAATCTTGCGGCTTGCCTCGTTGAATCCGTCGGCCGAGTCCAGCGTCGTGAATCCGCTAATTGGGAACCCGCCGCCGGAGCTGCTCGATCTAGATCGGCTCCTGGATCGTGATGGCGGCCGTGTAGAAAAGATGCCCACACGCCCGATATTGCTGAAAGAGTCGTTACGCGGCAGAGCTTGGCTTGATGGTCCCGGCTGAACGTCGCCGGTTAGGTCCACACTCGGGTCGCTTTCCACCCGGTTCAGAGACTGAGCTGGCGTGGCACCAGCCGCCAGCTTCGTGCTGTCTGGGACCAGTCGCGTCTTTTCAAAGTCGGAAAACATCTCCGGTCCGAGATCGTTAATTACATCCGTAACCTGACTGCTCAGCTCTGCCCTCTGTTCCCGCAGCCTATGAATGTTGTAGCCCGACGACGGTACCAGACATAGCACCAACGGCCGCAAAGACTTGAAAATATCCATTCCGACCTCGCCAAATCGTAGCGCTGCAAAGGTAATGCCGATAATCGACGGCCACACCATAAAGTACACAAGCCAAAGAGGAAGAATCTCCGGCACAAGGCCCCAGAAGCGGTCGTGCCAGACCTTGGTGACAATAATGATGGAGTAGATATGGTAGAGTGTTGGTGCTAGGCCGAGGGCGACAAGAATCTTCCACGTCGCCATGACATCGCGGCCGCGAATCTTGACGGTTGAGCCGGCCAATGCGGTTTTGGCTTTTTCGCGACTAATGATTTTCGTGGCAACAAAGACGGGTGAAAAGAGGATGAGTCCAGGAACAGTGCAGGAAAACAGGACCAGCAGCTTGGCAAAGCGGTAAACGAGAAGCGCCAGCACCTTGAAAATGTTCATCTTGGCGTACTGAACCTGGTGGTCCTTGAGATTGAGATAGCGAAGCCTCGAGTTGTACTTCTTGACGCTCTTGGACAGGCGCAGGATGTGTTCTTCATCTTTGTATTTTTCGTAGCCCATGGCGAGGCGTCGGTTCAGCTCGACAACGAGTGGCAGAGGCAGCTTCTTGCCTGTCGGGTTATACAGTCGTCGTGCGGCCTGAATCATCATCAGCGTATCCCAGTCCGGGGCTGATACAGTAACGGCGCTGAGCGATTGATGGACAGAGTCGAGCACCAGGCCAATTGCCTCTCGTCGCTGGTTATTCCGATACATCTCGACCCATTGGCTGGGAATCTCAAACGGGGTGCCAAACTCAACCACAGCGCGAGAGCGGAACTTGTGTGCGTGGAAGTAATTCATGCCCACAGGCACAATCTTGAGCCCACATTCTGGCGCCTCAGCCAATGCGCCCAGAGCCATGATGGCGACACCAGCCTTGAGAGGAAGAAGCTCGGTACGATCATGGCTACCACCCTCGGGAAATATGCCAACACAGCCACCATTACGAAAGCGGTCAAAGACGGCTTCATAGACTTTGGTCTGGTCCGTATACGGAGCCAGCTTATACTTGGTACCCTCATATCCAGGCGCAATGCCCTTCTGGTTCTTGTTGGTAAAGTTGCCGTCCTCGTCGATATCGTTGCGGCCAGTGAGCTGCTTCATAGCCAGCTTGCCCTTGAATGGTCTCTTGATGCGAATCTCTTCGGGGCCGAGAATCTTTTCAATGTTCATGCTCCCGCCGGCCTGGTTCTTAGCAGGCGGCAGAAACACCATGCCCTGCGGCTCACCCTCTCCCACGCCAAACTTTGTGCCGATGCCGCGGACGAGGGTCGGGTCGTTGATTGGATCGGGGAGGTAGATGGTGCCTGAGCCAGGCTTTGTGATATCCTGAGCGCGGCCAACGGGAACGGCACCGACCTGGCGCGAGGCCCAGCCGATGAAGCCATGAACCGACTTTTGGGCAACGATGAGTGAGACGCGGCGGCTGGCCTCTTGTCGGAGAACACGTTGGAGAATAAGAGCGTCGACAAACTGAAAAATAAGCAACTCGATTAGCTCTTCTGTTTTTACGTTGTTCCTTGCTGCGAAAACGTCAACTCACCTGGTTGGCGTGCGGAGCCGCAACAAACAGGATCGGGCCATTCCTGGGCACCTTCCAGGAACCTCTTGGGACAACTTCGCGGAAAAACAGGTCGACTAGGTTGCCCATGAGATAGAGAAACAAGTCATACTTCCAGCTGACCATGGGATACAGCTCCTTTTTGTGTTGCTTCCTCGCTGGAGGGGCAGACGTGGGCGCAGCGCCGGCTTCTTCATCAGCTCGGCGAGGAGCTGTCGACTGCGATGATGCCATGGTGACAAGGCAGCCCAAGTCTCTGTTGGAGCAGCTGGGCAGAGCAAGTAGGAAGAAGGGCCAGATTCCAATCTCACGCCAGCTTTAAAAGAGTCTTCTAAAAAGAAAAACCGACATAGAAGCGCAGCTTGCTACCTGATCTCGCCCGGTCAGCTCAAAGGGGTGGCGGCGCAAGTTGGGTAGGGTGGTCAGAAGTACCGGATTTGAGAAAAAGCTGCCCAGCTCAAGCTACTTTTTGGCCCGCCCGGTGAGCGAGCGGGGGCAACACGGTGCGGCGGCGGCGGCGGTTGGTTTCGCGCGCTGGTGGTTGGTGGCAGAAGGTGGAGGCAGGCTTAGGCTTAGCTTAGGCTTAGCGTAGGCTTAGGCTAGGACTGAGTTACGATAGTCTGGGCCTTCGTTGGCGCTGAATTGCTAAATTCGCATGCACAGTCCTGTTTCTGTGGCTGGATGGAGTATCTTGGCCCCTGTATGGCTTATTTTCACTTGTTTTAGTCGTACAATACCCGCATCGATATACCAAAGTTGGAGAAACTGTTGGGGTTGCCAGAGAGTGGCGTGAGCCATTATGCACCAAGCATTGTACAGACTACTCCGTAGAGACAAGCGATATCCCCAGGTCCGTCTCCCCCCGCCCGCTGTGGACACCTGTAATTGGCCCGCTAAAGGTGACAGCATCAGGGGTTCCGGCGGGAGTGGTCAGCATGTGACGCGATAAAACGTTGCGCCTGTGAAACGGTCTTCACCTCACCTAGACCACCAATTTTTCGCGCTAAATTCAGGCTGCAGCTGTGCACAAGGCAGACGAAGAAAAATTTTCTGTTCCTTTTCTTTGCGATACGCCTCGGCTCGTTCGTCTCGTATATCTCTCTAGTTCATGCAGGAGAGAGGATTAGGAAAGCTTCACCGTTGCTATATTTGACATTCCACCACTGTGGCGTGGCAGGATATGTCTCTATTAGTGTGTACTGTTACGACGTTGGACAAAGCTACGACGTAATGCTTGCGCATACAGTAAGTATTTCTCAACAAAATTCTAGGAGCCGATGCATCCAACTTTTACCCTGCAGAGTAATAAGAATGCAGAAGTAGTTTCAACGCTCTGATAAGCAAAAAAGCATCTCTTCAAATTTCATCCCAAATATTTTACTTGTGATTCCGCAACCCGTCCGCCGCTTTCCCGCCCGAAAAACCAAGTGGATTCGGCTCAACCCGATCCGCTTAGTCTCGGACCTTGTCGAAATCAGGGCCGTTCCGGCGATACGAAGGCGTTCCGTCCCCCGGCCTTGTCCTGTGCTCGTCCATCCGGGATCCCGGTTGAATCACATCTCATTTCGAAGGAGCCGCGGGTCCCGGCTCGGATGTCATAAATGCATCAAAGAGGAGTCTGTCCAGTGTATGTTGTGGTAACAAAGTTGCTACAGCTGCAAGTTTACCGCGTTAGTCTGAACTTGCTGCCGGTCCGGCTTCTAAGATGTGTCGCACAAGAAGGCTATTGTTATACGTGGCTCAGTAATTCATATCATGCCTCTCTGATGAAGCATACAAGGTATTCTATATTCGGGTATATCCAAACTATCGCTTCCCGCGTCTTCGTCCCTTCTTCTCCGGTACACTCGCCCGTCCCCCTTCCAGCTCTCCCTCTCCAAGCTGGCCCTCGCTTTCCATTTCTTTGAGCTTTTCCTGTCCAGAAATAAACATGCTAAGATCCCGGTTCATTTCTTTGAGCTCGGCGAGTTCCTGCTGCATCTCCCCCATCTGCTTCCTAACCGATTCATTATCTGACCCTAGATGCTCTATGCGCTTCATCAGCCCTTCATTCACGCGCTTCTCCTCTTGTAATGATTTTCCTAGGCTGCGTGCTAGAGTTTCGCTCTTTGCAGCCTTGTTGCGCTCGCGTTCCACGTCCTTCTCTAGCTGTGGTATCATCTGCGAGCTGAGTTGCGTGTATTTATCGTCCAACAAGCTGAGTTTTTCCATCGCCTGGCTCGCCTGTGCCGCGGTGCTTTCTGCGGCGAATGACGCTTTGGAAGCTTTGTCCACGGCCTTTTTGAGCATCTCTTCGTAATACGCTCGTTGCGATTCCAGTTGGCTGGTAATGAGATGTGTGTACTCCAGCCCAATATTCTCCAGCTTCGCTCGAGGCACTACATCTTCATCTTCATAGTTTCCTCGCCGATCGCTTCTTCCAGGAAGCTCAACAACCTTGCCGTCGCCCTTGTCGCGGATGAGTCGATGAACCCACATGTCGCCCGCATAATCCCAAACATACTGCGTCTCTAATTCCAATGCGAAGCTATGCGCTGTTTCCTTCCAGTGGTCTTTTGCATGGCCTCCTTTATATCGTCCACATCCAACGTAGCCACATATCAGACATATCCACAGGTCGTCCGTGCAGTCGCAGATACTACACAGATTAGAGACATGTGAGCCAAACGGCTGACTATATGGATTCGACGGGTCGCTGGTGGAGTTTTGCGCCCGGTTTGTAAACCGACACACAGGACATCCGGCGCCCTTCCAGCTTTCTAAGCAAGTGCAGTGGAATATGTGCGAGCAAGGAATCGTCATCAGCCCAGTGGTCTCGTCCATTCGCTCGAGGCAGACTGGGCAGGTAGGTAGTTCAACTAGGTCTGGGGTCGGGGGCGGAAAAGGCTTCAAACTATTCGAGACAGCCGCAGAAGACGACGAAGCGGTCATCCTGTCATATTCGGTATGCGTAGGGGTCTCAAACGTGATGCTCTTGACAAACACAACATGGCATACTTGCGGCTCCATTGTGTTAAAAACCTTGCCATCGTATATCCGCTTCCACTCCTTGGCAATCTTATTATGGCGAAACTTGAGCAGAACAAGGTACCGGTTCATCTTGGAAGTCATGACCATCCGGCAATGGCTGATGTCGCTGCGCCAGCGCTCGCCGACAAATCCCCAGATATCACCCGGCGACATGTACGCAGGTACAGCTGGTATACACAAAGTGGTACAGTCTTCTCCAGACAATACTATCCCATTGTCTCCAATTTCAGGATCCGGCAGGCTCACAGTCGCACTCTCCTGCTCATCTCTGTAAAAATGCACGATACCCCAGCCGACTTCTGTATTCTTGGTCCTTAGCGTGACGCACTGTGCCTTTGTCGCCGTCCCTGCTCCAGAGAAGCTCGGCCCCAGAGACGGCGCAGCGGCTGCCTCTGCCTGCCTACTCGACTCTCCTGCAGAAGCCATGTCTTGGTTCCTCGTCTCGATCGTTTCTATATTCACCTGACCAAAGCGCCAGTCTCGTATACCAGCTTCCGGCTCTACTTCTGTACCTGTATGGGGAGAACCGACGCTATTCGCTCGTTCAAATGACTCGTCGTTCGCTTCGGCATCCGCGTGTCCGTTGTGACTCCTCGTCCGCGAGCGTGACGCCACACTGTCTCCGTGGCCCTCGTCTGTATCGTTTTCGTAACTTATACGTTCTAAATCTGTACGTCGCGTCGCTCTGGCTCTGTGCGCATGTGCGGGAAGCTCGTCAAACAAGCTAGACCCTGCCGAGGGCAGCCAGATATTGCTTGGCGGATCGGATGTATCGCCCGTGCGGTCCGTCGGATCGCTGCGGGGATACAGCTCAAATTTCAAGTGGTAGAAATACGAAGGCATGGCCAGCAGCTCCAGCCGTCAAAGGCAATGGATGCCTGTGCCGCGTTGCGTCTATGGGAAACCAAGCATTCGTATCGCACGTTGTTTGTTTAGAGTGGGTGAATGGTGGCAAATGCCAGCGCTGTCTTTTCCAGGGATAAAGGTGTTTTCGCACGATAGCATGCCGTTGTCTTGTTTCAAAGCTACATCGCACTTTAGTGCGCAAGCACCATTCACAACGGTTGGACGATGTTGTAAAAATTTTGGTTTCTACGTTGGGCTACCGCTTTCTTAAGTTTGAAGTCTACCGCGTATCGCCCCACCATAGCTGGCTGTTTAAACTCCTGTGCCACCGATCACAAATTACAACTATCTTCACACCACAAGCCACATCACGAGATTTGGAGGTATATGGAAAGATTCTGGAGTTCTTAAGACTCTGTATTGGCGCTGCGATTGTATCGCTATTGGCGCAAAAAGCTATAACTAAAATTGTGCAGTAGCCGTAGCTACGCGACCCGCATATCGTACCAGTCCAACGCCGCATATAGCATCACAAAACAAATCAAACACCCAGCTGGCCACTTCAGTTGCCGCCACGGAGACGGAGGACCAAGTGAAGGGTGCTCTCCTTCTGAATGTTGTAGTCACTCAGGGTGCGGCCGTCCTCCAACTGCTTACCAGCAAAGATCAGTCTCTGCTGGTCGGGAGGAATACCTTCCTTATCCTGAATCTTGGATTTGACGTTGTCAATCGTGTCGGATGACTCGACTTCCAACGTAATCGTCTTGCCAGTGAGCGTCTTGACGAAGATTTGCATACCACCACGCAGACGCAACACCAGGTGCAGTGTGGATTCCTTTTGGATGTTGTAGTCGCTCAAAGTGCGACCGTCCTCGAGCTGCTTACCAGCAAAGATAAGTCTCTGTTGGTCAGGGGGAATACCCTCCTTGTCTTGGATCTTTGACTTTACGTTATCGATCGTGTCAGATGACTCGACTTCCAACGTAATAGTCTTGCCGGTGAGCGTCTTGACAAAGATCTGCATACCACCACGAAGGCGGAGGACGAGGTGGAGAGTAGACTCCTTCTGAATGTTGTAGTCAGAGAGAGTGCGGCCATCTTCAAGCTGCTTGCCAGCGAAAATTAGGCGCTGTTGGTCAGGAGGGATGCCCTCCTTGTCCTGGATCTTGGACTTGACGTTGTCGATGGTATCAGACGACTCAACCTCGAGGGTGATGGTCTTTCCGGTCAGAGTCTTGACGAAAATCTGCATACCACCACGGAGGCGGAGGACGAGGTGGAGAGTAGACTCCTTCTGAATGTTGTAGTCAGAGAGAGTGCGGCCATCTTCAAGCTGCTTGCCAGCGAAAATTAGGCGCTGTTGGTCAGGAGGGATGCCCTCCTTGTCCTGAATCTTGGACTTGACATTGTCAATAGTATCGGAGGACTCGACCTCGAGGGTGATGGTCTTGCCGGTGACTAGAGATGACGGGTTAGTGGCTGAGCGAAGCGTGAGCGTGGAAAGCGATGCAACCTACGGGTCTTGACGAAAATCTGCATGATGAAGCGATGAAAATCGGTCGCGAGTGAAGAAAACTGTATACGTGGTGCTGAGGTGAAAAAGGTTCGCGACGCTGCTTGAGTGCGAAGAGAAGTTGTATGGAGGAAGAAGGAGGCGAATGTCGGAGAAGGGTAGGAAGCAATGGGCTTAAGTAGGATCCGGGCAAGTTGAGGCGAGTGGCGGGGCGGTGCAGTGTGGATGACGAGAGCGTACGATGGGCGGTCCCGGCGACTGAGTCCTCAGGAACTGGAAGGCTCCAGAAATGTGAGGCTGGGCGACGTGACTGCTACGTTCTCGGTACAAGAGATTTGTATGGGCTAGGGGTGAGATGAACTAGTACCAGCTACTTGTGAGCCCGCCGTTTCCGGTGGGTCCCGACATCGACTGGTGACCGTGAAGCGGCGACCGAGGCGAACGATTCGTCACCAATGATTACTAGGTAACCAAGCACGCAGAAACAGGGGCGGGAGAGGGACAATAGCAGAGTAAAATATCTTCCCTTGCAAAGGCAGAACAATTACTGAGTGTTTCCTCTGCATCAATAGGCGTTTGCTCTGCTCCCTTTTGCCGGACAAACTGGGCGCCTGGGCACGTCAAACGCCGAACGAGGCGGACGGTCCGGGACATGGCTGTCTCGAGTTTGACTCAGCGTTTGGTGACGCCACTCTAAATGCGGACCTTGTTGGGCTCAGGCACACGCAACAGGCTTAGGCCGTCAAGGTTTGGGCTTAGGCAGGGGCCGCAGAACTTCTCTATTAGTAAGTAGATGCTTATTGGTCACAGAATGTGTTTGTTCAACAACCGTCCTTTGAAGCAAGCCGCTTCTGGCTTTTCATCATTCATTGCACTCCCTCTTCCATATTCCTCCTTCTCAGCTGCCTTTGCCACCCGCGCCGCGATAGCGCCGACCCTCTTCAAGTGCGGGGTTTCCGATAGCGCGATCAAGCGGCGGGTCACGACTCGCTCCACGACTGTACCGTGTACTCGTACACCGAACTGATGATTGACTGCCTCTCACATCACCTAAGCAAGGAGCGATTCAGTCAGTTATTTACTCGGAGACGTTGCGTGAATCTCGTGCTCCAGGGGGGAACTACCTGTAACGTCGCCCCAGCTGCCCATGAATGGGTGTTCTGACCCCCGCCATTAGGGAGACGTCATCTGAGCCGCCACTGTAAGGGCCACGTCGCCAGCCGCAAGCCGCAAAGCTAGTCAGTGCAGCGCCTATTTCGACAGAAATACCACCTGTAGATCGCAATGTTTCAGCTGCCTCCTTCCAACTACTTTGGCAGTCATGTAGTAGCTGCTTCAAAACTTCTTTCCAATCTACATGCTGGTTTACGTCTTCGTCCAAATCGTAGCCGCTGTGGACACGCGGGGAACTTCTATAAAGTGGGACAAACGTGGTGCCAACCACTCACTGCCGCGAGCAGCTTGATACGCAAAATCCGTAGGCATTCATGCAGTGTCACGACTAAACATATGCCATCGTTAAACACATGCAAATACACACTCAAATATTAGAGCAAAAATGGATCCATAAGCAAAGTAGTTTCTTTCCAAGCTCTATACAAAAAATCTCCCATATGCCGACCAACCTTCATCATTTGCTTTACCTTCGTCCACCACGGATAGACCCGTACTGCTCATTCTGCCCGAACATCAATTTCCTGCCATGATTCAAAAACTCCTATCCAGTTTATGCCGTCATCTTAGAAGCAGTATGCCTTCCCGTCCGTCATATCCGTAAATGCTTCAACATGCGCTAAAATTCGTATCCCGTGGTGCTTGGGACCGCCTGCATATATGGCCTTCTTCAAAATGATCGCTTATGCAAAACAAGACAAAACAAAAGTTTAAAAAAAAAAAAAAAAAGAAACAATAAATAATGATGTCCTCTTCAAGTCATACATTCGTAGAAGAAATAATGTCATGATCGTGGTCGTAAATCAACGTTTCCATGCCTGGCGGACAGCCAGGCTGTGCATCGTCGTCATCGCCCATAGAGAAGTGAATAGCGTGAAACAAAGAAAAAATAGAAAACAGCAAAGAAACTAGTGGTTCTGTAAGTTTCCAATATCGTGCGCTGTATTCCAAAAAAAAAAAAATGAAAACGTAGTCCGCTCCATTAATCAAGCGCATCGCAACGCCATCGCTCAGACAAAAGCACATGCAAAGAACAAAGAATCTTGCATGCAAACAGCCACAATGAGAGATGATGCTCTGCCCGTTAATTGGCCTTGATGACTAGCTTAGATAAGAACTTATTGGACAGGGAGTCAAAGTCGTTCGGGTCAAAACTAGTTTCTTTACGGCTGCGGAGGTATGTTTCTGTGTTGCTAATTAGTATCGGTGTTCCTGCTCATCATACAGGTTTCATTTACGTACCGTGCTTGACAACATGCTCTCTTACTTCCGTCATTGCTTCACAAACGGCCACGTTGTTGTGCAGCAGTTGCCCGTGCTTGGCAGTGTCCCATTCGGTGAATGCTGGGAGCTTCTGAGAGATTGCATGGAACAAGCCAACAATCACTCCTACGGGGGTGGTCTCCATATCGCTGCAAAACTTGTTCACTGCCGCAGGGTCAGGGTAGCGGTAATGGCAGTCAAACTGCATTTCCTCCCAGACGGCGAGAAGAATAGACGCCAACATGAAGATCGTGGGCCAGTTCTTCATTTTCTCTCCGGCATAAACACCCGAATAGAGGGACGAGAGCTCCTCAAGGATATCCTTTTGCAGCTCGCGCCACATGTCCGCCAACGCACACTTGATCTGGAAGTTGATCATGACGGGAGCGGCGGTCCGGCCGTAGAACTTGGAGTCTTCGTCGTTTACCTGGCCGTCCATATGTGTCTCAGCCCCTTGGTTCTCAATCATAGTGATATTGTGAGTTAGATTGTAAGCAAGGACAAGCTTGAGCGCCTTTCGAATGACTGGGAGCTTCTCTTTGACGTAGTAGCGATGTGCAGTCTTAAGAATCTCCGTGATGAAAGGAGTGCCATCAAAGTAGTCATCGATGAAGTCCTCAAATGGGCCGTCAAGGTGCTTGTCAAGATACTCGGACAAAGCGTCGACGCGGACACCTTCAGCGCCAACATCGAGTCTCGCTGTAAGCGTCTCAAAGTCATTCCTACCGTCGGCAGATGTTGACCAGGTTTCGACCCAGTTGGCCTCGAAACAGCCGCCGTCGGCGACAAAAACTTCACGGACCATGACAGGGAGCGCGAAGCCATAGCCGTGGGTAATCCACATAAGACTCTCCTTCGCCGAGAATCCAGTTACAGTGTAAGCCGAAACATTGGGAGGGAAGTGTCTCTCGTGGTCCGCCTTCCAATCCTTCATAAAGTATCCGATATCCTTGATATCTATGCGGGTGCAGGGAACCTGCCAAAGGCGAGCATGAGAAGGTTGGCATCCGGCGCAAGGCTCGCCCTTGTCGCAAGTCTTTTTTAGGAACTTGCATCTGAGGCAGGCACGTAGCTTGCGGATCTCACTGGCTTGTTTGCGCTGTTCAGGCAGTAGAGGGCCTTTTCTGCGACCAACCTTCTTCTCACCAGTATTGTCCTTTTTGCTTGCAGAAATGCGGCGAACAACTGTCTTGGGCTGCTTAGAAATGGGGCTCTTGCGAGGGCCAGAGTTTCTGCGTGAAGAAGATGATGAAGGTGGTGAGGTGGACCCAGCGCCACTACCAGGGCTGTGCCGGGTTGATGGCTCAGTCTTGATAGGTACGGGTGCAACTGCGGCCGTGGGGCTGACACTCTCTTGAGCGTGGTGGTGGTTGTCGGCAGAGAAGCAGTTACGGTGGCTACTACTATCCCCTTGACCATCAGATTCGGGAGAGAATGGGGAGTAAGGGAAAGGTGCGATCTCTTCAAAGCTTCCATACTCTAGCGAGTTGCCACCCTCGGAGGAGTCCGAGTTTGTTCTCAGGTGCAGTGTTTGTGAGGGGTTGAAAATGGCACCATTTTGTGCTTGCTGGAATTGGTCGACGTTATGGTGACCCCAGTCAACCATCGCCCACCCTTCGCCAGAAGACGACGGTAGTGAGAGAACTTCAAGATATGTACCGGTAGGTGAGTTGCTGCCAACGCTGTCGAGGGCGGCCATGTTGTCCATCTGCAGCGTATTCTGGAAGTCTTGCCAGTTGTCCATTCCGGTACTGCCCCATTGCATGGCATGCGCAGAATTATCCATGGCAGGCATACCGTGAAGAGCAGACTCCAGGAGGTTGGCTTGGAGGGCGGCCTGAGTCGTTGGCGGCAGGTAGTCCATGGGGTTTGTGGCAAAAGCAGGTGGCAGAGCGTTGAAGTTCATGAGCGATGGGTCCTGAATAAATTGCGATAGATCGAGAGAATGCAGGTCGTGGTGCTGGTCGTGTTGTTGGGCCGCAGCGGCTGCGGCGGCGGCGGCAACCTGCTGTTGCTGCAAGGCCCAGTCCGTGAGGGGATTGACATTCTGCGGATGAAAAGACGACTGCTGCATCGGCGAATGGTGGCTGTTTGGACTCGATGCGTGGGACAGCGGCGAGTGAATCTGGGGATCCTCTGGTGAGCTTGACGCAGCACCTGGAGGGCTGCTTGTCGAGGCCATGTCGATAGGGATAGACCAAGATCGGGGGTTGGTGATGAATGCAGCGGCGGAAGCGGCAGCGGACGACGACGAGGTCTGCTGTTGAGCTTGGGCGGCGGCCGAGTAGGCGTACGAAGGATGCTGGTTCCTGTGCGTGTGCTGCTGGTGCTGGTGCTGATGGCGATGCTGGTCGAAGTTGTTCAGATCTAGATAGGCATCACCCCCGCCATTCGAATTGAAGTCGGGGTTCATTCTGGGCGAAAGAGGAAAACGTCGAGGAACATGCGATTGCGAAGACTGGCGGTATTGTAGGATAGTAGCGGATGACACCGCTCTTTGCCGCGATAACTCGTTGGGTTAAGTGTATGATAGAGATTTCAAGGTGCAGGCTGGGACGGACACTGAGACGAGGAAGAGGAGACCAGGACCAGGGCAAAAGGTGGGATAGTCTTGGTCAACTGGCGGCGGCAGACGGAGGCAGGCAGACCAGGATTGTCGATGGCACATTGCGAGGTTAAGGTAGCAGCAGAGAGGTCCACGCTCTCAGTCCAGGTGGTGGTGGGCGCGGGCAATGGCGGGCAAGCAGTGCCACTTGGCGCCAACAACGCCTGGCCAAGCACCAGTCAGGGCCGAGCCAGGGCCGGGGTGAGGAGACTTTGTGACGAGGAGCACGAAGAAGCGGTGAAGCTTCAACCAGCCCCGGGACGCAGCCGCAGCCAATAGGCGCCGCTTGTGCAAGCCTGCGCACCTGCGCGACTGTGGAGAAACGGCGGGCGATCTGGCGGGCTTGGAGCTGCTAGGTAGCGCTAGGCAGATGGTGAGAGACGGCGTCCAGGTTGCTGAAGGGGACCTGTAGTGGCCCAATCACGCCTGTACCAAGTGTCTCTCACCTGTGGCTGCAGTGCTTAACAGTGCGTGAGAAGGCGGTGTTGAGGTCCGGAGACCGTCCATCCACCAGTATTCCGCCTCGTTCCTAAGAAGGCCGAGGAGGGGCACTCTTTTTTTTTTCAGCACGCATCTCAACAGACCCCGGCCCCACCTGCAGGCTAGATCAAGTACTTCTCGACATAGGGGGCAATGCAGAGGAGTTGAGGTACACAGTGGCGGCGCCATAGACGGCTTTCACGCGCTTCAGTGGGCTACAGGTCAACTTCGCTACCAACCATTCGCCATTATTATATCGGCAAAAGCAAGCACACACTCAGGACTGCTAGTACAGCTACGTCGTAGCTACCCGAGAAGAAAGCCCACCCAATTGCCCACAGGCAAGACACGCGACGACGAGCGTTAATTGCTGCTTATTTCTTTTGCTGGTCGCCAGTGTTCCTTTTTGCCCATTGCCTTTGTGACCTTTGTGTCAATCCTGAATTGGTATGATGTGTTCCTCTGCCACGCTTTCTGGTCACCCGCATTGAAACGGGAGATAGCGACTCCGGCGTGAATCTACGACCTCGACAACCTCACAGACTGTCAACGGTCTCTGCTCCGCGCTTCTGCATTTGTATGGAGACCCGCCAATAGCTTGGAGAGCGCGCTGGGTACTGGCGAGAGGTGGCCAACCACATTGGCTCCCATCCTCCCCTCCAATACGTCGTTTGCGAGGCGAGCGGCGAGTTGGATTATTTTTACACCTCATTTTATCCCTGATGCTATAGCACCTCCCTTCCACAGTTCGGACAGTGGGCCAAGATCACCATATCCCATCATGATGCAACCACATATTGGTTGATATTCAGGCAATTTGCTATGGTGCAAGGCAGCAAATATTGGCCCAGCGCTCGGCAAGATTTACGAATCCAGTTCTCCGCCTTTAACTCGTAGGATCCGTTCCTTGTAACGAAACACGGACCACATGCTCGAATCGGGTACTAATAGCAACCTGGCTTTTTACGGACTTTCAATGAGCAACTTTGTGGCAAATCGAACAGGGATCATCTCAGTTGGCAAGATCCGGTTGGCCCATCGTGCACAGCCAGACTTTGCTGCACCCTTTGTGACCTATCGTTGCATGCGACAGTGGTACACGCACGCAAGCGGACTTGGCGCAGTTAAGGGCTACGAGTAACAATGGGCTAATGTACTGAAAATAGCGTCAGACTACGGATATGCCGTTCTGTATTGGACTACCAGGAGTTAGATGCAGTGTCCAGATCAAGGCCTGCAATATCACCGTGCCATTCAGCTGCACACCAACGCTGCATTATGACCATGGCTTTCCTGCGTGTATGCGCTGGTCATAAATCTCCGTGACCCTTTGAATACAACCACGTATCAACCTTCTGGTCCGATCGTCCGGCCAAGCAAGGCACTCGTGATTCAGGTTCCGTTTTCCGGGGCTGAGAATGGCTGCTTTGTGCGTTGGCCAAATATGCGAGTACAACCGCACCATGGAAAGGGCCCCTGCATCGACAGCAGCACGGGGACAAGAACGGCCAGCCACCATGCAATTCTAAGGATGAGGCGTCGAGGCGTCAAAGGTGGGCAGAGGATGAGAGGAGAGCAAATACGTATGCATGTATCAAACAATGCTGTAGCTATCCGTTTAGCAACCCTACAGCAGCCTCAAGTTGGGTGCCCAAGAGTCTGACTTGCATTCGTTCCTGCGCCCAGAACAACACGACAGTCTCGGTCCGATCTTTTACAGCGTTTTTTTAGTTGGAAACTTGTTTTATACGGTCAACGGCGAATTTCCGTGCCTGACCTTAGTGGATTCCTCCGGTTTGATGGGAAGAGACGCTTGCGCATGGCCGAATTTAGCCTCGCCACTTTCTCTTGCTCCAGTTTGCCACTCTACAAGCATTGCATTGGTACGGACGAGGCCGTACAGACGTAGGTAACTCCATAGGTAAGTACTCGTACTTTCTGCAGGGTATTCGCCTTGGGTGTTACATGTTGCTCGCGATGCTCTTTGCTCTAATACCTAGTACCAGGTACAATTCGAGGTTGGTAATGGGCCATGTCCAGGAATCCAGCCACTCACCCAGCCCACCCCGAGCGGAGCCCCGTGATGCACAACTTTCCCTCCCGATTCCCGAAAAGAAAACAAATTGCCGATGTAATGCTGCAATGCTGGCCATTGTCCAGAAAAGAAGTCAGTTGCTGCAACCAATTTTCTAATAATGCGCGGCATTGCGTACAGTACAGTAACGCATCAGCAAATGCTCGAATGACGCTGCAGCCTATGAGCCGGCCCGCCTGCTTCATGCTTTCAAGTGGAAATATGTATGCACCTCTGTCGAGATGCTGACCTGTAAGTCAAGGGCTGAGACATGTCGTCGCTTCAGCATCCATCCACCTTTGAGACCCCCAATCAGCAGGTCAGAACCTGCAACGACTGAACAAAAAAAAAACGGCCTCAAGGTAAGACGCTGTTTCGTATTCTCCAGTGTCTAGCCTGAGGTAAAATGGCGGTGCGTGCGACGCTGGGCGGGAATAAAAGAAGAAAACCGTTTTGCAGTGGGAGAGACCCCCTCCCACGTGTTTCTGCTGTGTGCCATTGCACCAGATATGCCTCAGCGTGCACACCTTTGCATTTCTAAAAGAACGATGTTTCTATTGCTACACCATCAAGAGGTGAACCCCGGATTGAGTGCTACGCCGTAGAACATTACACCGAAGCGCAGTAACGTATTCGAAGCTCGGATTCGGTCAATTCAGTCGCCGAGCAGTTTCATGAGACTTGATGCTTTGCTACGTGCTTTGGAATGGCCGTCTCCTCGCATGAAAGGCCTTTGAAATGTAGCGAAGTAAGCTTTATGTCTAATATTGAAGTCGAAGCCGGGCTCAATGGCTTGAAATGTCCTGCGTCCTCAGTCTGCCAGATATTTCCTCTCCAAGCTACCTTTGCGAGTGGGCGAACTTTTACATAAAAGTACGTTGCCAGCGGCCAAAAAAAAGATGTTCAACGATAGCATAGAGACATTAATTATATGATCTGCCTTCTTCTATAAATTGGGGTATAGGGTAGTCTGAGAGCTGACTGGCTCACTTGGCACTGCTCAGTGGCCGCTACATGAAACAAGTAAAACTTCAAATTGCCTGTAAAAAGAATTGCGAGCAAGATATACTCTTTTACATTTGTGCAATTCTTTTTTAAAAAAAAGTATTTGCGACTGCTTGCTTGCTTGGATTGACCTCTTAGCTTGCTTAGGGCAAGTAAGGTATAGATACTATCAGAGCGGCTAGCTCCGCAAATCAGGTGCCAAATTTGGTACCCGACTAATTTCCGACAACAATACTAAGCTTCAACAACAATCAGATATTGTCGATACAACCATTGGCTATTCGCAAAGCGCCACAAACAGTTAGCGCAACAAAGCTGAGACCGAAGCGCTCTAATGACATACAGCAATCAATAGACGAAGTCGTAGTTCATGTCCTGTTGGTCTGTAGCCAAGGGCTCTTTTTTGACTTCCCAATCCCCAAGCTTGTCATGAGCTTTCGCGCCGGCCGCAGCAAAACACATCATAAAGTCGTCTTCAGGCATCAAACTAAGAAAATGGCAACCAGCACAGCAAGTCAAAGCTCACATGGCACCGCGGCGGGCGTTCCAATGGCAGGGCAAGTCCCTATTGAACCCACGACCCCAAGCTTGTTTACGTCGCCGCCGCAAATCCAAGACATGCTAGCAACAAGCTCATCTCAGCTCCAACAAGGCACTGTTGACGAGTGTCTGCCCTTTCTTAACGGCGAGAAGCACGGCAAAAAGGCCAATGTACACGGGGTGCCACGTCTCGACAAAGCTCGCCACGTGAAATTTCTGCACAGCCAGCTTGCAGGGCTTCCTTCGCAGTTCACAGCTGCGGACCCCAGTCGGCCATGGTGGTTCTATTGGTGCTTACATGCTCTTACGCTTTTCGGAGAAGACGTTTCCAGTTACAGGGAGAGGCTTGTTGAGACTGTCCGCCCCCTTCAGAATGCCACCGGTGGCTTTGCTGGTGGCTTCGGCCAGTCATCGCATTTGGCTACCACTTATGCCACTGTCCTGGCGCTTATACTCGTTGGCGGAAATGATGCTTACGACGTTATTGATAGAAGGGCCATGTGGAAATGGCTTGGCTCTCTCAAGCAGCCAGATGGAGGTTTTCAAATAGCTGTAGGCGGCGAAAAGGACGTGAGGTAAGCAAAGAGTATCTTCGTTACGGGCGTGCCAGCTCGCTAATAGCCACCTTAGGGGTGCATACTGCGCATCTGTTATCATAACATTACTGCAATTGCCTCTGGATCTGTCCGCGGACTCGCCAGCTTGTGCGAGCGGCCACACTGATCTGCTTAGCGGACTCGGGGAGTGGGTAGGCATGTGTAAGTCACCACGTTTAGCGTGCAGGCAGCGCAAATGGAATCACTTTGCTGAAGATTGTTACAGGTCAAACCTACGAGGGCGGTGTATCTGCAATGCCAGGTGTTGAAGCTCACGGTGCTTATGCATTCTGCGCGTTGGGGTGTCTTTCCATCCTAGACTCCCCACATCGCTCCTTTCCCAAGTATGTCGCCGTCTTGAAGAGTATTCGTACAGGCTAGAGTTGGTGGCAAAGAGACGATTGCATGCTAACCATACTCTACTGGGCAGGTACATGAACATCCCTCGACTCGTTTCTTGGCTGTCTTCACGTCAATACGCACCAGAAGGCGGCTTTTCAGGCCGTACTAACAAGCTTGTCGATGGCTGTTACAGTCACTGGGTTGGTGGGTGCTGGCCTCTCATCCAGGCTTCACTGAGCGGGCCGAGCGAGGGAGAGACCCGTTCTGCAGACCAGCAACTCGCAGATATCGGCAGCCTATTTAGCCGAAATGGCTTGATCCGTTATATTCTGTGCTGTTGTCAAGATTTGACTCGCCGTGGTGGTCTGAGGGATAAGCCGAGCAAGTATGAAACCCTTTTAAGTTCTTCCACAGAGAGCCCACGTACTATGTTGACGGTTGGTTAACCGATGAATAGATACTCTGACGCATACCATACTTGCTACGTTCTCTCTGGGCTCAGTTCTGCACAACACAAGTGGAAGTTTGTTGCAGCCCGCCCTGTAAATACACCGGGAGGAACAGACACATGGCAGGCTACGCCTTATACCGAAGAGGAACAAATATTTGAAGAAGACGATAGAGTGGGCACAACACACCCGGTGTACGTCATCCCACAACACACGGTGGAAGAGGCTCAGCAATATTTTGCAGCCAAGGTGGGGTTTTGATCACGGTCAAAGCGGAGTTATCTTGGGATCAAGCTGCCATACAAAACGGTCCTACCCGCCCGTGGGCTATAATCATTAGCACTAAACAACAACTAAGCTGAAAATAGTGACACCGTTCGGTGTGCGACGAGAGATATGACGACAACGGGTGGCAAATTGAACGTGCCTCAAAGGTGCGGCGTGCCGGAAGACAGTTAAACGGGGCTCTACACTATTTGTCGTCAATGTCGGTTCGCTTGCATGAGAGAATCGGTGGCGACGTGTTTTAGCTACATGTCATGCCAACTCATCAAAGTATGCAGCCGATGCTGGGCATATCACTAGCTTCGTCTTGTACTGCACGCCCCAGGGTTGGAAATAGAATTGGAAACGCCCTGTTCGCAGAAATTCTCTCTTGTAACACGAAGACTTGTGTCTTAGTCTCTATACTTGTCGCAGTGTTAGAGCGGAACTTTGATACGGCTTACCGAGTCGAGTCGTGACGCGTGGTCATTCCATCAATTCGATTCATACACAACACATTCGTACGACCCTCGTGCAACTGACGCATTGGCGGCGGGCAAAGAAATTCACCCACATGCTCGTGCTTGCGCAAAAATGTGTTCCTCGGACGTGGCTGCCGGAATGTTCCTCCCCGAGGCTGACGGGGGCATGAAAGGAGAGGGAGTGTTGACCTTACCCAGCTATCTGGTGCATGCAATGGCTTGCTGCACGATACAAGACATGCCTTGGACCCCTCGCTCGTTACACACGGCAGAGTATTATGGGGTGACTCGATTTGACTCGCTTCAACAAAAGGTGGTCGCAGGTGCCGGGAACTGTGCGTTGTCACTGAGGCTAGTGCTGGCCGTGTCGAGAGGCGGCCGCGGTCTCCGAGTATCAATCAAGGTAGCTGCAGCGCGGGTTTAGACAATACGCGCTGGTACACCTGATTAAAAGAACCTAAGTATTCAATTATTCTCGTGTGGGGCTGCCTTTAATGAAACGTGCAATAATTGTACATTTGTGCCTTGTGCGCAGTACAATCGCCAACTACTAATGGGGGCCAATGCTGCGCCGAAAATTGGCATTGGCATTTTCGCTTGAAGAACCCGTAGTTACAACTGATTCCACAGGAAAATAAGAAGACGAAATTCTCTAGTGGTGCAGACAGAGACGTCGCTGTCCTGTGATGCAAGAAACATATGCAGACATTGTGCGCTGGGAGTTGGAGTATTGTACAGAAGTACTGGTCGGTGAAGGGGTTAGCTGCAAATGGATCGTCATCTCCTAGATGATGCATCGTAGCGCTGTGTGATTTTTGAAAAAAGATTGACTGCGTTTTGGCTCCTGGTTGTCTCTGACTCGTTCTCGAAGGCTATATTAGAAGGCATGATGTATGTGGTAAGGGAACCTGCAAAAGGTGTGCCGCGAATTAATATGATTCATTGATTACCGTCGTCTCTGATGTGTACGGCATGCAATGTGGAAATAAGCGATGGCTATGCTGCGGTGGAATGGACAAAACAGTCGACTTTCGATGGCATATACCTATTCTTAGACGTGAGCATTTTGTGTTGTCGTGTATTTTAGTGTATGAGGTATAATTTCGACTATCTAGGCTTGTGCAAGCTGTAGGTGCTATCTATTTTTAATGCTTCCTTTATACGTCTGTACCTGCGGAGTACTTGTAGTGTCAGCGTATTAGTACTGCTAAGGTAGTAGCTGCCCCTCCATCCGCGAAAATTGACATGCGACCTGCCGCCTCTCATCTTGCCAAGTGGACCAAACGACACACCTCATACACCTCGCACCTGGAGCCATGTACTCGTAGCTGGCGCAATTGCACGCCCCTCCCTTGCAACAAGCTTTTTTTCTTGTCAACGCCCCCTGGAGCGAGAATGATTGGGAGCCGGCTTTCACAGTCACCTACACAGAAATTTGAACCGCAGAGCGGGCGAACCTGCTATCAAAAAACGGTAGTCTTTCAAGGGCTCTAATTTAGAACAAACGGGCGTCTAGATGAAACAACGGCGGGCGCCTCGTCCCATACACCTAAGCCAATGGCGATATCAACGTTAGCCTTTCGAAAGGTACAGAGCTTTAGCGGTGGCGGCTACGATATTCCATCGCCCACTCTGCAGCAGCATTCTCAATGGCTGCTGTAGCCGCCTCGAAGTTCACGGCGAATCGCCCTGCGGCTGCCCCGTGCATGCATAGACGCTTCGACAACGGACAGTTTACAGATTGTCAGGATAAATTTGCAATTGTCCACCGGAGGCCGTGACTTTGTAAAGGTATCCGCGGTTCGGCCTGGTAAGGGCTACTACAAGCAAGGTACCAACAAGACACGGAGCATGTATCTCGACGCCACAGACAACGTTTTATATCCTTAGCGCTCTTTATGATGTTGCAGTCAGGCAGTGTAGCCTGGAGCCCGATGTCCACAAACCCAAAAAAAAAGCAAATCTCGAACAAGCTCTGACTAGTAACATGTTGACGCCGTCTGAATACTACGAGTCTACATTCATCCGGAGACCGTGCTCTATTATTATATGTCGTGCCGCGCGCCGTTGAGGATGAAGAGCGATAAACAGTGGTGGCACAATATCGACAGCATGCATAAAATATCCACACACAAATCTACGGCGACCACGATTGCCACCACATCTACATGCCACTTTTGGCACAACAAGGGCCGGTAGCTTGTCAACCTGTTGCCAAAGTCGTGGGACATGACGATCAACACTGCCAGCGCCGCCTACGTCCAAGCGTTGCGTCTTCGGTACTCCGAACCCTGGGACAACCAGAACCCCGCGCGCCACACGACGCCTTTTCGACGGAGCACATGCACAATACCATGTACATGCAGAATGTCCAGACTACACACGTTGTACATGGTGAAATCGACAGCCCTGGGCTGTACGCCGTTGCCCTTTTGGCTGTCAAATTCATCCAGCGGCATTGCCAACACATCATTGCATTTCAGCGGGGTTTCCGGACTCAAACACCAGGGTCTGTCTCCTTCTTTTGTCACCTCACGATGCCCCTCACGGTGACGACCAATTATTCCTGCCGTGTTCACCGGTTTGCACCAGGACAGCCAGACGTACTCTGTACATGGCATTGGCAAATTGTTGCGTGACGGCACCGTGTCCAATAATGACGGTCGTCATTAAGGCGTGTAAGAGGCCTTTGTTGACTTCAACGGAGCTGGTGTCGTGCCACCCCGCCTTCGGCCCACTTCCCAGCCCCCTCGACCTGGGCCCGGTTCATGCATCTGCCACTCTGCTGCTCCTCACCGACCGACGGGGTGTTCCTGTTGTGTTAGCAGACGTTGTATTAATGGGACCGACCTTGCCTCCGGCTGCAACGTGCTTGCCCGAGTCCCGTTGGGTAAGCACCATTCGGTCTTTTGGAAGCGCCTGTGTTCAGTGGGAATGATATGATCTACCCCCACCAGAAGGGTCTTTGTTACTCGTAGCCCTTATTACAGGCTCGATGCTGTACTGTACGACGACGGTATACACACCCCTGTGGACGGCGTCCATCTAGGATGTAAGATTACTGGGTACAACTACATCTGCATCTGGCGATTCGCCAAACATGTTTGGTACCATATCGGCCAGTCGGAGGCTCCAATTGAACACGCAGAAATTGAGTTAGCCGACCAAATGTCGCTCGCCCGGTACAGTCTCAGCCAATTTCGTCAGTAGCGGGAACGAGCGGGAATGAAGACGCAGTGGCCAGTTCTTTGGACGACGGTGACTTTACGCTGTCCGTGCCGGTTTACTGACGTCTCCTCCCAACTGAGACGGTGATTTTCTGGGGTCTAGGGTCTAGGGCTAGACAAAGTTCCGACCCTGTCTAATGTACCATTCAATATGTACATACTGAGCTTGTTGTGCATTAGTGGGTTGAGTAGGCCACCAAAAAGCTCAGAGATCTAAGAGGTCAATTCAGTGGCGGCCAACCAGGAACTGTCACGTCCCTGTCGAGTTGGCAAAGCAGGCCACTTGGTCGCCTTCTGGTGGCTCCGAGTTGCCACTTTGCAGCAGCGCTGCATGTCTACTCTACAGTGGTACATTCTGTAAAAATGGAATACAGGACGGTCGAGAAATTCGAGAACCGGACTGGTGCAAGCGTTGGAGCAGCTTTACACGTACAGAATTACATGCCGAGCACGGAGTATCGATCACGTATGGACGTAGTCCTGGACCACAATATCACCGGTTGGCCAACCCATCGGCCGTAGACGGAGCACAGCTAAGCTGGGCCCGCAGAAGAGACTACCATATGCTATAGCCTCCGAGGGCGCCCGCTGCGACAAGAATTGCCCGCATACTGGAGGTGCTACTGTTGTTGCTCGTAGTGCATCGGGCATAAAGTACACCAGAGCGCGCGCAATTGCCCACGAGTTTGCCGTGGCCAAAAAAAAAAAATTAACAAGGCCAGTCCTTGGGGCTGCCCGCCCTTCTCTATGCGCCGTGTGTGGATCGTTCTAGTCGCAAGTGGCCTTTTATCAACTGGCCACCAGCTACGCCAACACATCAAGATGGGTCGCACTTATTCGAGAGCCGCATTTGCTGCTCGCTTCTTCCTCCATATGCGGCCCTGTTTTGCGGTTTAGACACACACCCCTCTAATGGATCCCCCGCTAAGCTGGTCGTCTTGCAAATAATAATAATAAATCACACTTGCCGCGCTGTTGATGCGTTCGTCTGTTGTGGTCTTCGAGAACCCTTACCCGTACATCGTCGCCGCCGCCGGTCGCCAGAGCATCTATATATCCCCCTCCCCGATTCTCTACTGGGAACGTGCCACGACTTTGAACATTTTTTTACACGCTCTTTTCCCAAACTCCTCTCTGTCCTCTCTTGCTGTCTCGCCGCGGTCGATATTTGCTTCTCCGTTTCTACTTTGTTTACTTTTCTCCCATTGCCGGCGGCAATTGGTACTGTCGTTGGACTGAGCATACTGTGCTGTTATCCAATCCGTAACAGTTTCCCGTCACAAGGACCAACCTTTTCAGCACTACTGCACAAGACGTCTAATTAATATCACTCGGCAACTACTTTCACAATGGGCGGTTTCTACATGCAGTATTTGGAGAGTAAGTTTCATTGACAATGTGTTTGCCTAGGCTGGCTAGGTTTTCTTTCTGTTTTCCTTTTGTGAGGGCGCTGCTCCAAGTTGCCGCGGCAAGAGTCCCGGATTTGTCCAACATTGGTCGCCGTCGCTCAGATTCGGACAAGAACACCACTCAGACTCAATTACCATAAATGCCAATTTTACTAACAATATCATTATAATAGGCCTGTGCCGTCGTCGAGGATGGACGGACCCCGCCTACGAGTGCTACCGAGATCCTAGTGGATTCACATGCCTGGTCTTGGTTAACGGCCGCGAGTATCAGACGGACCTCTCGTATGAATCGGATGTTCTCGCCCAGGAAAACGCAGCCATGCGTGCTTTTATGGTGTGCCGCAACTTTTCCGTGAATGGAGGCATGCTGGCCAGAAATGGTATTGTCCAGGGCCTCCCTGCCGCGCCGGAGAGCAGCCGTCGGCGTAAAAGCCGTCATACATCCTCCCGGGACAGCATTGACCGCCACGGCAGACGATCCGGCCAACACTCAAGCAGTAGCTCGACTGCTTCATTTGACTAAGTGCCAGATCTCTGCACAAAAACTTTGCTTCTATCCTTGGGCGTGAACTCCATTGGTCTACTGCTCGACACCACACCGCCCGTCTAAACCAATGGTTCACAATGTGGAATATTTTTGTTTTCCCTCATCCATCCGCAAGGACCACCGGATATTTTCCTAAGGAGCAGGTAGATATAAACGGTTGAAACGCTTCACAGCCTTCCTGAGAGGAGATGACCCGCAATCTGCATCTTGGGAGAGTATCCGTGGTCCCTTTGAACACCAAAAAGTCCGAATTGCGAAGCGAGATTGTGCGAGCGACCAAAAAAAAAAAAAGAGAAGAGCAAAGAGCGATCCAATTTGATTTATGCAACGAATTTTATGATGACACGAGACGACCTTCCTAGACTATGTTTTTTCTTTCTCATTTCTTTCGACATCTTCACGGCCGACAAAATTCAGGACACCGTTTTACTTTCTTATTTTTCCTTCAGTCCTGTACTGCGCGCCCATGTTCCGTTTTGTTTTGCCTCTTGGGCGCATGGGCGGCTTTCTTGTTTATTTGATGTTTTTGAAAGGCTTTTTTGCGCCCAAATCCTTTGCGAATCCGGATTATTTCATATCCGGACTCGCTTCTCTCTTCTACTTGGTTGGATCTTTCGCATCATGCTGAGTACTTGGCGCGTCAAGTTGAGGGCTGATGTTGCACATTTAGCAAAGCCAGAATGATTTAGATGGCCGACGAAGATCCAGTTGCCATGCTGCCTGGTGAAAGTTTAGGGATTCTTCGTACCGCCGTCACTTTGAGACGTGTTTACGGACTATGAAGGCAGTATCGAGCAAGTCGATGGGCTATTTTGCATATCTGCGACAATAATCATTATGTGTGATTTTCGACTGCTATCCAATTCAGTGTCCATGGTACCTGCGACGAACCCCTGCGCTTCTGCGTAATGTGTACGAGTTTGGATAATGATTACGACGACTTGAACAAGATTTTGAAAGCGGCAACTGGACGGGACTCTTTTTTTTTATGACTTGAAGTGGTGACGAGGGAAAGGGATTAAGACAAAGATTATGATAATGATTATGACAATGACAAAAACTTGTTCTTTACTACATCGACAGACATTAACCACACCCCCCGTCGTATTGCAATTGTCAACAGCAGAACAAAAGCCACCATCATGTGGCACAGCACGTAAGAAGCAATGACGAGTTCCTGCACAGCCAAAATTCAGCCGTATTACATACAGGTTGGTGGTATGTGGTGGTTAACGGTTGGGGGCCACGAAAGCAGGTCACGCCACCTTCGCCGGATGCGCGGCGACGTTCCATTGCGCTGTAGGTCTCACCTGTTCCTCCACACCATCATCGGAAACCTTTTTTAGTACTCTTCTGCAGGCTGCTGGAGTCGGCCAAATGAGGGAACGAAAAGAGCCAAGCTTGTAATGACATAGCTGGCCCGTGTCTCCTGCTTGTAGGCGGTTGTGGGTGGATTATTCCGTGATATATTGTCTGATTTTAAACGTAGAATGTCTTGGACCAGTTTGCAGTTTCTTGGGCCTGCCAGTAAAGTAATACTCTGGAGCCTGTGAATGGATTGGATATGTGAGCTCTTGCCTGCAGCTCCTTACCGTACTGTCGGGACAGGTTGATGGCCCAGACTTTTGCATTCGGCGTTATGTAGATTGGTCCCGTGTACATGGAGCCGGGTACGCCGAGCTGCAGCGTCGTAGGGGAGTGTCACCGTATTGTAAGGGTGATTACATTTCTTTTGTCAGTCTTGTTTCTTTTTCCCGTAGTGTTTTTACCATTGCGGACAAACTACTCGCCGTATACAAGATAAAAGCAGTCTGGTTATATCGGGCTTAGGTTCGCGCTAGTTAAGAGACGCGATATACACACTTAGATAAACACAATGACGCTCAAAAGTCGTTTCAACACCAAGTCAAGTGCTCAACTTTTAGGACTCCCTTTCCTTCTTCTCCTCCTCTTCTTCTTATTTTCGTTACCATGTAGAAATCGGGATGCATAAAGGTGGTGTGGATTATGTACACGGGCTGGGCCAGCCACACCTACATGTCCACCCCGTTTCGCACGTCGCAGCGCTAAAGAAAGAAAAAAAAGCGTTGTCCGCTGGCGATTGGCTGTATGCCCCGATGCAAGGGAGGAAGTGGTGTAGGATTGGTTTCCGAGGGTACGGAACTATGAAAAGGCTCACGTTCTTGTCACTGAGCTGCTACAGTGACTTTTATATGGTGTTGTTGCTATTATATGATGCTCCGAATCCCGAGTTTCAGAAATAGCCTTAGTGCCTGTTTAGTGAACTGTGTCTTAAACATGTACCGGCATTGCATTGCATTGCATGGCCTCATGGATTTATGGCCTTATGCGCGCCTTGTGCATATAGTATAATTAAATCGCATCTCTTTTTTTTTGCTGCGAACTATTATTTAATGCTGCCGGCATGGTAGTACTGAGACACTGGGGGTTACGTCTGGGCTTCTGCGAAGTCCGAAGAAGAAAACTAGCGCTTGATAAGGAAGAATGGCACTTTGTCGTAACATCAAATGCTATATCCACTCTGACTGAATATCAAAGCGGTGTGAAAGAGATTACCCTGACGAGCAAAGATTCCATGACATGTCAGTCGCTGAAAGTTTGTTGTATCAAGAGAAAAAGGTGGATACGATGCGCCCGAAAAGGAGACAGATGCGCTGGAAGAGCTATAAGCCACTGATTGCTAGTATGAGGCGCTTTATTATAGCGTAGGAAGGTGGGCAACAGGTTGCGCACATAGAATGGTACGCGATTGCGTAACACACCTTGCTCCAAACATGATCTGCTCTAGGATTGGACTGCGTCGTACAGCGGTGTGGAGAAGACGTGACGATCAGGGCGTTCGAGAATCTGGGGCGGTTGAGGGCGATGTACTTCTCAGGTAGACTGCATATGAGGCTACTTTGATGCGAGGTAGGATAGGTATTCAAGAAGAGTATGCCATTTTGTGCCATTGACGTAGTCTTGATGTGGCACTTTGTGCATGTGGCATCCGAACCGGTATGGGATGGTGGGTGGCGTTGCGTGTAAGTCGTGTTCGGGCTGGAGAAGGATGTTTTCGGGGCAAACGGATTCGACGCTCAGCGTGACGACCATTTCCTAACTGGGAGAAACCGGATCCATGTTTTCTTTTCTGTTTCTATGTCACGTTATGTTTGTAATCAAATGTATTGGAAAAACCCAGGCCAACTCTTGTTTTTCAACATTTAGTCCGCATTACTTCTTTTAATATTAAACTGCGACGAGACTTAATTAGCACGTATCATTATTTTGTAGATTTTCTTCTTCTTTGAGAGTTTGCGATCTTGTATTTTTCTCCTCCTTGCCATGAAGCTCGTGTGCAAGAGTCATGGCAGAGTTCGTGCATCATCCCGACCCTGCTACTCAATGCTCGCCGATATGAATCGCAATGCGCGTTGAAGCGCTGAAGGTTTTTGAATAGGGAATTGTCCAGAATTTGTGCACTTTATGAAAATTTAATTGGCCATTTTGCTAGTATCAACGGCCGTACACTCATTATTGAGCTGTGCATGGCATCGAGTGGCCTGTTGGCTAGGGCATAGCAGTACAGTAAGCAAATTTTGCTGGTAGTTCACAAATCTGTGTAGGCGTGACTGTACCCCAAAACAACTACTCGCAGGACTTACACAAAATGGCCAATTGTTGCCAACTTGGTGTCGGCTCGTCCAGAAGCGTTGGCAGACACCGACTGCTTATTTAGAACGGAGTCCGCGGGCACCCAGAGCTGATGCTTACCAATTCAGCGGATACGATATACGGTATATGGCATGGGAGAAAAGAAACAAATATTACCATGATATCATACTCATAGCAATAATCAATTTAAGATAGCATTTCTGCCTTTTTCTCCCAACATGGATGAGGCTGGTCGGCGTCCGTGGACTGCCGAAACTCCAGAGTCGGCCTATTGGACCGACAGTTTAGCCAATGGCAAGGCCTGATCAGATTTGTGTTTCAGTCCTAGTACAATAACTGTAAGTAGGGCGCATTCATCATTTAAACGAGTCGTTTGTGTAGCAGTAGAACATCGGACGAAGAGCAACGAAACTGCCTTAATTCGTGACTGGCTTGTACGTATGATGGGAGTTAAGAAGGAACAATGTGTGATACTACAAGTTATATGAATTAGCAAATTCCTCGCTTAGGATGGTAACCCGTTCTATAGTTTCCGAGTTTATTCACAATGCCATGGCAAATTTCCCATTATGGCTCAGAATGATGCATATGTGGTAGACTCATGCTTAGCTGAACGATTGGTGCGTCAGTCCCACTTCCTCAGCCCATCCGTTGTGGATTGCAAAACCCTTCGCCGAATGTGGTTGTCCGACCAGAACCTTGACTAGACAACTATAAAAAGGTCGGAACGGCCGAGTCAGTTTAGGTATTCAAACATAGGAAGCGTTGCCAGCGTTGCACGTGTGACATACGCACAGTAATTCACTATGGCGAAACCAACGCTGCAACCAGACCTCGATACCATTGCTGGCTGGGAAGTGTACCCCGAGCATGAGTATACAAGCCAGGAGGCTCTTATGCGAAAAAATCAGATCCATCCGCTAGATCAGCTCTCGATGCAGGAAATCTCACAGGCTGCAAGGTTGATCCGAGAGCGAGCCCCGACAGAAGTCAAGTTCAACTGCATCTCTCTTCGTGAGCCTACAAAGGCGGAGTACGCCGCGTTCAAGAATCGAAAGGGCCCGCGACCAGATCGCAAAGCGTTTTCAATCATCCTTGCAAAGGGAACCCCCCATATTACCCAGGTAGTGGCAAATCTCACGAATTCTACCATTGAGACATGGCAGGACGTGAAAGATGTGGCGCCGACTCTCACTCTGGAAGACTTGGACATTATGGAAATTTCCGCTCGCAAGGACCCAAGAGTTATTGCAGTCTGCGAAGAGATTGGGATCACCGACATGTCAAAAGTCTTTATCGATGGTTGGGCTATAGGACACGACGAACGATGGGGGTTCGACCACCGCCTTGGCCAGGGCCTCGGCTACTACCGCAGTACGCCTACAGATAACATGTACTCTCATCCGCTCGATTTCAGTCTTGTTGTCGATATTGAAACGGAAGAAATTCTTGCCGTCGATGTGCGCCGAGTTAATGGAGAGCGCACGCTGCCGCCGTTGAACAGCCAGAATTACATGCCGGAATTCCTAAAGGACCAGTACAGAATGGATCGCCTAAAGCCCATTGACATAACGCAACCGCAAGGTGTCTCGTTCAAAATGCGCGGTAACGAACTAACATGGGGCGGATACACCATGCACATTGGGTTTAACTATCGCGAAGGCATCGTCATCTCAGATGTGCGGATTGATGACCCGTATGAAAAGAGAGAGCGTACGCTTTTTAACCGAATTAGTGTTGTGGAAATGGTCGTTCCCTATGGGAACCCTGACACTCCTCATCACAAGAAGCATGCTTTCGACTTTGGCGAATATGGCGGTGGCTTAATGACAAACTCGTTGAAGCTTGGCTGTGACTGCAAGGGAGCTATTCATTATTTAGATGCTGTACTTTCCACATCAACGGGCCTTCCAGCTACGCTCAAAAACGCTGTCTGCATCCATGAGGAAGATAATGGTCTATTATACAAGCATACGGATTATCGCGATGCGTCTGTAGTATCGGCTCGGGATCGCAAATTGATCATTTCTCAGATCATAACGGCTGCCAACTACGAGTACGGATTTTATCATACATTTACTCTGGATGGCACCTACAAGCTTGAAGTCAAGTTAACAGGCCTGCTTAATACGTATTGTCTCCATCCGACTGAGACAGCATCGCCATATGGTAGCATGGTGGCCGCAGGTACAACAGCTCACAATCACCAACATTTGTTCAGTCTTCGAATCGACCCTGAACTTGATGGAAGAGAGAACTCAGTCGTCCAAAACGACGCTGTTCTTAGTGAAGCCCCAGTAGGCTCAGCAGAGAATCCATATGGTAACGGCTTTTACTGCAAGAAAACAGTCCTTCGTACCGCAAAGGAAGGTGCTTCGGAATATAACCATCAAACAAGTCGGACCTGGGATATTATCAACCCCAATATCATGAATCCCGTTGCCAAGAAGCCAATAGGATACAAGATTGTGAATACATCCTGTCCGCCCATGCTCGCTAAGCCGAATAGCATCGTTCATAAGCGCGCCACATTCGCGACAAAGGCACTTTGGGTCACGCCGTATAGAGATTACGAACTTTTCCCTAGCGGTGATTACGTTTGTCAATCGACTGGTGAGCCGGGCCATCCGTTCAATCAGTTTGTGTCAGACTGGGTTGCGCGTGATGAGCCGATTGAGAATACAGATATTGTATGTTATTTGCAATTTGGTCTGACGCATTTTCCGCGCTGCGAGGATTATCCCATCATGCCGGCTGAGCCTGTTAGTGTCATGGTCCGCGCGTCCAACTTCTTCCAGCGCAATCCGGCGCTGTGGGTTCCGCCGTTGAATATTGAACAAGATCGAACTTCCAGGAAGGCGTTTGAGCAAGAAGTAAACTGCTGTTCCAAGGAAAGAGACGGAACAAAGCACTCTCATCTTTAAGTAATTGGCGGTTTCTTTAAACCTTCATATTATAGGCATAGCCTTGCGCTGCTTTTGCACACTAGAGAGAGGGTCGTGGTCATGAGAGAATGAAGTTCATAATTTGATATCAATATTCTGCGGCACACACTAACTACACTCTCGAACGTGAAGAAACATCAAAAGCGAACTCAAACTTCCTGACCTTTTTCTGTAGGCGACATATCCAGGTTGGCAGTTGCAAACTTTCGAGTAGGTGTGCGATTGGCAAACAATAAATCGAGCTCCTCATACGTGCGGCCCTTGGACTCTGGAAGTCTGAAGAACGCCCAGACAAAGACGATAAAGGCTGTTGAACCCCAAATAAACCCGGTATAGCCACGAAGATTGAGCTCGCCAGGGTTCATAAAGTAAGGCTGAAGGACCTGAGAAATGGCAGAGACAATATAGTACGCATTCCTAGCGAGGCAGATAGTCTTTTGCCGCAGACGCGTTGAGCCAATCTCAGACGGAATGGCCCATCCGAGCTGGCCAATGGAGAGCTGGAAAGCAAATGTCCACACGAGAGTTAAAACAGCTTGAGCGAGTCCGACGGACTGTTCTCCGGTCCATTTGTTGAGGATGCCAATCACCATCAGAACCACGGACAGTGAGAACATGCCGATGACATAGATGGTTCGGCGCCCGAAATATGGCATCAGTGCAAACCAGCTGACCAGTGTGCCAACAAGAGCAAGTGCCGTGCCTCCGGTATTAAGGTAGTATGTTTGCTTCGTTTCGAGACCGACCTGCTGGAAGAAGTACTATTCAAGGCAAGTTAGATGCGATTTTCCCGAAAACATGGGCTAAACACTTACTGTTGAGTTGTATGCAAATGACGAGCCGGAAGGAACCTGGCCGGCAAAACACATGCAGGCGATTTCAGTTCGTCGTAGCTCAATGCCACGGAAGCAATCAAGGTAGCTTGTACCAGCGCTTAGTTGAATTTCGGTGTTGTTGGTGTGCACGATCTCGGCCAGAGCAGTATCGAGGTTAAGCTTTTCAGAGAATTTGGAAGACCTTTGCAATCTAGACAGCGATTTTCTCGCTTCCTCTAGCTTTCCAACTCTGACCAAGTGCCACGGAGATTCCGGCGCAAAGCAAAGGATAGGAACAAGAAAGGCAGGCCAAGTCCACTGGAGAGCAAAGGGAATGCGGTATGCCCACTCGTCAGGCCTCGAGACTAGACCAGCCAGGACACCGGCAGCGATTAGCTGGCCGATAATGAAGCACATATTGGTCCAGCTCGTGAAGAAGACACGAAGACGCATGGGAAGCACTTCAGATGCATATGCTGGTGCACACGTAACAAAAACACCCCAAGGAAGTCCGCAGAAGAACTGGCCGACCAGAAGCATGGCAATGTTCTTGGCAAAGAAAGTGATGAAGATGAAGCAAGACAGAACAAGAAGGGCAGCGATGACGATGGGTTTCTGTCCAAACTTGGTGACGAGATAGCCGTTCATGAGAACACCAATAAAGCAACCGACTTGGCTAGCATTGCTTAGACCAGCCTGCCAGGGGGCGGAGAGCTGATGCCGACCGTTCTGGTCGATAAACTGGCCATACTTTTTGGCAAACTCGGGATAAGCGTAGAAGTTACCAAGAAGGATAGTGTCGTACCCTGAGGATAACAGGTTAGATGCTTGCACCAACAAAGAAAAAGAAAGGGAAATGTACCTTCCATGATGACACACATGGAAACCATCAGGCTCCAAAATATGGCCATGGGGTAGCTTGCCATGGCTTCTCGCAAGGTCAGCTCGTGCGCAGCCTCATTGGCCTTTTTTGCCACGAGGCCGACATTGTCAGAGGCCGTGTCGACATTCTCGATCTGTACCGAGTTGGTAATCTCCATTGTCCCTTGCTTATCCATGGTTGCAGAGTCGCGAAAGGTAACAAACTGTTTAGAAGAGGAGGAGAAGAGTATAATTGTTCATGCTGAACCAAGGGTTACATTCGATTCCAATGGAGCAGATGCTGAGGATATTATATAGACGTCGCTAACACGCGATCAGATGGGTCCGGGGAAATCGTCAATCCCATGGGGCAGCCCGCATAAGGCAAGACTGTCTCGGTTCAGCCCATGGCATATCACTTGCTGAAAGCTACAACGTCTGCTCAGGCTGTTGTATCTTGGAGGCCCTCAACAACGAAGCGTGGCGACAGCGAGATCAATTGCCGATTATAGCCTCACCTTGTTAGACCGGTGAGGCCGCAACCCGGACCGACAACGAGCCAATGAACAGTTGTTGCCAAGGTATGGGGAAAACCATGATAACCATTGCTGGACCGAAAGATGGCCAATCTCAGGCCTCCAAGGACGGCTTGGAGTCGGGAAGAACGCCGTGGTGTTTAAGCTAACGCTGTGGGGCGTTGGCTCTGTGGTGCCACCGGACATTTATTCGGAAGCTGGGGAAATACCTGCAAGTCTATTTCCCCGCGTGGCGTCTGGCAGTTTTGGAAGTACGTAATATTATGAGACCAATTGAAGTAGAGAATAGTGTATATAAATTCATTACTTTGACATTTTAATCACTCAGCAAACACTGTTGTTCATGACAACAATTCCGGGAGCTCTTACACTAAAGTGAAGCCATGGGCAGCCAAATCAATGGATGGGCTGAGGCCACACTTAGAAAACGTTAGTTTCGTTATGCTTCGTCGTTGTCCAATAGCTTGTGGTCTTCAGCTAACACTTGTCCTGGACAAATAGATATTGTGATTGAGGGAACTTCATTTGCCCTCAACGGCAGAAATGTGACGTACAGCTTTCACGTCGATGAGGCTACTGGAGACCTGATATCGGATCACTTTGGTGGTAAGCTCTCCGGCGTTCCTGCTACTCCTCCTCCTGGAAGATATGGAGGCTGGTCTAAGATAGCACAGAACAAGAGGGAGTTCCCAGATCAAGGAAGAGGCGACTTTCGTTCACCCGCTGTCCGCATTCGCCATAACGATGGCCATACGGTCAGCCAGTTCCAATACCAAGCACATACGGTGTTACAGGGGAAGCCAAAGTTAGATGGCCTTCCTTCTACTTTTGGTGATGATGGACAGGCAGAGACGCTGGTGATTCATCTGTATGACAGCCATAGCTCTGTCGCTGCGGATCTATCATACACAATCTTCCCCGAGTATGATGCCATCGTGCGCAGTGTGAAGATTACGAACAAGGGACCCCAGGATATTGTTATTGAGAAGCTGTCTAGCCTTAGCATAGATTTGCCTCATGCAGAGTACGACATGTTGGGCCTACGAGGCGAATGGGGCCGTGAATGCACAAAACTTCGACGACGAATTGATTTTGGCACGCAAGGGTGAGTAGTCCCGGTCGCTTCCGGTCGGTTGCGAATATTTACTGACAGTGCTGTTTAGCTTCGGAAGCTCGGCAGGCTATTCCTCTCACTATCACAATCCCTTTTTGGCACTGACATCTCCCGATGCTACAGAGAGCCAAGGCAACGTCTGGGGCTGCTCCCTCGTCTACACCGGATCATTTACAGCCGAAGTAGAAAAGAATCCGCATGGCATTGTACGTGCTTTGATTGGCTTCAATGATCACCAGCTCTCATGGCCACTCCAAAAAGACCAGAGCCTCACGTCTCCAGAGTCTGTAGCTGTCTTCTCAGATGAAGGAATCGGCGGAATGTCGCGCGGCCTGCACAACCTGTATCGCAAACATCTCATCAAGAGCCACGTTGTCAGGGAGACTCGCCCCGTGCTCCTCAACAGTTGGGAAGGAGTATATTTCAATTTTGATGAGCACAAGATCCTGGAAATGGCGGAAGAGACTGCAAAACTTGGCGTAAAGCTCTTTGTTATGGATGATGGCTGGTTCGGCATCAAGTATCCCCGCGTCAACGATCATGCCGGCCTCGGCGACTGGAAGCCCAACCCGGATCGGTTCCCTAAGGGTCTCGGCCCAGTGGTTGAGAAAGCCACCCAGATTCCTGTTGCAGGGTCAAACGAGAAGCTCAAGTTTGGTATCTGGGTTGAGCCCGAGATGGTCAACGCCAAGTCCGAGTTGTTCGAACAGCATCCTGATTGGGTTCTTCAGGCGGGCACATACGCGCGAAGTGAACAGCGAAACCAGTTGGTTTTGAACGTGGCTCTGCCTGCTGTACAGGACTACATTATCGACAGCATGTCAACCATTCTGCGCGACGCGCCAATCTCCTATGTCAAGTGGGATAACAACCGCGGCATTCACGAGGTTCCCTCGCCAAAAACTTATCACGCCTACATGCTTGGCCTGTACAGGGTTCTCGAGACTCTTACAACTCGCTTCCCAGACGTGCTCTGGGAGGGCTGCGCTTCAGGCGGCGGCCGTTTCGATGCCGGTCTCCTGCCATACTTTCCCCAGTCCTGGACGTCTGACAACACTGACGCCGTCGACCGTGTAGCCATCCAGTTTGGTACGTCAATGGCATACCCAGCCTCAACAATGGGTTGCCACATTTCCCACACCCCCAATGACTATACGGGGCGCACGACATCTATCTCATTTCGAGCCCATGTGGCCATGATGGGCGGCTCGTTTGGCTTCGAGTTAGACCCGAGCAAGATCCCCGCTGAAGACAGGAAACAGATCCCAGAGCTGATTCAGCTCGCTGAGAAAGTAAACCCCATTATTATCAACGGCGACATGTTCAAGCTTGCACTTCCAGAGGAGACGCAGTACCCTGCTATAATGTACGTCAGCGAGGACGGCAAGCAGGCGGTTTTGTTTGCGTTCCAGATGGTTGCTAGGATGGTTATTAGTCAGCCCACTATTCGCCTACAGGGTTTAGTTCCAGAAGCCAGCTATTTGGTAGATGGCAAGTCTAAATATACTGGACAGACGCTAATGAATGGAGGAATGCAGTTTGGTTTTAAGGGTGATTACGACAGTCGGGTGGTATTGCTTGAGATGCTGTAGAGAAGTATGGTACCAACGGGCCCATAGACTATGACTCTGGGATATAGATTTTAGAATAGATGTTATGGTAAACCATTTTCCACTCCGATATTTCTTCTACTCCTACTTCTCAAGCGTGTGTGCAAATGAGCGGCATAGTTCTGAAAATGTGATTGCTGTCGACATAGAATTAGATGAATGGGAACAATTGCTGCAACACCGATGCTGGTGTCAGGAAAGGTCTAAAGTTCGCAGCGCTGCCTCGTCATTAAAAATGAAGTCGCGTAACCGCTCCATGCCCTGAATCACCCTCAACAGTACCGCCAATAGCGCGGTCAACCCAGCCCCTGGTTGTGCCACCTTCTAAATCAATAATAATGGCATTATCATCCTTTATCAATGAGAACAATATCTGCTTTAACATCTCCCCAGACAACCCCGACTTCATGCAGCCAGGGCAGTACTTGGCGGATTTGGTGTGCCCATTTCTCGCGTAATGAAATCGGTGTATCTGTGTTGATATAGCTGGTCAAGGTAATACTGTCTTTTATGTCAATCCAGTAGTATAGCAACCCCTGTGCCTGACCGGACTTGTCTCCAACTATACCAAAGACCTGGGACATAGAGACGTGTTCCTGCCGGGCACTAGCTGCAAGCTTGGCATATTTCTGCACCTTGTCGATGGCATCGTAGGGTGATAGACACGACTTATAACAGTAGACTTTGCCTTGGACGTAGGCGCACTGGGGTATAATATCATAGATTGAGTCGCCTTTACTATAAGGCACTTCAACATCTGTAGGGCTGAAGAGGGGAAACAGCGACTGGGTTATACGCACGTCCCACTCTTTAAATGCTGTACTAGTAGTGTGCAATGGGCAAGCCTCAACACCACCTGCAACTGCTTTTTCATCTACGGGTAGATACTCGCAACTGAAGACCCCATAAATAGCAAGGTTGGCTAGCGTAACTTTCCCTACATGGAAGATGGTGGTGCGAGCCGCCGTATGCTGATGTCGAAATCATCATCCCCAGTATCCTAGCCTCGTATGTCGTACGGCGGTGCCTCACCCTCAGCGGCGAGCATTTTTGTTGATTTGTTAACAACTGCGTAGAGTTTTGAGAGTAGGTTACCTACGCGGTTGAGCAACTACTGCCGGGAGGGTATTAATCCGGTGAGGCGTACCCAACGCACCACACACTCCTTCGGGGCCCCTGTATACATGCTATTAGGCGTGTTAGTGCCGATTGATATATGTTGCTGTTATTATCTCTTGACTAAGAAGTATATGGCCGAGTTGATTTACTAAAGCGTACTCATTTGTAAGGCAGTTATCCACTTTCGTGCAAGACCGTTGCAAAACGTGCGGAGCATACGTCCAGTATGTGGCCTGTCTGTTGCGACGACCCTCACGATCTGTTCAAGGCTACTCGTTTCTTAAAACTTTGAGTTCGTGCCGGGAGGTACAATTTGACGGTTGTCTCGAGTAGACTGCTCTGCCTCACTGTCTTCCGGATTCTGTCATCTCGGTCTCAGATGCAAAGAAAACCAGCGTGGCATTTGGTAAAAGAAAAAGGCTCGTGAACCTCGGCGAGGTAGGCGGGTGGACCAGCAAAAATACAATCACTGCAAAGTGCATCGGAAGAATTTACCCAAAACATACCCAGGCATGCAACAGGGGTTGCTAGTTCGCATACTAATAACTCGTAATAGTGTGTAAAGTCTGACATTTCTTTTGCCGTGTGGACTGCAGAGCAACCCTGTAAAAAGAATCTTACAGTAGCTGGCCCACAAGGAAGTGTAGAGCGCAACAGTTTTGCCAGGATGGCACGAACGACCGATCTCATAGTTCCACCATGGAACCAGGATTTAGATTTCGCCAGCACAAGTGAAGAAGCATCCGGTACCATACTCGTCGTCGCGCGTCGGGCCCCCTAGAGCCGCGGTTGTCGACGATGGGCTGTCTGCATGCAGGAAGGCCCCAATAAAACAGGACCCAAGGTATGCACATGTCCTGGTCAATTTATGAGCAGCCAAGTAGCGGATCGGACGGCCGATGCCAGCCATGGCCCGGCCGAGTTATTGCATCGGCGAAGGCGGCTGCACCGACATGTGAAAAAAGGGGTCTGTTAAGCGCCAGAGCCAGTGCCAGGTCAGCATTCCCAAAGACGCTGTCGCGTGGAAAAGGATCACCAAACATAAGCAGACCATTTGCGCGGAACACTACACCATAAGTAAATTAGTGGCGAGGCTGCCGAGGATTTCATGGGAGACTTCTAGCTTTGGCAAAATACGTAAAGTCGGAGCTGAACGACTATTGACCGTCACATGGCGCACTTGTGCATCTTGGCACTCGCACCAGTCAGCCATCTTCAGGGTCCCCGTACGAGCAATCTTCAGTGTGCGATAAGCAGGCTGCTTGACCGCATTTGTGGACTGGGCGGCGGCGTACCAGATATCATCGCGCGCCTGTATTTAGGACGAGGCTTATTATAGCCAAAATGGTATGATCAACGGTGACTGTCAGCCCCGCAAACTCTTGCAAGCGTTACAACGCTCGCTATTTGGGGTTCCTGTTTCCAGTCTTTTTAGACAGCCGAAGGATACAAACGCTGAACGTTGTGGATCGGGCGACACCCCGGTTTCGTGCTCGGTGCCGAAACCGTGGCGCGAATGGGATGCGCATGGACGTGTATTTTCGGCAAAGCTCTCCGTAAGTAAAAAACGCCGTACATGTTGATGCCAAAGGAGAGAGGAGTTGCTTCACGAATCGTCCAATAATAGCACAACATTGGGTCTGAGGACTATAGTCTGCGAAAATGTATGGCAAGCCACAAATGATAGAACGGTCTTCTAGTGTTTGATGCGCCGTTGGTTTGAATTGCAAGATGTCCCGGATTGTTTCTTGCTGCCGGTCTTCCTGACAAGAGCTTGTCTACAATGTGCGGTGCTAATGTCTTTGTGTTTGGTACTGGAGGCGCAGGTTGCTTGTTTCAAGAGCACGGGTAGAATTGCTCAGTCGCTCAAAGGCATAATTACAATAAGCCACAAGACAAGCCGTTGTGAGTGGCAGCGGCTTGGCGACGCTGCGGAAAGTGGCGTTCTCCCGAGTCAATATCAATGCATCTCGTGCGTTGGGAGCTGACCAACGACGTCTCTTGAACAAGCGTCTGAGGCCCTGCACTTCCACGCGTCAAGCTGCCAAGTTTGGACGAATCACCGATGCACAACTGTCGTCGTTTAGCTCCTACGTTCTCCCGAGATTCGTCCAAGTCTGGCAAACGCCGCAGAGTGACTGTTTCAGGCACCCTTCCAAAGGCTGGTCTTGATATGTCCTTGTCTAGACAAACTGTAGTTATGTACTGTACTCGTCAGCGAACTCTGCTGCACAACATCCAAGACCCTTGCACATGCCAAAAGCTTACTCGTACATCACTCACCTGCCCGTAGCGTATCGTACAGTGGCGGCCATCTGATGGTTTTACGAGCAGTAATTAGGTAGCAGGCGGCGCGGTGGAGATTGGATGGGGATTGCATGGTGTCTACTCCGTAAACGCAGAGCTGGTGGGTTTTTTGTTGGGGGAGCGGGGAACAGGCGAGTGGCAGAGGCTTGATTAGGCATAACTAGCAGAGGCTAAACACGCTATTTTGGCCAAAAGATGGTGGTGATATTGGAACGGCAGACAGGGTGAGACGGTTGAAATTTGCATCGCAATCTAAACTCGTTCCCTGCACACCGAGAATAGAGAAGCGCTTCGGTAGGTAACGGCATCAAGTACGGTGTTGTTGATAAGGTACCTAGTTGATATTCAAGGTACGAGCACGGCTCTGTTTTGGGGTCGGTTGGGGTAATCACGGCAGCTTCCATTGCCGCAACCGTGCGCTGCGAGGTAGGTACCCGTTGTCTGATCGCTACGAGCCGAGCAGGCCGAATTGTTAGAGGCTGAGGGGTACTCGACAGCCCCTAGGTACTGGCTGTCTAAGAGCTGAGCTCACCCAACCCCCTCCACAGATCCGTTGTCAGGTAGCTTAGGTAGCGTGAGGTGCACCAAACCTGTTAACAAGGTACCTCATCTACACTTGACTATTTTATCGTGACAGCACAATCACCTGCTTCTGACCGCAAAGGTAGCAATGACACGGTTTCCTGTGGGCAATGGACCTAGCATTGCATTTGCCACAACTCAAAGAACCCTTTTGCACCCTTTCCATCTGCAGCAGGGGACGCCGTCAGACTTCTAGCCCGTCCGTTAGCCTTATGCAGGTAGCTATTTTAGCCCGGGGCTTCCGTTGTATCGACGCGACGACTTGCTGTCCATCTTTGGTGTTTCATCTCAGCACAAGCTGTATAAGGAATTTTTATTTTTTTTATTTTTAATCAGGATCTGCGTTAAGGATTTAAGCGTACTCGCTCTGCGATAATTAGTGACCCTACTCTACTCCCACATGTACAGTATAATCGTCTTTCTACCTAGCAAAAGAGTGATACCCTCCTGTCTCTTCTTAATACCAGGTACCCTCTTCCCTGTCACCAGGCCCCGCCCCAATCCGCCCCAAAGTACTCGTAGCGCTAACCAGTCTCGGATATATCGACGGCGCCCCTAGCGTCCGAAGCTTCAGACTGTGGCACTCACTAACCCGTTGCTGTACTCGAGGAACTGAGGCACGGAGTAATGTCATCAGCTAAGTTGAGGTCAGTATATGTTGTAAATGAATAAAATATCCCATAATATCTCATATAGTGTATAGAAAACAGATGAAAAAGACAACCGCTGTGTTTTGTCTGGACAGAAACCTTGTTTTACGAGTACATAAGGTATATGCACCCAGTCTAGTACTCGCACCTGGCCGCGCTGCTGAGTTGGGTTGCTGAGGCCTGGGCGGCAACGCCTCCAAAACGCCGCGGCTCAGACAGCCTGGCCCGGAGCTACGAAGCACCAAGCCCAGCAACAACCTCGACCCTCTCCACCTCCCCCCGGGCCAGTAGCCCGCTTTTGCCTCGTCGACTCCCACCTCCCGCGCGCCGCCCCCCAGCTCTGCTCTGGTGCGAATCCCAGCTTTCTTTTATCTTGTCGTCATCGCCATTCCCCCATCGTCAACCTCGACCTTCCCCTCCCCCCAACCTCCCTCACTACCATACCCTCATCATCACCATCAAAGCTGTAGCAGCTTCTCTGCTTGTCTTTCTTGTTTCAGCGTCCGTCCACTCTTACAAACGCGGCAATCATGGTTGACTACACGCAGGGCATTATGCCCCTGAACCCGGTTCACAAGCCGCCGTACACGGTTCAGGCCGCTGGCTACGAAAAGAAACCCGGCGAGACCATTCCGCGTCGCCATCCTCGCGCAAAGAACGGTCTGCTCACTCGCCCTGCCGACGATGTTCACACCGTCTTCGACATTGTCAAGCGCTCCGCCCGTCTCTACCCCAACCACAATGCCGTCGGTTTCCGCAAGCTCATCAAGACGCACAACGAGATTAAAAAGGTCAAGAAGAACATTGATGGCGAGGTTCGCGAGGTCGACAAAGAGTGGCAGCTCTTTGAGCTCTCCAAATACAGCTTCCTCACCTACAAGCAGTACGAGCAGCGCATTCTCCAAATCGGCTCTGGTCTGCGTGGTCTCGGCTTGACCTCTGACGACAAGCTGCACATTTTCGGAACCACCAGGTATGCATTGAACCCTGCGCTCCATCTCATCCGCCAACCCAATATCCACACTCCTAATACTAATCATGACATCGAAACAGCGTCAACTGGGCCTCTGTCGCTCACGCCTGTGCCTCGCAATCCATCTCCATCGCCACCGCCTACGATACCCTCGGCGAGAGCGGCCTCGAGCACTCTCTTCTGCAGACTGACGCTGTCGCCATGTACGTCGACCCGCACCTGCTCAAGACGGCCAGTGGCCCCATCAAGAAATCCAAGGTCAAGGCCGTCATTGTCAATAATGAATGCATGTTTGGCGACGGCACCGAGCTCGATGCCTTCAAGTCCTCCAACCCGGACGTCAAAGTCGTTACCTATGAGGAGCTTCGCAAGTCTGGTGAGGAGAACATGGTTGAGCCCAACCCAGCCAAGGCTAGCGACTTGTTCTGCATCATGTACACTTCCGGCTCTACTGGCCTCCCAAAAGGTGCCTGTATCACTCACGAGGGCCTTGTCGCCGGTGGTAAGTTGCCCCGCGCTTCCCGACAGTGTCCTTTTGCAACGACTAACGTGGTCTCCGCTTCATAGTAACCGGCCTCCTTACCTGCGTTGATGAATGTGTTAGCCACAGAGAGGTTATTCTGGCTTACCTTCCCCTTGCTCACATCATGGAAATGGCACTCGAAAACCTTGTCATGTTCATTGGCGGCTGTGTTGGCTACGGCAACCCGCGCACACTCTCTGACACATCCGTCAAGAACTGCGCTGGTGACATGCGCGAGCTAGCACCCACAGTCATGGTCGGTGTGCCCCAGGTTTGGGAGACCGTCAAGAAGGGTGTTATGGCAAAGCTCGACCAGGCAAGTTCGATTCAGAGGAGCGTTTTCTGGGGTGCTTTTAACTACAAGACCTTCATGAGCAAAAATAAGCTCCCACTTGCTAGCGTCTTTGACTCAATCGTCTTCAGCAAGGTTCGCGAGCTCACCGGCGGTCGTCTCCGTTTCACCATGAACGGCGCCAGTGGCATTTCCGACAGCACCAAGCATTTCCTGTCCCTAGTTCTGGCCCCGATGCTGACTGGTTACGGTCTGACTGAGACCTGCGCCAACGGGTCCTTGGGCTCTCCCCTCGAGTACACTTCCCTAGCCATCGGCCCAATCCCCGCGGCTATCGAAGTCAAGCTGGTGGCAATCCCCGACATGGGCTATTCGACGGAAGCTGCCGTCCCTCAGGGTGAGATCTGGCTAAAGGGAGGCCCAATTATGAAAGAATACTGGAAGAACCCTGAGGAGACGGCCAAGACCCTAACTGAGGACGGATGGTTCAAGACTGGCGACATTGGTGAATTTGATTCCAATGGCCACTTGAAGGTTATTGACCGTCTCAAGAATCTTGTCAAGATGCAGGGTGGTGAATACATTGCCCTCGAGAAACTAGAGTCTGTCTACCGTGGCGCCGCCACGGTTGCCAACGTCATGGTTCACGCAGACCCCGAACACACCCGACCTATTGCCGTCGTCATGACCAACGACCGTATTCTCGTCGACAAGGCCAAGGAGCTTGGCGTTGATGAGCACGATATGCACACTAGTCCGAAGGTCAGGGACCTGATTCTCAAGGACCTCGAGGCTACTGGCCGTGGCGCCGGCCTTAGCCGTCTCGAGATTGTTGGTGGTGTCGTTGTGACCGACCTCGAGTGGCTACCGCCTACTGTAAGTTGCGACTCCTGATAATGTAAAACGCCAGTGCTAATTTTGAACCCAAGGGTCTCGTCACCGCCACGCAGAAGCTTAACCGCAAAGCCATTCGCGAGCACTTCAAGTCCCAGATTGATGAGTGCCTCAAGGACTCTCCTTAAGCGAACCTCTATATTCACGCGCATGTTCGAAGCGATTACGATCTTGACAAAAAAACACGAGGAGTGGGTGCAGGATTGTTATAATTCAGAGGTTCAAGCAGATGAGGGATACGAAACGAAGATACCGGCGCTGATGAGCCTCGAAACACCGAGATCATAGCGCCTTCCTTTTGCACTGAATGTTTTGCCCGCGTTGATGGTTCTTTATTTAGTCTACGGCCGGATGATTTGTATGCCGACCCTAGCTGATTTCCCCTGTATGTTTTCATGGTTTTTATTTAAGCTTTTTAGCCTACTGTGTACTGTATGTATGTATGCTGTTTTAGCTGATAATTCACAGTGCCGTGGCACAATTGTGCATGGCAAGTGAGAAAGTTTCCGCTTCATTTGAATCCAGACGTGCATGTGTGTGTGCCTTGTACAAGACAAAACGCTTAGATTATTCTACCTCTTCCAAATATCCGCCGCTCGTTTCTGTCCCGCCCACTTGCGTTGATGCAAAACAAATCTAGAAAAATAACCGCTATATATATGCTATAGTACCAATCAAGCTTCAAAACTAAGATGCGAAGAACTAGCCTTTTAACAAGACAAGGCAAATGATGTAAAATGCCAGGGATAGATATAGCCTCCCCAGATCCCGCAGAAATGACACCATTATAGATGGTCAATTGAAACATAACATAACAAGCCGCCGAGATTAGAGATAGATTCATTTCATCCTTTTCTCCGGAAAAACACCAAATAAGGCACTCTATCCTGGCCCGACTTAAATACCTGGCTCTGAACATCATCTCTATCCCCGCTACCGATCCGAACCCTCGTCACACGGCTGTCGTTACAGCAGAACCACGCGTACGGATCGTGCGTGCTCTGGTCCCGCACAAAGGCAAAGTAGTGCCCGTTATCCGTCCTGCTGCCCGCGTGCACAATGACGGCGTAGCACTCGTACTTGAAGGGACCTTCAAAAGCCCTGTCGCCTGAGATGTTGCCTGCTGAGCCGGCGGCGCCCATGTCGTCGAGAAAGTATGGTGAAAAGTCGAGGTCGTTGAAGTCCCATGTTATTGGTGCTGTCGATTTTTTGATGTCGCCGGTGCTTTGATTGTAGTTGAAGCGGCGGAAGCAGACGCATAGGAGCGGAGGGAGGCGCGCAAAGGAAATGGATTGCATTGCTTTGGTGTTGCGGCGGCACTTGTCGCAGGAGAAGTCGTCGAGGGTGTTGTTTGCTATGTGCTGATGGAGGGATTGCTCGAGCGTCTGCCGCTGGGTGGTCTCGATGATGGGGGCAGGGATCCATTCAAAGGGGGAAAAGGTGTAGGTTTTGGTGCGGCAGTCGAGGCACTGTACTGTTGAGAGCTCGAGACCGCGCCAGAAGCGGTCTACGATGGAGTCGTTGAGTTCGAGGTGTTTGTTCCAGTATTGGTTTGCTGCTTGGATGAGAGATTGTGACTTGGTATTTGGCTGCGGTGTGTTGCCTTTGTTGTGCCGGCGAGAGTTTGTTTCGTCGTGGAGATGCTCCATTACAAAGGACATGAATTCTTGCGCATCTTGTTGTTTCGTGTCACCGAATTCTGCGTTTGTGTGGCTTTGCTTGCAAATATGTCGCGAGTAATCCTACCAATAACGTTAGCGCGAAAAAGCTAGAACAATTGTTGGCGATGAGAGTTCATACCATGAGTGTTTGGGCTTTCATGACCTCAAACTTTCCTGTACTCATCCAATGGAAGAGATTTGAAACGATACGAATCATCAGCTGAGGATGATCAATCTTTTCATTCTCTTTCCTTGGAGCTTTGTATCTGGTCGTCCACGTCGAGTTGACTAGTTCCTTTCCAAAGTCGGGAGATGCTAGCAACGATTGCAATGTGCTATTGGCATAACACCAATTATGCGGGTTGTTAAGGCCAGTATAATACTTGATACCATCTCCAGCACTTTGCTCAGACACCTTGGAACTCCGGACTGCCGGCCGAGGAGCCGTTGGCGTGGCTGGCTCATTGTACAACTCCGTGTCATCCGAAGCGTGGGAAAGGCTGCTATAGCTCAATCGTGGCACCGCTGGAGCTGGTCTGCTAGGAGGCGAAGGGAGGTCTGTGTAAAGGTCGCCTTTGTGTGACGAACCGTATTTGGGTGGCTGCTCCGATATGGAGGGAGAAGTCATAGATTCTTGTTCCGATATCACAGGTGGGAACCTCCGTAGAAAAGATTCCGTAGACCGGTGGTATGACGGAACAGTGGCAGCATTCATTTCTTCATTCTCCAACGTCTCTTGCCAGGCCTTAACTTCGTCTGGCCGAAGTGGACGCACAAGATACTTGGATCGACGTCGCTGGAAGGTGCCATTTCGTCGTCTTGCGGGAGTGACTTGATGAGACGCTCCAGCCCTTGCCGACGCAGACTGCAGAGCTGCGGAGCCCATCAAGTCAATCCACGCATCCAAACCACCTTTCAGGACCTTTGGCGCCTGCTTTAGCTCATAGCCGTAGTTGAAATGCACCAAGGCTCGATGCATCGACACAACGACCAAGTCGTCAGAATTGCGCGGAGAGCGAGGGATCTCTTCCGAGTCTTGATCGTAAAACACCACAAGATCGTACTGGTTTCGCTCCTCAAAAAGTGCCTGTTCCTGATTTGGCGATAATACTAGACTCTCCGATATCTCGTCTGCGGAAAGGCTTTCCCGTAGCAGGACGCTGGGCTCGATACAAATAGTCGACGATGACATGATATGGCCCTCGTCAAACTCCTCCCTCGAGCGTATATCAATTATAAGGACAGACCCTTTCTGCTTCATTGTTTCAAAAAGCTCTTCCGGCGTTATAGTGTCATCCTGCCTGACGATAAGAGCGCTGGCCGCCGACGTCTTTTTGCCGCCTGTGCTATTCTTCGGCATAGGGGGAAAGTACTCGTTCTGTTGTGATGGTGCGGTGGAGCTGGGCATGCCGTTTAATGACGTTGATGATTCTGAACGGCCGTAGAGCGAACGAGGTGTGCTTGCAGGCGGCCGGCCGCCCTCGCCCGAAGCACTGCCTCTCGTTGGGTTGTATATAGCGTCCGGCATCTTTGGCAACGTTGGCATACCAAGATCAACGCTTGGTTTCGACTTTTGTGGCGAAGGCATTTCTCGAGGGCCGGCGGGTTTGATGGAGGGAATAGGGTGTGTTTTGATGCGCGGATCTTGTCCTGGTGAAGCCTGTGGCCCTCGCAGGTTGGCAAATCTCGCTGCCAAGTCCACATTGACGGTACTTGTGGAAGAAGATCGCCCGTGGCCGGATACCGCATTTCCCTGCAGCGATTGAGGCTTTGGCTGCACAGTAGGTTTAACCTTGCCTGCTGAGTTTGTGGCCGCCGAGTGTCCGTTTGTCATGGGCTTGTTGGGCGATGACGCTGAAGGGGCATTTGTGACAGAACTCTGGCGCGCATGACTACCATTCGTCTGGCGCTTTGCCATGGGTAGAACTCCAGACTTTTTATTGTCGGCTATTATATCTTGTTTAATCTTTTCGTATATATCGTTTTGGCTCGTGATCTTCTTCAAAAGAGCATTGTGTATCTGCCCCAAGTCGGTCCGTCCACCTTTTAGCGATGGGTAGTCTTTGTGGTTGGCAATAACTTGGACTGCTATCACAGAGGCTCTAATGTAGTCTTTCAACGCAAGGGCCGGTCTGTTAAAGTCTCGGCTCATCACAGACTGACGAAATGACGCTTCGGCGGACTCGAGCAGGCGCTTCAGGGACTGATTCGTGTCGATATCCCTCGGCAAGGCGACAACGTCGTCTATATGAGGCAGAGGCGCTGGCCCCGTGGCCCCTGAGCCCTTGACATGACCATTATAGCCTGGTGGGAGGCTATACCTTGCGTGGTTGGCCATGAGCCTGTGGGTTGCCGCTGACGTGGTCGCCGTTGCGAGGCGCTGCCAGGGTCTTTTGAGTTGTTGGCTCAGGTTCCGTAAACAAAGGTTATCATGTCTTGAGATATGTTCGTATTAGGGACAACGTAGCGCGTCGGTACGGTAGTGTGATGTGCGGTATGTTCGCGGTGGCGAGCAGTCGGAGATGGACAAGGGGCGTGGTGCGGTTGCGGGTGCGGGGAGACGAAGAGGGAGAGGGAAATAGCCGACGATCTGATATCCGAGGTGAAGAGATGATCCGATATATTTTAGCAAACTCCCAAGTTGATCCCTCGACGAGAGCGTGAAGCGTGGCAAACAGAGGATTCTTTGTGCGCGCCACTAAGTTTGGCTAGGAGTACAGACGTTGTGTCACAGAGAGGTGCTGACAGACGACGAGCTCATAGAGAAGATAAGGTACGTAGCTGGCGTCACTGGCCGGGGCCGCAGCACTGTGGGGTAAGTACCTGGCCACTAGCGATACTCTAACGCCTCGTCGCCTAGCCTATTAGGAGCCTCTAGCCCGATTATCGACGCGTGGCAAACCGTTGTGTTTCTGTCAGTAAAAGAAATCTCACTTGCTACGATTTTCTGGACATGATCAGTTAGCCACTCTGCTCGCAATGTGGTTGCGCGGTCATATGAGCCATGGTACCAGCCACCGGCTAAGGTCTCTGGCGAAGTAGTTCTGCGCACTGGTGTGGCTGTGCTTCTCAGCTGGTAAGGTTTTCGCGGCATCTATCGTTCAGCCCTGCAAAAACAACTACGACGTAGACAGTGACCTCATTGACAGCTAGTTGATTAGGCTCTTAATACCCGTATTTGATCTCTCTTGCCCCGACCCACCCCTAAGTTTAAGAAAAGAAATCTACATAATAGAATTAAGCCGTTTTGGGCTTGATTTCACCCGTTACGGTCTGAGCTCGGGAACGAGCAAAGGCCTCTTTTTGAGCCTCCTCGTAATCTCTGGGAGCTTTAGCTAGTGTGTCGCTTTCTAATGCGGCCGAGATATCCCTTCCATTCTTCGCAAGCTCCTCAAATAGCCTAATCAGCTTGAGCATACCCAAAGGTGCTCCAGATCCCTCCTGACGACCCGTCCATCGCAAGAGAGGTCTAAGTATTTGCCAGTATCTAGACACTTTAAGCTGTAAAATGGAATCGCTGCTGCTCTTTTCCGTAGCTCCGCCGCTAATAACTGTACAAGTTTGTTTCATGGTGCAACCAAGAATTGTGAATGTGCATGTTACGCCATCAACCTCATACGATATTGAAAGGCGATTTTTGGACTGCTCATTTGAAGGGAAAGGGAAAGCAAGAAACATGAGCACTTCTCCTGCCTCTGCCCATGTAGATTTCTGCTCCGGTTCGGTCTTTCTGGGCTCTTGCTCCTTGCTGTCGCTCTGATTGCCCATACCGAATAATCGAGATATGACCAACTCATTATGAAGAGTTTCAAGAACAAAACTTCTATCAAGACCTTCGGGTAGAGGAAATATCTCTCCCTCTCTTTGCTTCGTATAATAGAACACTGCGCCGCATTAGAATGCAACTTGAAACACTTCAATGGGTGCATACAGGAAGACATTTTTGATAAGATCAGATTTTAGTTCGTATATCTTGTAATCCTCAACGCCCTGGCTGCGTAGAGGTATTGGTGAGAAGAGCAGGATCTTGAAAAGGTTATACCCTAGTAAGAACATAGCGGGATCCCCAGGGACCAGATCCTTCCGCTTAAGACGCGCGAAAATACGCTGAACAAGGCAAGCTGATGGAGACGTAAATACGTCACTAGTAGAGCCAGCCTGGGCAGTAGACCCTCCATTGTGGATTTGCCTACCGTAGTCATGTTATCCTAGGGAGACATCTGCAAGCAGTGATGTCTTGCTCTTACTACTGCATGTACAAATAATCGGGCTCTATAGACGAAGCCGGTTGGTTATTTGACCCACCTCAAGGCTTTCCATCACGTTAGAGATGGCACACTTGTGAACAACTAAAGAATGGGGAATGGTCACGTTTTGTGCTGCACGGCAAGCGGTGCCTCTGCGTAAGACTCTGCTCCCAAAACAATTAAACATATTGTAAAAAGAGTGCAGAGGCATAACTAGGAATACACAATCAAACGAAATTTCAATATGTTCACTTATGTCAACTTGCCAGAGCAACGGCCTTTCAATGTTATAGTCGAGCGCAAAACGACCATGCTACGACAAACTGAGGTCGGGCGTCGGACCGCAGTGTGGGGCTCTGCCGGCATGGATGTGGAACAATGCAGGTAGATTTCAGAGAACCTTGTCAAATGGCCACATTGGCCAATGTATTATCGCCTTCTTATAATTGTATGAAAATGAATGGCCTAAAAATAAAAATGAAGATAAAGGTAAAGATATAACCAAAAATAAAGGGGCTTTCGTGTGGCTGCCGGCCAACGTCGAATCAGACAATGACGCAGCAGTTTGGGTGCGCGTAGGAGCAGTACGTTGTAGCTCGACGCGCCGGTTCAGCGGATTTGGTCCCCGAGGCCTTACGCGGACAGTCTTCCGTTATGTGCATTACTTTTTTTTTTTTAAATTAGTTTTTGGCATACCAGCAGACGTATCTCCAGAATACTAAAACAAGCCTTGTAAGGTCTTTGTGGCCGACGACCTTTTGAAAGTATAACTTAGGGGCCGAAGAAGACGATACTATTTGGTCATGTGATTGGGCCACCTGAGTACACCAGCAGGTACAGGTACAGACCTACCAACCGCGGGTGGGTACCTCTGAGCTGGGTGCCTAACATACCTACCTGGTACTGTACCTAGGTATTCGTAGTTAGTACTACCACTAGTAGGCAGCCTCTGTGAATGAGGAAGATCCACCACGCATTACTGTACTCGTAAGTCCATTAGCACCTAAAGGAATCATCGGTGGCTTAAGAAGACCTTTACAGATAGCTCATAAAAAAAGAAAAATAGACAAATAGACAAATGTATCTGGACAGTGATCACATACGCATAGCCTGTGAAAAGAAACTTTTCGTCATCTAGTTTCCAAACTAAGCCATTGTTGTTTCTGCCTCTTGGAGCCTTTACGTACTCTGCGGCGCACGAGCAACGCCACTAGGTAGGTACGTAGTAGTGGGTCAACTGCCATGACATACGTCGTCACCACGCGGAGTCGAGCTGGACGACGCATTCACCTTTTTGGAAACACTACCAAGCTCACGACCGCCGAGCTTTTGATTCCGCATCATCAACCATCGCTCGGCCTTCACACGCATAGCTGCGCGCATTCTTTATTACTTTTGCTTCCTCTCCTGCTTCTTTCTTCTATCTTTGACCCCAAGGCCGCCACCGCGGCGCACTTTGTCCAAAATGATGGGCTGGTGGTCCTCGTCCGCCAACACGGCACTGGACGAGCAGGTTGAGAAGGCTACCAGCAGTAGCTTGTATGTGAAGCTGCTAAAACATCCGTTGGGTTACTGAGCTAACCATAATTCTAGGGAGGACATCGCCCTGAATCTGGAGATTTCCGACGTCATTCGCTCCAAGACTGTGGCCCCGAAGGAGGCCATGCGATCTCTCAAACGTCGCATTGGTAACAAGAACCCCAATACGCAATTAAGCGCTCTCAACGTATGGCGACCATCATCTTGCGCAAACGACAAAGAATAAGCTCTAGAGCTAACTGGCTGCAGTTGACGGATACATGTTTCAAGAATGGCGGCACCCATTTCCTGGCCGAAGTAGCTTCCCGCGAGTTTATGGATAACATGACATCCCTACTGCAAGCTGTAGGTGGCAACGCCGTAAACGCAGATGTCAAGGGCAAGATTCTAGAATTGATCCAGTCTTGGGCTGGTGCAACTGAGAATCGCTACGAGCTGTCGTATATTGGAGAAGTGTACAAGACACTACAGCGCGAGGGTTATCAGTTCCCGCCAAGGATAGCCGTGGCAAGCAGCATGATCGACAGCAGTGCGGTACGTTGATATAAGCACAGTGTACGTTGCCAGAACATTTTACTAATTTGGCCACAGCCGCCCGAATGGGCCGACTCTGATGTCTGTATGCGATGTCGAACGGCTTTTACGTTTACGAACCGGAAGCATCATTGCCGAAATTGCGGAAACTGCTTCGACCAGCAATGCTCCAGCAAGACTGTCCCGCTTCCACATCTGGGAATCATGACCCCCGTTCGAGTCGACGATGGCTGCTACGCCAAAATAACCGGTAAAGGCTACAAGGAGCTTGGGCCGCTGCAAGACCGCTCGCCGACCTATCCCCACAAGACTCGCAGCACTTCGGGCATGCAACCGAGGAGCGCGCGAGTAGACGATAGCTTTGATGATGACCTAAAGAAGGCACTGGCCATGAGCTTGGAGGAAGTGAATGGCTCCGCCAGCGGGAAAGTTCAGCCTACTACAAATGGCACGAAAACGGCCGATTCGGCTGCAGCCAAGCAGCAAGAAGAGGAAGACGAAGACCTGAAGGCTGCTATTGCTGCCTCTTTGGCTGATATGGAAGAGCAAAAGAAGCAGCATGCAGCTGCTCTGAAGGAACAAACAGCAGCTCCGTCCAACACGTCCGCCGCCCCATTTGCAATGCCCAAAAACGACTATGAACTATCTCCAGTAGAAGCAGAAAACATTAATCTCTTTTCGACATTGGTCGATCGTCTCCAAACGCAACCTCCGGGGACGATATTACGCGAACCCCAAATTCAAGAGCTCTACGATAGTATTGGCACGCTAAGACCTAAGCTAGCGAGGACTTATGGCGAGACGATGAGCAAGCATGGTAAGCGCAAACACCCCTACTCCGCCTGAACGGCCTGAATGCGTGTGGCAAGCTAACCAATTAAGATACACTATTGGATCTTCATGCCAAGCTTTCGACAGTGGTCCGATACTATGACCGTATGCTGGAGGAGAGGCTGTCTAAGGCTTACAGCCAACAAAACTTGGGCTACAATCTGCCACCTCCACGCCAGCAAGCAGGTTTATATTCTTCAGTACCACCCCAAGCTGGCGGAGGGGCGGAAGGCTTTTACACTAGACAACCTAGCGCAGGCTACCAACCTTCTCCAACACCAAACTTCCAACAGCCAGGAGGAGCACATCAGCAACGCTACCCTTCTTATGGCTCCGGCGTCGAACAGCCGCCAGGCCAATATCCTTCGCAACCGCAGCCACAGGACGCGTCGAGTCACTTGCAACAGCCGCAACAACCCCCAATGTCTCCTTCGGCAGATCCGAATGCGTCATACTACCTGAATCCCGGCCAGCCTATGGCAACCCCGTCTGGACCACCGGATGCTACCCAATCCCCCTATCCTAATCTGCAGCAAATGCAATATCATCGGGGCTCAGTATCTTCGCAGACACAGCCTACCCCGGTACAGAGCCATGCTCAGCTTGCACCGGGCTCGCAGCCCAACCAACAAATGCCCCAACAGCAACCGCAAGCGCCTCAATCCCAGCAACCTCAGCAGCAGCAACACCAGCAGCAACATCAACAGGGCCAGCCTGTGCATCAACAACCGTACTGGCAGCCGTCAATGCCACAGCAGGCCGCGCCACCACAGCAGCAACAGCAGCCACAACAACAGCAACAGCCACCACCACCACAGCCACCGCAAGCACAGCAGAATTGGACTTACGGTGGATACTCACAAGCTTCATTCCCATCAGTGCCCCAGCATGAGCCTATGAATAGACCTGCTCAGGAAGAGTCGCTGATCGAGCTATAAATTACCGTCGTTTGATCTCAGATCGGTGGAAGAAGGAGGTGTGTTGAAAGGTCATCTACGTTACGGGGAGAGGACATGTAAAATTGGTATAATCAGAATGGAAACAACAGCAGGAGTACATTGTACATCATGCGAAGAAGAGTTACAGACAACGACAGACCGTATGTGGCATGTCGGACGTGGCATATGAACAGAGGATCGGTTTGAAGGTAGAAAGCTCGTGTGTAGTCAAGATACCACATTGCGCAGGGTTTCTGCGTACAAGTCAAACTTTGCAACAGAGAAAGCTTATTTATCTGCTAGCGAGATGCTCTATTGAGCCCATCAGGACGTGCAAAGAAAAGAAGGCCGTAGTTCGTATTCGCAGTAGCCAATGGCGATGACAAAGCCAGACACGCCGTCGGCTTTTGTCGTTACCACAATTAAAACGCTTTTTTACAGGTCACGCTTCCCGTATCAGCACCGAGAAAGGGAGCTCCGCCCCTCCGGCTCCGGACCGAATAGTGGGCGTGCGGGCTCATTCAGGCACTTCGTACAGGTGAGTTTTACGATTTGGTGGGGCAGCTTACCAAGAACCGGAGTCATCGACCGATGAGTGCCGACTTGAGGATCCGGTGAAGACATTGGTTGCAAGGTTGACACCATCTTTTTATCCTTGTTTTAAGTACACTGCTCTTGCTTTTCAATAGATTCGTTTTTGTTTCCATCTTGCTTCTGCATAGGCAGCATTGACTCCTTTCCCCTTCGCTCTTCCGTCAAGATAACTTACACTCAAAACACACAAAGTACAACCCGATAAACATCAAAAAGCCCACGAATAATGGCTCCAACAGTCCACCTCGTCCGCCATGCCCAAGGCTACCACAACCTCTGCTACGAAAACGAATTCATCCCCGACCCAGACCTGACACCTGTCGGCCAAGAACAATGCGCCAACCTGCGCGCCGCCTTCCCCTACCACGACCGCCTAACGCATCTCATTGCCTCCCCGATGCGCCGCACCCTGCAGACCTGCATCTCGACCTTTGGCGACGGTCCCCGCGCCCCGTACCCGATTATTGCGCTCGATACGCTACAGGAGCTGGCTGATTTGCCGGCTGACACGGGCTCAAACAAGGATAAAGTTGCGGCTGAGTTTGGCGACAAGGCGGACCTGTCACGTGTGCGGGAAGGTTGGAACGAGAAGCGCAGCGCCGAGAGCCCGTTTGAGCCGACTGGGGAGAAGATTATTGCGAGGGCGAGGGAGGCGAGGAGAGTGATTCGTGAGGTAGCGGGCAGTGGCGATGATCATGTTGTTGTTGTGACGCATGGTGCGTTTTTGCACTTTTTGACGGATGAGTTTCAGGATATTCCGGCGACGAATCGTAAGTTTTTTTTTTTAACTCGTTCTTTGGCCTAACTGGGGCTGAATGTTGGCTGCTTTCTTTTTTTTTGTGCGGGCATGAGGCTAATGAACAATTTGCTATAGATACTAGCTGGTCAAATTGCGAATACAGATCGTACCAGTTTGCCGACGCCTCTGGGCAAGATGACACGGCAGCCCTGCTTGAAACAGACGAGAGCTGGAGGCGCCGCCGCGGCAGCATAACGCGCCTTTCGGACCATGAGCTTGATGAGCTGCGTAGAGTGTCGCACGCGAGAATTATCCCTCAGTTGAAGGTTGCGGCGTAAACGAAAAGCGTCAGTTGCGCCAAAGACATGGACCAGATCTAATAGAAGACGAGAACGATACAGCATTGATATGAGAAAATTAGAGTACAGATAAGAGCGAGACATGTAGACTTCCGCAGCATCTTTCAGCTAAAGTTTGAGATAGAAATACAGGACATTCCATCAGTTTCTGCCAACACAACAGCTGCTCAATTAGTAAGGAGCACAGAGATCACGATCATCGAGGTCATTTCTCCCCAGAAGATCCAGCGCAGCCGATATTTCCTTCCATGTAACCTGACGAATCTGCAACAAGGTCAAAGAGTATCCGAGCTCTGAGCGCGTATCTTCCGTCAACCGGCATTGACAGTAGCATTTAATGCCCATCTTATGTTCTCCGAGCAGATTTCTCGCCGATATATCCACGTCATCGACTAACTGCTAGTTTGCCAAGACACCTGGTATATATGGAGGCTGTACCTTGAACAAATCTCTGATCCGGAAGTATTGCTTCTTTTCAAAGTTTTCTCGAGCAGAGTAAACCACGCGGGCAAACAGTTCAAAAGAGACATTTGGCTGATTATGGTATGTGCTCTCCATAGCTTCAAGCTTCTCGTGAAAGTGAATCCAGACTTTTCCCGGCTTCAACATCATGCCATCAACAAGGTTTCCATTAGTTGGTGCATGATTTTGAGTTGCAATGTGGCCACGCTTTTTAGAGGGCGGCTGCTTCACTTCGGCACTTAGCGGTGAAGTTGTTACAGTTCGGTTTGATGCAGTGTGTTGTCGAACCTGGTCCCAGATCACGTCTGTCTGGTTGGTAGATGGAAGCTCATCGTACGGTGCAGTGATGAGACTCTTTGAAGGAAAAGGTGAGTGTTGTAGCGCGGAATCAAAATCAACTGTTGAGTTCGAGGCTGGTTCATTGTCTAATTCACGAAGCACACTAGAGGGTGGTCGATTTTCCGTAGGCGTCGGGAAGACAGTGAAAGGTTCTGGTAACAAGGTGTCGCCAAACTTGTCAAACTCTCTGATGTCGTGTGCAGTGTCTCCTATGGGAGTTTTTGACGCGGCTGGACTAAATTCTTCAAACTCTTCATCACAAAACGCTTCGTCAAAGAACTCGCTCTCAATTGGTGACGGTAGACGTGTAGCAGCATGGCCATGCCCAGCTAGTACTTGTGCACCAGGGACTGCTGAGTGCTTCCCATGCTGATCGTCTGCGACAAGATTCTGACGTTTAATGAAATACTCGACATTATTATCTTCGTCATTGGAGAATTCGCGTTTTCTTCTACCATTTTCTGGAAAGTCTTTGGAGGGAACGATACGGAGGGTAGGTTTGTCAGTCGTTGATGGATAGTGGCTTGCCATCTTGTCACAGTATTGCAATTCAACGGCAAATTGATGGATTGGCCCTGTTCCAGCCGTACTTCAGACAATCATGAAGGTAACAGAGAAGAGAAAAAAGGAGTTGTTGAGTCCTGGCATGCTCGTCCCAACAGTCCAGAATCCACCCGCCAGCTGACGGTAGTGTCCTGGCAGCTGTCAGTCTAAAATGGAACTATCCCAGCTTTTCTATTCGCCAAATTAACGAGTACTGCCTGGCAGCAGCAAGCAATATAGTATCAATTTGACACCTGACCAGTTGGCTAAATGTTAGTAAGCACCTGCTGACAGTTTGATTCTCGTCAAGCAACTTCGACCTTTGATGATTTATACCAGCATTGCAATTCATCGCGTGAGCAGTAGACCGTATTTAAAATTTACGCTTGCTAAACCCTACTTCCATCTTACGATGCTTTAAAAATTCGAATATGCTCATGGCGGATGCCATCTAAACCTTCTCATCCCTCACTCAATGATCTTGATGACAACCTTTCCCTTTGCACGGCGCTCCTCGACCTTGTCAAAAGCTTGTTGGAAATCCGCAAAGGAAACTGCGCTGTCAACTTTTGTAACGCATTTTCCATCTTCCATGAGCTTGGAAATCTGCTCCAGTTGCTTGCCCTTTGGCTCGACAAGGAACCACTTGGCTACCTCTAGCTCCTTGTTGCAATCTGCAGGTTTGGCGTCCATGGGATTTCCCGAAACACTGAGCAGCTTCCCACCACATCGTACAGCGGCCCAACAAGAAGCCAGTGTCTCACCTCCCACGCAGTCAATCACGAGGTCAACCTGTCTCTCCTCCGTGGGCTCCATTGCAACCCACTCAGACACGCCTTGAGCTTTATAGTCTATGACGTCTGTGGCCCCTAGCCTTCGTACGTTGTTGGCTTCTGTACCGCTGCAGAGTGCAACAATACGTCCAGTTCCCGCAAGGGCAGCAAGTTGGACCGCCCACATGCCGACAACGCCAGACGCGCCAGTTATCAAAACGCTCAATTTCTCATTTATCTTGCACGCATCATCATCGCCGAAGATCGCCTTGTCGCTCAATACGCCATGCTGAAACAGTCCTTGCCACGCTGTCAATGAACTCAGCGGCGTAGCTCCAGCGTCGACCCAACTTGTACGTTTGGGCTTGTGGGCGAGCTGCGACAGTCGAGGCACCGAGTATTCCCTCAAGTTACCCGACTGTCCTACGTCAAGTCTGAAGAATACCTCGTCTCCAACTTTGAAGTCGGACTCGCGCCAAATGATATTGTCGGGAACTTTGACAATTTCACCAGCAGCCTCTGTACAAGGCACTGCTTCATAATTCGTAGGGTACAGAGAAGGGAAGCTGGCCTGCCAGTAGAGCTCGTTCAAGCAAGGACAGGCTGTGTGGACGCGAACCAGACAGTCTTCTGGGTCGGAAAGCTCAGGCAGCGGGCTCTCTTCAAGGACAAGGTGAGTAGATTGGGCATCTGGCTGATGCACCACCTTGATCGTGGTAGGAAGCTGAGAAGCCATTGTATTGTTAAAGTATTTTGCCGCTTGGTAAGTCGTGCACGTGTGCGTCCGAAATCTGAAATCGTCTGTTGGGATGCCGATTACTCCTCTTCAGCCGCGAAATAACCTGCTTTTATGCTTATTTAGTAGTGACGTTATCAGCTCTGGTGGCAACGCCCCATCTGTTCAGCCCCTTCACCACCAAACACTGAAAGTAGGCACCCGTAGCGTGCAACAGCAGGAGCCCCTGGAGCGGCGGGCCCACATTGCCAAAACGAGTAGGCGCTGAGGAGTCATCCTCAACGGTTTCGGTGAATACCCGACCCGATGCCCGACCCGACAAACACCAAACGTCGCCAGTAATACAACTAGCAAACAATTGGCAAAACCAAGTCGGAAAATGACGTAGTCCAGTAACACATACCCGATCAGACAGACTATATAACCCCTCCCACCTTTGCGCTCACAGTGCCGTGAATACTTCCCTTACAAATCAATCAAGTTGCACTTACACAAGGCTCGTTACCATCACCAATTATGCCTGAATATAGAGTCGTTCCCGATCCTCCGCCGTACGACCACAGGTAAGCGCGTTTCGTAACCGTGTTGAAAACCTTTCAGAAAATATCACTAATACTCTACAAGCCGACCGATGGGCCAGGTTGAACTTGTCTACCACAACAGACTTCCCAATTGTCCTGGAAAGTCATGCGTCGGTCTCCTAGTGACCTTTCCACCCAATGCTTCAACTCCACCGCACCGACACGCTGGTGCTTCGCTCTCAGCCCTGGTCCTCGAGGGTACAGTGCTGAACAAGATGAATGACGGCCCGACGCATGTCATTGGGGCGGGCGGCACGTTCTTCGAGGCGCCGGGGTGCCATCACAAAGTCAGTGCCAACTACAGCACTACGGAACCTGCAAAGATTTTCGCTACGTTGGTTGTGGATACAGAGGTTGTGGACAAGGGAGGCATTGAGGCACTGGTGGTTATTGATGAGGAGTACAGAGTATAGTTGCGTACACTTGGGCAACAGTCGTGAGACGACATTTACATGTAACCCCGCTCTAAATAATAAAGATGAAAGCCAGTGACCAGATATTGAAAGTTGTTCATGAAAATATGACCTTCATAAACTGCACAGTCTAGGATATTAAAATATGAAATTGACGCCTTTCGACTCTATCTTTTAAAATGAGCACGATAAAAAGGAACATCTTCCGTAATGCACCAAGAACCGCCAACTATCGACCCCTATACGGAATCCTCCTCATGTAGCGCCATGAGTATCTACACAAGATTATACTGTAGCTAGGTCACTGATCTAAGCCGTCATTCCAGGCACAAGCTCAACCAGCGCATTCTTAGGTCCAAGCACATTACCACCTTGCACTCAGTGGCATCTGCGAGACCAGTGTAGGTCATCCAGGGTAAAAGAGATGGTAACAGAGCCAAAGTATTGAATAGCAAGACAGTTTGACAGGTCGTATCATTGCCGTAGCTGCGAACACCGGCTGTCGTTCTTCAAAACTTGACGGCAATGATAGCATAGTTCTAAAAGTATTCGAGACTGTTCCGTAGATAAGGGCTAGGGCCGCTCATAAGCATCTGTTAATTACGTACCTTGTAAGCAGGTATTTTGCAAGCGGCAGACGGACCGGTGACGTTTTTCGAAGTGTATACGCTCCTCGACGGATCGTCTCCAATCAACATTTTGCAGAACATGTAGTTCTCGCGTCAGACAAAACACCTTCAGTCTTTCACACCTAGGTTGGTGCTCCTGTCAAAGCGGGAGAACACTTTTACTTGTCATACACACATGAGATAGTTACATTCAACCACTTACACCGAATCATGGTCAACTGACCGATAGAAGCCACATCCAATCCAATAGAGAAATGCTAAAGAATCAAATAAATATTTAAAAAAAAAATTAACATTTAATGCATGTCATGTTGTCATCTTATGCATGCTACTGTACATGAATCAAATCCCTGTAAAGTTTTCGAATCATTCCAGAAGGAGCAAAGAAGCGTTGTAGTTGCGCCCATTAAACCTTGGCAGCGGACCAAATGCCGCTCTCTGCTGTCGGCCCGACCACCAATCAGTGGCTGTCAAAAGCCCGTTGACTACCTGTAGTAACGTATGGTTTGCCACTGATACAGTGGACTCGAGCGAGGTGGATGGCTCGGCAATCAAGACGTTCGCGGCGAGGCCGAAAAGGGTTCTCGGTCGGCGACTGAGAGTGCAGCGGGAGAAGTCATCACTTGTAATTGTTGCCATGGATATACATTTATCCCCAATTGCCGGGTCCGTTGTACGAGGAGGCACCTAGTCTACTGTCAGCACCGTTTATTACGATGCCATGCTCGTGACGGTTCAGCGATTCAGGGTTTACGAGTTCGGGTCTTTACGTAGTCGGAAGCCGCCATGAGCCGAGTCTACTCGTACGCCGGTTGGGGAAATGTGAGGAAGACGTGGAGGTGGACTTGTGGTCATGGTCCCTTGTTCGTGGCCCGCGGCAAGCGACCTTCCACAATGAGCTTGCCTGGGGCTCCGTAAGGACCCTTTGTTACTCAACTGTTTGGTAATGGCAAGGGTAATTAGGACGGGGGAGGGGCGTCCATGTATCGACAGAAGAGATTATTCTGGAACTTTCAAATACAAAAGAAATGTCGCATTTTATATTATTTCGCATCCCATCAGCTCTATACAGTTCGCTTTGTAAATACATACCAGCCTGGACATGTGAGCTCCGACAATTGGACCAGCACAGGACAGAGAGACAGAGAGGCCCTTTTGCCCGGCGGCGTCTGACACGAACCCCAGGGCCCGCCAGCCGAGCTTTCCCCCGCACCTGGACACCATCACATGAGAAGAAGAAAATGGCGAGGCGTGTGGGGTGTTTGAGTAAGCATATTCGAGAAAGTTAACGTAATAAATAAAAAATAATAATAATAATGAGTAACTACTGTAAGATATTATAATGCTCAGATTTAATGGCTACTGTGTCAGTCAAGTCGCGGAATCAAACAACTCTGACCTAGACTGTGTATTTGTTGCGAAAAGGACATGACTGAGATGTGCTCTGTAAATACATTGCGAGTATCAATTCGACGTGTTTTGTCCAGGATGACACCAGCATTTGGCTTTAGTACGCGTCGAAGCGCGCAGAAGCAGAAACATCGTATCAATCGCGAGGTTACAGCAAAGAAAGAAAACAATTGACTCGTCGCGTACTCGTATGTATAGTGTATAGCCACGACACAGGCCCCATTCAGGGACGCGTACTCGTATATGATCAAAAACGTATAGGCCTTTTGCATGTGGCAGGGCTGCAGTGGTCGCAATGGTGCGTACAGATGGGCTGGGGCACTTTTTGGACAGGTGTGACCGTGGCCCTGTCTACAGTATACCTTTGATGTCCCGTCTGCATCTCGAGCTGCCTTTTCACTATTTGGTGCCTTTGAATGCTGTACTGTATGGTATAGTCCCATCCATCTCTTTTGGCTACTTACACACTCACTACTCGTACAGCCAAAAGGCGCCTCTCACTACTATGAGTAATTCGTTCAGCACGGCGCTCGGGTAAAGTTACGAGTTATAATAAACCCCAAAACACTCCCTTCCGAGTCCCAGCGTGATTCGGCAGCGCCACACCGAGGCGGCCGCAAAATCCAGAAATTTGGTAAAGGTCACCGGGGTTTTCAGCGGAACCCCAAACTAGACTAGCGGAGGCTACGTTGACAAAGACACACACACACACAAGACAGCCAATAAAGCGCGTGTCAAAGGTAGCATCCGTCTCCACTCTTTTTTTCTTTTATTCCAGCCATTTTTATTTCTTTTTTCGTTTTTTTTTCCTTTTTCAAGGTAAGAGAAAAACCCCGGACGCTAAAACTCCGCCCCGGCCAGAACCAGAGCGCAAAAGTGTCACCCGGGAAATTGGGACGGCCACCCTGAAACGCCAGCGCCCATAGTCCACTGAAGTACGAGTAACGCTAAAAGCTTCACAAGTGCTCACTACGACATACACCCGGGGAGCACGTTCTAGTCCCCGTCATGTTGGCGGTCTCGAACCTTTTTTTTTTTTGGCCTCTTCGGCGCTGTTTCCCGGCCCACGGCCCTGTAATCCCGACCTGGCGGTTCACTTGTTTGCTAATTAAACGCGCCAACTGGATAAGGATTCCATGTAACCTTAGTTGTCGCTGCGATCGTGAGTTGTCGCTGCCATCGACCAACTCCGCATATGCAGTGCCGTTGTTAGCGCGTACAGTAAGCAGTATTCTCAGTCCAAGCACCTTGTTGGTGATGCCGCGAAAGTAACCCTGCCTGTGACGTTTTTGACGTCTGGTGACAGCTCTTGTCTGTAACATGGGTTACTCGATTGAATGAAAAAGACCAAATCCTGGCCCAAGCTCGCGCCGTCGCAACCCGGTTGTAATCCCTCGTCTTTTTGCCTGCCGCCAAATTGGCAGCTGTTTGGCACCTTTGTACTGTATGAGCCAGTGATGGGTACATCCGTACATTTAACACGTGGTTGCAACAAGGCGTGCCAAACACCGCCAGCGGACAAACAAATCGCGATTTCCCCAACATAACAATTGTTTATTGTTGCCATCATCGACGTCAGCTACAAGCTTGATCGTCGTCCAGTTGATCAACACCTGTAGATCAACGACCGCATTCGCTTCCGCTCCGCCAATTGCGCCCGTACGGCGGCCCGGAATATGTTCGTGTTGGTGCACTCTTCTTCCCCCACGCCAAAGCCGCCCCAATCACCACCTTACTCGTACGCCACTGTCGCAAGCGCCTTGTGTGGTTGGTGGTGGTGGACGAACTGGCCGGTAGAAGCGCCGAAGCCACTGTACGTACACATGGCGACAGCGACTTGCGACAGCCGGAACAGGTGTGTGGACAGCTGTCAGCCAAGCCTCCAAGGCAGCAACAATTGCGCTGAGATGAGACTTTAAAGCTTTCTTAAAATTAAACAAAATAAATAAAAATTATTCTATTTTAGTTTTTTCTTCTAAAATGAATTAATAGTGACACTCGCGCATGCAAAAATATAGTTGCGCGAGCGATAAAAACGGACACGCGCCATCCTACACAGTTTGGGCGCATGATTTATTTAAAAATAATATTTTGGCAAGCTTTTTATTTTATTTTTAATTTTTTGCGGCGGTGCTTGGCTGGCCCAATGTACCTTTCCCACCAAATTGGTACGCCACGGTTACAATGGCCACAATACCACCTAGACTTTCCTGCCCCCACGTGTGACCGAAGACTTCTAGAAGGGGGACGGGAGTCTAGCAACCTTCCATTTTAGGACGGTGGCGTCTTGCGTTTGCCTTTCCAAAGCGAGCGGCCATGCTGCCAAGAGCCAAAAAAAAAAAAAAAAAAAAAAAAAAAAACACAGTCACATTGTTCGCCCTACGCCCCAACCAGCTACATACATAATAAGCAGCATCTTTGTACGTAATCTGGAGAAGGAAAATGGCAAAGAGTCAATCCTAAAAATGAACCCCTGCGCGCAGTCCACGAGACGCAGACCCCCCCAAGTTCAGTAAGGCTCGGCGCGTGGCTGGCCGCTTTTCAGCCTGTTTTTTTTGCATCCTTTCTAGTAAGAGGTAATCAACGAATTCAGCAAAGCCCGCCACAATTAGGAAATGCTCATCCACCCTTGACATAATAAGCAAAGCACGGTTCACGCGCACTTCTCTGCAACGTGGTTTTCATGCACCCCAGGATTAAAGCGACGTAGCCCGTCCCCCCCCCCCCCCCCCCCCCCCCCCCTTGTCTTGGGTGCCAGCATTAGCGCCGTCGCAGGTTTTTACGAACGGCCGGGGCCGGTTGGCCTACAGAACCCATGAAAGAGGGAAATTAATCTGCACTGCATGAAAAAAAAAACGACCCTTGGGGTCCCTTTGGACGCATTAGTGGTCCCGTGAATATTCCAAATCCGTACTGATTTGCAGCACCTCACTTACATTACAATTACAGAAGCTGTGCCAATCTTTCTTCAACAAAGTAACCATCCGCGACAGTGATGACCACAACGGTTTTCTGTAAGCTTTGTTTTAAAAGTAACCAACCTTGCTTTTCAAGGAATGGGTTTCCCCCTGCGACGACGATTGCCAGGGGTCTTTTTTACTTGACAACTCCAAGGGTCAGCCGCCGTAAGCCACCGAGGGCACGTTTTCCACTCCGCGTTCCGCCAGCCACCGGCGTCGTGCCGAGGAAGTCAGACGCAGGCGAAACGAGGCTTCGGCTGTTTTGGACAATGCTGGGATAAATTCACGAAAAATTAAATAATTTTATAGGATTTAAAAAAAAAAGACTTGAGTCCTTTGCGTTATTAGCTCGCCATTATGGCTGCCACGCGGACATGGCAAACCTCCAGCCCCCAACCCTACCCCGGCGCGTAAAACCCAAATAGGCAAAAAAGACATTACTTCACCTCTCCCAGCATTTTCCCGGCGCCCAAAACCTTTAACTCTCTTTCTCTGAAGTGGCTGCATCACAACACCTCTCAGTGGTTCGTCAGAAGAAGCATCGACGAATCAAAAAATTCACAGCGACTCTGTGTCTTGTTTCGCAAATTCACCAGTAAAAATACACGAAAATGGGGGACGGGAGCAGAAATAGCCGAGTGCGAATGGGGGGGATCTGGTGACCACCCCGCGGCTATGACGTCGATGGTCTGTAGCCTCTCATCTCGATGCAGATGGATGTACTCGTACGCTTGGCCCCAACTACTCTAGTCTGGGGAAACCCGGAGAACGCACACGGAAATAGGCGATACAGAACGATCCAGTTTTTAAATTTAAACAAAAAAAAAAGGGTTTTCGTAAAATGATTATTTATTTTTGCTGTTTTTTGTTTTAGCTTCCGTATTCCCGTGATGCAGCGGATTATGACCTCGTGGTTCTGTACATGGCTAGCTAGTCAATTACGTCGACGTCAGGCTTGCTTAGTACGCCTGGTGTGGTGTTGGGGTAGCCCGATCTGGATTTCAGATGCGCCCACGGTGGTGTGTATCGTCAAGTGACTGTTTCTTGTTTATTTACAAGAATTTGAAAAAACAAAAGAAATATTAAAGAAAATCAACTAATTAATGAATTAGTTTAGTTCTTAGGAGATTAAATTAAATAAGCATTCTTTTGTTTTAGAGCGGCTAAGACGTTCTATGTGGGGTTCCCTTATTCGTTTACGTTTGCAACCGTATGACCCCCCGATGCATGTGTGAGACCTGCGTCCTTGGAGCTCGTGTCGTGCATGAACTGGACGGTCATACTTGCTACTGTCGCGGTTCGGTGAACTCTTGCTACATAACAGGTAGTTGTTCTTTTTTTCAATTTTGAAGTGTACCAATAACCGGATACAGGACGTAATCTACAATAAAGACTACTCTAGGGCGTCCTGCAGCAGTAGATACATAGACCTACAGTCTAGTGAAGCAATGCCCGTAAGTTAAACAAAACATATAACGTCATAGCGTTCTGTAAGCCTTACATCAAACAGCTCGCATTCCTAATATGCCCACATCCACAGCCTCACAGCGCCGCGTAGCATAAGTACAACGCTCCCCCCCAAAAAATGAAGTCCAGAGCCCGAGCGTCCGGTTCAGTACGACGCTACAGGACAGTCCATACCCAAGACCCGGTGCATCAGCTGTGGAGTCGTGTTGACAACGCACCGATTTTCAAGTCTCGTGAGCATTTACAATCTTGGTATAGGCTTATGCGCAAAAGCGTCTGGACAGGGTTGCGCGGGGGGCGGTCGCTGGAACAGAAGCCCGAGAGGGGGGGTTACGTCGGCCAGCTTTAGTGGGAGGCTGTTTATTCGTGGAAATGTGCTGGGTTAGTCTCGTGCTTTATCTTTTTTTTGGCAGGCGTCATTCTGTTTTCATTTTTGACGCGTCAACAAGAGTAGTGTACATGTCAATGGGAAGCAATCCTCTTGTTTGGGCGGGATGGAGAGGATGTGCGCCCATGCGGCTACGGTTGCTGGATGTGGTAAAACACCACCACCATCATTAAGGGCCATGACTACACGGTGATGAATCGCCAAAAAGTATTCTATTAAAAATAATAAAAATAAAAATCTTGTCACCAAAAAAAAACCTGAAAATAGAGATCGACCGATTCTCTCCCCCAATTCAACATCCCAAAATATGAATTCGGCCGAGAGGAGTCTCTGACACTCATCGATTTTGCTTCCCGCGACAGCACCACATAAGCCCGCATGCGGCAACAAACCCGCATATGGACTTGCGGTGGACAGCGCTGGCCCGGTCGGGCACCTCCCCGCAAGCCCTGTTGCAGAGGCAGAGCACTGTGAAATGAACCTGGCATCATAAAAGTACAAAGACAATAAAGAGCCTGTTTGTCTTAGGATTTTCTTTGTCTTTAATACGCTGCAGCTTCGGAGTACAGATTGATAACTTTTTTTTAAATTGATTTAATTGTACACTACTGGTCCCTATGTATCGGCACGCTAGAAGATGTATACGATAAAGTACATCGATAGACTCATGCTCTACCATTTTCTACACGTCCAGCTGACACATGACATCTGCGCCGAAACACATCCTATGCCATTTCAAGAAACTTAGCATCGCGATCTAACCGCCGTTGATCCCTCGGAAAGAAGAGCACATGAGCAAGTCTACTTTCCAAAAGACTATATACTGTACGAGTACATAGATGTAAGTCTGATGTAATCGCACACATGTCATCAGGACTTCTTATGAACATCAATCAATTAATTTAAACCAAATGCGCGAAAACAAAGTAATAGTCAAGGCAACACGTCTCGTGCTCGCCCATAACCACACACCCCTCCTCTCCCAATCGCACATGTTTTTTGTCACCGCGAGATGGTTGAAAGTTTCTCAACCAACCCCGCGTTCCGACTCTCTCCGCGTAACAAATCTGCATCAGCCGAATGTTCCCTCGGCACACAACACAGGCGCAGCATATTCACATTCCCATCAGAAAATAAAAAGAATAGGAAAAATAAGACAAAATCCTCGGTTCCAGATCTAGAAATAGAACAAATTTTGATCATTCGACGTCGCCCTCCTAAACTTTTCCTTCGTTACTACCTACCAAAATCCCCCGTTGTTTCTACCGCCAGAGCCGAGCAAGTACCGACGCCGCACAACATCGCGGCGGTAGATACCGACCTACATACATCCATGCCCATTTCAAAAACCTCTCATAGCCCCGGCCTTTTGTAATATCTCAGCCCTGGCATAATCACAAACATCACTGGCCAGCCAGTGTTTCGTATTCGTAACTGCCAGTCCAGTACGCAACAATTACGATACTCAAGCAATGAAACACATTCACAGACTACCAGACTCCAAATATTGCACTCAATTGTGAGAAGATTTATTCATGTTTTTGCATCGAGGCTCGCAGCTCTCAAAAATTTTGGTCTAATTAATTTTTGCTTCCTTAATCATCTTTGGCCTTTTTTTTTTTTTCCGCTTCCTCGCTCGCTTTCTTTCCGTGGGCTTTTCTTGTCACAAGCCACCGTTTTTGCGTCACCATGCACTATCCCGGGGCTTTTTCGCCTTGACCTCCACACAAGCTCGTGCATGGCCGATATTCGCAGTGCCATCCCCGCGTCAAGGTTGCCCTTGCGCAGACGCGTTTTCATCCTCTCCTAGTTTTTTTTGCTCTTCCTCCCAGGCCTTCTTCTTTCGCTAGAGTACAGTGCCCACCATATAACGTAACCTGGTGGTACAACCGGGAAAAAAATAAACATGAATGTCAAATGCCTCTCAACAGGCGGCGTAGTGAAATCAAAAACATAAAACTCTTGGTATCTCGAAAAGGGCAATGCCACACAATTACTGGTAAATAAATATAATGCTGAAATCAAAGAAAACAAGTGCCATGCTTCGCTTGATTATGTCAGAGAAGTCATCTCTGCAGGTATAAAGTAAAGACTTTTTGGTCGTAGTTGGTTTGCTTTTGAGTGTATCAGGTATTACGTGTTCGCGCAAGCCGTTAGGTATTTACCAGCCCTTGGAGTGATAGCTATCAAAGGCATCCTTGGCAAAGTACTGGTTCCAGCTGCTGGCGTTGACATCCTCGGCCTGCTTCATGCAGGGCTTCTCCGGGTACTGCTTCAGATTGGCGACATCATGAGAAGTGTGCCTGCGCTTGAGCACGGCATTGGCTGTCGAAGACTTTTGTTGGCGCTCCCAAAGTAGATGACGGCGTAGAGACTCGGTCAGCTCGGTAGCCAGCATATTGCGACGAGTGGTTCGCGGCGATAACGCAGCCTGCGCATGCACATGATTGGCAGGAGCCGTGATGGGCTGCGCATTAGACCGAGGGACCTCGATGATCGGCTTCAAAGGAGACGGGTGCGATGGGCGGGTGCCCTTCATCATGAGCGGGCCTTCATCGGAATCATTGGGCGATACACCCAGCGACGGACCATTGGGTACCGCGCGTGGTCGAGGAATAGCAGACGTGGACTGCGACGCGGGGTTTCCGAGGTTCTTTGCACGGTGGTCTTGAGCAAGCATTAGAGTAATCAGAGACGGTCGCGAGGTGAGGTTGGCCTTGGACTCGACGCGCTGAAAGTACTTTTCGTCAACACTTGACTTGCCAGAATCCTCGAGGGAGTCTTCCCAGTCAGAAGAGTCGTCATCGTCGTCAATTGCGCTCTCGTCAACATATTCATCCTCAGTGTCCGAATCAATCGCGCTTTCGGCCTCGGCCCTGGCGCGACTCTCGGCAAGCGCCTGCTTTCTTTCGGCAGAGAGACCGGGAAGAGCAGGACGAGTGTCGCTCTTGACCGATGCGTCCTCTTCCGAAGAGCCGCCAAGCTGGAAGATGCCCTTCTTAGCAGGGACAGCAAGGCTCGCGTTGGAAGCTTCCATGCTCTGAGCCGGCTCACTTGACGAGCACGAGCCACCAAGGGCAAACTTGGCGGGGGCCTTCTTGAGGTGGACGGGCTGGTGGGCCGGAGACGAAGTCGGTTCCGGAATGGGCTCTTGTATCGAACCAGCTTGTGCGGGCTGCGGGAAGGCTTCGGGGACCGGGACTTGCGAGGGAGTGAAAGTGTGGGAAGATCCGGAAGCAGGATGCATGTCGGGAGAGGGTTCCGTTTCCTCGGAGTCCTTAGAGTCTTGTGATTCGGCCGTCGTAGAGCCGCTACGCTCGGGAGTGATGAGAGGTTCCTTGATTGCAGCAGAAGCGAGAGGAGAAGTTGCTGTAGGAGCAGAGAGTGGTGCAGTGTCCTTGACAATAGAAACGACCATCTTTTCGAAATCGTCTGAAGAGATGTGGCGATCTCTTCTACTACGACTGCTGACGGTAGAGTCAAGACGGTGTATCCTTGGGCGGATCTCGACGGGAGCTGATTCGGAAATGAAGTCGTTGGCGTCTTCGTCTGCAACCGAGTCGACACTTCCAGAGAGCTGTGGGAGTTCTGGGGCGCGGTTTGCGACAGGAACCGGCTTGGTGAGTGTTGAAGAGGTGGTGGTCGTGGTTGAGTTTTCGGCGATGGCGTCCTTTGCCTTTTCGGTTTCAATAAGCTGTTCTCTTTGCCACAGCCTCCAGCTGAGATTTTCTAATCTCCGGCCTTGTTCAACCGAGTCTGCGCAACGGGAAAATACTGTGGGTTGTTTGATCAGCATCGTGTGGGAGTATGGCTGCATGTGGCAAACAGCCGTTGCGGAAGCGTTCGAGGTGCACTTACCCGTCCACATGCTATAGAGGTTTGCCGGGTTTGCAGTGTCAACCTTGTGGATGACGTTTGCGTCCACAGTTAATACGTGCGTGTCTAATCGGTGCGGCATTGCTGTGTGTATATGCTGCTCGGCTTGGGCGAGCAATATGTCGTGGTTGGAGAGAGGTGAGGAAGAGGTGTTTGTGCCGAGCGGTAGTGCGCTGGCGGGGGTTGTCGAAAAGGTTGGCGCGCTCTTTTGATGCTCAATCGTTTTAAAATGTTGAATTGTCTATCGTAAAGACTTAAGAGTATGCCTTGATACGACAATGAAGGCACGACACCTGCGAGTTGTGCGTTTCCCCTCTTAGATCAGACAAATCGAGTCGGCGCCGAGTACAAGGTGAGTAAAGGAAAAGGTTGAGGTATTCGGCAAGTGCTTCGAAAGGGCGAATGTCTTCCCAGGGACCGGTAGTAGAGAGTATCGGGAGAGGGAGTTTGAAAGATCGGGAGGTCGGGGAAGCGAAGATGCGTAGTTTATGAAGTCGATATGTTCGTGAGTAGTGAGATGACCGGTGAGAAAGCTGGGGGAGGCCATGCGGCCCTCTTATCGGAAATGGTGGAAATGGTGGACGGGCAGGAAGAGCCGGGGGCGTGGGAAGGTACCCAAGCAGCATGCTACGGGGTCCGCTGGGGGTGTGGATGACTGGGACAGCGTGCGCTAAGATTGTGCTTTGTGGTGGGGGTAGAGCCAGAAAAGTACCGCTTTGCTTTCCGGCGCAGGGGGCCACGCCCCAGTGAAGGGGGGGAGGACAATTCACTGAGCTCGGGGAGCTCCCGGCGAGTCTTGCCAGGTGACAACGGGGGAATACGCCATTCCTAAACGGGTAGCACTCTGTTTACCACCACACAAATGCATTGCCTAACATAGACTAGACTATGGTACCTACGCTAATCCTGAACAGGCAACTCCTCTCTGCCTCTCTGAAGAAAAAAAGATGCTTGTTCTGTCCCACACAGTCGGGAGCTGGCCCAGCCAGAACACCGGCCATCATGTGCCGGAGACCCTTTTGTACGTCGTAGGCTACCGTTTGCACTCGCACCGACCGAGGCAGCTTCCCCGTTTTGGCACTCGGGCGGACCTAAACGGCAGCTCACAGTGAAAGACCCTGCCTGTCACGCGGTCCTGCAGCGACCCAAAACGGACACCGTTTTTAGAGAGAATGGGTGTCCCCTTGTGCTTGTGGCCTTTTATTCTGCAGACGAGGCTTGAGCTGCTGAGCAGTTTGCCAACACGACAAAGAAATGCATTCAGGGTCTTTCGGTTCTCTCACGGGATCAAAAAGAACAGGAGAAGTCCCTCGGAACTTGGATCTTTTTGCCGTCAAAACACAACAACCGCGGCTATTACGAGTCACGAAAGGCGCCATGACGGTAATGCCGGAGCGCACAGTTGGTCCGTGACAGTCACAGCATGAGCGTTGCGTGTATCAGACAGGGCTCATCACCCAGGGCAGCCCCACGGGGACCGGCAATGCCCACTGAGGCGGTAAATTGTCGTCCGTTGGGCAGCGGGGAGAATCAGAGCATGAGCATGAGCAGGAGGATGACCAGCCGCGGCAGCAGCCGTTTGCCCCAATTCGGAGGTGCCCAATTGGCGGGCGTGACCGTGGACGTACAACTTCTGGCGGGCGGCAGTGCTGCACCCTGAACCCTGAGCCGAACCAGAACCCCGGCCGCGCAGTGAGCTGTACTCGGTACTGATGTTACGTGCCGCTGGCCGTTTACAGCAGCCCCAGCTTTTTTACAGGGCAGATGACCAGCGGCTGACACAGTGTATCTATGTTGGTCTCTCCGCGCTAACCTTGTCTCCGCCACTTTCTCCATAGATGCTTTGCCTTACTTTGCCTCGGAAGCTTGCAGCAGCAAGTCATTGACAGGCCGGGACCTAACGGCCTTTGAATACTGCACCTGTCCCCTAGGTAGACCTTGCATGCGCGGGGTGAATGCAATTGGAAAAACTGCTTGTCTAGGCTGAAGGTACTCCGTATGCGCCGCCAAACGATCATGAGGGCTACTTTTACTCTTTGTTGTTTGTCAGCCGTGAAGTAAAGTCTCGTAAGCACAACGCCGAATGTGTTGTCGTTTGTCATTCAGCTGGACAACAGAAAAAGAAGGCCGATTCCAGATTCAATGTCGGCGTTTCATTGCCTTGTCAGCAGGTAGTCTCCGTGCCTTGTTAGGCTGGCATTCAGTACCAAACTGCCGGATGCTCACGACTACAGTATCAACACCTGCGGAGACGAATCACGAAAGGGAAAAAAAGAAACAGCTCGACGTCACCTGGGACCATCTCCACGGCGGCCGAGAACTTCAAGGTATGGTCTTTGCCACTGAGGAAACTCGGCTTTGGGGGGGTGTAAGCCGTCATTAGCAGGTACAAAAGGCCTACGAACGAGGGCCTGGATGCCTGAGCCGGCCGCTAAAATGCCTTGTAGCAGCTGCTGGGTCAGCAGGTCAGATGGCCCCGACAGAGCGTGTTGGAAGGCCGAACGAATGCCAACGCATCCCTCTTTCACGCACATGACCCCCCCCCTTTTTTTTGGTTTGTTTGCCGCCCGAAACCTCGTCTGACTGGCGTCGGCGAATGAGGGTTGATGCATCAGTTGGATTTCCTTTTTGTCTGGCTGTGACGCCTCCCATTACTTTTACTTCCCTTTTCGGTCGCCAGGCAGAAGTAAGTGTGGGAAATAGATTATACTGTCTCAATGACAAGTCAACATCTCTCCGACGCATAACGGGCTCATGCATGTAATCAAATGGTCGCGGGACTGTAGACTGTGGGGTGTTTTTATACGCTGCAAGTCATTTTTCAGCAAGCATTGTTGTATGCTTTTTGCTCGAGCTGGATATCATTCTTGCTGTAGTCATTGGCTGTGGCTGTCGAAAACGGTAAGCCAGTCATTACAGTGCTGAACAACGTAGCAAGGTAGTGGTGCTAGTTGGTTGGCTGAGAGTGCTTGTCGGCATAAGTAATCCAGAGCCAATCCATGGCCGTCTCAGTGTCTTTACAAATGTCTGTCGGCCATGCAAAATGGCCTGAGAGACAAATACGAGCTTTTACAATTAATTCAATGTTATTAAATATATCTGGCGTCAGTTAAATACTATAACATCTCATTCATACATACATACATACATACCACAGTATCCAAGTTGGCTTACACCACCCCCTGGTCCAACTTTCCTGCTTCCTGGGGCCGCGGAAGCCGTCCGGTGACTGGGGGCCGTCGCAGCCACCGAAAAGTTGTTCCGATCTTTTACGGTCAGCCTCCGCACCCCCGTGCCGTTTATAATGGCGGGCGGCTCAAAAGAGCGGGGGCCAAAATAGATGGGTTCAGCGGGATTTGGCCTTGTTTTCTCTTTTCGCCCCCAAGCAAAAAGCCAGTTTAAAGGAGGAAATTTTTAAATTGATGCTTTTTGCTGCGTATAGTAACCAAGTTTAATTTCAGGACGCTTTTTTTTTTTTTTTTGTCGTTTGATCAGCTGGCGCTGCAAGGCTCTTGTACGGTTTCCTTGCTGGCATGTAAGCCATTTTGGCAGATGTAACGTATCCGTCCCCGCAATACCGTCAAGGACAAGGGGAAGACGTACTCGTAGATTATTTGAGCTTGATTAAGCCTTGTGCCCTGCAGCGGCGGCTTGATCTGTTGTATACCAGGAACCAATACATTCATCACAGTGAATTTGACGAATCTATACCCCTTGCAATGCTGCCAAAGTTCATCTATTTCGCTGCATCCAATTGGCAGGTCATATGCCATCAGCCATGCTCGTCACCTTTCGCCAGCATGCTCATCTCTTCCCCGTAATTAACGAATTTGTCACAATAAAAATAAAAAATGCGTTGCAAATGTGACTGAAATATGTACAGATAACCTTGAGGGACTCTTTTCTTTTCCGTTCAAGTACGCATAAAGCATTCGTTTGAGCCATGTCTCTGCAGATCAAGGACTACAACCAGAAAAGAAAAGAAAATGAGCTGCAGCTTCAAAGCTTTTTTATTTTTTTATTTTTTCAGCGCATTCAAAAAGTCACGGATTAGAATTGAACGAAACTACTATATAAAAAAATAATTTCATTAAAATTAGATACATCTCAATATACCCTGCATTGGCGTCCAAGCACCATCGCATGCATGGCTGGGATGGATCACATCTTGCAGCCGCCCTGACGACGACGGGCCGCACCACCACCACCCGTCCCTGGTACTAGGATATTTTTTCTTTTTGCCTTGTCCGTGCATGGGTCGGCTGTTTTTGCTGTGCGCTTGCACGTTGTTTTCTGTGCGGGTACAACGTGGAGAGGTGGTCGACACTCGGTGGGCTTACGGGGATAGGAGAAGACAAGATGAATTGCAGTTAAGTAATCTATTTTTTGTTATGAAATATCTTCCTCGTTCGTTGTTGGAGATGCAAACTAATAAAACTCTACGGAGAGAACAAAACTGTGGCTTGTCTACTCATTGATCAACAGGTTCTGATTGGGTAGTTTCCGCCGCTAGGAACGGATCTGTCCGCGCCGGCCGCTTTTACAAAGGAATTGGTGAGAGTCTATGACAGCTCCTTGGCCAGTACTCCGTATTATTAGTTCTCCATTTACTTTAGACCTTTTAATTACAAGCTAATAAAAGAATAGGAAAAATACAAAATTCGACAAAAAATGTGCATCACATACATAGCGTACGCTTACCTTTACTGCTGTTGTACCTGCACACTAATCAGCCAATACAACATCCCATCATGCATTACGTTTGGCCAAGCTGCCATTTCCGCACACTTGGACCAGCCACTTTCCTCTGCTCCGACTTTCTGGGTTCCGAAATGCTAAAAAAGAAAAATTCAAAAGTTGCTAGCTGCATAAACCACTTTGATCTCCCCCCTGACAGAATCGCAAAGACGGCCAGATGTGCAGCAAGGATTAGCTTACCGGCTTATTACAAAGTAAGCAACATCAAACCCGACCAGAAACGGACAGAAGAAAGTAAAGATGATATGATACAGAAGGGCTTTTTTTTTTTTTTTTTTTTTTTTGCCACCTAGGACTCGACTCCATCGCACCGTCCGGGAGCTTAAAACTGAGGGCCACATCTGGGAGAGGCTACGTAACGTAGAGGTCAAAGTGGTGCAGTGTATGGGTTTTCTTTTTTCGTAGGGACGGCAAAGTCAGAAATAAATTCGATTATTAAAAAAATCGCTTTTTTTTGTCAACTTTTCCATTAAAAAGTTCTTGTCTTCTGCAGTGAGACAAGAGTACGAGACTGACTCATCGGAAATACCGTTTGGACTAAAAAACATGAAAAACGGGCGTCATTATTTCATCGCGCAAGTTTTCATTCTCTTGTCTCTTTTTATTTATTTTAATTTTGTAGAGTAAATTAAAAATAAAAATAAAAATAAAACGATCAGAGGATCAGCTAGCAATAATTTAACCTGCAGGTTCTCGCAAGGGGGCAATACAAAAAGCTATTCGGCCCTGCCCAGCGCGCCATGGCACTGGAACGATGCCACTCTGTCGGCTCCGATTCTGTCATATATGATGAATCACGGCCCGGAAGGGCTCACCCGTGACCCGGAGGTGCGGCACGGCGCACACCCAGAGTATCGGGTGGGCTGGCCAGACGCCCCCTTGTCTCGTCTGTTCCCAGGGAGTAAAACCCGGCCTTTTTTCTTTTTTTTTCTTTTTTCTATGTTACCAGTAGTTTTTTTAGTTTTCTCGAGAAAACTTATTATCCTTGCACCTGCCATACCATCTCCCAGACTGTCGGGTGGAACGAACGCCCTCAGGTTTCTCTTCTTCCGCCCTTCTTTTCCTGTTTACCCCAGATTTAAGCGGCCCAGACTGCCGGGAGCAGCCAACCAGTCAGACTCCTCCAGCGACCATTGTGAACGGTCTTCACATGTTTGGTGGTTCGGTTACTACGGAGTACACACCTGAGTCAAATAGCACTGTCATCCCTCGAGGCTTTGGTTTTTGTAACTTATCAGAAAGGGAGTCACTATGGCGCTACTTTGAAGTTTACCAAAACAACTACTATACATGAAATTAATCAATTCATCGGCCCCCATCTAGGCGTTTATAACTATAGATATGGCGGGAAGCCGCCGCCCGCGCTTTGGTGCCCGCTTTCTGCAGTCGGAGTAGATCGTTCTTTTACGCCTAAGCATGGCAGTAAGTAGTACATAGAGCAAAGAACCAAGAAGATCTGCTTTCTACTGTGCGCTGTCCCCCCCGCACTTTGTCGGCCTCGTGGTCAGAGGAAAATGCCAAAAGAACGGGTGCCAAGGAACAGCGTGAACCCCGTTCCTGATTTGGAAGAACCAAGCACTCCAAGAAAGGGAAACCAATGCCAATTCTGCCTCCGAATTGGGCCATTGCGCCCGTAACTGTCTGTCTCAGATCATCCCTCTCTGTCTGCTTTGAACCGTTTTGGACGATCGGGGTGGAACGACTCTCTGTGCGCCCATCGTACGAGCGCTGTACCGCAGTCTCTCTGTTTGGGCAAGTTGTGGCCTATCGGCCGACTGCTGGCCATCCCTTTGATACAAATTCCGTGTGTGGTCACCTGCCACCCCCATTTTTGTGAGACACTCAGGCACCATACATACTACTGTGCCAGCGCCGTGGTTAGCAGAGCTTACGAGTATTCATAAGCGCGTCGGTGGTAGGGGCAGTATCGTATGGAATATCTGGGTATTATCACATTTCAAGAAACAGTGAAGGGCCGGAACAGCCTGTGCGGCATGTCGTATGTTGCAATGCCACATCACGCAGTAGCCATGCCCTGCATACAACCAACTGCCATTTTGACAAAAACACCATGCAAGAAGGTAGCAGAATTCAATAATTAAAGTAAAAATCGGTAAAATAAATATTGAAATAATAAAAGTCACTGCAAGGGAGCTTGTAAGAGCATATGTAAACTGGGGGCTACGAGTACCTGCGGGTCGTCAACAACACGAAAGAATTAGCATCTTGGGAGCATGCTTTACAACCAAGCTCTTTTAACCCGCAATTCCGAGGAAACTTGACAAAAAATGCAACGCATATTGTATTCCGTACGCAGTCACCAACTCTCGGCCCGTCTTTTGGTGAAATCTGATCGATCGCAGTTTGGGAAAGGAATGGAGTTTGCGGTGGGAGTGCGACTAGCCAACAACCTCACAAAGAAAACAATGGACAAGAATTCCCATCAGCTTTCTCCAATGCCAGCGAAAAGTAGGGGCGTGTACGGACGTACTCCGTACCCCACGATGATTCCTGACCAGAGTCATGGTTCAGATCAGCGATCGTACGATTTTGTGCAACACATCTTGAACAGGTTAATCCCGTAGGTACGTCGTAAGTAACAAAAGCCTGTGTTGTACTGTACTATCTGGTTGAGCTTAAGCAAGGGGGTACAACGCATGTCGAGGCTTTTGCATACGATACTCACAGAGGCCTCCTCGTGCACTTACGACGCGTTTTGCTTGGCTTGACCCGACCCCGCGTCTCGCGTGTAGTCGCGTGTATCGTAAGAGGAGGCTGGAAGGAGGGGTGTGTCTTGTCATTGAAACGCGAGGGGTTTCTCAACAATACGACTTACAGAAGAGCCGAGCGTCTGAGAGATGCGGGGGCCCCTCTACGAGTAGCGCTGTGTCTTGATTCTAAGATATTTTTTTTGTATGAATTTATTCCTGTAACTAATCGGATGCTGGAGCTCTTATGTAACAAGCGTTTATAATTAATGGGGACGTTTGGGGGACGGTGAAATAATTCAGCTTCCTGATTGGGAACACGGTGGTCCGTCGCTCGAAAGCCCGCACAGGGCTGGGTATTTGCGATGAGCGGGCTATGTATGTACTCGTACGTACGAATAGGCAATGAGAGATGGGGCGAATGCTTTGAGAAATCGAGCATGGTGGCACAGTTTAATACGGCCTTGGGTAATGCTACGTTCGGTGTAAGATGCTGCAATAAGCAACAAACGGCCCTTTTAACCCGGTCAAGCGAGTCGCAGCAATTGTTCAATTAAAGATTCAACCTTGTCACGCTTGCATAGCCACAGCCACATTCATCTCTGTACGTAACAACAAGCCGTAAGGCTACACGGTATGTAGGCTTGCGCGCCATAATAAACCTGGTGATATGGGTTGACTGCCTATTGCAGAAGGAGGAAAGGCCCGCAGCTAGCCGATGGGAGGTCAGTTGACGATGAGCCGATCAAGCCTCACGAGTCCAGTTTCTTTGAGTATAAGCCTCTTTGAATTGTTCATATTTCCGGGTCGGACTCAACCTCATTCGCGTTCTATACGAGTACTCCTTCAGGTTACAGTCGCTTATTAGTCAAGGCTGGCGACCATCCTGTTGATATTGTGCTCCACGCGCACTGGCGTAAGGGTTTAACGTTGCAAAGCTTGGGAGAGGCGCAACTCAGGTGATGGCCCCCAACCGAGCTGGGTGGTTGTCCCAGCTTGCTGCAGGAACTTTTTTTTTTCTTCTATTCGGGGTCGAGCTGCTCCAGGGTCGGTCCAGGCTGGGGCCCGCCACCAGGGCTTACTGTACCTTGTTCATTTACTAAAAGAATGCCTAATGCATACACAATGCCATCAGCTGAGGCCACGAACGAGGTTTCTACTAATTCAGCAGGTCCAGACAACAGGCGCAGCAAAAGGTCCTCCGCGTGATGACCGTTTCGGACGGTTTGTATCTTGGGAGCCCTTGGTATTATATTCAAGGGGTTGCATCGTGACTCGTAGAAACAGGGGATTTCGTTGCTGTTCTAGATGAACCAGACCGCCCCTTTGCTAATTCCCTTATTTCTTTTTTCTTTTTTCTTTTTTATTTTCTTTATATTCATTTTTTTAACTGGGACAACTTGCAGTTGCACCATGGGTATGGAAAAACTTCAAGTGGACCTTTCACAGGCTTTGATCTTCTAGAACACTGGCCCGTGGCAAACCAACAGGGCCCCTCTTCTTTTTTTCGTCATGTGGATACCTGGCCCTCACCGAGCAGGCCCTTTCAGTCTGTTACGACACGGTGATTTGTTGCGTGGTGATGCTTCTCCATAGTAACCCATAGATACGACGTCTTTTTTTATGGTAAGAAAACTGAGAGATAGGGACTTTCTTCGGCGACAAGACCCTGAATTTTACGCAAGATGCAACATATCAGAGTGGAAAAGATGCCAATTCTTTTAAAACGTGCATGCCTGCCGGACCGACAACAAAATGGAACCCCATCATATCATAAATAGTATTTACCTGACATATGTGCTTGATAATTACAGGATGAGAGTGGTTGGCAGTATGCATATATTTCATAAAAAATGCATCTAATCATCTACAAGCCATTGTCATCAACCGGCCAAATGCCGGGCCTAGCACAATCGTTCGGAGCCACCCGTTGGAGGCTCTGCGGGACTCTTGGTGGGTTAGCTTGATGAAAATGCCGCGAAACAGTGGAACAAAGAACCCACAGAAGAGGTGAATGCCTTTTTATTTCCGCGGGCTTCCCTCACCGTTGACGAAGACGCAATGACGAAATGCTAGCGTTTAAAAACATCGATTAGGTGAAGATCACGGTTTGGCACTTTCGTCGTAGTTGCGATCGTAGCGCCGAAATGGCTGTCACTGGTGGCCAAGAATAGTACACACACGCCGGGATAGCCTGCACTGCCTCTAATAAACCCACCAAACTACCTCCCTACTCGCAGGCGCAGACACTGCCTCGAGTCTAGACGCTTACGTCGTAAGTCATTTTGCTGTTGGGATTCCAAATCCATGCACTGCAAAAACGAATTCCTTTTGCCACGCGGAGATGCAAAACGGCCAAGACAATCCTATTCGATACTTGCCAACTCGGGATACCCTTTTTGATCATCTCGCGTCCTCTCCGTTGGTCGAGTCAGGTGTCCCCGAAAAGTCCGTTGATTACGCGTAGTGCGCACGGTACTTGACTAGCCAGCGGAAACACCCGCGCAAAGAAAGTCACTCATCTGGCCCCATTCTACTGTATGCCCCGACATATGAATGAGTCGCCCGGCTCCAAGTCGGTGATATAAAGAGAGAAAAAAAATTGAGATTTTGCTGAAATAAACCGGAACCGTACTATAGCTTAATAATGTTGAAAATGGATATGCATGTAAATTTTTTTTTTTTTTTTTTTTTTTTTTTTTTTTTTGGAATCAACTTGGAAAATCCTTCTGTCTGCCTGTGTATTAGCTCGGCCGATAACCGACCAAGCCACACGCGCTTTACAACAAGTCAAATGTCAATCAGCTAAATTCAACTGCACAGACAGTACTCGTAGGCATTCTCGCTTTAAAATGTCGCCGAAAAGACACCCTCAACATACGTAGTTTACTCTCCTCACGTTCCTTTACCCTTCGTTTGGGTCCTTTGTCCTTTGGAATGCAAGATGGAATCCGCTACACTTTTGGCCCCATGTCTCAGCGGTTCTGAATCAAACGTAGGCCAGTTTCGGAGCCAAAGTACCAACGTGACCGGCCTGTGTTCGTAATCTGGAACGCCCTACTCTCAGATTGTATTCACTAGTGGACAGTCTAGCTGAGCCTTGCAGTCCTTTCCGGCTTACAACAGTAGCTTGCCGGCCATTGTTAGTATAGGGTACGGCATGATAGTCACCAGTTATAGTCAATCTGCGAGAGCCTGTGAGCTGGGGAGAGAAAATCCACCTCAAGTATTCAATTTTTGTTACAATTAAACCATTGGGTCGTTTCTTTCCATCCACCGTGGCTCGTCTTGGGTGCTGATGTAACAGTGCAACGCGGCAACTCTACAAGCCGGTGTGAAGCATCATCACTATCACCAACAAGACGCAAAACTAATCTTACTCAGCAAATAAAACAAGGGTGTAGTCGTCGATTAGCTACATTACGCAATTTGCTTCGAGAGAACTATGAGCCTGACATGATAACGCAAATAAGCGCTGCACAAACAACAACCGACTTCACAGTCTGCCTTGGGATATCCCCCCGCGCCCTGCCACATCCCATCTGTCCAAGTGACCACATCCGATACGTGGCTGACGCAGCATGACACCGCATGGTCCATCGCCACGCGGGTAATCACCCGCCCAATGCAACGCTGCATTTTTATTTTCAGCTCAAAGCCCTTGGCCCCCAACGCCGAACTGCAAAGAGCCAGCCCTTGTGCGACTTTTGGACCACTAACAAGAGGAGAAAGGCCATGGTGGGTGGCGAGTAAGCCGTATGGACGACCACCTCGGCCAGTGAAAATACACAGCGAGGCGTGGTCAGGTGGTTTAAAATCCCCGTATTGGTCGGCGGTGAAGAAGACCCCTATTTTGGGGTATGGCGCTTACTGCTGTCAAATGAGCTGGGCTGTATATAGGTGATTATCAGCCCGTATTACAATGTCTGAGTGCGACGGTGATTTGGGTGTGTGATGTAACCAGTTATATTTCGCGTACAAGACACCGGATGACATGTGTTTGCTGTTTGAGAAAAAAGAACTGAATTAATAAAATAAAATTAATAAATACATAAATTCAAATAATAAGTAGGGAAAAAATAGATTTTTTAAAATTGAAGCTGAAATGTAGCGCCTGAAAAACTGATACACATTTCTGGGGAAGTCGTGATAAACTTGACCATACCGTTTACCCACGTGGTAGAGCCAATCCGCATACTCTTTCCCGAATAAGCGGATTATCAATCATTGCTGCTTCAGCTTTTCCTTTAAATCAAGTTTGAAAACAATATATTTAAAAAAGAAAAATAAATCTACAATGCTTAAAGCTGTTTTCCATTGTTCCTGCTTTGGCGACCGACACAAATGAGTTGGCAATTCGCAGACCATCCACGTGCAAGCCACACCAGCAAGAAACCCTGTCGGACGCTGGTAGTCACTCCCACACTGCAAGGAATTCCCCACGGGGTCTTGATATCTATTCAAAAGCGTCTTATTCAATTTCTTTGAATGAAAGAAAACTTGCAGGGCACTGAAAGCCGCCAATACCTGTCAGAGGAACAAGTGCAATCGTCGCTATTTCTCTTATAGCACTCGTACGGTGTTTCGGCAACCACAAACCTCGGTGACTAATAAGCTTGATTACTATATATACAATAACTACTATGCAGCTCATAACATGGTATGCCCTCGAGATCTCAGTTAATCTTTTGCTGGTCCTTGGCGAGGGTAGATTCTCCACCGATGGGCTTGTGACAGATAAGAGTTAACAAAGAAAAAAAATGAATAAACTCTAAAGGTTGATTTATTTTGATTTATTTTGCTCGTATTCAAATTTTATACACTTACTCCCCTGTTACACATGTTCCAGTGGCTGATGCTTGTTTTCGTTTATGCAACCACCAACGGCGTATACAAGCAACGTCGCACATACACCACCCTATCCGATACATTATGCCCTCTGCCTGACTTTACCTGCAGGAACATGTGCACTCTCCAGCTCCTCAATGGCATACCTGATGTACAGTACAGGCTTGTTTGGCCAACTGAAGCCCGACATTACACCCAACAATTCAAGTCATAGCGGTTAAGACAATGTCTGCCCTTGTCACGGTGTGATAGGTGAGCTCATCTCGACGGCTACCTGCATGGAGAGAGTGCCCGTCTAATGTGACGGATGGCCCAAAACACCATCGTTTACAGTGTGTGCGTGTGTGCATGAGTACAAAAAGGCGGCCCGATGCTGCGTATAAAAGGACAGCAACAAAGTACTAATATAATGCTAAGCTCAAGCTTGCTTGCCCGATGTTCCACTGCATAGTGCAGCGCCGTGTAACACACCATAGACTATAGCGCTTTAAACCGTTTACGTATGCCTTCTCCCTCTCCCTGAGTTTATGTCTTCTCTTGAACCATGATTTGCACATTGATGGAAGGGGGAGGGGGGCCAGCCCGATCCGAGAGTGCATCTTCCGCTGCAAGCCTTCGGCCGGAAATTCACAACTGAAAATGTGAGCTGAAAAATGACGCATCTCATCGGGTAGCAGTCACACGATCATGCAGTAAAATAGAATAAAGGGCAAAAAACACATTTCGTCTACACCGGTCATTTGTTGATGGGTAGGACTCGTACAAGCAGATTACGTGACGGTTGTACTGTGCGACAAAGGTGAGATTGATATACGAACCCCCCCGCATGCAGACAAAAGCCGTCCGAAGCTGGTACAAGTGCAATATGTGTTCTGTCTCGGGTAATACAGTACGAAATCATGCGCTGCTGTTGCATTTTTTCGCTGCTACGGAAATACGTAATATGGCTTCCACCATAAAGCGAGAACTTGAACCCCGTTCAGACCAGGCTTGCAGTGGTTTTGAGCGTTCAGTTCACAATCGCTGTCTTGTAGCATAGCACTCGCCAAAACATTTCAGAATACAATGACTCATCATAGAGACACATTATACTTTTCGCGTGACTGTTTGTATCAGCTTATTTTTATTCGGTCACTAGTGCCTTTCGCTGTGAAACATACAACCATATAAAGCTATCATGAGCCAGGCCTGGCGGCAAGATTGTTTCAAAAGAATAACCTTAATAGTAAATCGTCAAATACAGAGAAATGGAAGAACAAATCCATTAGCTAATGTAATAAAAGTTCTAAATTTTGAGAAGCAAAACCGGTGAAATTGCTGTAACACAGATTGATGCAAGAAACGCTCGGTGTCCAACAACTGCAAAGAGGCGGCAGTACCCCAAAGTCACTGGTCGTGAGTCCTCGCCAGCAATGACGCCTTGAGAATCGCTAAACAAGACCGTAGCAAATACATAAACACTGAAAACAAAAACGTATATGATCGGACGACGAAGCCGTAGAGCTCTTGCCGCCAATGAATCGGTGGTTCCCGGCACCAAAGGCAGTATCATCAGCCATAAGCTTGCCAACAGGCGAGCCAAGAGGAGTGATAGTGCTGCACAGATGACCGATTCTAAAAAGGTCAAAAGTAAATCTGACCTCGTTTGAATCCTCGTGAGTACTAACAACGCTCCTGAAGCTGCGACTTGACAATATGCAAATCCATCCGTCATGGCCATGGCATGCCCTTGACTATCTCCACGTAGCGAATTCATTGCGAGGCGGATGGAAGCGTTTGACATGGCTCCTATAATGCCTGCTCGGTGGATATCCAAGATTTCAGTTTTGGTCATCGCGATCAAGACGATGAAAGCAACACTATTGCTCGCCGCCGACACAAGCGGGACTGCTGGAGGGCGATATTTGCTGTCGGGTTTGCATTCTGAGCCACAGCATCCAGCAATGTAGCAGCCTATTCGGCCCAAAGCTTCGCCAAGAGGCAGGCTCACAGCCATGCACGCAACAAGTCGATGTTTATCGATGGATGTTGGAATAAATGGACTTAGCATTACCCAGGGAACTGAAAAGACCATTGCTCCTTGAATAGATATCCCTTTGATAAAGCGGGGTGTTTGCTGCGATGACGTACAGCCATCGTCTTCCTTGATACGGCCTTTGTCCAAGGGATTTTTGTGATTTCGTATCATAATTTTGACGGTGGTATTCAGGAAGCCATTCGCTTTGCTTTTGAAACAAGCGTAGCCATTTGCGTTGGCTCGTGGTGAAGCAGAAAGCATCCACCAGTTCCAAGTGTACGCCCCAGCAAGGCCCGTTACAGCTGCTCCAGCACTTGTCATGGCCATGCCCACCATCTCATCTTCAGATAAAGCAGCATCTTGCGTTGAAGAGTACAATACAGCCGTAACTATCTGGAAAAGAGCCATGGAAAATCCCAAAAATAAACTGAAAATGGAAATGTCGAACCAACCAGCCAACCGGATACGAGGCGGCTTGGACCACTCCACCTGAACATGGCCCAACGCAGAAAGCTGCTTCAGTGAGAGTCTCAACAGCCAACAGCAGTAGAATATTATACCCGCCATATAGCAACGCCCACGTACCGTCGAATACGGAGCCAAATAAGGCGCAGTAACCACGACAGCAGGCCCAGCACGCAGCAATATCAGCGCCACGGCATTTGCCAAGCTCACAAAAGCATAGGTACGAGACGATGTATGATCAAGTCCATGAAATCGAAGCAAAGCAGTTGTATCAGAGCATAGCTCTGTCACCAAGCCAGCGTAGATCAAATAAAGCGGCCGCAGAGGCAGGTGCTTGAATACAGCCAGTCCCAACGATGAGAGCGAGAGTACATGATGAACCACGTAATTTGTCGAGTAGCTCAGTGGCGACAGCTCTGAAATCCACAACACACCTCGAGAAACCAGACATATTCTTTCTTGAACCGATAGGCTCCGTGTGGATCCCGAGCCTGATCGATCGATATCTGGGTCCGTGGACGAAAAGGCTGAGATGCACACTGGGGTCGTGACAGCGGTTAGAAAGAAACCGACTGGGAAGACAAAGTAAGCTTGAAACTTTGAAGGATCCGATCGTTTAAGCGTCGAATAGAAACCCGGTGCGAGGAGCTTTGTGATGTGCTTAGCGGTCGTTCGCAAGATTTGGTAAATCACCAAACCAGCGACGGCGTACAAGGCGTCCTCGGGAGTGAGCATGGTGAACTGAATCCGTTCAACGTGCCTAGTGAAAGACGAAATTTAGAAAAGAAGAGAGTCACTCAGAGCCTGAAAACGTACGCCGAAGTGTTATCGGTCATTGCACCTCATTCGGACTCGTCGTCCTTTCGCAGCCTTGCGATCTGAGAGGGGGTCCATGCTGGCTGAGTCAGTCCAGAGCCTTGTTCTGCATGTAACGTGAAGGCGTAGATGTATCAGTGACCGCCTGTACAGTTCAATTTGTACTCACTTATACGGAGTATCCGTACTATGCACAATTATGTGCCTGCCACGATCGTCGCCGTCGCCACCATCACGTACTTTGCCTTGTCTAGTTTTACTAAAAAAACGAAGATTCTGGGTGGCAGCACTGGCTAAAAAAAGGAAAAAAAAAAAAGCATTGTTACCTGAACACAGTTTCCATGAAGTTAGAAACGTATCTTCAACTCTTTCCTATTTTGGAAGTCGAAATGATCGCTACGCCAAATAAGATCGGCTAGTCACCTTGATGGTCAAACTGGACAGATGCGTAGGAACCTCTCGCCGACTTTGTAGAGTACATATTAAGACTGTTGCTACATACTTCGTCCACGTATACATGTTTATTTACTTCTTTTTGACGCCAGGCAAAGTACCAATACGCTTGTACTTGCGCGGATCCTTGCGGCTCATCATTCTCTGATCACGCGTTCCGCGACCGCCTTCCCAGAACCCGTGGCCTCTCTTACCAGTGACACCACGACCGCAGAACCCACATACTTCGACGGCATAGTTTTGCTCGCGACTGCACCAGCCGCAAATCATGCGGTTCGCCCACTCAAGAGGGTGGTCTGCTGCAACGTCATGGCAACGGTCGCATGGAAATACCTTGTTGCAGCATGAGAAGCGGAACCAGCGATATGACTTGCGATAGTGGTCGCAGCTACCCTTGTTAGGTAGCTGCTCGCCGGCATGCAGACCGAGCTTCTCCTGTTTACGCCGCGGACCGCTCGTCGGAGGCGGGGCTGTCCCTGGAGTGATGAAGAGGAATTTGACCTCTGGGATCTTAAAGGTAAACTTGCCGTGGCATTCGCGGCAGACGTTTGTCATAGACTCTCCACGAACAGACACGAGACCATGGCCGGTGGTAGAGCATCGACCGCACGTCGGCACAAACGTGCTTGGAAGCATGTCCGAGACCTTGCATCCGGAAAGGTCGATAACCCCTGCTCTGGTGGAATATTCGTGGACGAGCTGTTGGTTGTACTTGGCTGACAAGTTAGTTGCACACTTTTTGCAACTTCCCGCTTTTTCAACTCCAGGCTTTAGGCCCGTCAAGTCGTTCTCTGTACGGCATCTCTCGCACTTGACTGTGAGATTTAGGATAGATACTTGTAGTATCTCGATTCCATGGAGTTCAACAGAAGGGAAAGACATCATGGTGCCTCGTTCTACAACTTCTTGGAGCTCAGATTCTTCTCCTCTTTGTTGGTATTGACCCAGTGACGCACCACCTTCGTCAGCGCTGTCAGATTCCGAGGTTTCTTCTGAATCAGAGTCACTTTGTGTGGTATTCCACTCTGGAGGACGTGGGATGACATGAATATGGCTCTTTTCGCCAGTAACATTGCCAGGTTGTCCGGATGCGCCCTCACCGGCGTCCCCCTCAGTACCTTTCTCAACCTGCGAATTTTCAACCGGAGGCGGTGGCTTGGAGTGAGCTTGTTTCGATAGCGTATGCAAATTCTGAGCAAGATAGTTGACATGGCTCATAAGAGTCATCTGCTTCTGTTCTGCAGCCTTCTCAACGAAAAGCTCTTCGACCGGTTCGGCATCCTTTGCGGCAACGTCGTTGAGCTGGACACGCAAGCTCTGGAGAGGATACAGAAGAGGAACAATGAGATGGATATTGTTTACAGAACGAAGACCTTCTGGAAGATCTGCTCTGCGTTTCGGGTCAATTGGTATTGTAAAGACGACGCCGTCGGCTGAGCGTCGGAACAATGGCAGCCGCCCCATTCGAGCCTCAAGCTGACGAATCTCCTGGGCGCGGCGTGCTTGGGCATTTGAAACCTCCTCCTTTGTATATGTGCGCTCAGGAACGTATGGCTTAGAAGGCTTGACGCTCTTTGCAGCCTTTTGTACAGTGGGTTGGACAGCAGCAGCTTTCGGAGCACTCGGTGCCGAAGCAGGATCTGCTGCCTTTGTTAGATGTCTGGTATCCTTGAAGGCGACCAGCTTAACCGTTTCAACCTTTTCCTCGGACAGGAAGATTTCCAAGTTCTTATCCAGAGCATTGACCAGTGAAAGCAAAGTAGCACCCTTTCGCTCCGTGGCAAGCTTGTCCCACCCGCGCTCAACGTTGATGCTGAAGCCTCTGGGGATGTCCTTGTTGCGCACCTTGATTTTCGGCCTTTCCTCCGGATACTTCTTGGGAACGCGCAAGTCACAGTCCAAGTGAGCCAGTTCAAAAGGAAAGTCAGGGTCTGAGGGAGTAAGCTTAAAGACGAGCGAAGTGGCGCCATTATCAGCCGCTGTTTCGGTTGGGTTGAAGCGTTTGCGCAGCTGTCCAAGTTGATAGCCGCGCGGGTCCTGTTCCTGAGATTTTGGGATCGGCTTGGGTACGATCCGTGATGTGGAGGGTTCTGCAACAGCCTGTTTGCGGGACTGAGACGAGCCCTCAGCTTGTGTTGATAGAGTAATCATGCTGAAGAGATGGGAATGAGGCTCGGGTGGAATCGTGTGAAGTGGGATGGCAAAGAGCAATGGCTTTTGTACGCTTCACAAAGGAAAACAAACAGAAAAACGCCTTTCCCGGAATTGAAAACGTAAGTTTTGAATAGAATGGATGATGAAACGAGAAAGGAAGTAGAGATTAGGCGGCTGCCTGTAGAGTTTATATCATGGTCGAAACTGTTTAGCAACGGATTGTGACGTTAGCTTTTTGTGCGGTTCACGGTTTTGGTGGAGAGTACGAACCATCGCCCGCCGCCCCGCCCGCCACCATCCCAATATGGCAGTCCTAACGCGAGGGCCTGGTGCCTGTGACTCACTTGTCGAATGCTAACACTTTTATAAGGAAAGCCTCGAGTGGGATGTTAGTGGCAACATGCAATGTGACTCGACGACCCAGGCTGGCTGGAGACATTTCAAGGAAAAATGCAAAGAGGACAAAGCAGATGCGGTTTAGTGCCGATGAATCATTGCAATAGAGGAGGATGCTCCTGCTCGCACTCTAAAGATTCATCGGCCTGCTGTGGCGGCTTTGGGCTCATTATGGTATGTTTGCCATGGGTACTCGAGCGTGTAAGTCGATCACATCACGCCAAAAATAGAGGCAGTCGGCAGCGTTATTTTGAACAAATATAGAGACACGGACTGTTTTTATTACAGTTAAAAGGGCTTAGCTGAAGGAGCAGAAATTTCCTTTTCACATCGTTACAAGGATGGGAACAGACAATTAACTTGGTCGCTTAAAGCTCGTGGTTACTGACCAGCCGGTTCAACGTAGAACCCGACTAATCCACCATTTATTCATTGCGATACCATATCCAGTTTGAAAAGCCACTGAAGTAGGCAAGCCTTACAAATTAAACAGTTATCAAGTGTAGACTTAACAGCTTCCCGAAACGTATACCGTAATTAACTGCAATGCCACCCCAAACCTCACCGCAGCACCAGCGCACTGGTCAGGTACCATAGAAACTCGGGTCTAATGCACGCCGACTGCTACCACCATGCGCGATCAAGACAGGCAGGAAAACGGTGCAGGATACATGCGATTCAAGCACATGCAGAGACTCGGATAGTGCCCTAACTGTATTGCGGGGGGGGGTCATCATGGCTGAATTTGAGCAGCATCACCCGGTCTCACACAGTACCTTTTTTTACCTCGTTTCGCAAGATGCAGATAAAAGAATCCCGTCTTCTTGTCACCGCCTACAGATAAAAACTCTACAATGCCACGTATATAGTCAGGCATACAGCGGTAAAAGCCACCGAGTGACGCATCTTTGTGACCAGAAAGCGAGTTTTTGCCCTTGCATGATAGTCGCATCACGATGTCTTGCGACGGTGACCTGCTTGTTGCTTCAAGGTATGTCGATTGCTAGCAGCACACCCCCTCCTAACAATTGGAGTTAAATACGCCGCATTTTGAAGGAAAGAATTCAAGGCCGCCCGAGTGCTTTTTTTGGAGGGTTGGGAGCGATCTAAACCTATCGAGAGACATGCAATTGACCCGCGTGGTTGCAGATGTGGTCGGCCACAGCTTTGGTGGGTGGGTGTGATGGCAGCTTGCTTCAGCAAGTACATCCGGCCGGCATCTGTGGCGTAGACGAGACAAGTAATAGATATACCGCTGCTATTAGAGTATGTGATGGGTACTTGCTTGTCCTAACTTTACTGGCAAATGGTGCTTTGACTCTTGGCAGATCGTGGATACGTAGAACTGGTAGGTGAGTCAAAGAACGGCAAAAATCCCAGAAAAATAAGGGAATTAAACAGGATCTAAAAGAATTTAAATTGTATCTGTAAGAATGAAATATACTATGGAACGTTTGATCTCGTCTTAATTCGACACAAGTCTCCCTCTCAGTCACCAAAGCACATATAAACATGTCCACAGAACAAAGAGGCACATGCAAGAAGGACTATTAATTACTAGAAATCTCCAAAAGCGGCACGAGCCCTCGCATAGTAGGACCCCCGACCGCAAGAAGGCCGTACGTACTGGCGCCAAAAAAAAAAAAAAAAAAAAACCGTGACCTGCAAACGCATGTTCTAGTGTGGGATGCCAACTCAGCAAATGGCGGGCAGATGACCAAGAAATACGCACCGAGTTATGCAGGCCGCAGCCCGCTGGAGCCCATCCGGACACGACACACGCACGCTTTTGCGCTTGATTATTGCTTCACCGCTTAATAATAGTGACCATTATTATTTTGTGCATTTCATTTAAATTTATTACCCTATTTTTTATTTTTATTTTTATTTTATTTCTTTCTATTTTCACTCGACAGGGATGGGCTGTCTTGCATCAAGTCCCGAGACATGGAGGCGTGGACTGTACTCCCGCGGAAGCTGCCCCGGGGCCCCGTTGCTGGCCATGTCTTCCGCCCTCCGCGTTTACGCCTCCGCCTCGACGACGGGCGGTGCCGTTTCTTGTTGCCATCTGAAGCCTTACAAATCGGATTCAATTTATTCCCATCGTGACAAGAACCAATTAATAAATAAGAATCTTTGTTCCGAAAGTAAAAATTTAATTAATACTACAGGAATGAAAAAAATAAAAGTAAGCAAAGCGCCCTTTCTGTACTGCCCAATCTCAACGCCTGCTGCCCTACGTCACCATTTCAAGGAAACAGCGGGCTGCGCAAAAACACCAATGAGCGGTGAATGTGCGGTGTCATGTTCCGCCATCCCCAGGCAAACGTTGGGGGCGGAGCAGTCAGTCTCAGTCCTACTTTGCCCCAACAAGGCTACTCTTCCGTCCTTGTAGACATTTATTAGGTTGTATTTTTCCTTTGCCGCCCAGGCTGACTCATATCGGCTGCGAGAAGTGTGCAACTGCGCAGCTCTCCGTATGCGTGCTTACGGACATTTATATACAGCCGTAGCTGAAGCACCACCGTTTTTGCAAAAACGGTACTCAGACGGAAACGCCGGGCACTTCTAAACTTTTTAGATGTACATATTGAATGAGGCTGTGCAAAAGCTCACTCAACTCCATCTCATTCACGGATTCTCGCTCTCGGTTCTCAATTTTATTTCAGACCTTTTCAGCCTCTGAGGGATTACACCCGCTCACAAGACGTCAACTCAGACTCATCAGCCGCTTTCAGCCGCTCGGCAGATACATGGAACTCTTTGCACTCAAGTTGAATCTCCACAAGATACTACAAAACCTTGGGAAATTGTAAAATCGTAAAATTGTAAAATTGTGCACACGACTCAGCCCTATTGAAGACATCCGCCCACCAAGGCTGGCCATAGTTTACTCACTATGTGACTGCCAACATACGCGATATCGTTGCTCATCCCAGCCTCAGCTTATCGACGAATAGGAAAAGTTGACCTTTAAAAAAAAAAAAAAAAAAAAAAAAACCATGCACAGCCCTTGCTTAACATGTTTCTCATTATTCTGCAAAATTGTTTAAACCGATCAATACGCCAGGCATGTTCCAAAAATATCTCCCGTCGTCCCGATTGGGAAAAGGTGGTCGACCTCCCGCGCCGCTCATTGGCTCGTCGGATTCGTTCGCTTTGTACGTCATCTGCCGCGCACCTGTTCCACTACGCTATGCCATTCAAACATGAAAAGGCCACTGCGCAGGGAAATAAGACCCCATTGGCCGTTTACCGTATTGGGAATCCTCAGCCCAAATCTTGGCTTCGTATGCTGCCTTTGGCTCGGATGTAGGTTGTGAGAGATGAGAGAGACCCGTTGTGGTCGGATTCTGATGCGAAAGCTGGTGTAATACGCAAGTTGAGCAGAAGTAACTGATGCCTATAAGAATAGCAGAATTGGAACCAAGTAGCAAAAGAAATCCCATCATCCTTGCACCTCAATTCTTACCCGAAATTATATACTACTCTGTGAATTATCTTTCCATCTCTCCGTCACCATGGCCAACGACGAGGAATCTGTGTGGATGTACGAGCCCAACTTTCCACTTGCCGTTGTTGGATGTATCGCCTACGGCCTGCTACTCATTGCAATTACATACTTTACTTGGTTCAGGTTCCGAGCTTGGTATTTTTCTGTTGTGGTCATCGGCACGCTTGTCGAGGTCGCTGGATATGTATGCCGCGCATACTCTGTCAAGCACCAGACTGTCATTGTAAGCTATTGCACATTCAATTACAACATACTGCTCTCAAAATCCAGAATACTTACCAGTGAAATAGGCGCCATTCGTACTTACCCTCACCCTTACCGTAATCGCCCCCGTCTTTGTTGCAGCAGGCAACTACCTCCTCATCAGCCGTCTCATCCTCAGCGTTTTGCCTCCCTCACGCCACCGAATCCTCGGAATCCCCGGCCGACGTCTCACACCAATCTTTGTCACGTTTGATGTAATTGCATTTCTCGTGCAGGGCAATGGCTCTGGCGTCGCAAGCTCCGACAACTGGACAGGTGAGACGGAAAAGATTGGTCGTTATATTCTCGTGGGTGGACTAGTCTTTCAGTTTATCGCTTTCGGGCTCTTTCTGGCTGTTTTTGGTCGGTTTCATGTCTTGGCAAACAAGTTGGAGGTTTCTAATGCGCCGATTGGTTGGCGTAAAGTTGTACTGGCTGTGTACATCTCAAGCGCCATGATCATGGTATGAATGATCCCTCCCCCTTAATTTTGTTGTTTAATTTGAATCGTATTACTGACGATATCCAGATCCGTTGCGTCTACCGTGTTTGCGAATTTGCAGAGGGCATGAACGGGTACGCGTTCCGCACAGAGTGGCTGTTCTGGGTTTTTGAGACTATACCGATGTTGATTGCTATCGGCGTCTTTTGCGTCTACCATCCTGCTCGCTACCTGCACGCCAGCATCATGAAGCTACAGAAAAGACAAAAGAAACAAAAGAAGAGGAACGGCGGAGACTCTACTGAGCTATCTTCCATTGCTCCAGAGTCGCGCCAGGAAATGGTTTGAGGTGGCCCGCCACAGAAGCTGTACATGGTGTAAACAAATTTCAAATATGTAGCCCCTTCGAGTTTTAGGTAGATTTCATGTACATTAGCTCAAGACACTAAACAAAATGGTTTTATTCTTTTGTACCTTACTTCTATTCCGTCAATCTATGACCACTGCATTCTAGCGTAAGCTGATTAGCCATCTATAGTACCAGCTCCCTCAACGTATCCCCAATATAACTATACGAATCACCTCCGCCAGGGGGCAGTGCCTTTCCCGACTGAATGCAGTCCCTTGCAAACACCACCGGCCATGATCCATAACACCTATACTCTGCCGGTAATCTCTCTGACAGTTTCCCCGTCCAAGTAAGTAGCATCATCTTGATGTAGTCAAACGCATTCTGAGGAAGAGCAGGTGTGACGCCCAATCTGCGGTGTTCAAGTAGACTAGATCCCATGGCAAAATCCAAAACCAGCATGTGCATTACGAGTAATCGAGCCGTGTAGTTGGTGTCCGAGATGAACGTGACAAACTCATCCGAATCCAGTAGACTCAGCACTTCGTATATGCGAGTATGTTCGAAATATCCTGTGATTGTATTAGTCAAGTATTCGCAGTGCTGCTACAGCCCGGAAATACGTACCGCATCTGGTATCTCGCTGTGATTCAGTCGCGATGCGGCGCATAACCGCTAGGAACTGCAGCTCGTTTATGCTCCGACAAAGTGGTGCAATTGCGTCCAAGCTTTCTACAAACCCATCTACGATGGATGGATCAAAGTGAGGAATGGGCCTGTCGAGTGGTACCAAATCTTTCAGCTTGCCAATGTAGGCTTCTCGCTCCAGTGTACTGAAGCGAGATGAGTCAAAGTTTACTACGTGCTGTCCGATGAGGTGGCCTACGCAAAACAGTCAATAAAGTCTATTCAGATCGTCGTAAAGGGGAATACTCACACCCTCGAACCATGGTCAAAAAATCATTCACGCCGTCACGCATCTGCGTCGCCTGAAAAGTCAACACCAGAGCCGTCGCAAATGCTGCATCCGCATTCGCAGCCGAAAGATGCGCGCTCGAGATAAACTCCTTGAACCCTTCCAGCGCTATGATGCGATGTTTGAGTGCAGCCTCCGAGTAGCCCGTGGGCAGAACCAGGCTTAAATGGGATGCTCCCAGACCCAGCATGGCATGTAATAGAAACTCGTACTGTTGATAATTCCATCCCGTCAGACTTTTCTGTACTGTTACTCGTATTGACCATTTAACAAAAATAACTTACCTCATGGGCCATTTGTGAAATATCCTGCCATATTGCCCTTCCATCCAACGGCAAGGACGGATACGCCGTAATTAAGAAATGCTGAAAGAATCGCATATCATCCAGCGTAAACCACGTCGGATCCGTATTCAACGCTGGCTTCAAGACAACCTGCCCCGAAACACCATCATTTTTCCTTACACGTACCTCTGTAGCGAAAGTACAATCCATACCAAGCCGCTTACAAGCACCACACAATGGCGCTACCTCGTCGCATTTGACCTTGCGTCGTTTGCAAGTCAGACAGCCTCCGCGCGACTTTTTGTGGCCTTTGCGAGGAATTGGACGCCGTTTTATACGCATCGATGCCTCATCTGAGCGCATGTCATCACTCGTACTGGGTGTTGTGACGTTGGACATTTTGAGAGAATTTCCGAATTGCCTTTCAGTCTGTCCAAACTGGAAGACAGTTCCGAGATTGTTGGTATAGCGAACGTTCCACTTCTACGGCTCTTGTCATTCTTGCGTGCACAAGCTCTGCTGACCAATTGTTGCCGTACCGGAGTGCGGCTGAAGCATGGGCAGTGCTCACGATTTAGATGACGCAGCCTTATACGACAGCCTACGACATCCAGTGGGGCCGCTCATCTCGGCTTTCCTCAAAGAGCCCTGCCTCAGGTGCTCCCGGCGCCTCCCTCCCAGTCCTGGATTCGCTTTAAACTGCATGGTACTTTTACTACTACGCAAAATGTCCAGGTTGCCAAGGTAAAAGTACTTCGTAGACAGGCCTAAGGGGCCTCCTCGTGTAAGTGTCTGCTCAAGCGGAGGTAAACGGGGAATCACAGATTTAGTTCGTTGGTGTAATGGATGGGAGTCTTGGAGATCTGGTTCTATTCCACTTTTATACATTTCCGTGGTATAACTCTGTCTAATTACTTTTTTGTCTGCCTTCAGCTCTCTAAAAATCATTTTCCTCCGCCCCGGAAATGATGACATTATTCACCTTGAGCACCATGCGGCAGAGCTGTGTCGCCAGCTGGAGCTGCTGCTTCTTGCCAATCAATGGGTCAATAACAAAAGCTTCCTTCATGTCATTGTTTCCCCGTCCCATGCAGTCCACACCGAGCTTGCCCTTGGCGGCATCCCCACCCTTGACCTGCTGGCTCTTGATCTCCGCCAGCGTCGAGATAGGGCTCAGACCGCTGTTCTCGGCCAGAGCCATGGGAACGGCATCCAGTGCTTCAGAGAAGGCGCGCATAGCATACTGCTCAAGGCCGGCAGTCTTGGTAGCAGCATCCTCAACAGCGAGTGAGCACGCAATCTCAGCAGCACCACCGCCGTACACGACGCGGTTGTCTCTGACAAGGTTGCGTACAACACACAGGGCGTCGTGCAGCGATCTTTTGGCTTCATCAATGATCTGTGTCATGTTAGCGTCAACCGTGCGACGACTTGACCAAATGTATGGCGGCAGCTTACCATCTTGTTGCTTCCTCGAACAAAGACTGTTACAGCTCTTGTGTTGGCACATTCCTCAATGACCAGCATCTTCTCGCGAGTAGTGCCAAAGGTCATCTCACGAACCACGCCTGCCGAGCCCAGCTTTTCGGCGGTGAGGTCTTCAAAGCGCGGCACAATGCGTCCATTTGTGGCAATAGCAATCAGCTCCATTTCCGGACCACCGACCCAGCGGACAGCGGGAAGCTTGTTCTGCAGCAACAGGTGGTTGGCCTCGTCGTCAAAGCCCCATTGGCAGATTGCCAGGTTGGCGCCAGTATCCTTTATTTGCTGAATCATCTCGATGAATTTCTCCTGCTCGTAGTTTTGCAACTTCTTAAACTCTTCGACGCTTGTAATATCCAAGTGGTGCTTCGTCTTGGGTTTGGGCGGCTCGAATGCGCATGTGAGGATGGCGATCTTGGCATCGTGGACTTCCGAGGGCATCTGTGGGTGGGAGAAGTCTTTGTCGACGACGACGCCCTTCACCAGAACAGAGTCTTCCAGTGAGCCACCAACCTTGCCGTCAACTTTGATGAGCTCAAAGTCAACGTCCTTTCGATCGAGATCGGCGACGGAGAGGACAGCGTCAACGGCGATGTTGGCAAACTGCTCGTGAGCCTTGGAAACAATCTTGCTACCCAAGCTCGTTCGTGCGACTTTGACGAGATTAGAAGTCTCCTCCTTGGAGAATGCAATCTCGTCGGAAATCTTATCAAGCTCGGAAACTGCAATTTCGCACGCCTGTTCGTATCCGTCGGCGATACGAATAGGGTGGATGCCCTTGTCAATGAGGTCGGCAGCTTGCTCCAAAAGAGCACCCGCAAGCACAACTACACCAGTGGTACCGTCACCAATCTCGTCATCTTGCGACTTGGACAATTCCACCAGCAGCTTGGCCACGTGGTTGCTGATCTCCATCTGCTGCATGATAGTAGCACCGTCGTTTGTGATTGTGATATCGCCATCGGGAGAAATGAGAATCTTGTCGAGTCCACGAGGGCCGAGAGAGCTTTTGACAATGTTCGCAACTGTTCGAGCGGCGAGAATGTGCGACTTGACGGCCTCGTTTCCGAACTGACGCTTCTTTTTGCCTTGGCTGTAGGTGCGTGTTAGGACAGACATGGTGACGATGGGGACTTCCATTGTGAACTTACTCTCTGACGATGATGAAAGGCCGACCTTGCTCATCCCTCATCATCGTAGCTAAACACGTGTTGATTAGTTATGCCCATGCCTGACAGACCGCATTTGTCTCTGTTCTTACCATTCGAAGGATCCAGATCTATCTCGAGTCAGCGTGGGGTTCTCCTTTGTTCAAGTAGTGGAAAGACATACTCAGCGACATTTTGGCTGCAAATCGTCTTGTCGACGAGGTGTATTGCGGCTATGTTGTCGTATATCGCAAAATCGGCTGAAAAGAGAGTTACCAGCGTCGTGTGATAGATGGTAGCTCCGAGCTGTCGTTGGCGAAACTGTAATTTTTGAATGGCCGAGGGGCTCCAGGAGAGTGTGTAGTTTTTGCCCCATCCTTTTCTGCATGGCCAATCGCGCGGCGGTGAGGCTCGCTGCCTGACCCACCACAGACAGCTACCTAGACTGCTGCCCCTCCAAGCTACCCCCCATTGACGACATTAGGTTAACTTTGCCTTTCACGGTCACACATTCTTCCAGAAAGCTCAGTCTTGCGTCTGCAGCAATCGTCGAGTACCGTAATCCTGATATATCTCCTTGATACTACTGAATTCTTTACGGATCCTGCAACATTTCTCCTTTTTGCGCATTGCAGGCACATCTCACAGCGTATGCACCATGGCCCCCCAAACGTTTGGGGACGATGACTTTTACGACCCGCACGAAGATGATTACGATGAGGAGCAAGAAGAACTGAGCCCAGAGGATAAGGTAGCCATGGCTGAAGGCACCGAAAAAGTGAAAAAAGCTTTGGGAGCCGATTCTGCGAAAGTTACAGCTGCTCAGATTCAAGAGGCACTGTGGCATTACTACTATGATGTGGACAAGTCGGTCGCCTATTTACGAAAATCTTTTACACCCGCCACCCCAAAGCCTCCTCCGAAGAAATCTGCTGAGGGTAAGTTTCACGAGTCCTCTTTTCCTTCGACCGACCTCTCTTGTGGTGGAGCAGCGAATGGAGCAGAAGCCGAATACCACGCACTTGAGCAGAGACAGTGCAGCACGAGCACCTACAACGAAGCGACACCCGCCTATCCGATATTACATAAGCCTGCCGTCCCAGCATCGATGTTCTTTTCAGATATGCCATGGCTTGACACTCCTCGCGAGCGCCATGCCAACCTGGTTGCTCCCCCGCCCCTACCAGGCGGTTTACTAGGAGGCAGTGACAGCGCCCCAAAGATGTCAAAGCTACAAGCGCTGGCAGCTGCAAGGAAGAAAAGAACAGATGGGAAAAAGGAAAAAGAGAAAGCATCAGAAACAACAGAGGGCCTCGAAAACCTCTCTATTTCAGGCCAGACACAAAAAGAAAATATTAAGCCAGTATCAGCTCCATCAGCCGGACTGAAAAGGCCCAACAATGTCTTGCAAGAACCCGCATTGAGTGAACCGCCATCAGGTTCCAGCCATGACAAAAATGAAGCTGCATCTCACACTCAAGTCCACCAAACCCCTGATGTTCCCATGGATAATGTCGCAGTCGCCGCCGACCAACGTGCTGCACCGTCTGCCTTTGCTCAAACATTAGTCGGATCTGCTCCAGACGCCGGCCAGAAGCAAACGCGAGATATCTTTGCTATGCCATACACATCCTCGTCATCATATTTCGCTGGCGCCTTTTCTGAGCCTAGTCCTGACGACGTTGTGCTCGCTGCCCAGGCGAAAGGTTCGAATTTTGCAAGGACAAAATAATGGGCTAATTTCTAATTTTTCATCAGCCGGCAAGAAAAGCACTCCTACGACTCAAAAATCAACAACCAAAAAGTCGCAAAATGCGGGCACAACTCCGAAAGATGACCGTAAGCCCGAAGATATCTCGAGTAGCGTGTCTAGTCTTAAAATAAGTGACGCACCAGCTCCCAAGAGTAAGGGCTTGGACGTGGTGAAAGAGTTTGAGCAAAGCGGTGCCAAGCGAAGTGCCAGCTTCGTGGTTGTTGGTAAGTGTGCTTTGTACCTTGTAACGCATAGATGACGAAGAACTAAATTATTCCAGGCCATGTCGACGCTGGAAAAAGCACCCTTATGGGTCGGCTTTTGCTCGAACTCAAGTACGTGGATCAGAGGACTGTCGACAAATACCGTCGCCAGGCTGAAAAATCTGGAAAACAGTCTTTCGCGCTCGCTTGGGTAATGGACGAGAGAAGTGAGGAGCGTGACCGCGGCGTGACCATCGACATTGCAACCAATTACTTCGAGACGGACCAGACCAAATTTACCATTCTGGATGCACCTGGCCACCGAGACTTTGTGCCCAATATGATTGCCGGTGCAAGTCAAGCCGACTTTGCAATTCTAGTGATTGACGCCAATACCGGCGCTTACGAGAAGGGGCTCAAAGGCCAAACGAGGGAGCACGTCTTGCTTCTTAGGAGTCTGGGCCTTCAGCGCATCATTGTTGCCGTGAACAAATTGGACATGGTAGGCTGGTCAAAAGACAGATTTGATGAAATCGCGCAGGAAGTTACTGGGTTCCTCACTGGCCTTGGCTTTCTAGGCAAGAATGTGGATTTCGTTCCAATTTCTGGCCTTAATGGGGACAATATCGCTAAGAAGATAGAGGACCCGGCAGCTGCGTGGTATGAGGGACGCACCTTGGTCGAGGCATTGGAGGCATCAGAACCGACAGCCATCCGCGCCCTGAAGCGCCCATTTCGAATGGCAATTTCTGAGGTATTCCGCTCTCCGCAGGGTACAACAACACTGGCCGGCCGCATTGATGCGGGTACTATCCAGGTGGGAGATGTACTAGCTGTGCAGCCCAGCGGCGAAACTGCGTACATCAAGTCTATTGTCGTCGACAAAGAGGGGCAAGAATGGGCAGTGTCTGGGCAGAATGTCAGTATAGCGCTTACGGACATTGATCCCATTCATATCCGTGTGGGAGACATTCTGTGCAAAGCAACGGAGCCAATACCATGCGGTGATACGTTTACGATGAAGGCGATGGCTTTTGAGCACCTGATGCCAATGCCCGTAGACCTACACAGAGGAAGATTGCATGCACCTGGGCAGATCCAGTCTATTGCTGCTACTCTAGACAAGGCCACGGGTGAAATCATCAAGAAGAAACCGAAAGTCGTGCAGCCCGGTGGTGTGGCCAGGGTCCGGATCAAGCTCAATGAGAAAGTCCCTTTGGAGGCGGGCCAGCGAGTGGTCATTCGTGGTGGTGGCGAGACCATCGCTGCTGGCTTACTAGAATAGATTCTACGACATAACGAACAAAACGCTTGAATAGAACATAGACGAGATAACGTGGCATCTATGCCAGACGCAATGATTGAAACTCTCTTAGGTGTCCTTGTCTCGGTCAGCGTGACCAGTTGTTACATCGCAGAGCTGCTGATGAAGCGACATATGGAGAAGTTTCTCGAACTTTATTGGGCTTAAGTCCCATGGAGATGTGCTTACCCGGTCCCACGTTGTACTCGTAGTGCCGGAGAAATGAACAGCCTGTTCAGGCTTGGTCTTTTGGCCACGCATTCCATATCGCCATTTGTTGCTAAATATCGTGACTCAAAAAATTCTTTCTCATTGTGTTAGGTAGCTCTGGTGATTCACAGCTCATGACTCACTGTAGAAACCAAACGAAGTAATAGCCAAGTCAAAAAGTGGCGGACCGTATTCCATTCAGACAATGGCGGCGCTCCAGTGGGTCTTGTAGGGAGGTCCTGATGCGGATGCGCCATTAGGAACATACCTTAGCTTAAGGCCGGCAGAAAGCCAGATATGCCGATGTGCTGGTAAAGTAACACTGTGTTTACACATGGGAGATCCGCCAGATGGCCTGTAGAACAGGGCAGGGGTCTCGCATAATACAGTGCGAATATCAACGTCTCCGTGACCAAGACGAGACCCCTGTCACGTGGGGGCTTGCTCTGGGGCGCTAGTGGCGCTTTGCTTTGTACCTTACAGGACGTGAAATCTGGCCTTTTGTGCTCAAACTGGACACCTCGTCATTTTTTGGGACAAGCGCACTCATAAAGACTCGTGGCGTCACTTTGCTTCCTTTCATATTCCAACCTCCCATTACCATCACCACTCAATTAATTCCCGGTGAGCGTTAGTTTGAGGACAAAGTAGACCTCACTGCGTTGGATCGTGTATTATTTTCTTTCTTTTCCCTTTACGTTTGTTTTAGAAGGAAGCTGGCCAGCATTTCCGCAATGGCTCGCTCCCGCAGTTCCATGGCCCTTGGCCTCGGTCTGCTCGCATGGATCGCTCTTCTGTTCTCGCCTCTGGCTTTCGTCCAGACCGTGAACGCTGAGTCGGACATTGAAAACTATGGCACTGTTATTGGTATTGTAAGTACAACTCACGTCGCGCGGTAACCTCCATCGCAGTAGTCGCAGTCGCAGCCGCTAACCTTCTTTTCCGTTCAGGATTTGGGCACAACCTACTCCTGCGTCGGTGTGATGCAAAAGGGCAAGGTCGAAATTCTCGTCAATGATCAGGGTAACCGAATCACTCCCTCATACGTCGCCTTTACCGACGAGGAGCGCCTGGTTGGTGACTCGGCCAAGAACCAGGCCGCCGCGAACCCTTTCAACACCATTTACGATGTCAAGTAAGTCATCCTAATTTCCGGGTTCCTGGCCCCAAGTACAATATTCTAACCTACCGCTCAGGCGTCTTATCGGTCGCAAGTTCAGCGAGAAGGATGTCCAGTCTGACATCAAGCACTTCCCCTACAAGGTTGTTTCCAAGGATGGAAAGCCCAATGTCCAGGTCCAGGTCGACGGCCAGGACAAGCAGTTCACCCCCGAAGAAGTCTCTGCCATGATTCTTGGCAAGATGAAGGAGGTCGCTGAGTCCTATCTCAGCAAGAAGGTCACTCACGCCGTCGTTACCGTTCCGGCCTACTTCAACGTAAGCACTCGCACAATTACCAGTCGTCTGATGCGTGGTAGCTAACATTCCGATAGGACAACCAACGCCAGGCTACCAAGGACGCCGGTATTATCGCCGGTCTCAACGTCCTCCGAATCGTCAACGAACCCACTGCCGCCGCTATCGCGTACGGTTTGGACAAGACCGAGGGCGAGCGCCAGATCATCGTCTACGATCTTGGTGGTGGTACTTTCGATGTTTCTCTCCTGTCCATTGACTCTGGTGTTTTCGAGGTTTTGGCTACTGCAGGTGACACTCATCTTGGTGGTGAGGATTTCGACCAGCGCGTCATCAACCACTTTGCCAAGTCCTACAACAAGAAGAACAGCGTTGACATCACCAAGGACGCCAAGGCCATGGGTAAGCTTAAGCGTGAAGCCGAGAAGGCCAAGCGTACTCTGTCTTCTCAGATGAGCACCCGCATTGAAATCGAGGCATTCTTCGAGGGTAACGACTTCTCTGAGACTCTTACCCGCGCCAAGTTTGAGGAGCTCAATATGGATCTCTTCAAGAAGACCCTGAAGCCTGTTGAGCAGGTTCTCAAGGATGCCAACGTCAAGAAGAACGAGATTGATGACATCGTCCTGGTCGGTGGTTCCACCCGTATTCCCAAGGTCCAGTCCCTCATTGAGGAGTTCTTTAGCGGCAAGAAGGCTTCCAAGGGTATCAACCCCGACGAGGCTGTTGCTTTCGGTGCTGCCGTCCAGGCTGGTGTCTTGTCTGGTGAGGAGGGCACTGAGGAGATTGTCCTCATGGACGTCAACCCTCTTACTCTCGGTATCGAGACCACCGGTGGTGTTATGACTAAGCTGATTCCCCGTAACACTCCCATCCCAACCCGCAAGAGCCAGATCTTCTCGACTGCCGCTGATAACCAGCCCGTGGTCCTGATCCAGGTCTTTGAGGGTGAGCGCTCCATGACCAAGGACAACAACCTACTCGGCAAGTTCGAGCTCACTGGCATCCCACCCGCTCCCCGCGGTGTTCCTCAGATTGAGGTCTCTTTTGAGCTTGATGCCAACGGTATCCTCAAGGTCTCTGCCCACGACAAGGGCACTGGCAAGCAGGAGTCCATCACCATTACCAACGACAAGGGCCGTCTCACCCAGGACGAGATTGACCGCATGGTTGCCGAGGCCGAGAAGTACGCCGAGGAGGACAAGGCTACCCGTGAGCGCATCGAGGCCCGAAATGGTCTTGAGAACTACGCTTTCAGCCTGAAGAACCAGGCCAACGATGAGGAGGGTCTCGGTGGCAAGATTGACGAGGAGGACAAGGAGACGATCCTCGACGCTGTCAAGGAGGCTACCGAATGGCTTGAGGAGAACGGCTCCGACGCCACGGCTGAGGACTTCGAGGAGCAGAAGGAGAAGCTGTCCAACGTCGCCTACCCCATTACTTCCAAGATGTACTCTGGCGGTGAACCTGGCGATGAGGACGACACTGGTGACATCCACGATGAGCTGTAAATGCATAGATGGTTTGGGTTTATGAGCTATTTAAAAAGGTCCCGAGGTGTTCTATTTTCCCGTGCCACAGTGTAGCTTGGCGCATGTTTTTGAATCTTGATGCAACCGCAAAAGTGTAAACTAGACTAGGCATGAAAATTGACCTAAAATTTCGGATGCATATTCACATTGCTGTCACTTTGACTTAGCCTGAACGAGTGTTTGTAATGTATGGTCTTGAGGGGGTAGCCGCAAACTCGTGCCAGCTGCAACACCCAGGACTCCTTAGCAAACGCCGCCTGCCCAATACTTCTGAAGCTTTCATGTCATAACTACATAGCTTATTACAGAGAATCGTCTCCCGTCTCCCGTCTTCCGTCTCTTGTTCCTTTTTTATTCTACGAATAGCAGCCGGCGACCATGAACAAACGAGCAGCACCGTATCGACAAAGCCCAGCAAAAAGAGCTGGCAAGAAAAGAAAGGCTAGCAGCATCACAGGTTCACAAACGGAAGCCAGTCCGATCAGAAACAAGGCACTTAACAAACAACGTGATTTCGTTCTTCGGCCAACCAAAATCGTCACCAACAACGCAGAGGTGATTGATCTCTCTCAAGAGGACGAAGTCGTTGAAAGCTCTCCTCCGCCAACAAACAACAGACCGCGAAACTCACCACAGAAAGCGAGAAGTGACAAAATCACCATGATTGAAGATGTTGTTGAGGACGACCACATCATGGGCGACGTACAGCTTCCCCAGCTACCATCTTCTCCTAATGGAGAGCAAGGACATCCTATCCCCGAGAGCCAAAACTTTCCAACGAGCGAGTTGAGTTTCTTGTCGACAGACTACCAGACATCTGAAATGAACCTTCCCACTTATGAGCTTCAGGCGCCATCTGGTCCTCGAACAAACGTGGAGAAGCTCATTGCCCTTGTCAAAGAAATGACGCCGAATTCTTTGGATGAAAGTAGAGACGAGATTATCAAAGGGCTCAATGACTTGGGAGTACACGACTGTTCTACGCCTCGCGCATCCCTCGAGCCGGAGCTGGTACACTCTGTCAAGAACCGTATATTTGCTTTGGAGCGAGCAATGCAGGACACCGTCAGCAAGATTCCAGAGTCGGAGTGGGCAGTTTACAGAAGAAACCTGACTCAGCTGGTCGAGGGCAAGGCTATTCTGAGCATGAACTTTTGTCAACGGCTCTCAAAGGTTATGGAGATAGTGTACCTATGTGAGGAATTGCAAGCGATGGAGACTGGAGATTGGAGCCGCCTTGACGCAGCCATTCGTGTAACTGCTGCTATGGCTGAAGTGACTGGACCAGAAGATGAGGAAGTCCCAGACCTAGTTGAAGCTTGGGTTGAAGCTAAGGTGCAGGATATAAGCTGGCTTAAAAAGACTGTCAATATTCGAGACAAGTTCGCGGCTGAGGCTGACAAGGATGTCACTATGGAACGATCTTAGTATCGGCTTAGGGTATGCAAGTGACAACGATTATGCTAGCTACTTTTCAACAGGCTAGGGACCATAGTACAAGGGGTGCGTCAGTTTATGAACAATGCCTATTAATATTATTAAGATGTTGCGAGAGCAAATAGAGCAGATCAAGCTATATGCAGCGAAAGATACTATCCTCACTTTGCAATTTGGGAATGTGTTGTAAGCCATATAAGCAGCCCGGAGGGCGCTCTCGAGCCAGCTCATTGCTTCCAGTAAGAAGGTGGATGGGTTATTCAAAATCGCCGGTGCCAACGAAGGTCATGATGCAGAGTTACATCCGCAGATCTCCCCCGGCCCTTTCATGCAAGACTGGCACGTATGTGACAGGAGGCTCAGTTTCCAGATGCTATTATGAACAAGCCAAAATGGGGACAGTGAAGGACAGAGCTGTGCTAGCGCCTCATCCCAAACTTTCTGGGATTCTCCAGTGGGCACTGGCTAATCGCAAGCGAGGGCCAAACCACGCGCACGCAATGGTCCTTGCGCTGTAGAACTTTCTGCTACAGAGTGTCCTAGTTGTCAGCGCATGAGCTAACCCACATATAGCGGGAAAGCCGAAGGCAGAACCAAGCGACACAGTGGGCTCTCTCCACACCAGCCTCCTGAGATCGATAAACGTGCGGTCAGCGAAAGGATCTACAGGGCCAGAGGGCATTTCCCAAGCCCAAAGTGCCCACCATCTCAAGCCAATATGCTAGGGGCCTTGAGCCAGTGATAGACCAGTCCCAGGCCGCCCAGCAAACAGACCCCAGAGCCGCCTTCAATACGCTATAATGACAGGCCGGGCGGAATTATTGCCCCCTAAGTGGCGCCGTGGAGCTGAAAGCTTCGGTTCTGCTTAGCGCATTCACAGCTTACAGCGAAAGAACTCGCCCTCCTTCCTGTCTTGTAATAAACGCCAAGGCTAGCTTGTATAGTGGCGCACACACCTGCCGAGTAGCACCGTGGTCGCCGAAGGGCGGCCTCACTCACCTCGGAGTAGAAGTTGACGAGCTGCAGAGTCTGTATATATTGCCGGGTCTGTCCATCGGAGGTCTCCGCTGACTGACTTTAAAGAGCTGTGCGTGTGCCCTTTCCTTCGTATAGGCGCTCAATTTGATCGCGAGTCTTGTGCTGTGCTTTGTGCGAGAGTGAAGCATATCATGAAGCCTACGACTTTGGCCCAGATCCTCGGCACGGCATTGGCGACAGCCACAGCCGCCGCTGCCGTCTCCATTGCCGAAATCAACGGCAACCATTTCAACAGCCCGCTCGAGGGAACAAACGTTCAAAATGTCACCGGTCTGGTAACTGCTGCGGGAGGGAATGGTATCTACATTCGCTCTTTGGAGCCTGATGCCGACCCTGCCACTTCGGAGAGTCTGTATGTCTTCAGCAGTTCCATTGTCAGCCAGACAAAGGTCGGAGACATTGTGTCTATGGATGGACACGTTGAACAGTACAGGTAGGCTTTTCACCTCCCTTGTAAACTACAGCGGCTAATTGGCTATGCTTCTAGATCTAACCGGAACTACATTTACCTGAACGAGCTCAGCAACCCTACCAACATCATTGTTCGTTCGAGCGGCAACGAGGTTACTCCCCAAGTCATTGGTGTTGATACTCTGTCTCCCCCCACAGAGGAATACTCTAGTCTCGACGTGGGTGGCGTTTTTGGTGTCCCTAATGCGGTTAACCTCGTTTCTACTTCCAATCCCGAGCTGGATCCTACCAGGTATGGTCTCGACTTTTGGCAGAGTATCATGGGCGAGCTCGTCACCATTAAGGGTGCGTACCAGACCAGTCGTCCAAACAGATTTGGCGATGTCTGGGTTCGTGGCGAGTGGACGGTGACCGGTATCAATGGCCACGGCGGCGTGACTATGCTTGAGAACGGTAAGTATCGGGCTCGTTAACGAGTTAATGAATGATTTGGCCGCTGACACACCGCCAGACGCCAATCCTGAGGCCATCATCATCGGCGCTCCTCTTGACGGCTCCAACAACCCATCGGATACCAAAATGGGCGACTACCTCGGCGACATTACAGGTGTTGTCTACTATGCCTTTGGCTTCTACCGCGTTCTTCCTCTCACGGCCTTGGCTCCTCAAATAAGTGCGTCAACCGAGTTCCCACCAGTGTCTTTCAACAGCACCGGCAACTGCCGAGGCATCACATTCGGCGTCTACAATGCCGAAAACCTCATGCCCGACTCGCCGCATATGCCAGACATTATCAACCAGGTCGTCCACAAGATGTACACTCCCGATCTCATCTTCCTCCAGGAAGTGCAGGACAACTCTGGCAGCACGAATGATGGTGTCACATCAGCAAACATTACACTCGCCACGCTCGCCCAGGGTATCGAGGATGCGTCGGGCGTGCAGTATGACTTCACCGAAGTTGAGCCCGTCGATGGCCAGGATGGCGGACAGCCGGGTGGAAACATTCGCTGTGCCTACCTGTATCGCCCGGACACTCTCCAGCTCTACAAGCCGAACCAGGGAGGCAGCCTTGATGAAAACGAGGTCCTCGATGGCCCTGAGCTCAAATACAACCCTGGCCGCATTGACCCGACCAACACTGCCTTTGACAATAGCCGTAAGCCTCTTGCTGCTATGTGGAAACCAGTCAAGGGATCCGGCAAGGCCTTTTTCACCGTCAACGTCCACATGGGTAGCAAGGGCGGCTCGTCCTCTCTGCACGGCGATGCCCGACCACCTGTGAACAAGGGCGTTGAGAAGCGCACCCGCCAGAACGAAGCTACTGCTGTAAGTCTTACCTTTTTTTGTGCCAAGTCGGGGAAAGTACAAGCAGACTAACAATTCTTAATCAGGGATTCATTGCGCAGATTCTCGAAAAGGACCCCAAGGCCCGCATCATTGCTGCCGGCGACTTTAACGAGTTTACCCAAGTCCAGCCTATGCAGGTCTTTGCTGAAAAGTCTGGTCTCCGCGATCTGGATGAGCTCGTCAACATGGACCCCGTGGAGCGCTACACATATCTCTTCGATATGAACTCCCAGGCTCTGGATCACGTGTACGCCAGCCCGTCGCTGAAGAACGAGGCCATGTTTGAGCACCTTCACCTCAACACGTGGCAGAACTATGATGATCAGGTTAGTGATCACGATCCTAGCGTTGCTAGACTCAACGTGTGCGGCTGCAGCGCGTAAAATTCTTGTATAGCTTTTTGCAAAATATGATATGTGTGATGAACAGTTGTGAGAAAAAAGCTTTTCAATTAGGGCATACTATGATGCTGTTATGTTTGCCTGTTGTATATATTAAAAAGATTGCCTTTTTATATCGAATCATATATTGAAGTGCAGTGGTATCTTGTGAGCTTGGACTCCCTATTCCTCGTCATCGTCATCGTCGTCGTCGCTACTGACGCCGTCTTCTCCGAGGCCAGGATCGGGCATAATAATACTGTTGACAAAAGTAATCTGTAGTAGTTAGTGTGGCCTCTGATAGATTGGACTAGATATATCTTACAAATACTTCCATGGCGCCGAGGTATTCAGCCAATATTTGCTGCGTGTCGTCTTTGCACAGAATATTTTCATCAATCTTGGCCCCGACAGTGTAGTTTTTCAGCTTTAGTAGCTCAATGTCAGGATGCGTCGCATCATAACCCTGTATATGTTAGCAAAACGGTACCCACGTGGATCTTTTATATAGCATATTTACGAACCATAGGCCGTTTCTTGAGCGCATTGTCTTGATTCCTTTGAGTAAAAGCCTTGATCGCTGCATCGGCACTTGCATTGCTCTTGACCTCGGGAAAGTATACTCTTCGAAACGCTTCGTTTCTGAATAGCTCTCGCCATCGTTCGGGGTGTCTGTCTATGCTGCGTCTCATTTTGTGCACGTATTGCGCCTCGGGGTGCCACAGACCACCGCCGATAAAGGAGTTGCCTGGCTGGCAGTGGATATAGTATACCGCGTAGGGACCTTTTCGCCCTGTCCGTGACCAAGCTGCAGAGAAGTGTGGCTACACAAGTTAGCAACTCAATTTTCGACAGCATTTGTCGCAGTGACGAGGCTAACCTTGTAAGGGGTCGGGTCTTTGCTGAAGCGAGTATCTCGGTAGATTCGAAAGACAATGTCCTTGGAGGGTAGTTCAGGCACCGTCTCGTCGACTTCTGTCATTGTGGTAGTAGTCACATTTACAAACGATTCCCAATCTCGGAAAGCGCGACGGAATTCTCCGTCGTGGGCTTTACGGTGATCGTTAGTGTGTCTCGAGCCGCTTTTTAACTTTGAAACAGACTTACATTTCAGCCATGGGCGTCTGTTGTTTGCTTTTAGATCTTTCAAAAACAGCATGCTATTCTTGTGAAGCTTGTGGTCGGCGTATTCCACGCCACCCGTTCCTCGCATCTGCTCAAGCGGCAAGACTTGAACCTTCATCGGCGCATCTTCGTCCACCTCATCGTCGTTGTCGTCGTCATCAGCAGCGTCAGACTCGGCTTTGTATTCGTCCTCGATTTCTTTGGCTTTCTTTTCGGTTAAAGTTTGCCCTCCGCCAGAGCGTCGCGCCTTCTTTTTGGGCGGTACATCGGATTCGTCGTCCGTGTCCTTATCGCTTCCCTCCCAGTAGGAGCTCTTCTTCGGCGTGCTGGTCAGCCGGCCGGATCTCCGTCGCTCACTGCCTGCTGCAGTTTCTGCCGCCGCGCGCTTTTTAGCTGGCATAGTAGCTATCGAGGAGGCTTTGCTAGGAAATGCTCAATCTCTGTTGATTTCGTGACACAAGTGTTAAAAGAATAGGTTGATCGGCAAGTTACTAACGTCATATGCGACCCAACTGGGTAACGGGATTTTGTTAGACGCGACTTCGCGGCACATCACCTCGCGCAGTCACGTGGCTACTGTAACTGGTATTGCTCGCTACCGTTGACAGTGCCGCACAGAACCTGTAAAGAAACTTGCTGTATTAATTAAATTCGTCTTTTTAGTCAAGTAATATCAGCTCTACTCTCACCTGAATTATGAAAGCCAACACAGTTTTACTAGTTGTAGGGAGTTGGAAACTTGCGTGAATAGGACTAACAAAGCACAATTACAACAATCTGCAATATCAGCTAATTAAACGGCGGCATGCCTTTTGAAGAAAAGACGTATCAATCTCCAACTTAGAAATGGAGAAGTGAGCTTTCTGAGTGCAATTACAGACATACAAAATTGTATTCATCTCAAAAACAAAATATGTGAGGCGAAAAGCAAGGTTTGTCTTCCTCAATTGCTCTGAGACGCCTCTGCAACAGGGAGCGACAACTCCCAAATCCTCTCAAAGCGACCCTGCTCAATCCTCTCCGCCATAAACATGAGCTCCATCTTAGCCTCGGGCGCATCGCCAATAATCATTTCACATGTGAGCCGCGCAGAAATCTTATTCCCTTCCTGAACCAGAAACTGGACCGGAGCGACCCATTTCCGGGTAATGGTGCGGAAGTTGGCCACTTTCTTGACAGCTTCTTCAAAGTCAGTCTGTCCACCGCCGGCGAAGAGGCGGACCAGATTGGGGCTCATGGTGCGTTCGCAAAAGGCTCGGGCTTCTTTGGGGTCTCCGTGAAAGGCGCCATTCATCCACTCTTCAAACTCCTTTTCTGTCATTTTTGGCGGTGACATGGCGGGCGGTTGGATGTTTCGACTGTAGCTGTGCAGCGAGGCAGAAGTGTGCTACGGTGGAAGATGTGTTCTAAAAGAGCAGTGACCAAGAAGGAATGGAATTTGAATGTGGACAATTACTGTTTGACTACATACGAAATAACCGCCGGCAGACCTTAGGTCTAATGAAAGCAACCCCGTATATGGTAGCCGTGTTGCTTACTCTGTAGTTTACTTACCCGCCTATCCCTCAGGCGACCGAACTAGTCACTTTTGCCCAATGACAAGCTGCTTGTTGCGAGGCTGGAAGTCGGCTTTGGCTGGCATGAGATGTGCCCTTCTCTCGACATTGCCAAGCCAGATTTCATATCCCCGATTGGCAATGCGCCAGCCGAATTCGAAAGGATGCTGACGGCTCAGATGACGCCTATTATCCGAAATGCCGCTATCGAGGTCTACGCGCGGGCGGGGGTTAAGGCTCCATGACAAAAACGCAGCGACAACAAAGACATAGCAGGGAGCTGTTTCGATATTCTGTTAATCGTCATTAAGTATTTGGTTCTGCTGCGATAGAAAGCTGCTTGTTTTAACCGCTCAGTTATTCCGTTTTGTGGTTGTTAACGGTGGAGGGCGACAAGTACACTGCATAAAATGCATAACTCTGGGGCGTCGTTGTAGTTCAGATTTAGTGCATGGGCTGCGGCATAAACTAGGTAGCTGTGATTTGTGCCACACGAGCACAACATACGAGCTGCACATAGTCCGTACAAGTGTACCACGTAGACGCTAGTAAATCAGAGGCTTTTTTCGGAGGAACGCTGCTCACTTTACGAGTAAACCCGTAAAGTGCGCGCTAATGCAGCCTGTCTATGTATTGCGTCGGCTACGCATCATGCGGAAAAGTACGCGCATAAAAGCCCTGCAGACGAACCATTGAGGTGGTAAAAGCGGCGGCATCACGCAAGACGTCAGCGCTGCTTGGTCGTTATCGCGCCTTTCCTAGGCTGGTTATCTCGGCCCACTTTTCCGACGGCGCCAGCACCGCCGTATTCGCACCATCCGGGCTTCATAATCCACTGATTCTCTTCGAGTCCACAGTCACTTCACGATTTGCTCCTCCTACATCCACACAGCCGGCATTACACCTCACCCATACGCTCTCCCGACACCCGTTTGCTTCGCGACTCTGTTCACCATTTCAATTCGCCGTTTTGTCGCGACACCGCCGCCGCAGTCTGACTTCCCTCACCTGGGACAGACTTTACGATCATACTTGTCGCATGCCCCTCCGTCTGTTGACGCCGCCGTCCCCGTCCCGCTCAACCGACATCCCGAAATAACGTCTGGTCGGCGCTCCCCGACCGGCCAACGTTGCGATTCCTCTATAATTTTGCTCGCTTCTTTTCATAATTGCTCGTCACAATGGCCTCGGCTTCCGATTTTGACTACGTCAAGCACATGACGCCCGCCGACTATGTCTTTCCGGCGGACCGGTTAAAGCGCACCTGCGATCCCGGCCGAACCCCTCTTGTCTTGGTTGCCTGTGGTTCATGTGAGCTATACTCTCGGGCATACGGCTCTCCCTTTATACAATTTGCCAATGCTAATTATGCGATTGCACAGTCTCGCCAGTTACTTTTCTACATCTGCGCATGTTTCCGATGGCCGCCGACCACAGCCGAAACGAAGGTCCGCAACCCCGCCCCCCTCATCAACAAATGCAACCTCAACAAACAATAGCAAAACCCGCTAACATTTGCTCACCAATAGGCTTCGAAGTTGTCGGAGGATGGATCTCGCCCGTCTCAGACGCATACAAGAAGCGCGGCCTCGCCCCCGCTAGCCATCGAATTCGCATGTGCCAGCTCGCCGCCGAAAATACATCCAAATGGCTCATGGTCGACCCTTGGGAGGCTGAGAGCCCGACCTACATTCCCACCGCTCGCGTGCTTGATCACTTTGACTACGAAATAAACCACGTCATGGGCGGCATCGAATGCACCGACGGCACACGCAAGCGCGCCAAAATTGTGCTCCTCGCTGGTGCTGACCTGATTCAAACCCTCAGTACCCCTGGCGTGTGGGATGCCCGTGACGTTGAGCACATTCTCGGCGAGTACGGCGTCTTCGTACTGGAGCGTACTGGCACTGAGCTTGATACTGCTTTGGCCGGATTGAGGCAATGGGAGCGAAATATTCACGTCATTCGACAAGTGAGTCATTTACTCTGGCCGTGTACTTTTTGTTCTGGAATATTAATTCATTCTTCAGGTTATTACAAACGACATTAGTAGTACAAAGGTCCGACTATTACTGAAGCGTGATATGAGCATTGATTATCTGTAAGTAATCAGGTCTACGGACCTTGGGCGTCGCTTGCTAATATGCTTTGCCAGTATCCCCGACGATGTCATCAACTACATCTACGAACATGATTTGTACAGGGAACTAGACTTGACCACAAACAAGGACAAGTCACATGAATGTCCGGCTGGCCCTAGTGGCAGCTGAACCTCATACATGATTGATGGCTCTTTTTTTCGACTTTTGATTTCAACAACGATAGGGAAGCGGCGTTCCGGCACGACACATGAAATTTATGAGCACAGCAAAGCGGCAGTTCCAGAAATACCTTTGCACTGGTTTAATGCGTATTTCAGTATGGGCCATTTGCACAGAAGCGTTTTTTTCCGTTGGAAGCGGCTTGGCTCAGGAAAGAGGAAGAGGGTTGGCTTGAGCCCACGAGAGCTCGCCGCATGAAGCTTTCTTTCAGGTCTATTGGATATACCTCTAGGAGAGACGCCATTAGAGTGGCGCCGGCCCGCAACGGGCCTTGTTAGAGCAAAACTCACCATTGGAGATTTTGATGCATGTTTATGCAATCTTGAAGCGGTCTCACCACCGCAATGCTGTAGTTTCCATCTTGGCACTGCACACCATATTTGCCTTGCAGAGGGATTAACGTCCTTTAATGAATGGATATACCCGCCATAATTACAGGTTCTGATTATATGACGGTATATAATTACGTCGCTATAAGGTATATATTCTAATATCCAAAGTCCTCCCAAACAATATCTTCCCCATCCAGCCATCGTTGTAGTCCCAAGAGCAGCTTCGGTCCAGCACACAAGTAAAACTTGTTCCCCTTGCCCTTCAACTCTTCAAGACACTTTGCATCAATCCTACTACTCTTCACTTGAAGTACGCCCTTTTCTTGCAGTTTCGTCACCGTCTCACCATCTAGCTCACCACCCGTAACATGCAGCGTCGTCACCCTCGCAAGCCCATCAACCCGTTCAAAAGCATCGATTGCAAGATTAACATCAAACTTATTCAGACTCCATACTACGCTTAGCGGAACACCCGCCGCCAGCACAGCTTTCGCCTGCGCGAGCAGCGGAGTAATGCCCACGCCTCCGGCAATATACACCGGCGCCGATGCCCCATTGGCAGTTGTAGTCGGGAGCCGAAAGGATGCCTCGCCGCCAAAGCCTAGCACTGGAATTTCAAGCGGTACGCGCAAATTATGTCTTGCGAGAAACGACGTCGCCGGTCCGCTCTTTCGCGCCGTGATTTGCACCTTTTTCAGTCCATCGCTTCCCTCTTGCGGCTCGTTGGAAATGGTAAACGTTCTTACAAAATCGTCATTTAAACTTTGCGGATCGTCTTCGCGCATGTGCGAGTAGCCCAGTCCTATCTCTGGCTCAAAGTCTAGCGTGATGTGCTGGCCGGGCTGCCAGTCTATATTCTCACCAGTGAGAGTAAACGTATATCGATTTATCGTTGGGGTGAGCACCTCTCTGTCCGACAGTGTAGCGTTTGTATTAGAACGAGATTCGGAGACGTGTGGTACTTGCTCTGTGAGGAGATGCCGCACGGGTGGATTATATGGCGAGTATTCTAGCGGGATGCCTTTAAAGGGGAGACCGGACTTGACGAAACGTGACGAAGTGACGTTGATTTGTACGGCGAGGTTGCTGTGTGTGAGGAGTGAAGAGGCTTCAGAGCCGATGAGGATGTTGGCGGTCCCTGTAATGTAGAGGACGTTTGAAGTTTCAAAGTCCGGGACTGCAATGCCGACTAGCGGGCTTACTTTGAGGTTTCCAAGTGTTTGATATAGACGGTTTCCAGAAACTAGGGACAACTGAATATTAGCACAAACTCGAAAAGTCCACAGGGACAACAGCACCAAGGGAAGAAAGGCAACTTACACTCTGGATACGCCAACACAACACCGCCCTCCTCATTCCTCACAACCCTCACAAACCCCGGCGCACCACCGCGATGATTCGTATCCATCGTCTCGCCAGCACTACTCGACATGAAAAACATGTCCGCTCTGCCCAACAACTCAACCGCCTCCCGCGGCAACATCCCACTGCTGCCTGCCACAACCTCGGGCTTCATCACCTCATTCCTCTGCACGCTCTTTTTATTCAAATACTTGGGACAATTCCCCAAACTCCCCGTAACAAGTACAGCCATCTGCACCTCTCCCACTCCTTTCCCATCCTTCTCCTTCGTCTCCTTCTCCGCCGATCCCGCAACCATAACCCCCATAAGCTTCACCCTATCCCTCGAAGCCAAATCAATCGCAAGCCCACTCACCATCTTCCCCGGCTGCACCACGCCGCCCTCGCCCGCCTGCTCCGCCCACAAAGCCTCATAAACAGGATCATGAACCATGTCCACCCGCGAATTAAGACCCAGCACACCCTCCGCCACCGGCTGCGCAAACCCTTTCTCGCCGCCCCAGATACTCGTCCACGGTTGACCCTGCGCATCCAGCGTGCCGACTGCTACGAGCGGCGCCTCGACGACGCGCATGGCAAAGGACATTGGTAGGCCGGCGGCAGTGGGGTTCATGCCGGGAGAGACTTTGAGCAGCGAGTGCATGGCGGTTTCGCCATCGTGGAAGCCTTGTAGGCGGGCGGGCATTGCGGTGAGTTGGAATATATCTTTGGGAAGAAGGAATTGAGCGAGTGGGAGGATGGAAGTGTTGAAGTGCATGTTTAATTGGTATAGAACGATAGAAAAAAGGGTCTTGTTAGAGACGCATACTTAAAGACAGAAATTTGCTTGTTTGTTGCATCAAGGGCGTGATGATGTGATGTGTGTAAGCAACGAAGATGGCTCAAGCTTACATGGGTTTACAAATCAAGCTTCGCACCCCTGCCGGTTGACCGAGATACCCCCACTGCGTGCCACGATTAAGCGCAACGGTGTGGAATCACAGTTTGTGGCTGTTCACTAATCCCAATCTAGTCAGTACAGTACATAATACAGCAAACACAACTCGGTGCGATAGATAAATGATTTAAAAATCTTGGTATTTGGTATATGTAATTCATCTTCACAGGCCCATGCATTCTTCAGCCGGGCATTCTCTGTATACTCCATGGGGGTAACCGTATCCTCCATGTTAACGTCCATATACACTGCGGGTCGGATATCATCATAATTGCGCTTCGTCTCGATTTCTTCTTCATATCCCAACTCGTCGAAAACATTCCCAAAATAACGTGCTCGGTCGCATTCACAGCCGAGATGCAATTTTCCTTCTTTTTTTTTCTTTTTTCCCGTCACCATCTGTACCTATCATCGGGCTGTGCTTCCATATCATACGCATACGGGTTGTTGCGTTGGCTCGGGGGTATCCAGCGCCCTGTTGAGCTGAACTCTGGCTGTGCCTGCATTCCCTGCGACGGAGGTGGCCTCTGATAGTTGTTGGACGGATTAGCACCAGGTCCCTGGATTGGGCCAGTCATTGACCGCTGGGGTGGTTGCATTGGAGCACCGCGCGGCGGAACCGGACCGGTGGCGCTTCTCGTAGGTTGATATGGTGGTTGGCCGGCTGGCGTTTGGTACCGTTGAGGCTGCGACCCTCCAGACTGAGAGTCGCTCGATGACACTGGACTCGGGCGTCTGGCATTTGGGTTGTACGGTTCGTACTGCCTGCCAGCTTGCGGTTGTGGTGGCCCATTCGGCTGTCTCGATGCACCGTTGTAGCCATGGGCAAGCGGTGTGCCTGTTGCGTCTCGTGGTGGACGCATGAGACTTGCGTTTTCGTTTTGGCGGATTGAACCCCCGACTGAAGGCCCAGATGGCGAGCTTGCGTGAGTTGCAGATCCAGATGTTTCTGTAGATCGTTGTGAGTTTGAAGGTGCTAGCCGTTGCTGGTATCCTGTCGCGCCACTGATATTCGGTATAGTCGGTTGCTGTGCGCCAGGTGCTGCTGACCCGAAGTTTCCAAGGTCAGGAACTGTAGGCTGACCGAGGTTTTGAGCATATTTGTCGTCAGGTGTTTGCACAGGCCCGAGCCCAACCGGCGGCACCGTCGGCGTCGCAGTAGGACCATACGAAGACAAGCCTGGTCGTGCCCCAGGAGGTCCGTATCCTGGTCTTTCAGGCCCTCTAGGCCCTTGAGGTCCAGGAGTAGCACTCATCGGTGCAACACTACCTAGTCGAGAAGGAGGAAGAGACGCACCAGAGTTGGCGTAAGCATGTGCCGGCCCGGGTCCAGGTCCAGGTGCAGGTCTCATATTCGGCCCCGCGCCTGGCCGTTGCGAAAAGCTGCGTTGAGAAGCTGCTGTACCAGGGCGTTGTGGAGGCATGCCAGGCTCTACACGCGGTAATGACGGTGCAGGCGAGGCACTGCGGTCGTAACCCATATCGGCCGCGGCGCTTATCAGCGGAGCGCGCACAGAGTAGTTGGACCCCATTGTCCCAGTACGAGCGTGTGATCTTCCTCTCTCCAAGTTGCTCAGTTCAATGCCACCGGGGGAGCTGGGCCGCGAAGCATACGGTGGCAGGGTGCCGCCTGTATCTGTGCGAGCCAGAGAAGGCATCTCTGGTAGATTGTCCTCTTTGGCAAGACCAATGTCCGGCAGAGTAGCAGCTCGGTGGAGCTCCGGCTTTTCGCCAAACATCCTGGCGGCTTTTGCGTCGGCTTTCATCTGCTTGGCCTGATTCTTTGCCAAGGCCTTGTTGACCTTTTTGGTAACAATCTTCAAGATCGCCTTGTTGACCTTCCTCTCACAGTATCCAGTGAGCCCTCCATCGGCGCGAGGAATCCAGTGGAAGAGGAAGAAGACGTAGAAGATAACGGCAGTTAGAAGAAAAATAGCGGCAAACGCCCATATCACAAAGGTAAAGGCCATGCCGGACAAGATGGCCGCCTGGCGAGCATCTTCTTCAGCCAAGGCCTTGACGCGGTCAAAAAAGCCGGTGAATACCTTGTCGACGGAATGAGCATCGGTAGCGAGTTTTGCTTCATAGACGGATTTGAGAGTGAACGCGTTGATAACCTGACGAGGACCTGAGCAGACGAGGACACGAATCCACGCTATTGGGCAGAGTTAGAGCACGCCAAAAAGAAGGAAGGGAAAAAAAAAAAAAAAAAAAAAAAAAAAAGAGACAAAACAATAACAAAAGTGTGTGTAGAGAGATGAAACGTACATTTGAAGCTGAAATAAGTAAAGAGAGCAATATACTCTGCGCCTTTCTTACTCTTTGTCAGCGACGCAAAGACGAGGAACCTTCGCCATCCCTGGCCACCATTTCCAACGCGGATAGACTCCCAGCGAACAGCCAAGTTATCCATGTAACATTCGGCAACATTCCCACGCTTCATGACGCGAATGGCGCGAACCGCTTCGAATGCAAGGTTGATAAAAGAGAGGATGATGCAGATGGTAAAGATCCACTTGGAGACGTCAAACGATATGGCAGGCTCAATGGCGGAACTCCAGCGGTTAAAGGCGAGGAGCTGGTAGGCGGTGAAGCTGTCAACTGAATAGACGGCAATGGACAAGAGGAGGGAGAACCACAGGTAGCCGTAGGCAAAGGGCGCACCGCAGCCGCCGGCCTTGAAGTCTTGGAGGTTGATGTAGTCCCATTTCTGGTCGGCAAACTCGCGAGTCTGCTTTTTACGATTTCCACAGCATCCCATTGTGTCGGCATTAATCGGGCCAGCCGTGCGTTAAAATAAAGGTATCGTCGTAGTCGTAGTAGTTGTTGTAGTACTGGCACTCGTTTTCAGTGTCGAGTTCAGGGCCGCGTCTTTGTCAGCGAGTGTAATTGTGTCTTCGGCCTGCCGTCAACACGAGTCGCTCTTCGCCTGCGAAGGTACGACAGATGCCCGGGATGCGGGCTTTTTGTGCGTTGATTGCAATCGATGATTTTATTATATCGTGTTGGTAGTCCCTCACAATGGCGCGTTGTGGTCGGAGGGGATGGTTGTCGACAAGTCTTAGTTGGTAAATAACATTTCGATTCCGACACTTCCGCCAGCAAATCGAGGTGCTGCTTTGTTTTTTTTTAAAGGTGTCGAGTCGTCTTGCGAAAGCGACGAGGTGAATAAGGAAAACGAGAATGGACAAGCAAACGGAGTGAATAGACCGGCGCGACTAGAGATGGCAGCCGGTGAGCTGGAATGAATGAAGGCCCGGTTTAGACAGAGCAGTAGCGCCAATACAGTCGTGTGCGCCGCATCTAGAAGGACGAGAGCAGTAAACCAGGCGCAAAATGGGAGTTTGCGTGGCAAGTTGATGCCAGGTAATGGATGGGCTGGGGAGAAATGGAATGCAATGCAATGCAATGGGCGAGAAGTGGATGGGGACCGCTGGATGCCGGCGACCGAGAGCGTATCGTACGGGGTATACAGCCAGGGGTTTCACAGTCGACTCCCTGCAAACCAGTGCCGGAGCCGTAACAAAAAGGCGCTAAAACCCGCCATAATAACATGGATGGAGTTGAATGAGAGACAGCGATCACACGCATTTGCGGAGTCCCCTGCAGCGCTCCAGTGAACTGTTAGCGCAAGGTACACGCAGTTATTACGCTGGTGCCACAGGGCAGAAGGGCCACTGAGATGCTGCCCCTCTCACCCACAAGCGGGGACATCGTGGCCCACCAAACCGTGCAGACAGAGAGAGAGTCAGGGGTTCCAGATTCTGATTGGCCCATGAGGGCAAAGTCGCCCACCAAGCTACAGCCGTTTGGGCCGCCCACCAATTCCAGGGCGAGGCTAAAATAACGCCGGGCGCCCGTTTTTTGCTTGGCTTGGCTTGGGGCTCTCTGTTCTTGGGGCGGCGACAATACGAGTACTGCTGATAGGCTGACATTCAGCGTGAATTACAGTAAGAATGCAGCAGGTAGTCTGCTAGGCTGGAATAAACAGGCTAAAGATAATACCCACTACTTACTCCTAACGCAGTCATGACGGATCCTTGCTGTACTGCGAATCCCTCATGCTGCCTCCCGACGCTTTCCGGTTTCAGAAAGTACCCCGGGGCTCCAATCTCGCGGTGTGGCTTCATCACCGGTTCACTCAGCAAATTACACCGGCAATGGCGACACAATCCCCGTCTATGCTTCACTTAAACATCGAATCAGTCATATTTAAGCCACTGATAAATCTCAAGCTCTGTATTATCATACATACAGTTCAGTTACTCACGCCATGGTCCCATCAGATCTGCAGCCTTCGGGCGCCTGTCAAACTGAAACGGGCTTGGCTTACCACACCCAGAAATGACGCCATGTGTGTCTCTTTTCGTATGTACATATGTATCAAAGTCGCCTCGTAGCCAAGCTTCGATCCCGGGTTTTGTATTTCCGAAACTACTCTTTGTATTACGAAAATGTCATCGCTGCGTGTATTACATGGTACCATAACTAGAAACACGGTACTATGCTCGTAAGTTTCTTTTCCCCAAAACTCCTTATCCACCATCCATCAAACCCATCATCATGACTTTTGCGTCTTCAAATACATGAATCTCATACCCGCCTCCGCTTGCCGGCATATACTGCACCTTGACATCGCTTCCCACCAATTCTGCAATTTGCTTGCCCGTAGCCATAGCCGCCCGGTCACTGACTTCCACCAACAGCGGCCGCACAAGCGCCGCAACGCCCAATACGCTGTGCCCACGTACCTGCACACGGTTCGCAACCACAACCGCCACAACATTCGCCGCAAGCTGCACCGCCATGGTGAGCACCAGAATAAGGTGCACATACTCCATTTTCTTCACCTGCAGCACCACCCCGCGCTGTGGCACCATGCCGCGGCGGTCCATGTTGGGGTTGGCCTGCGCCGCGGCGGCTACCACGTTGATGGAGAAGCGCGCCAACTGCATAGCCATTTGGTCGCCGTCGCCGTCCACAAATGCGCCAAAGTACGAGCCCTGCGGGTAACTCTGGAACTGGTACGCCTTGGTTGCGTTTGAGGTTGGGTCTATTTGTGTCGAGCCGTAGCCTTGTAGTGCGATGGCGGGTGGTACAAACTGCGTCAGGTTCGCGCCGAGCTCGTGCTCTGGTATCACGGCGTTGACGACGCGGCCAATGCTCACGTCGCACTCGTAGAACCACGCTGTGTTATTGGAGGATGCTTCAAACACCTCGACAAATGCCCAAGTTGCGTTGGCGCCGGTGTCCGGATCGTGCATGTACGTCGTCTGCGTGTCACCGTTGGCCACTGGTAGTTCTACCACGGCGTCTCCTTCGGGATATCGAACGGTTATGTTGAAAACTGTTCCGTTGGCTCCCTTCACAACCGGAAAGCTGCTGCAGCTTGCAGTTGTGGCCACTGTACGGTTCGTGGCCACTTGGCCTTGGTACTTAGCACTACTTACCGTGCCTTCGTAAAAGACGTATAGAAAGGATAGATTGTCCTCGTCGCGATATACAAGCGGGTTGTCCGGGTTAAAGATGGTTCCCGGCACGGGTATTTTTTGAACCACGTCATCGTCAGCGGCTTGTCCAACAAGGCCGAATCTATTATCCACCGGGTTAGTAACATCGTCTGCGAAATTCAGAACTTTATTGCGTACGTATTTGCCGTGTATCGCTTCGCATTGAGTGTCTGCGCTCCTTGTTTATCCTTTGATAGCACTCTTCCGGTTTCCAATGTAGAGAGGTCAGGTATAGCGACCATGCCTGGCTTGGTGATGGCAAACGAGTCTGCAGGGTCTATATTGTACGTTACTCCCAGCAGAGCGAGGGCAATTTGGGACGCCTAGACATATGCTTTAGAACGGAAACGCCTTAAAAGTCTGTAACTCTACTTACAATGTTGAGTCCGACAAAGCTCAAGACAAAAATTTGGATAGCCATGTGCCGTGTAGTCCATCCTAGCCGGAGCATATACGCGAATTGGTGACTATTCATAATCAAATCGGCCTTTTCGACATCGCAAGTCAGCCATCATCGATTCATAGAGCAAGGTAACTGTTAAGGACAAAGAATATTCTCACCTCTCGAGGAGAATACTTGCGCCTACTCAAGATCCACCATCGTAGCTCGCCCGCATTCGCAGACAACGAAGCAGCAATATTCAGACCAAGAGCAATCGTAAGCGCAATAATGAGTGTATTAAACTCCTTCTTTTTCCTCGCCAGCATCGCACGCCGGTTAGAATAACTATACAAAATGGCGTAGATGGCTGCACACAGCGCCGCCGTCACCAGCCATCTGGCCAGGTTGTGGCTGAGGAGCTTGAAGAATTGTTTCCGTTGGTGGAACCGCTCATATGAATAGCTCTTGTCACGCCGCCGCCGGTGACTGGCGTATGAAGAAGCCATGGCGAAACCCTATTGTGCAAAAGCACTCGTTTGCACAGGAGACGATAACGTATCCGAAATACTATTTGAGTTAATAATTTTGCCTAAATCATCTCATCCACGTCAGCTGTGGAAAACCTTTCTGGGGCTCGGGATCCGCGAGACTAGACTCATTGCGGTCTAAAGTTTATTATCGCTGCCGCGCAAAACTTCAGCATAGCCTCGGTCGGTAAGGCTTCGTTCTAGTTCAGTCCACTTCGGTTCCGCGGGGACCGGCACTTGTTCCTGGCGACTATTCGCGCCTGACATGTGTGCTGTGGTACGGAGTACATATTACATGTATGAATCATGTGTGGTTTAGTACCGATATTGATCGGCTGTCATCTACATTGTCCTTTTCGGGCGAATGACAGCCTTGCGACTTGAAGAACAGCGCCGGTACAAGTGCTGTTGTACTATGTTTTTGCAGTCGCTGATGTTTATTTGCTTTACTCTGCTCTCTGATTTCAGTACAGGTAAAAATCTGTGCTATTAAATATGATTATATGTCGAGTAGTACTCAGCAAACCCCAGCGTCTGAATTGGCAATCCCGCTGACGGATGGACCCGACGAAAGAGGTTTAGCGTCGTCGAGCCCTTCGCAGGCCGGGGACCCCATTGTCAACACCAACCGTCCGACATCATAGCTCAACCAGCAACGTCACACCAAAATCTCTGCGTCACGCAGCCAATCTGCCGCAAATTGCACCCGCTCTCCTCGTCCCCGCAGGCAGATACTACGTCGCAATACGTCAGCGTCGCCATCGTCAGCGTTTCAACCTCCAAACTCATCAATCCACATCAGGCTCAGCGTCCAAAAACCTGCTCGAAAATCCCCAATTAAACACACCTGTATGCACCGTCGCTGCCAAACAGCAACAACCATACAAAAACCCCTCCCCAACAATGGCGGCCACAGCTCCGGCCACGCCTCTCCTCTTAACAAAGCGCCTCAACGCCTTTCTACATGCAAACCAAAGCCCGCAGCTACCAACCCTCCTCCTCACAACTTCCCACGGCAAGCTCCTCGCGCACGCGAGCTCCCAGCCCGTCTCCGCCCTGCGCACACACAGCACCGTCGCCGCCTCGCTGCTGTCCATCCACACCTCTTCCTCCGTCGCTCTGCCTTCTGCGCTCCCCGGCACAGCGACTCCAGATCCCATTAGCAGCTCGCCGCCTTCTCATGATGACAACAAAGATGACGACGAAGCTACCGCTCGAGGCACAGACGATGAAGCCGACCAGCAGCAGCAACAACAACAACAGCAGCAGCAGCAAGCGAACCAAATTACGCCCGCCAACACAGCAACAACAACAGTCAAGCAGCGCAAACCCTCGCACGATTCGGTAAAACCAGTCACGATAACCGTCCAACTAAGCGGCGGCACCTTGATAATCCGACGCCTAAAATGCGGCCTCCTCTTTGTCTGCGTCGGCCCGTCAGCGCACGACGCCAATCAATCTCCTGCCTCTCTTCCTCTTCCTCCTAATATTCACGCCGCCGACGCCGGAACCAGCACCAGCAGCGAAAGCGGCAACAACAACAACAGTAATAACCACAGCAGCAACACCAACAACAACGGCGGCGCAACCGTGACAGCCAGCAGCGACGCAGAGAGCCTCAGGAGCGCACAGACGAGCACAAGCTTGGATGGCGCGGTGGCTACGTCAGTGGTTGCGATGCGCAAGCATGCGAATGAGTTGGCGCGGTGGCTGGATGAGAAGCTTGGCTTGTTGACTGTGCCAGATGATGGGGCTATTTTTGGGTGAGGGAGAAGGAGCGGGCAAACAGACGCAGGAGCTTAGAAACACGCGGGATTTTGTTTCTTCATGATTTCTTCTTCTTCCTTTTTTTGCGGTCGGATCATCAGCGTTTTTCGGGGCATATTGTGGCGTTTTGCGACGGTGTTGGATTCAGAAAGGACCTGAGTTATACTTCGTTTCTATTATATGAGCAGACCCGTGTTTATTAGTACATCCAGATCTGTTCTTTGTACTTACATTTACCAAGACGTTAAATATTCATTTACATACCATATTGGCCAATTTGATGTCTGATGAACAATTTTGTATGTAAATTATTACAAGTGCTATATAGTATGTGTACAATACGGCCGCTTCACGACATTCCGCCTATCCAGAGAATACCTTCTTACCGCTTTCATTAACAGAAAATTAGAGTCGAGGGGACGAAAACAACAGCTTCCCAGGTTAAGAAAAAAACAGTTGGTAGAAAACGCCCGGCAATGCAATACAGTAAAGAAAGAAAATAAGGGCTCAAGTCATACTGTCTTGGCTGTCACAAAGCAGCATCTCCTTGTCTACTCAATACTCATGCGCATAATGGCATCGTGGGTATCCACCATGCCTTGCAACCCAACTCGGCCTTTGCCGTTGACTCGGTTGCCCGAGTTGGATTGGTTTCCAGAGGTCCCGCCCATGCTTCCCGATTCGCTTTGGGCGCTGCTACCTCCAGCTTTGTCACCACCAGTGCTCTCTGGCCTCGAGCTGGGGCCCCAAGCGATGTTGTCGCGCTGCATTGGGCTTTGTAAGCCAGGCGAGTTGTGAGCGCTAAGTCCTGGACTGACAGCTCGACGTTTGAAGCTGATGGGGTCGAGATCATCGTCTCGACGACGCTTTGTGTTGATGCGCCGAGTAATTTCCGCTGCTGTAGGTAGCTGGGAGCCTCCATTGTTCTGCGACGACTGTCGTTGGTAAGCTAGAGTCTATAAATAAGAAGAAATCACAACACAAACCTGAAAGTTGGAGTTTGTCCCCACAGATGGCGAGTCCATACCGGCATCCTCGCTGATGCCAGATGACGAGCCACGCGGCATAAAGCTTGGTGGGAACGCTGGTGGAGGAGGTGAATTCCGCGTGCCACCGACACTGCTGCACTCGGAAAATGTATCCCAGAATGCTTTGCCCTTGGAGTTTTTGTGTGCCTGCTGCTTGAAGCTGCTAGACAGCCCCATGGACAAATCACCCATCATGTCTTCTTCCTGCATGTCATCCAGAGAGTCGTGGTTTGTGAGGTTTGGTGATGACAATGCTGTGGCTGGCGCTGGCATTTCCAAGCTTCCTGTGCTTGGTCGCGGTTCTCGGTCAACGTCGCTCTCGCGAACTTGCTTGACAACTTCAGCCTCTCGGCGAAACTCGGTTTCTGCCGGTGCACCCTCCTCTGCAAGTGCTGCTCTTATTCGTGCAAAAGTCTTTGTTTTGGGCTGTGATAGTAACAGTTAGCGTATGATGTGCACCATGTTCAAATGTGTTCAACTGACCAGTAGATTACCACGTCGAGTAACAACTCTGCGTGTCACATTCGGCTGCCCATCTCCAGATTGCCCGTCCGCGTCACTGAGTGACCTTCCACTCTCTTCAGGATCACCGCCCGAAATTTGAAGCTGATTCGCTTGCCAGCTAATACTCTCTCTTCTAGGGCGGCTGGCGCTGCTTGGTGGCGACTTGGACAGGGAAGCTGCCGCCATGCTAAATCCCAATCCAAGCGGTCCCCGCTTCCGCTTATGATGCTTCCGTGGTCGCTGCCTCTGCTGAAAGCTGGCCAAGCTACCCATTGCGGGGGAACCAAAAGGGTTTCCAAGACCACTAGGTCCTGATCTTGAAACCTGTGGTGTTGTAACGTACGCTTCCTCCGTGTCTTCTTCCATGAGGTCACCGTCGTCAGAGGAGCTGGACGAATCCGAACCAACAGCTTGGGTACTACCCAACGAGCTGCTTATGTTCAGCTTCTCCTGATTGCCCATTATAGACCACAGAGACGTCGAGGTATTTTCAGGGCCTCCATAGTCCCCTCTTCTACCGGGGATATTCATCCCTCGGCCTCCAACAGTCGGTGACGACTCGGGGGAGGACTCTGCCAGCGTGGAGTGGTGTAGACTCGTAGCGGCTCTCGAGAAATCGAGCCCACGCGATCGACGGGGAAGAATATTGGTAGGTGAAGCGTATATCTGCGCCTGGTCGAGCTTGGGAGAGAGCGGTGCAGGCTTGACATAAGCACTGGCAGCCGCAGGCGGAGGAGTAAAGTCGCGAGAGCGTTGCATGTGCAGGGACAAGCCAGGAGGATTGGGGCGTGTCGGCGTCAAGGGCGGCGCAGAGGGCGGGACGTCGATGTCGTCCTTGGAAGTCCTCCTTGATGCTTCCTTGATGTGAGGAGATGGAGACAGCTTTGGTGCAGTTCCTCCTCCATCCGACATGGACCTCGACTTTGTCAAAGGCGACTTGCCGAGTTGGGCAGCGGTGGAGGACTCCGTGCCTTCTGAGTCGCGTCTATCAGGACCAATGTCCATGGCTTCAGGCAACGGTACAGGGTGTAAATATTTAGTGTATAGGGTTATATAAAGGCTGAATAGTATTGTTTGGCTTCGAAAACTGTTGTAGCGGGCTTGCAGGGCGGCTGCTTTCGCGGCTCGTTTTCGACGACGCGCTTCGAAGGTTGGCTGTGAGAGCTGCCAGCAATCGACGGCGCAGCAGCTCAACGACGAGCCCAGGCAGCGGCAGCCATCGAAAGACCAAACAAGGTCTGGCAGCAAGATCGAATGTTTTATAAAACGGCGACGGCAGAGTCCTTCACGCTGGGGCAAAAGGTGAAGCACAGATTGCAAAAAAAGAAAATGTGTTGCTTGCGCTTTAACACCCCCGCGACGGATCAGATGGTTCAAGCTGGACGGGTTGGCGTAACACGGGCGCCGAAAGGTTTATGACATTGGCCGAGTGGCGGCAGAGCTACGGGGGTTAGCGCGCTGTCATTGGCTTGGGACAGCACCCACAACGTCCCTGTCAGTCGCCGTGGCTGCGAAAAGTGACAAACAGTGGCCAATAGCTGCGATCTGTAGCACTTAAACATTCTGCCGAACGACTCTTCTAACTTGTACGAAGATTGTCGCCATGGACATGTCTAACGTAGTTTCCGGTGATTTGTAGTGATGCTGTGATATGGATTGCGTCTCTCTTGCATATCGATATAGCTGCTTTGGGCCTATTCTCTACTTTCTCGTAAACGTTACGACTCTACACCTATATGCTTCGTCAGTTTACGGAAACCGTACAATCCACCAAGCTTCGTGAAACAACTATATCGACCAATTTAGAAAAAGAAAATGCATACACGCTTACACAGCATAACGTCATGCTCCAACATCTGGCCGAGCATAGGAATTTCGCTACTAGGTACTAGGTAACCCCTAAAGCCGGCCCCACGTTTTCCTTCGGGCCGGACGGAGCTTGAAGCAGCTTCATGACGGCGGGGTGGCGGGGTATGACGCGACACATTTTCCAAGCTCATCAAACAAACACCACCCACGCCGTATCCTCATGAGCGCTTTGAGAGCTGTGCAGAGACTGCGACTTGTTCAAAACACACTCAAGCATCCGAGAACTTCTCCCGTTTCTCCAATCACCGGTCTGTGAAGTCTGTCAAGAGCTTCAGCTGCTGCATTCAGCTCACACAACACAACAGGAACATCTGCCCGATTCGCGACAATGGCGACAACCACCGATACCAGCAAATATAAGCTCAACCACTCCATGTAAGTTGCTACTTTTGTATTTGTTCAAGTCCCGGCTAATCCAATTCGTAAAGGATCCGGGTCAAGGACCCCAAGGAGTCGGGTAAGTGCACAATTATCAGGCTCTTTCGTAAGCCCTCGCAGCTAATCCGTCCTCGTGGCTTAGTCAAATTCTACGAATTCCTCGGCATGAGCCTCATCAAGAAGATTGAGAACCCCGAGGCCAAGTTTGACCTGTACTTCATGGCCTACAACGGCCCGAAGGCCGTCTCCCATGGAAACTCGTTTGTCGACCGTGAAGGCGTCGTTGAGCTGACGCACAACTATGGCACTGAAAACGACGCCAGCTTCAAGTACCACAATGGCAATGACCAGCCGCAGGGCTTCGGCCACACTTGTATCAGCGTCGACAACATCCAGGCTGCGTGCAAGCGTCTCGAAGATGCGGGATACAAGTTCCAGAAGAAGCTCACCGACGGCCGCATGAGGCACATTGCCTTTGCCCTTGACCCCGACGGCTACTGGGTCGAAATTATTGGCCAGAAGCCCGTGGAGGAGACGGAGAACGTTACCGAGACTGATCAGGATACCTATCGCATGGTAAGTAGTGGTACCCCCCAGACTAATACCTAAAAGAATAAAATACTCACGGAATATAGAACCACACCATGCTCCGCGTCAAAGACATTGAAAAGTCTCTCAAGTTCTACCAGGATACCCTCGGCATGAGCCTTGTCCGCCAGCATGAGGCCGCAGCTGCGGGTTTCAACCTCTACTTCTTGGCATACCCGGCTTCCCAGGGTCTTCCTACCGAGAACACCACCAGCCAGCGCGAGGGACTCCTGGAGCTTACCTGGAACTATGGCACCGAAAAGGACGAGGAGTTCAAGTACCACAACGGCAACGACAAGCCGCAAGGGTTTGGCCACATTTGTAAGTTTGAAAATGGGCGGTGTGAGGGGAGGTATAAAAAAAAAAAAGGGGGTTGATGCTGATGAATTGAAATAGGTATTTCAGTCGACGATCTCGACGCCGCGTGCGAGCGGTTTGAAACGCTCAAGTGTAGCTGGAAGAAGAGGCTGACGGATGGGCGCATGAAGAACATTGCGTTCCTGTTGGACCCTGATGGTTACTGGATTGAAGTGGTCCAGAACGACCGCTACGGTAGCAAGTACACGGTCTAAACCCGAATAGGGAGCTGTGGAATAGCTAGGTTATGCCAAGTAAATTCTTAAATTGAACCTTTTATTTTTCTTTTATTTTTTTGAAATTCTCTTGTTGTATTTTAATGCCGGCAGTTGCCGGTTTGTTAATGAGCCACTTTGTACTCAGATTGTCCAACCTTGTATGTTCAGTGGATGTGTACGGCAATTCGCTTTGCGCGGTGAAAAGATATTTCCGACAACAAAACATTATCAGTAATTAACAAGAGAATGATTGAGTACTGTATGGCCCGAGAGACGAAAGCTATATATATTCCGGCGCTTTACATCGTTCGGTATGACGTCGTTGCCGTCCATCGCCAATTGTATGCAGGGTAGCGATAAGTGCTCCTACTGCAACAGCAACACTACACAGATCGCGGCTCGTCGAAAGCCCATTGCAACGAAAACATTTTAGCCTCGAGATTGATAAATTTGAAACACTCACTCCATTACTCAATACTTTCTACATAGCCAGCTTCCACAAAGTATTTCCGCCCTGACGACCGTCACCATATGGGGTCCGAGTGGTGGCGATCCAGCGAGCCAATTGGCCCCAATATCTTGAGCCGGCCGGCACTTAGAGAAGCAGCCCCCACGGGCTGCGCACCATGATGGCATCAAATCAAAACCGAGCGACGATTAAAACGTGGGATTTTGTTTGCTAATAAGTAAGAACGCATAAAAGCGGCTTTTGTACTCCGTAAACTACTCGTATGCAATTCTCCCCCTCTTCTTGTCCACTCTGCGCGTATTTGCGGGCAATTCTAAAGAAAACACCCCACAGTGGATATCTGTGATGCTGTGCCTGGTGATGACGTGAAGTAAAAAAACTGAAGCAGGGGAAAAGAGAAAAACATTGGCGGAGAGATTGGACATTGTGGGAACTCTATGCTACTTGGATTAACACAATACTTTTCCTTTGTTACTAGACAACCCCCCTCTGCAGAATATACGTAAGGCAAAAGCGGACACAAACAGATTGACAGACAGAGACGCAGCCACACCAAGTACGGAATGTCTACCTAGTTACTGATCTTCGGAAAGAAAGAAAACACGCAATTCGCTTCTACCTTCCGCAATAAAACTGCTCAAGCAAGCCTTCCAGATTCACATGATTTTTCATTGGCTCTACCACAAAAGCCGTTAAAGGGAGAGGCGTAAACCTTGCTCGTTCGTCCAACCAAGTCCCCTCCCCATCCGCAAGCGGCATTTCCAACTACCTAATTACCCCTCCACAATGTGACGGCATACTCTTACATAGGTAGCAAAAGTCTCACCGGCCTTCGTGCGTGCGTGCGTGCTTTTCATGGCTGCATCGGAGTCAGCCTCTCCAAGAACACGGCGCTGTGATTTGCCCTAGATTAGCATACATACTGCACTGCACTGGCTGAAGCTGACCAAAGAGGCGCGACATCTCAAATGTACCAAAAAGCATGCTACGTGACGTCTCTTCCCCCCTCCCGGCGTCTTAATGCGCATGCAGCCACACCCTGCTAAGCACGCCGGGCGGCACCAGCTTTTTACCCCACGTCACCCCGTCTCCAATTACATGGGCGATCTCACCGGAAGAGGGGCAGCTTTTGGCCTGGTTCTGCTCTTCCAAAGGGCGTTACGGCATCCAGCATCATTGGGGGGCGTGCCGGAAGAAAATGTGCTGTACGAGCAGTAAAAAGAAGCTGCCCGTGTCTATTCATTGGGCTGCCGCCCATCCGGGTGAGGGAGCGAGCGGGCCATTTGCTCTGGTTGTATTTATTTTCTTTATTTAACTAGTTAACCCCCCCATCTTGTCCATTGACGCGGCCCCCTTTGACCTTTTACCTCTTTTTCTCCCGTATTACGTTCTTGTTTCTTTCCAAGGCCTGCTTCTTCCATAGCAGCAGTCCCTGCCGCGTTCTGAACATCATGCCTCCCAGTGCCACTGTCGACTCGGCGTCGTCGCCCACTTCTGCTTCCGAAGCGCGGCCCCGCATCCTCGTCCCGGAAAAGGTCTCCCAGGACGGCCTGGCCCTGCTGACTCCACACTTTGACGTTGATGTCAAGACGGGAGTCACGCCTGAAGAGCTGTTGAACATCATTCCGGGATACCAGGGCCTCATTGTGCGGTCCGAGACCAAGGTCACAAAAGAGGTATTCCAGGCCGGGAAGCGGCTGAGAGTCGTTGCCCGCGCTGGCGTCGGCGTTGACAACATTGATGTCCCTGCAGCCACAGCCCAGGGTGTCATTGTAATCAATTCTCCCGCCGGCAACATTGTTGCTGCTGCCGAACATACTGTTACGCTTTTACTCGCTACAGCTAGAAACATTGGCCGCGCCGATGGCTCTGTCAAGCAAGGTCTGTGGGAGCGCAGCAAGCTCGTCGGTGTCGAAGTTAGCCGCAAGACACTCGGCATTGTCGGACTCGGCAAGGTCGGTATGAATGTTGCCCGCATGGCCAAGGGTTTGGGCATGAAGGTTATTGCAGTTGATCCCTATGCAAGCCCCGAGATGGCCAAGCAAGCTGGTGTTGAGCTGGCACCAGGCCTGCAAGATATTCTCTCGGATGTTGACTTTCTCACCATTCACACGCCGCTGCTTGCGACCACCATGGACCTGATTGGCGAAAACGAACTGCAAAAGATGAAGAAAACTGCACGCGTGCTCAACGTCGCCCGCGGAGGCGTTTACAACGAAGCCGCCCTGCTCAAGGGCCTCAACGAAGGCTGGATCGCCGGCGCCGGCCTCGACGTCTTTACATCTGAACCTCCCGCCGCCGACTCGGTAGCCGCCGAGCTAGCCAAGCATTCCAAGGTTGTTTCGACACCTCATCTCGGCGCCTCGACCGTCGAAGCCCAAGAAAACGTCTCCATGGACGTATGTACTCAGGTCGTCGAGATTCTCCGTGGCGGCCTGCCGACAAGTGCTGTCAACGCGCCCATCATCCTGCCCGAGCAGTATCGCAAGCTTCAACACACGGTCGAGCTGGTTGAGAAAATGGGCCGGCTGTACACGCAGCACTTTGCGCGAAACAAGGTCAACATGATCGGCGGCCGCAAGTTTGAGCTCGTCTACCACGGTGATCTTGCCGGCTTGCCCAACACGAAGCCGCTACTGGCGGCACTGGTTAAGGGCCTAGTAGCCTCCTTTAGCGATTCGTACATCAACATTGTCAACGCGACGCTGATTGCCAAAGAAAAGGGCATCTCCATCAGCGAGACGCATGCTCACGACTCCAAGGAGCAGACATATGCCAACCTCGTCACGCTCAAGTCGTATCCGACGCACACTGGCTCCAAGGGCGTGCAAGTCATTGAGGGCTACGCATCCAACAAGCGCGTGTACATTTCGAAACTCGACAAGTTTAATGCCACGTTTAACCCGCACGGCACCCTCATTATTCTGCACAACTACGACGAGCCGGGAAAGATTGGCGGCGTCGGCATGGTGCTTGGCTCGCATGGCATCAATATCCGCTTCATGCAGGTTGCCAGTCTGGCGGCAGATCAGTGGACGCCCGTCCAGGGTGCTGCAGCAGGTGAATCGACGCCTGATCCGCTGCAAGACCAACGGGGCGATGAGGCGCTGATGATTCTGGGAGTAGATGGGAATGTAGATAAAAAAGTTTTGGATGATTTGTGCAAGGCGGAAGGGGTTTTAGATGTCAGCCTGGTAGAGCTATAAATGCTGTGACGGTGACGGTGACGGTGACAGAATGATGGGAGTTTTGAATTGAAATACAAGCGATGATATGCCAGCGAGTTTTACATGTCGATACGTAATGAAAGACTATCTGACAGGACTGATAGCCTCTGCTCTTGCCCATAGTCCGACTGCTAAGTACAGCTGCTTACGGATATGAAAAAAAAACATTCCAAATAATCTCTCTTCCCCCCTCTCTCTTGATAATAATACCAGTACCAAGGTAATCCCTCCTTGGTTCTTGACCAGACTTCACTTATAGCGCCCTCAGTGGACCAGACCGGTCAGAACTTGGTAACGGGCCCTGCCACAGCGGGCTGTCGTGGACCCTGCAATGAGGGACCTGGCGCCCGGCCTGGCCAATCGTCGCTCCGAAACCTCTCGACATGTCGGCCGATGCCAGCCACAACCCAGGCAAATCGCTGCAAGGAATTGGTGGCAGCCCCACTGAAACTATCGCCCCATCACGGATTTGGTGCAGCGCACTGCCCTGAAGCTCCAGTGAGTGGCCCAATCCAGACTCTCACAGGCGGAGCTCTTATTTTTTTTTCCTTTCTTGGCCCTTCTCGTCGAACTGTGCACCGTGATATCTCTCTCTCTCTTCTTTTCCCGGTTGTCTTGTGACATAGCGACCACGCTTTCGTTCGCCAATCTGGCATACTTGCCCAACGATATATTATTACCCTCCCGCCAAAGACCACTGCTGTCGCACTGAGCTTACCCGTAGCTTGTCTCGGCTCGTGCCCTCCCCGGTGTCCATACACCCTCCCGGATTCGGCTGTTGGTAGAAACGCTGCGACCGACGCATCCGACGCAACATCCATACTCGAACTCGTTTATCCATCACTTGGCGATCTAACAAACGGAACAATATCGAATATCCATCTTTGAAATCTCCCCCGAATCGAAATCTACTGCAAAACCCTACAGTATGCGCAGCTCTGGGGCGGCTGGTGGTGTCGCCAGCTTGCGTCCTGCCGTCCTCGGCATGGCGCGCATTATTGGCTTGGGACTGTCGTCTGTATCTGCAGCCCCTCTGGTGGCTCGTGAAGACGCCGGAGATGAACTTGATAAAACCCCGGTTTGGGTGCTTGGTGTCGCCTCCATGGCCCTCGTGCTGCTTGGTGGTGCCTTTGCCGGTTTGACCATCGCGTACGTTGGGACGACGGACACGTGTGGCTTACAATCCTCTGCTAACAGTTTAATACAGTTTGATGGGACAAGACAGCATCTATTTGCAGGTTGTCTCTGGTGATCCGACCGAGCCGCAGCACAAGAATGCAAAGCGCGTTCTCAAATTGCTCGACAATGGCAAGCACTGGGTGTTGGTGACGCTGTTGCTGGCCAACGTCATTGTGAACGAGTCGCTGCCCGTCGTTCTTGACCGCACCCTTGGCGGTGGCGTTGCTGCCGTCGTTGGCAGTACCATCTTGATTGGTGCGCCCCTGCAAAATTCGAATGTTTCAAAATAAAATATGCTGATCAAAGAATATAGTCATCTTCGGTGAAATTGTCCCCCAATCGATTTGCGTCCGATTCGGCCTGCCGATTGGCGGCTACATGTCGAAACCCGTCCTCGCCCTCATGTACCTGCTTGGACCCGTCGCCTACCCTACCGCAAAGCTCCTCGATTGGATCCTCGGCGAAGATCACGGCACCGTGTACAAAAAGAGTGGCCTCAAGACGTTGGTGACGCTGCACAAGTCTCTTGGTGATCTCTCGGAGCGCCTCAACCAAGATGAGGTCACCATCATTACTGCAGTGTTGGACCTCAAGGCTAAGCCGGTTTCCGAAGTCATGACGCCCATGGTAGATGTCTACACCCTGGCCGAGGATCACATCCTTGACGAAAAGACTATTGACAATATTCTCTCGTCTGGCTACTCTCGAATCCCCATCTACCGCTCTGGCATGCCTACCGACTTTGTCGGTATGCTTCTTGTCAAGACGTTGATTACGTATGATCCTGAAGATCGAATTCCCGTTCGCGATGTTCCTCTTGGTGCCATTGTGGAGACGCGCCCGGAAACGAGTTGCCTGGACATCATCAACTTTTTCCAGGAGGGCAAGTCGCATTTGGTCCTGGTTTCGGCCGACCCTGGCTCGGACCATGGCGCTGTCGGTGTTGTCACCCTGGAGGATGTTATTGAAGAGCTGATTGGAGAGTAAGTTTGCTGTGAAACCGAATAGAGATCTGACACTAACCATTGTCAGGGAAATTGTCGACGAATCGGACGTATACGTCGACGTTCACAAGGCTATTCGACGCCTAACGCCCGCCCCTCGAGCTCGATGCAGTCATGTCGATGCTACTGCTGCCGCGGGAACTGCCGGTACTGCTGTGGCCGCTAGGAAGACGGTTGACGGAACAGAATTTATCAACACGATGGAATCGGCCGAGGGCACACAGCTCAAGGTCGGCTCTCTTGGTGCTCTTAGTGACAATGCTGGGGAAGTTGCGTACCGGCCCAAGACTGCTGTTTTCATGAAGCGACGTGGCTCGGCTGGTCCGGATGGTCGACCCGAGGGACCTATTCCGGTCAAGGCATCACTGAACGAGATGAGGCAGAGTCTGCGATTGGGACCTGCAAACAGCGCGGCCCACCCGCGCAGTGCGAGGAACAATGTGTTTAAGATCAAGCAGGGCTTGACGCGCACCACCACACAGGGATCGATTCCCGAAAATCAAACCGCCGGCCAAGGTGAAGTGGTATACGGCCAAGGTGAACCCGTCAAAGGCGACGGAGACGAAAGGACGCCATTGCTGTCACACACTGACGAGAATGGCACGACGACGATAAAACCTTACGGGGGAAGTGACAAGTCGAAGAGAAAAGGGAGCAGCAAGAATGGAAAGAAGAAATAGTGGCTGCATGGATTTAGCGAGGAGTTGACTTTGCATTATTCTGTACTTGATTTTACCGGTGACTGTGAGATGAGGATGTCGAGGGCTAGCTGGCTATGTAATATTGGTGTGTCTTTATTTTTCCCCCGATGGTCTCTAGTTGCTTATCTTACAACAAAAGCATTCATCCAGAGTATACGATATAATTCTACACCCAAATCGTCCAGTTCCACATCAAGGTTTAATCGTACCAAATAGCATTCATGCCAAACCCAGGCTCCTGCACCCTCACCCTAGCCACTCTCGCCAAAAACTCATCCTTCCACCTATAAATCTCGAGCCAGCCCTCCTGATCATCCGTGATGGCAAGCCACTCATCAGACCAATCCGACGGCGACACAGCATTACTATGCCCCCCGCTCGTCGGGGTCGGATTCAAGCAAATCTGCCTCTCAATTACGCCCGTTTCCTCTGACAGCTTAAACGCAGCCACATACCCCGTCAGCCCGACGCTATTCGCCCGCGACGACGCAAACAGGTATTTCCCCGAATATGACACTGCACATACATCTGCGCGGTACTGCGTCCACCGATCCGTTTCAGGTATCCCCGGCGGAATGAGCGGAAAATGTCGCTGTGTGTAGACTGGCATGTGCGTATTCTGGTCAATGACGTATTCGCGCAACACGTTGCCCTTTTCCATGAGTGCGTAGAGGTATTTGCCCGATGGGTGCATCGCTACCCAGCGCGGATGGTCGTTGGCGTCTGGACAGGTTACGGAGCCGAGAGCCTGCGGGGGGATGGCGGGTGAGGAGGCGTCGGGACGGTGGTGTACCCAGAGCTTGTTGGCGTACATGTCTGCTGAGTAGAGGTAGCGCTCGGACGGGGGGTCAAAGACCATGCCGTGGATGCCGCTGTTGGGTTGGTAGGGGTAGTGTTGGAGCGGAGAGGGGGAGAGGGCGGATGTTGATCGGTTGGGGGTGTAGATTGTGCCGTGGCCGGCGTGCTTGTAGAAGGGGTTGCAGTAGATGCCGTGGGGAGGCTTTTGGGCGGCGAGGAGGAAGATGGCGCGGGTGTTGGTTTCGAGGGAGGAGGCGGAGGCTGTGGATGTTAGATTTGGAGATGGTGGTGGTGGTGGTGGTGGTGTTTGGGGGAACTCACGATCGTGAAGCATTTCGTGGGAGACTTGGTGGGTTATGTCGGTGGGGGAGGTGACGGCGTACGAGGACCATTTCTTCATAGCGGCGCCGTAGATGGCTGTTTTATCGTGCTGCAGAGGATGTTAGAAGAAGAGATACTGGACGGGATTGCTGGGGGGAGGGGCGGCGTACGTTGAATGTCATCCATGATATTGGCTCGTCGTGGGGGATCTCGGTGCGCTTGATGAGCTTGAGCGTGAGGTCTTCATCGTCAAAGGCAAATGTAAAGATGGCGCCTGGGGGCGTCCAAGTTCCCACCATGAGATGATGGATAGGCATTTTGAGGAAAACGCTGTCAAGGCCGAGTTTTGGTGTTGGTGTTGTAAGTGAGAAGTTGACGTGAAGGAGTCGATGACTCCAAAGGATTACTCCAGCTTCACCAACGATTTCGGACGTTGTCTTGCTTCAATGAATCAGATGATTCGTCCTAGACAAAAGCACACGAGAAACTGCCTAGAATCGATAACCTCATCAAGGACCAAAAAAAAGAAAAATGATGATTTCTTTTCCGGGCATCAAGCTAGAAAAGTGCGGGCGGGCAAAACATTTACCCCTCGCTCAATGACCATTTGCGTGTCGCAAAACTGCCCCTCCACGCTGCCGGGAAAGCTGGTGTGGGGAACTGGCGGGGGCCGCATTAGTAGGTGCGGGGGCCCGATGGAACGGATAATGCGGGCGGTAATTGATGCGGCTGCTGTAGTTTGCGTTTACAGAGAGGACTGACTCTGTGCGCAATTACCTACTTTCTACAGTATGAGGTAGCTTATTAGGCTGGCTGATTTTACCCGCCTGGCAATTGGCTGACAGTCGCCCTCTCGCGCAAAAGAAGAGCCGGTGCTTGATCCCGGGGTGGGAGTCGCCACATATTATATACATATTATATGTATGTAAATGCATGTCATTTTTCGGATATAACGGGACAAGGGCAGATGGATGACTTGAATTGTATGAGCTGGTTCGCGTTTAGAATTAGTTGCGAAGCGCGAGGCCCGAAATAAGCAGAGTGCTTCTTCTTTCCCGATGCTGTTCCCGATTCTCCCTGGATGCGACTACTAGCTAGCAACACTAGCACGAGTACAGGAACAAGCCGTAGCTACAGGGGGAGTAATGGGGCTCCTGAAACCCCCGTTGTCTACAGCCGAGTCGCCATCCGGACGACCGTTCATCCACGTTCTATGCTGCCACCATTCCTACCATAGACTTGATCGGTACATGATCAAGTGAGTATCTGCTCGTCTTGCGGCCTTGATTCGCTCTATTTGTCCGAGTAGTTTTAGGAAAAGTTTCACTGATTATTTTCCATCATGTAACCTAAATGCCGTCATAGTTAATCCGTACCGCCCGTCCCAGTCGCCGCTTCTTGCTTCCGCCTGCCGGAGCCGCCTTGGGGACCAAGACTCCATCGGCCTCTTGGGGTCCCGGCAAACGACCCCGGCAGTGGGGTGGGTTGGCAGCCAAGTCGACCGGCCTTAACTTTCTTCCTGGTGCTTTTTATAAATTCCCCCAGCTCCCCCCCGCGGATATTTCGCACTTTTTGGAAAAGGGATTTCTTAATCTGTCACGTATTGCTTCTTTAATTCAGACCCTATTTCTTGCTTGACCGGTCTCCTTTACACACAACTCATCATTATATACCCCAAGAAGCTTTACATACACCCTTCCCCGCACGACACTAGAGCAGCACCAATTCAAAAGCTCAAGCTGTCGCCACCTTCCTCACAGAAACTTCATTTCTTTCTCTCCTCTTTTATACCATAGACAAATCCGAAATGGCTACAAACAACTCAAACGGCACACAAGCTCCCGCTGTGGCGCCAAACGACCGCTTCGACCCTCAGTTCACCCAGCATGTTCTCGACACCATGGGGCCCAACGTCACGCCACGCAACCGCCTGGTCTTCAGCAGCCTGATCCGTCATCTGCACGACTTTGCGCGCGAGGTCGAGCTGAGCAATGACGAGTGGATGGCCGGTGTACACTTTGTCAATGCTGTTGGTCAAATTTCCACAAAGACGCGCAACGAGGCGCACCGAGTGTCGGACGTCTTGGGTCTCGAGTCGTAAGTGATGGCACCACCCACAAAAGTCGCATATAACATGAAGGGACTAACGGAAACAAAACAAAATACAGGCTCGTCGACGAAATCGCAAACAAAATAGTCGCAGAGGGTGATATTGACCCTACCTCCTCGTCCATCCTAGGCCCCTTTTGGTCTCCTAATGCTCCCTTTCGCGACAACGGTGCCTCGATCATCCAGGATCCGGCCCCCGGCGGCCGCGTCTGCAAAATGCACGGCACCATTACTGACTTGCTCACCGGCAAGCCCATTCCCGGCGCCGTCTTTGACATTTGGCAGGCCAGCTCGAATGGCAAATACGACTTTCAGGATCCGGATAACCAGAGCGCCAATAACCTGCGTGGCAAGTTTCGCGCTGATGAGAATGGCCAGTATTGGTTCTACTGCTATCACCCGACTGCCTACTCGCTGCCGACGGATGGGCCGAGCTATACACTTTTGCAGCTGATGGATAGACATCCTATGCGACCTGCTCACATTCACATTATGGTAAGTTCTGTTTCTCTTTTGGTTTTTGGACGTTTTTTGTCTAATTTAATTCGCGTATAGGTCACGCATCCTGAATACAAGGGCTGCACTACTCAGCTTTACCCCAACGATGACCCCTGGCTGGAGACGGATACCGTATTTGCTGTCAAAGACGACCTTGTTGTCGACTTTAAGCCTAGCAAGGGAGATGACAAGGCTGAGCTGGATCTCGAGTATAATGTTGTCTTGTCGCCGTCTGGATACAAGGGCAAGCTGTGATGTTTTTGGGTAGACTACGCTAAGATATGATGTTTGATGAATAAAAAAAGGGAGAAAAAAAAAGTTGAAAACAGTCTTCTAGCCGAGATCCGTGTTGAAGATGATGAGACATCTACGTAGGTGACGACGTGGTATTCCAAGGGAGACTGGATCCGACGTCGGGCTATTTTGAAGGTTTCAAAACGGCCACTGTCGAGGAGGAAAAGACATTACGGACAATGCTGTACACATAAGGAACACAGCAATTACTTGTATTTCTCTCCCTTGGAACCGACCGTTACTTGTGGAATGCGAAAGGATTTCCACAATATCAAAAGTAGTATCAGTCCAAATAAGCAACGGTCTTCGTAGTGCTTAGAAGTCGCATCAGCCGCATCATAATTCACCTCTGATGTTTTTGTAAATTACAGCCAATGCAACGTCAGACTCTCAGGTGCTGTTTTTAGAAAGCTAACCGGGGGGACCAACCCGGCACTAGCAGCTCTCACCCGCAGCAGATGCGATCTCACCAACGTCAACATCCTTGGTCCATATGTATTCCCCCGCCAAAAGACAGTTTTACCCATGTATAAACCACTCTGCATGCATGTATCGAATTAATTACAAAAGAGACACAGAAAAGAACAATGCCATTATTCTGCTCCGCCCTTTCTCCCTTGCAGATCACGCTGTTTAACACAAAGCCCGCCCACCGACAATCGGGCAACGACAGCCAGTTGTCACGGCAACGCCCCTCCATAAACAACCCATGCCACCACCACTCACCTACGCCATTATTGGCCTGCTTGCTTGCTTGCTTGCATCTGCTCCTATTGATGCCGTGCATGTAAAACGGCTCTACTTTCCACCTTTCACGCGCGCCTTTTCTTCTTCTTCTGTTTTGGTCTATGTTTTTGTTTGTCTTCTCTTATTCGTCGCTTGTCGTCTTCCCCCAGTATATACTTTTTATCTTTCGACGTGGTGCTTTGTTCTAGGGCATGATATTGCCTGGTTCCGTTTGCTGTTGAAGCATCTGTGCTGTGTGCCTATAAATGAGTGAGTGCGTGAGGTAATACTCGCTTCAGCGTCATTTAGACAGAGCCAAGTCTTTGTACTACCATCGGCAATCGACACAGACCACCACAAGAAAGCAGGAAACGACAGCACCAATTCGAGACCCCATCCAATCCACCCTCGGTTTATACAGTACAATGGGTTTTGGAAACTTCAACAAGCCAAGTCCTGGTGCACTAGGCGAGATTCAGCACAACCAAAGAGACAACGGACGCTCGCCACAGAAGATGAAGGGTGATTTCGACGACTCAAAAGACACACAGCCACAAGGCCGGTCGGCATCGCCCACCAAAACGGCGTTTGGCCTCAAATCCATGGGTGACAAGTGGGCTGCTGACCGGGCCAAGTCTCGCGAACCTTCACCTACAAAGAAGCCGAAAAAGACAAAGTCGAGCACTAGTCTCGCTGGGCTCTTGTCACGTCCAAAGTCGCTCAAGGGGCTTAACAAGCTCGCGAACGAGGACAGGCTACGTGAGTCGAGAGACAAGGAGAATCGCACTCCAGACGAGGCGCCAGCGCCGACGCCGATTTTTTCGCAGTTCTCGTCAACGGCTGCTGGTCGACACAGAGCCGCAGAGTCGCCGTCGCCGAGCAAGCAGCGGCCGCATTCACATCACCCGTCGCTACAAGATGGAGTCAAGTCTCCGCAGAATGGTACTTCAACGCCACAAGAACGACGCGGCAGACCGGCCAGCACGGCTGCGGTGCCGCATCATACTCGTTCGAAATCCGCCGCAGCGCAGGAACCTGTGGTTGATGCCAAGGAGATTGATTCGCATCTAGAAGCACTTTTAGATCGGAGAAATATCCCCGAGAACCAGCGGTATAAAATGAGAAACCTCAACGATACGATCAAGATGGAGTTCATCCGACAGGACTGGGCGGAGATGCAGGCCGGTCAAGTTGCCGGTGCTCAGTCCCCGGTTACTTCGCCTGCGGCGGTGGCTGAATCTGAGGCGGACGACGATAAGCATAAACGTGGCAGAAGCCGCGGCCGGAGTTTTACCTTTTCCAGAGGGAAACGTGATCCGTCTTCCTCGTCGAAAAAGTCAAAGATGGAGGGAACGATTGGGCGACATTTCAGAAGCAAATCTACCGATAGCTTTACGGGAGACCGCCCTGGATCGTCTGCTTCCGGGACTGGTTCTGGCTCTGGTTCTAGCGTTGGCATGTTTTCGAAAATAAAGCTCCACCAGGGGCCTATGGAATACGTCTCGTATTTACGAAAGGTTCAGAAGCCGGAACTGGTCGAAGTTGGCAAGATTCACAAACTTCGACTCCTGTTGAGGAATGAAACAGTGACTTGGATTGATGAGTTTGTCAGGCAGGGCGGCATGGAGGAGATTGTTGGCCTTCTCAATCGTATTATGGAGGTGGAGTGGAGGTACGTCTATTCATGATTGCTGGAACTGACCATTTACTTACCGATTTTGCAGAGAGGAGCATGAAGATGCGTTGCTTCACGAAAACTTACTGTGCCTCAAGGCACTTTCTACCACGGCGCTGGCCATGGAATATCTACACAACGTCCAAGCCGATCTCTTTCCTCGACTCCTCCACATGATCTTTGACCCAGAGCGTAAAGGCCCCAGTGAATTCACGACTCGAAACATCATCACCTCTGTTCTCCTCACATACATTGCCTCCGCAACGCCCGCCGAGCGCATCATCCGAGCCAAAAACATTCTCGGCCACCTTCGCGACCCTCAACCTGACGGAGCCAACCGTCTGCTCCCCTTTGTCCTGGACATGCACCAGGAAAGACCTTACAGAGTATGGTGCAAGGAAGCCGTCAGCGTAACTAAGGAAGTCTTCTGGATCTTTCTGCACAACCTCAACGTCGTATCCCTCGCCCAAAAGGCCCTCCCAGCATCCGACTCTGCCGACGGTCCTTGCGACTTCTTCGCACCCGAAGAAACCCCCTACGCATACATGCACCGCCATTTTCCAGCCGAACGTCCCCCCGTCGCCGCAGCTCCCTATGTCGGCGGCGTAGAATGGGACGCAACCAATTACCTGGCTTCACACCTCGACCTGATGAACGCCATCATTGCCTGCATTGCAACCCGCGATGCTCGCAACGTTATTCGTGCACATCTGCGCATCTCGGGCTGGGAACGCTGCATGGGCGGCAGTATGAGGCTATGCAAGGAAAAGTTTTACGGCAGTGTGCATGCTGCGCTCAGGACGTGGGTTGCCGCTGCAGCAGAGGATCAGTGGGATGTGAGAGATGTGCGGTTTGGACCTGTGCCGTCACAGAGCGCGGGTTCCTCGCCGAATAAGGGCAATGGCGGACAGAAGAAGAAGATGGAGGATGCGCCAAAGTTGGATATGCCGAGGTTTGATTTGGGGCTTTGAGCGAGAGGGAAGAACGGGAGCTGTCTGCGTTGGTTTTTACGCTATTCTTTTTTCTTGTTCTGTTTTCTGCATTGGACAAGTACATTTCTTGGCTTGGAAGGAATAGGGTTGGATGGATTTTTTGTCAGGTGTTTGGATTCATGCCTCTCTAGTTGGAGTCATGTACCGGATACGCTGTGAGATGGGACGATGATGTTGGGAATCGGGGCTTCGGTACATAACTTACAGACGCACAAAGATGCACATTCTTGCATGGTAATGAAATAATGACATGACTTATTCCACACACTGGTTCTCCCTAATTTTATTACACGGGATAAAAAGTACACGACCATGTTGGAGAATGAAACACACTCATTTACGCGCCCCTGTGTCTCCTAAAGGCTTCCTTTACAGAAACACCGTTTGCTACGTCCTCTTTGGCCTTGTCGTCGGCGCTGGTCAATTGAGGCAGCAGCTCGAGAACCTTGTCGACTTTATCTTGAGGGATTATCACGACGCCGTTGATGAGGTCGTTCATGGCCAGGTCCCCTGGACTCACTACGACGCCATCTATATCCAGCGGTACTTGCATCGCCCATGGCGTGCTGCTGCCGCCTGAACCCACTGTTGAGGTGCCGCGTGCCCAAATCTTTTTGTGTAATGGATTAGCATCAATCATATGCAGAGGGGGGTGGGGGGTTTTTCTTACTGGTAACCCTGTACTTTGAAGTTCAGCCAGATCGCGGATCCTGCCAGAGACTATTATGCCCTTTACGCCAAGCACCTTCATCCTTAGAGCCATTATACCGCCACACACGGCGTTTGTCTGTCCCTCGGGTTGCCGGAGCACGGCAAATGTTCCCGGCACCGCATTGTCGACCCAGTGGGTATCCTTTGGGAAGTTCGGCGCGGGCCGCTCGATGCCGGTAGATGTATCCTCGTCCTTGGGGGTGAAGAGGACTGTGGATACGGGCGCGACGGTAACGGCTGCTTGTTCTGCATTTGCATTTGTATTTGCATTTCCATGGTATGGGTTCAGATCGGCGATGAATCCTGCCTTGGGAACCTTTAGCTTGAGCAGGGCATCTGAAATGTCGCACGCTGTGTATTGTTGCAGCTGTGCGATTGCCTCTTGGCTTGGTGGGACTGCGACGGTGGCCATGGCTTGTGACGACGGTATAATAGTAGCTGGGATGATGGGTCGTTTGGTACGAATTGAGTCGCCGATGAACAGTCTATTGACTGTCTTTGGTGAAGTTCCACGCAAGCTTGAGCTGATTCCAAACAGGCGAGATGAATAGTAGCTTCTTGGCTGAAGGCCGATGCAACACGGGAAGCTCCGATGGACCGGCCGGATGAGATGCCTCGGCGAAACGGGCCGGGCGGCGCTCATGAGTGCGGAAACTCGGCGGTGACAAGATGCCGCGGAAGGGTGGGGGGTTCCCGCGCTATGGGACAACAATAAAGTAAGGGGTCGAAGCTGAGAGAAAACTAAAATCCCTTGCCTATGCTGAGTTTGTTGTCGTCCTTTATGAAGGCGAAGTAGCGGTGATGATGCGGCTGCGATAGTGTGCATGCGGCGACCGAGACAAGAGTAAACAACGAAGAGTACGAAGTAGTTCCGGTTACGAGCCCCGCTGCCCACAGCAGGACAGAATGCCGCTTACTGGTAGAAGGGTTGGGCAGGCGGGTTTGGATGCTACGAGGAAAAAAGATTGGATGACTGCTTTACTTGCTTTTTAAAGAAAGGTAGAGTAAGGATCAAATGGGTAAGTTGTTGGCATGTTTCTTTGATTGCCTCGTAGGCCAGTCACCGGTGAACGTGTTGCCGCTTTACTTGGTCAAGAAAGCCGGTGCGTCTGTAAATGTGTGACGGCATGTATATATTGGAGGCATGGGAGCGTAATGGGGCAATGATGCAAGCGATTGACCCCAAATTGCCCAATTGGATCTTTGCATCACTTTTGATGTGGAAAAAGGAAGTTGGTTCAAAGTCGCATAAACATGCGGTACTATATTGGAGGTAGAAGACGCCAGGATGTACCTTAGCTAGGGAGGCTATTCCTACATGTCGAGGCAAGAGTGGATGTTGGCTGCTGCCACTTACAAAAGGCCCCGAATGCTGTGCTGGACTGTCCATGCTAGATACACGCCTGTGAATATTGGATTCCTCAGCTTCTCTCTGCCAATTCTCTTCCTAAGCTGTTCGCTCACATGTTAAAAGACAACCTTGTGGCGTGACAGGTGGTTGGTGACTTTGCATACGGCGCATGCATATGCAGACTGAAATGGACATTCATCGACAGTTGTATGTGGTATCCAAGACAGCCTGGACGAAATGACAGCTTGGTACCAGAACGAACCAGTTTCTCGGGACGGCTACGACTGATATGTCACCTTGACGTCGCCAAAAACCACCACAGGCTCAAGGGCGAGCACAGTGTTACCAGTAATGCCCCATGGCCTGCATATCCCTCCCCATGCCAGTGAAAATGCGAGGGTACGGGCCGCAGTAGTATTGGAAGGCGTTTGGTGTATCTGCCGACTGCAGCTCGGTGGGCCGCATGCCATTTACTGCACGAGTAATCATCTTCCAAACCATCGCAGGGCTTAGCAGCTAATGACAAGTCAATACTACAGGTTATCATGGCCCTTGTTAATCGCCGCCTCTTCCCTCTTCAAAGGTGGCATATTGCTGATGCTGATGTGCATTTGAGCCCAAAAATGGTGAGCCGCAAGGTGTGCCCCAAGGTGCGTTCGCCGCTAGAACCACGTTCTTCTCGACCCCCACAATGCGTAAGTGCGTTTGTCAACTAGAACGACATTCGTAATTGGTTCCAAGTTGTTTTGGCGTTGCTTTTACCCCATCAGGACAGTCCCGGCGAGCATTCATTGACAACCACCCACTAGTACTCCCAAGCTGTGGAGGGAAGCTAACCGTTTCGACTAGCCGTTCGATAACGGCTATCCGGGAAGCGCAGCCTTGCCATGGCTGTCTTGTAACGAATGATGGAGCCAGTCGCAATGAGTACGAGTATACAAGATAATATCCAGACTCGGCTACGGCCGCTGTGCTAGGTGGCGGCGGAGTGTGCATAAAACTACACCCGCTACTGGCCGCCTGGCTCCTATTCGCCGTCCCTCTGGAGAGTTTTCGCTTGTTCGGTGGACACGCTTCCTTCACCTTAGTACATGGCCAGGGGCGTGCAGACGTCGTGAAGCAATCAGTTGCCTGTAAGAGGCCTTGACGGCCGGTGACGGAGGAGCAAAAACTCCTGTTACAGCAGGACCACAACGTCCAGCACGAGAAAAGAGCGAGACGAGTCCAGGACCAACAAGTTTCCGAGCAGTGACCTCGTGTACTAGAAACGTCAGCTCTGTCGTTGAACGAAGCCCTCGGCTGCCCTCGCCTTGACTGGAGACGCTAAAAGAACCTTGTCGCGCAGCCTATTTTGGGATTTTGAGACGGGCCAACCTGAAACTGCACTGTCCCTTCCAAATCCCCGCCGCCCATGGGCCATGAGCTGGCGGCGTTGTATTCCGCCCTGAGCTAGGCCAAGGCACTGCCCAGAGGCCAGTAAAGGCTGTATGCATTATGTACTTACAAGCGAGCTTCCTGATTGCAACATGAGTCTAATACGACTGGACATCTCTTACGCACTGCCAGACTACCTAGACGAGAGACGACCAAGCGGGCATCCATTCGGCCGTCTTCTTTCTCATTGCAGAGCAATATTAGGCGTCATTAGGACGTACCGCCTAATTATCCCATCCGCCCATCCACCCATCCTTCCGTCTATCCACGCCCCTTCCAGCAAGAACTCCTCTTGCGCTTGTGGGAATAAACGGCTTACGGCAACAAACAAATGACGGTGACATGGCTCGGGAAAGAGCGCGTTGTTAACCTGAGTTAGTGCAGTACAAGGTAAAAGTGTCCAGCCAGGTTCCAGCCACGGCCATCTCCAGCACACACCCGGCGGCGCTACTGGCGTGCGTGGCGAGCCAGCCGAGCACTGGCAGGTAGTCACTGCTCTCTCTCCCCGCCCCACCACACTCCGTCTCACACCCCCAACATGAGCTCCATGAGCCTCGTCAGATCTTGGAGCCAAAAACCTGCACGCCTACCGCCCGCCTGAGAGAAAGAGACCTCGGACAGAGAGGTGTCCATATCATAACCTGGCGCAAAACCGACCTGAATAGGAGCTGGGATCCTCTTTAACCCTGCCGCAACAATGTCCATAAAGTAAGCTCTTCGATGCGCATCCCCTTTTCACCTTCTACACTCTTGCCCCCCTCCTTTCAACCTTGCATCGTCCCTCCCGCCCTCGCCTTCGACGACGACGACATCGATACTCCAGAGCCCATTCCTGCCGGGCTTGCTCTTCCGCTGCGTCTGTCGATAGTCGCCGTCGCCGTCGCCGTCGCCCTCGGATATCTCCGCGCCTTTCCTAGCACCGAGCCTCAGCCCATCGTCCTGCTTTCTGCGTTTTGTCTTTTCCTCAAGCGTCCAGTCTTTTGCCTTGTCCAGGCCCGCCTCATGAAGCCATGGGCTCCGGCCCTGCCCCAAGATGAACAACCCTCATGACTATCTCATTTCGTCCCCCGCTGCTGTACAATCAGTCAACCCTGACAATGTTGATAGCTGGGTCATGCTTAATCAGGGCGGCTTCGTCAAGCTAGGCAACGAGCGCGTCCTGCTGAAACTCGACTCTCGAATATCGTGCGATTTGTCTGTCCCTCAGGCACTCAGGGCGATGTGCGGCCAGTTTCATCGCAAGAGCGACAAGGGCACGCTCTTTCTCACAAATAAAAGAGTAAGCAGGAAGATTTCCGTTCAAAACATTCATGGAAAGCGCCAGAGCTGGAAACTGACATTTGGGTCCTCTACGCTGTTTAGATTGTCTACCTGCCAGCCAAGCCCTCTCAAGAGCCCAAGTTTGAATCCTTTAGCGCCCCGATACTCAAATTTCAAGACTCGAGCACATCGTCTTCCATGTGGTGGGGATGGGTATGGAAATCAGACTGTATCCCCGTCTCTGGTGGAGGGATACCGCCCGATCTGCCTCGTGTAGAAGTCAAGTTCACCTTTTCAGATGGCGGCATGATGGACTTTAATGAAGCTTACATGCGCCTGCGCGAGCGCCTATTTCAATTCCAAGAAATGCGCCGGGATGTCGGTCCCGGCGCTGATATTCCTGACGAGCAACTGCCCGCATATGAGGCACAAGGGTCCTCGGCGCAGAATACCGAAGCCGGAGCCGGCGCCGGCACGCTGGAGGTACCCAGCGCAAGACCAAACCGATCCGATAGCTCACCTAGCCGCCGAGCTCCCGATGAACCGCCGCCAAATTACGATGAGGCCCAGGCACAGCAGATAAGCATTCGTCTGGAGGACCACATTCGAGATGAAGTAAACCGCGGCGAGTACGAGCAATGACCTGTAACCATGACGAAAATGACTTGTATTTCACCTTTGGCGAGACACTGCAGGGCCTGCCTCTGCATAGCAGGCCGGCAGAACAGACGGATTGATGATATTAAGAGGGTATTTGGAGCTAGCCATTTTTCACTGGCGTTTTCTTTGGGTTGTCCTTTTCGGCGTTTTTAGTCTTCTTGGTTGGGAGCTCTTGATAGTACAAAAGATACGTAGACTTTTTTCGCACAGCGCCCTCTTTAATATATACACGACTCAGAAATTATATATAGTATGCATTGGAAACAGCATTTGAAGGGCCCAGAGATAATATTGATAAATATTATTGCCGTATAGATCTTGGTAGTCTTTAAGAGCGTTGGGTGGTGATGCTGCGGTCATGTGACTTGCGGCGTGATACTCCCGGCCTGGCAGTGGGACCAATCAAAATGCCTCAATTCCTGACTACTTTTCGCTTTCGCGACTTTTTGGGCCCGAGAGCTTCCGACCATCTTCTGCTCCAACGCAAGAACAGCTCAAACACCACAACCAGAGGCCATTGTGATTTTCTTTGCCAGCCGTCACGATGGGTATCTGGGACGCAATCTCCGAAATTGTCGAGGCCGCGACGCCTTGGAGCGTTGTCGAGGCCGAGGCGCCTGTTCCTCTCGATACTCCCAAGGTAAGCGGGAAGAGCTCCGGCAGTTTTTCTTGCCAATTGATTAGGATGGCTGTTCCATAGCTGTCTTGTTACTTTGTTGTTGCAAATTGAGGGAAGAAATGCTAACTTGTAATCCCAATAGGAGCAGGAGGCTGCCGAGGAAGTAAAGGAGCAGGAAGATGCCAACGAAGAAGCCGAAAAGGAGGAAAAGACCGAGGAGGGTGAAGAGAAGGAAGAGGGTGAAGAGGAAGAAGATGAGGAGGACGACGACGAAGACGAAGATGAGGATGAGGATGACGAGGAAGAGATTGTTGACCCCAAGGAGACTATTGAAGCCGGTGCGTCGCCATATTTCTACTGTTACCCGTCCTGTTCGATTTGCTGTTGGCGCTGAAGCTGCATGTGCCGGCGCTCACGAGCTTGCCATGTTTGGTTTTGGTGTTTTACGGCGATTGAAACTTTGGGGCTGGTAGTTTGGCGTGATTTATGTATATGCTAACTGGATTGCAGAGTGCAAGGAGTCTGCCCAGTGCGCTCCCATCAAGCACCACTACGATGACTGTGTCGAGCGTGTCCAGAAGCAGGAGAGCGAGGGAGAGGTTACCGAGGACTGTGTTGAAGAATGTGAGTTTCTCTCCGCCAACATCTCTGGAATTCTTGCAGTGACCTATGTCGATGCAAATGGTCGAGGCACAACCTTGCGTGTTGCAGCCGCGTAAACCATTTCGGCTTCCGAGATCCGATCCTACAGCACTAGGTTTCATGTTTACTAATGGCCCTCTCTACAGTCTTCCACCTCGCCCACTGTGCCACCAACTGCGCCGCTCCCAAGCTGTGGTCAAAGTTGAAATAAAGCAATCTCCCCACCCACCTACAGTCTTAACCCCCCCGCGCGCGACGAAAAACCACCTTGTAACAAAAAATCCATTCGATATTAAACGAAGAACGGCGACAAAAAAACGGCCGACGTGTAACGTGTTTATTTTGTTAGAAAGAGGAGGGTGTGCATAAAAAATCGAACAAAAGAGGAACAGAATGGGGATTAAAGGTCGGGTTTGAACGGACACGCGAAGGGGAAAGAGGCTGCTTTTTTTTGTACAAGTCCAGGCTGACTCTTTGGGGCTGTGAAGGAAGTGAGAGAGTCTGACTTTTGCACTCAACTCTCTTCTTTCTTTTCTTTTGCACCTTGGGGGCCCTGTCTGTTTCCTCCTCTGCCTGTATGACGGGGGCATGTGTTTTGTATCATACGCTTCAGCGCCTTACAATAGAATTTTTCTCTCCACGACTTGTGTCTGCGTAAATACTTTCCAAGGTGTTCAGGTGTTAAGAACGCTGAAAAGAAGGGAGTCGAGATGGGATACGAATTTGCTAACCTCAGCTTGTTTCAAGATTGTGCGAGATGAGCGCAGACTTTTGAGGGTATTCCAGGTAAATAGAATGAAGCTGTTGCATAATGGGAGAATTGGTTAAATATCTGGATATATTACGGAGAAAAGAAGAGAATCGGCTCCGTAACGTAATCAGCCGCCAATAGCCAGGATGGGGTATGTAGAGCATATCGTGTAGTTCAGGTCGGTGGAGTGGTCTGGGGCGAGGCAAAGGGTGTCACAGGGCGGAAATGAAGAAGCGGACTTGTAAGAATACAGGCTATAGAATATTCTGAAGGGTTTAGAGTAGTCGTATGCTTTGTAAATATACTCATCTCATTTGTTTCACGACAAATTTTCTTTAAAAGGTCCTAACCTGTTAGACGACTATTTGCCTGTGGTGTGATTTTGTCGATACGCTAATAGTGCATCCAGCATGCTCTAAAGCTAGACGCCACGTATACGAATATATGTAGCACTATAATTATAGATCAGCACATCTGTAAGTAGTCCGTCAGGGTATGGTGACGTGAGGGGAGCGAGTAAGTGACTGTCAGCGTAGAGTTCCGCCGGCTGTGGACTGTTTCAACTGACTCCTGTGACAGTGGGATTGATGCCGTTTGAGAAAATTCTAAGACGCGGAAATAAGACGCAGCTGATATTCCTGGCCACCCGTTGCACAGATATTGTAGAGAATTAGTGGCCAGTATATTGACGGTTGAGCGGATAGCCAGGCCTAATCGGCAGGCTCCGGAACATGGGCATGGACCGGGATGCTTGTTCGGGCCAACCAGGTCGGAGAACATTGCTGGATTAAGGGCCATGTAACCACGGTGCTGCGCTAGACCACGCCTGACATGGGATAAGCATGGTTTGGCTGATGTGCGACGCAACGGTTGGCTAGCATGCTTTGTGCTCTTGCTGGCCAATGTTACATGCGAGCATGTTCCTGACCCATTGCTTTTGGTTCTTGTACGAGTACGATGCTGTTTGGGCAAACAAGGTGGGAATCTTGATGCACGCCGTACGGCCTTGGAGCATGAGCTGCTCAGTTTCATCGTTGGTCTCTAGTTCACAATCAGTTTCACATTGCCTAGGCGCAGTCGCCAAAAATACCACTGCTTTTTTCGACAAGTACGACGTAAAAGGCAGGGAAAAAAACCAACTCTCTACCCCTGCAATCGTGTCCCGACGGCCGCAGAACCGGTTAAAAGGCCGTTCCACGTGTGAGTCTGCGTGCAGCAGCCCTCCGAATAAGAAGCCTCGGCGCAACTGCAGTTCAGGAGCGCGCCAAAACATTTGCAGTGCAGCCCTGGACAGTCCAGAGATGGCCAGGCTCCCCCTGCGAGACTAGTGAGTGGCGCCATCGTCTGTGGCCCTGTAACACTGCTCCACAGGACGAGAAGGCATGTCAATACGAAGCCGCGATTCGGCTCGCCGTTGCTGGATTCCGCCTAAAACATCCCCTGTAATTGGATGGTGGATTATGCGGCGTCTGCCCTGTACTGCAGACATCCACTGCAATCAAAGAAGAATATACTCCGTATACTGGTCTTTCAAGGCGGAGAGCCACCAAGCTAGGGTCGGTGCTGTTGAAGAACCGCTTGCTTACAAGAGACAACGGACGTGCTGGCCGCAAAATGGTTCACTACTTGGGTTAGCACTCTTCGACATAGCATTTGACAAAAAAACAAAATACGCCCAGACGATCCCTCCATTATTCACACTGCCAATTCTCGGAGAAAATAGTTCAGGAACCGTGCTCGTCCCCGCACGTTCTCATCTCTTGGAGGTGCGCCACGAGTGGATGGTTTCCGGCGGCCAGGGAGTAGTTCGACTTGCATTGACGACTAGACAGAATGGAAGCTGGTCCTTTCAGGGTCGCAGAGTTGGCTGGACGGTGGGTTCTTTTGTCTCCTGCTGGGGCTTGCGACCGTTATTGAACCAAGAATTTATATTGCAGTGCATATGGATATATGGAGTTCCTGCGTGGCAGTCGGTTCGCTCGACCCGTCCTCGCTGGCATCGTGCGTCGTCTGTGCCTTAATGGGGTCGTTGTTGTTGCACATGATTTTTCCCTTTCTTTCCTGTGGTCTTTTGAAGGGCCTTGTTCCCCATTCAAAGTTCTCTTTCTTGTTTATCCTCGAGCAAGTCCTCAGCAATCTTTGGCAGTTGAACTTTTCATCAAAAGGGTCCACGTTGTTGCCAGTTGTCGTGCAGCTGTCAAGCGACTACTCGTAAGTCGAACAGCAGGAAGCCACGTCCGTTTGCTACCCCAATCTAGCCGCGCTTACAGCCACCTGCGACCTCCTCATACAGCTTACCATCGACAAGGACACAACGTGACCTCGAGCCTCAACCTTCCCATACCCCGATTCAATCCTCTTTTTGCCTTTCTTTTGCTTCTTCGTCCTCGTCTCGTCCTTTCTCAGCATCCCTACGACTGGCCCTTTGTCGCACTCCACCGGGCTGACAGACGTTTAATAGGGGACTGGTCATTTTCTAGCAGCCTGCCCCTGCTACCACACCCATTCGGGCCGCATCCACCAACTGCTCGTCGGCTCCGACCGCATATTCCCCTGCAAGGCAATATACACCTGTGCTTAACTCTTTTAAACCACCTCGTCGCGACCTAGCAGGAGTCGGATCGGTATTGCGCTTCTCTACGAGCGCAAGTTTATTGACCGGTTGTCCTCCTCTCTTTGTCAGGAGAGTTTGCTCCCGTGTAGCGGAGGAGCCGCATTCCCACAGGTGATCCATTCATCGCACTCCGGGCCTCCACTCTACAAATCGGAGACAGTGTTTCGCACACGACCTAAGTATAGCATCACAATGACTGTCGACGCCGACAAATGCCCGGCCGGCCGCTTTTGGCGTGGCAAGAAGCTCGGCTCTCAAGATTTTAGCCTTCAGGACCGTGGAAGTGGCAATAGCGCAGAGGGAGACGGCGCCGGGAGCGTTGCGAATGGCACTTCCACCGAGTATCGTACCTACAAGCGCCGCTGGCTCGGCCTCGTTCAACTCACCCTTATGAACATTGTCGTTTCGTGGGATGTACGTTTCTTGAAGGTTTTTGCACTGTGATCTACATACTAACTCGCAAACCTAGTGGCTTACCTATGCTCCTGTTGCGAATCAGTCTGCCGAATACTACGGCGTCTCTCTTGCCTCCATCAATTGGATTAGCACCGCCTTCTTCCTAGCCTTTGTCTTTGTCTTTCCTCTGAGCATAGCTGCCTTGCATCGTGGCCCTAAACTGTCGTTTATGATTGCCGCTGTGTTGCTCCTCATTGGCAATTGGGTCCGTTATGCTGGCTCAACGTCGCGAAGTGGAGGCAAGTTTGGTTGTGCCATGGCTGGCGAGATTATCATTGGTTTCTCGCAGCCCTTTATTCTTGCTGCGCCAACCCGCTATTCGGATTTGTGGTTTACAAATCGCGGCCGTGTTGCTGCTACTGCCGTGACGAGTCTGGCCAACCCTCTTGGTGCTGCCCTCGGCCAGCTCATCAACCCTCTCTGGGTCAAGGAAGCGGGAGACGTTTCCAACATGGTCCTCTACGTCTCTATTATTGTAAGTGTTTTGGATCTAGAGCTGTTTTTTTGTGCCAGCTAACATTTTCAAGTCTACCGTCGCTAGTGTTCCCGCATTCTTTGTCCCTAGCAGGCCACCGACTCCTGTCGGCCCTTCGTCCGAAACGCCAAAGCTGCACCTCCGCGAGTCCGTTGGAGCGGTTGTCAAATCCCCAGAGCTGTGGCTCGTTCTTGTTCCATTCTGGGTCTACGTCGGCTTCTTCAACTCCGTCTCTTCCCTTCTCAACCAGATCATGCTTCCCTACGGCTTCACCGAAGACGAAGCCGGCATCGGTGGCGCCGTCCTCATTGTCGTCGGCTTAGTTGCAGCCGCCATCACATCTCCCATTCTCGACCGAAACAAGGCATTTGTCCTGTCTCTCAAGTCTCTTATTCCCGTCATTGGCATCTGTTACCTCATCTTCACCTGGATGCCCGAGACCCATGATGCTGGCGGTGTAGCAGGCCCCTACGTCGTCCTCGCCATTCTCGGCGCCGCCAGCTTCTCCCTCGTCCCTGTTGCGCTGGAGCTTCTCACCGAGCTAAGCCACCCCCTAAGCCCAGAAGTCACGGCCGTGGTGGCTTGGGCAGGCGGTCAGCTCTTTGGCGCCATCTTTGTCATTGTTAGCGACGCCCTTACCGAGGGTGAAGACGCCAACCCACCCAAGAACATGAAGCGCGCACTCATCTTTGAGGCAGTCATTGCGCTCGTTGCGTGCCCGATTCCGCTGTTCTTGGGTGCGTTTGGCCGCAAAGATAAGATTGCACTGAGGCGAATTCGCTCAGATCAGCGAACACCTGGGTCTGGTACTGTTACAACTGTGTAGTGGAGTTGCGGCGCATTTGTTGGGAAAGTATGTAATGGTTAGCATATACCAAAGTCTGTTTATACAAGTTGCATGAGCGTGGAATGTACGAACATTGAATGGTGGGGTTGGGATAGTCAAGATTCGAATGTGCATTAATGGCAATAATACCCTTGTTCTTTGAATTCTCTCGCTTTAAAAATATGTAAGATATGTTGTTCTAAAAGTGAGCTTCCGTTGTAACGTTGACATTGTTCTACATGTATATTAGATTTAATTAAATACGATCCTACGAGCCGCCTAGTAAAGCAACTCTTTTGTACCGCTCGCTAAAAGTAAACAGTATGCTCAGGTCTGGCAAACGCTTCAAAAGTGTTCTCCTATCTTACAAATCCTCAGAAAGGATATCCTCCCACTGAAGCCTCAACCGCTCCATCTCCAGCCAACAATGCACGCCCGACTCTTCAAACCGCTGCAGCTCCTCGCTCGTCACATTCCTCGCAGACACTCTCCTGCCGTGCGTCTTGTTCAAGATTCCCGGTGACGCATCATCCGCAGGGTCCTCGACGCGGCCTTCCCAGCCCCAGCCCTCTACTTCTGTCTTCTTGACGAGCGCTTCGCATGCGCGGTTTGACGAGCTGCCCCATTTGATGCGCTCGGCGTGCATGTCGTCTAGCGCGGATTGCTCCTCTAGGACGAGCCAGGTTACGGAGCGGCCGCTTGTGTAGCCGTCTACCGTGTGCCAGGCTGAGCCGATGAAGCGGCACACGATAAGGGCGAGTTTGTATGCCCAGATGAGAAACCAGGGGACTGGGAAGAGGGTACTTGCGATGACGCCGGGGTGGGTGAGGTAGATATTCGGTGGTGTGGTGGTGGTGGTGGTGGTTGTGGAGGAGGCGAGGGAGTCGACGTCGGTGGAAGAGTCGGAGTGGGAGACGGTGGCGCTTGTGTTGCTGTTGTTGTCTGGCAAGCGGATGTAGTTTGAGGAGATCGGGCGTACTGAGGGGAGGGTGGCGGAGAGGGCGAGGATGTCGGTGAGTCGCTTGACGGATTCGTATGACACGGGCCGCGAGAGACATTGCATGTCGTCTAGGTGGAAGGTTTGGCGGTGCGCTTCGATGCTGCTGGTCCAGATGATACGGCCGGGGGCGACTGGCGAGTTGGCCTCGCGGCTCAGGGCTGGGAGGAGCTGATGGGCGAGGATGTAGTGGCCAAACAAACAGGCAGTGAATACTTCGCCAAGTAGCGGTTTCGCAGGCTGTTGTAGAAATACTGGTTAGCTTTCATTTACTCGGGCCAGGGGTCGACGAGATATTGCACGTACATAGTTGTGGCGAGACTGTTCATTCAACAGACGGGTAGGCAGCGCCATTTTGAAATCCGGATACGTTGCCATTTCAACAAAGCCCTTTTTGCAAAACATGACAAGGCAACCTAGCCAATCGACGCCAACCCAGCCGCCATACGCAGCGTTAAAGACGACGCTATCAAGGCGCGGCACGCGCACATTGCGCAGGTATTCACCCTCGAGACCCTCAGGGTTGCTCACGAGTCCATGGCACAGCGCATCAGCAAAGGCATACACACCGCGCAAGTCGCACAGGTCAAGCGACAAGCTGAGGACGTGGATGCGAGCGACGGTCTCCTGCCACCGGTACGACGAGTCGCCGCCGGCCCGCGCGCGCAGCGAGGGCGTGTTTTGCGCGGCGTGCTTGGCGTAGGCGCGCAGCGTGGCTATGGTCTCGAGAGACTTGTTCGCGCTGCGCGTCGTCGGGATCAAGATTAGGTGTGATGTTAGAGAGCGGGTGGCGAGGAATTCGTCGATGAGGCGCTGTGCCGTACCTAGGCCGACTCCGCTGGGTCGGTTGAGGCTACCAGTTAGTAGAGCGCTTTTCTATTGTGTAGCAAGATTTGAAGTAGGCGAAAGAGAGATAGGATAGTCAAAAATAGAATTAAACCATCTTCTTCTTCCTCTTCTTCTCAATCTTGGTTGTGATAGTTTACCTGTTTGCGCCGGTTATCAGGACAAAGAGCTGGTCCTTTGCGGGAACCGACTCCCACGGCGCCGCCTGGCGAACGGGCACTGCTGAGACCATGATTCCCTTTTTTCTTTTTTTTTTTTCTTCTTCTTTCTATCAATTGATTCGCTTCGACCACAGGAGGGATACAGCGTATTATAGTATTTCGTCGTTTGGAGGTGCCGCGTCGTTGGCGGTCCTGCGTGGTCGTCCTCGTGCCTCCCAAGGAAATTAGTAGGAGAAAAGTGAATTTCGGGACCGGAGCTTGTATGAAATGGATCTTACGATTGGCGGGTGGGGGCCGTTGTCTGCGCAGTCCAGTTGCAGACCTCCATGTCCGTGTCGGCGTCCCGAGTACGAATTCGAGAATGGTGGGGTAATAGCCGGTTGGACCAACCTCGTGGCCGGCATAACGCTCATGAGAAAGCTGAGCAGCATCCTACTGGATGTAGGGATAGTTGTACATATTTCCTTCCGTTTATACAGGTCCATGACATATAACATCTCTTCTAACTATCGACTCAGGGGTGTTATCTTAATACGAGCTGCGAGCAACCATGTACTCATTCAGACGAAAAGTATACTTGATCAAGCTGTATTGTAACAGTCTACCTTTTAATTATCTATTTCCACATATGTAGCTAGCAAATACAGCGATGCGGAACTTTTTCTTCCGAGCATCGTCTTTTGTTTCAGCAATCACTCGCGCTGCCCATTCAAGCCCTCCTTGACGGCATCCAAGATCAGTTCCTTGGCCTTTTCCACACCGGCTTCTGTTCCAATAATCTCAATCGCTTCATCCCTGGCCTGATCGCGAGGCACCTGGATCTTGCAGTTGCTCTGCTGGCGGATCGAGTTCACCTTGGAGCCGCCCTGACCAATAACAAAACGATATGTCTGGGGATCGGGTAGAACCAGGTAGCCAGTGGCATCCGTCTTCTTGGCCTGCTCCAGAGCCTTTTGAATGAGCTCCTTTGCCTTGGCAACATTCTCAGGAGGCCCGCGGAGAACCCATGGGATGTCGCCTTCCTCTCCACCAGCAGCCTTGACAACTCGCCACGAGTGCGCCTCAGCGGCAGCATCATCGTCGTCAGTGATCAAGGGCAGAGAACCACCCGTTGCGCGAGCAGATCCATCAGGCTTGCTGGGCAGGCTGTGTCCGGCATGGTCCACAGTAACTTTGTGGTTGTTGCGAAGTTGGCGGAAGAACTGGCCACCATTGGAAATGGCATGGTGCGCGCTGCGAGGGATCTGCATGGTTTCGCCTTCTTGTTGCTTCAACAAAGTGACAATGTGTTCCTTGGCCTTGCCAACGTTCTCGGGGCGGCCAGATACCTTGACTCCTGTCTTGCCTTCACCCTGACGAGGTACGTCGATGGAGACGGTGAACTTGGTCTCCATCTGGCGCTTGGCTTCACCACCACGACCAATCAAGGTTCGGTGCTGGTCAACAGGCACGTCTACAACCTCAGTAACTTGGTTGTCCCGCTCCTCGACAATCTCCTGGATGCGCTTGATAATCTTTTCAACGACATCGGTACGGCCCTCAATTTTGATTGTGTTGCCATCGGATTCCTGCTTAGGAAACTGAATGGTTCGTGCAAGCGAACGTCGGTCATCCGATCCGCCAGCGCCCACTACAATATCCCGAAGAGCATTGCCTGAAAGTTGTTAGCTAATATTTTCTCAACCTGTCAATAAAACACCTTACCACTGGTACCAATCAAAGCTCGGTGATGCTGCTTGTCCACGTCAATCGTCTGCACAATGGTATCGTCAAAAATTGCGCGCTTTTCTTCCAAGATCTTCTTGGCCATTGCGACCTGTGGGGCCGTTCCCTTGATGGAAATCGCAACGGTTTCAGTCTCGCGGTCCGTCGGAACATCAATTCGAGCGCCAGTCTGCTGTCTCAGCTCGTCCAGGGCAGCACCTCCTTGGCCAATCAGTGAGCCAACCTGCTTCTGTTGCACCGAAACGATACCGGTAGCTGAGTGCTCCTCGAGATATTTGTGTAGGGAGAAAATCTCATCCCGAGCCTCGTCGGCTCCCCTCTTCGGGCCACGGATGATGACTTCGTCAGGTGCCTGCTGACGACGAGACTTTCCGGCATCGCTGGCGGCATCAGTGTTGGACTGATCGTCGGAGCCGGACTTGGCCGCACGAGGGAAGAAGATTAGCACCTTGTACCGTGTCTGCAGGCGGTTAATCTGGCCGCCTTGCGAACCAATAAGCTCGCGATGGTACTTGGGGTCAATCTTCAAGGCGTGGGTCACTTCGTCCGCAAGAGTGCGTCCAAGGTTCTGAATGTGGGATCTGGCGGCCTCAGCCTTGGCCTTGGGGCCCTTGAGCTCAACTTTGCCATCTTGAACCTGAATCTCGACATCAAAGCGCTCTCGCAGCTCCTTGATGCTGCTGCCGCCCTTGCCAATAAGGTGGTTGGCAAACTTTTGAGGAAAGTCAAAAGTCAGCGTAAAGCCACGCTCCTTATCGTCCTCCTTTTCTTGCTCGATAAAAGCATTGGCCTTGGACAGAAGAGACTGTACGACAGATTTAGGGCCGCGAAGAGTGACGGTAGTTCCAACCTTTGTTACTCGCACAGGGATGCGGTCGGATGGGCGGTTCTCTTGCTCCTTCTTGATGAAACGACGGAGCCTCTCGTGGTACTTGACAGGCACATCAAAAGACTCTGTGGCCAGCTCCTCCTGTTTGCTGATCAAGTCCAGAATGTGCCTTTGAGCATCCTCAAGGCCTTGTTTAAAGGCTTGCGTCTCGGAATCCGTTGGCTTGACGCGAGGTGGCTGGTAAGCGCTGTCCTGGCCCTGGGGACCTTCATAAACCAGCAAAACAGGCGCATCCCCATCGATAGCTTCAGGAACCACGACCTGAACACCAAAGTCCTTTCGTACTCTTGGGTTGATATCAGTACGGAGATGTTGGTGGAAGAACGGATCAACGTTAATAGACTGAATTCTAGCAGGAGGGTGTCCGTTAATGATGCCGGTAATCTCGGACTGAGCACGAATAGCATTTTTGCCATCTCGAGAGTAGAGTTCCCACGGCAAGGCGCCACCCTGAGAAAACGGCGTGTTGATGTGTGTGTTGTAAAGTTTCTCTAGGCGATCAATCTCGCGACGGTGTCGGAGGTAGCGCGTCACGTTGGCGGCATGGGCAGCAGCGCCACCAGCCGCGTTACGATGGAATCGTGAGAGATCAATGTTGGACATTTGCATTCCCATAGCGAGGTCCATGGCCTTTTCGACACCATTCTGGACCTTGTTAGCCGGTCCAATAATGGTAATCAGGTCATCATCCTCTTCTGAAGGCAGCAGGATGGCACAACCAGTATCGACGTAGAAGTCTTCCATAGGGACGCCTCGGTCGCCAATTATAAACTGATGCCTGCCACGCTGAATTGACAGCTGCTCTAGCTCAAGCTGCTTATGCAGATTGGCAACCTGCCTCTCAATTTCGGCTCGAACGGCCTGTACTGCATCTCTATCGCCCGCGAGCTGAATGTGCTCGGCATCCGCGGCAGCAGGAGCAAATACGGGGCGCTGTCCAGGGGCGGCAGCGGCTGGGGCTGGTGATGAAGATACAGGCTGGTGGGGAGGCACGCGGATCTGGACTCCGTGCGAGTCCTCAAGTGCTTGCGCCAGCGAGTTCCCTGGTCCCGCAATGAAAGGATAAAAGGCCGAAGGGATGCCTCGAACCTTGGTCTGAGAGCTAGCCGAGCGCTCATTGGCAATTTTGAGAATCTCATTTCGAGCTGAAGCGGCAGACAGAGCGTTGCCCTCGACAATTACATCAATCATAGCCTCGTCGTCATCAGGATCGAATTGCGAATCGTCGACTCGAGGAAGCTGGATCCTGGCGCCAGTCTTTTCCTGGAGGCTCTTGATCATGGAGCCGCCTTTTCCGATGATGTGCGAACGAGCAGATTGCGGAATGGGAACTTTGACATCGACCTACACTAATTGTGAGTATGATGTTACTTTGGAATAGTGTCGAGGTTACGTACCCGCGTGCCAATTTCCGCCACAAGATCCTTGAGTGCCTGTTGAGCAACGTCCTGAGGACCAGTGGCGTCAAATTTGAGACGGCCGTTGCTTGCAGTCGACATGGTAATGTTAGCGCGAGATTTGCGGTTAAGGTCCCTAATAATGTCGGTCATTGGGCGTCGCAGCTGATCTCTTTTCTTGACAAAGCTCGGTTCAAGGGTAACGCTCTCGACGTTGCGTCCGGGAATAGTCATGGCAGGAGGTGTAGCGCCACGGGCTGGAGTGGGAGTAGCCGTAGCTGGGGTTGAAGAACGCGATGCACCGTTGGATCCAGACCCATTGGGTTTGGTGCCGGCATTGCTCTTGGCTCCCCAGATAGGGGCCACGTTGGCAGCCTTGCCCTTAGGCGCACCAAGCTCTGGGAAGAGCTCATGAGACTGCGTGTCGAGGGACTTGTTCTCCTTTTGGTTTCCATTGGCTGCCGAGCTTATGGGAGCAGCCCACGAACCCGTAGCCTCATTGGATGATGGCTTGGGGAGGTCGACATCGGGAACATCCTCAACAGTGACTGGGTGTGGTGTGCTTTCGGCGTGCTTTTGCATCAGCTTCTGCGCAGCCGAGAGCTCGCTGCCATTGGAGTGATCAGCAGAGCTTCCGGAAGCCATTGCGATTGGAAATCGGGGTCGAAAGTTGGATAAGAACGGGGAGACAGAGAGTGGGTGGTGAGTGACGAAACTGAACAAGTGGCATTAGTCTGGGCACTCAATTTGGGCATAGAAAAGCGTCGTGTGCGAAGCAGACAGAGTATCCGTCTTTTTAGTCTCGGAAACTTTTGAGAAACAAAGTATAACGTACCAAATTGCAGATATGGCAAGCTAGATAAAGCTTCCCAACGGGGCGAGCGGCGGGTTTCTTGAGAAAGACGTAGGTATGATAGGCAAGGCGTAGTTTAGTCTGAGGCGTCTAGAACATTGTGCACGACTCCAACAGACAAGCGATAACCGGTGGCCAGAAGGGATAAACCAGAAGACGAGGCAAAGAAGCCAGTCGAGTGCAGGATGATGCCGCAAGAGGAGGCAACAAGGCCAGGAAGTTGGAGACAGATAATGGCGTGGGACAGAATGTGAGGTGGAAGTTTCTCCAGCTTTCTCCACGCCCGTCGCACGAGGGTTGGCTTTTGTGCGATACGGTTCGGTGGGCGGAGCCACGTTGAAGAGCGCCAAGTGGGCCAGGCAGCAAAATGGAAAGGCTGCCGACTCGACTCCTTATTGTGGCAGTACACCGGGGAATACATCCTTTGGCTGCCATAAATAACGCCAGTCAGAGGTAACAAGCAGGGTTCTAGCCAGTAAAGAGATTACAAGTCGGTACATATTCTCACTTGGGGAAATCACCCACAAAATAAGTACCAATTGAGGATTACGAAATAGTGCCTTTTAAAATCTATATAATATAACTGCAATTAAATAAATTATATAATTTAAATATAACTAAACTATAACTTAGGCTTACTTTTAGATTTACTTTTATTATTCTTTTCTTAATCAATATAGCTGTTAGTAAAGAGTATAAAGTATTGCTGTTCTTTGTCCCTCGTGGATAAAATACAAGACACCGGCGTTATGGCAGTCAAAGGGTTTGCATCGCCGCTCTAAAGTGTAAGTCTTAAGGTAGCATGTAAGTTTCTGTCGTCAAATTCAAGGGAAGGATTGGGGCAAATAAAACCTTGTGACCATGCAGACTGTAACTGATAGGATGGCTTACTGGAACTGGCTGGCTACCGTGGGCGCCAAGGCAAGAGAACCCTCGCTCCTTCGATTACCAAGTTGTCTGTTGTATCAGCTGTCTGAGTCGCCAGAGGAGACGTGACTTACGTCTTGCATTTTAATTATTTTGAACCGACACTGGCAAGCCACACTACACCACCATGTCCTCATCATCACTTGGTGGGAATCAGCGCGGTCCAACATGGATCAACTTGCCTAATGAAATTCGGCGTCTCAACTTTAAAGCGCTAATAGAAGACGGTTGCGCGCTGAGTCCTCTGGCCACAGTATCTCGGGAGTGGCAAATAGAGCTAGAGCGACATACCTTTTCTCGACTCAGACTCACTCCATCTCGCCTCGTTGACTTCAGTTCGATGGCTCACCGCAATCGGGATCTCGTCGGCTACATCTGGTTCTGCTTAGAGCTTGATACGTACGATTGCACCAAGTGCGGCGCTACCATTCTACCATACGATGAGTGGGAAGAGGCAGTTAGCATCAGCGATACAAAACACTGTCCCATCACCACGGCGTTCCAGAATCTATTCTCGGCTCTCAGCACTTGGGACTACAACGGCGATTTAACGCTCGATATTAGCATTTACTCGCCTAGTGACTCGAAACATTGGTTTCCATACTTGACCTTTCTGCCGGACACATTCTTCAGATATGCTAGAGGATGGCGGTGTAGAACAGAGAATATTAAACAAGATCCGCCATGGCCAACATAGGTGGATTGCGGTTTGCAAGACGCCGCTCCGCTTAAGGCTGCCATGACCAAAGTTTTCCATATGGTTATGGAGCAAGGCCCCTTTGATAGTGACGAGTTGGAGTCCAAATGGTGGGATCAGCTCCCGTCAAGCTCGGCGGTAACTCGTTTACTTCTCCAGCAACAGAACCGTCGGAGATAGAGGCCGGGCGCGCTTGCGCATATGCTCGCCGGGTTTCCGAACCTCGGTGAAGTCTACTATGAGCCCTAGAGGGAATGGGACTATTTACAACGCCATACAGATAGAGGTGAGTATCACGCGATACCTGCTCAAGACACTACTTGTTCTTTAAGACCTGTCGCTAACAATATTTATATTCGTCTTCTAGATCTCCAATATCTTTGAGCTTATCTCACGTTCCAATAGCAATCTCAAAAAGCTTGTGGTTTTTGAAAACTTCAATCAACAGTACCCTATTGTTTTGCAGCGATTCATGAACGGAGAGGACCTGGTTAAATGCGACAGTATTCGCAAGCCATCTCCACAACTTGGCCGCGTGGTCGCACTCGCAAGTCTTAAGCTTGAGCGCCTCGCAGCATCGTATATTGTCGAAGCTAGTAATTTTTTCAGTATCGAACCCTCTTGGGTTTGGCCAAACTTGACCTCGCTTTTGCTTACCTCAAGTTCACTTTCACCCAACGAGGACTCGACCAAAACGGGAGCCGTGCTTCAGGCAGCGGCGGTAGTGGCCGCAAAGATGCCACGCCTGGAAACAATGGAGATTTGGAACGGAAGAAAGGAGTTGGCGGCGGTATTCAAGTATCAAGTGTTTCGCAATATGCAACAAGCTACTATTACATGGAGAGCCACATGGGAATATACCATGGACCAATCTACAATCCAGGCTTGGGAAGCCGTTGTACATCAAGAAGACGGGTTGGAGACTTGATATTGTCGAGGATCGTCTGGATGAAGCTGCTATAAAGTCTCACGCTGATGCAATACGGTGTCTCAACCTTTCAAGGCCGGTTATTCGGCCCATCTCGTTGCAGCAAATTCAGATGGAACAGAAAGCCATGGAGGGCGTGCAGACTGTGTAATACCGGGTTTGAATTGCTGTATGGATGTATGGATGTATGGATGTATGGATGTATGGATGTATGGATGTATGGATGTATGGATGTATGGATGTATGGATGTATGGATGTATGTTTGTTATAGCTGGTGCGTTAGCAGCTAGATACAAGAAACATCCACAGGTACCTACGGATAATTTTCCAAACATCCACAAATGCATGTGCTACGGCCGCCGAGAATAGACGCTCTGTGTGATTGACAGGGAGACTTATTTTGGTGCGATGGCGGGATATACCAAGGAGCGAGCAGGAGTATTTACTCGTACCTATTGCTTAATGGCCTAGCCGAGACGCGTCTTGAACAAGAATAATACGAAATGTGCAGGTACTCGTAGGGCGGCATAATAAGTTAATCCACAGCTTGGTCTTGTCCTTCGTAGTAAAGTACCGTGCCTATCTATTGCTAAAGTTTGATAGCCTTTCAGGGACCACAACTCTAACAGCTGTGGTCATATGTACTCGTACGAGTACTCCGTATACATGTTGCACAGGCTCGTACGGGTCAGGTATGTACGAGTACACGCACATGGGATAGCCTGGGTTTGCTGTGCCTCATCGGGCTCGTTTTATTAACAACCTACGTCGTAGACTCATTTAAGCAGCGCATAATATTGATTATCCCCGTATTTGTGGGCCAGTCGACCCGTTGCGGCCTTTTTTACGAGTTACACAGCATTATCCAAAATCTGTAGTACGTGTCAACCCCGGCATAAATTGTGAATGCATAAAAACGAGACTGGTGAGCGGACGGTGAACTATTGGGCCAACGCCTGGCTACCTATGTACTGATCAATCGGCTTTATTTAGAGTGAAGACCGCGAGGTAATTATCACGATTACTTGAGCAATTACTGTAAGCTGACAACAAAGTCAGGACGGTACTGTCTTGCACGAGTACAGCAGAGCCGTGCGGTACCTGACTGTATTTTCTCTCCGCTACAGAGCTTGACGCCATCCACAAGCCACAGGCATTAGGCAGGCCATATGTATTATTGTGCCCCTCCATCAAAGTGGCTCCAACGGGCTTTGTCTCTGTGTCAGCACACATGAAAGACAGCGTAGGTACTCACAGCCTGATACACAGCAGGGTACAGACATGGGGTATTACTTTCCAAAGGCTACACGGCGGCAGGATATCAGCGAGAGAGCTGAATTCCCTATGGATGTACAGTGGAAGGTATACAGGTAGACTGCCGAAACAGGTGTTTTATTTTCACCAAACTTTGGGCGCTGTCCAGGACTGGCTTCAATTGGGCTTCCATGTGCTGTTGGTACTGGCCAGGAGACTATGGAACCAATTCGCACTGTATGGGGCACAGTACAATCCCTCCATTTATGCTCAAATTCAAGTGCACAGCTGCACATTGGATGGACAGGCGGCGCTCTTGCAGGACAAGCTTTCGGGCTTGGGTTACAGTGCAAGTATAAGTACGACACTGTATTCTGTTTCCCCAAATTCCCAAACATCTGTTGTTTCTTGGTCGCCAATGCATGTTCCGTCCTATCTTATCCAATCCTGCAGCCATACATGCATTTCATTTTAAAAAGGCGCCCAGGGTCGCGTAGCTGCAATTTCCTTGACGCTGCAACAATCGTCTGCAGTCTGTCTCCTCCGTCCGACGTCAGAGACAGCCAACAAGCGAACACGGTGCACTCAACAAGCAATCCGCGCAACACGGTCCCGCATCCTGATCGACCCATTCCGACTACTGGCGCAATAATACAGAGCGGCGTCTCCGCACGAACAGCGCGGTTATTCTTGACGAGTACACACGTAGTAGCGACAAAGCTACACCAGTACACCAGTACACCACCATATTCGCAGCTCAGCCTACGAGTAACAACTTGAACCCACTGGGCTACCAGCTGCCAGCACAGGTTAGACGCTGGACGCCAGGCGCCACACAAAGCCCACATACCTAGGCAATAAGAGTGCTGCAGTGGTTAGTACTCAGTACACGGCCCGCAACTCCAACTCCGAAGCGACCATCCAAAGGCTACGGCCTTCCTCCACTCCGTTGGCGCCTAAAAAAGACAGACCAAAAGAGGCCCAAGGAGATCGGACCCAAAAAGGCAAGCCTCGAGGCCCCAAAAAGCTAATACTGAGCCAGAGATCTCCGCGTTGGCCTGCTTGTACAGCGCGCACCGCCCGCACTGTAAGCCTCGACGCCCGCTTCCGATCCTCCCTGCACGGTGGCTCCTTGTATTTCTGTGACGGGAACCACTTACTGTTGTGCTCCTCTCTACGAGTACTCTCTCCACGCCGCCCGCACAGCCAGTGCCTTCATCCCGGCCGAGCCCAAATCTGAGACCAGTTTTTTCCCGGCTAGTGCGTGCTGTGGCAGTACATCCTCCACTGTGCACTAGTACCTACCATGGATACCCAGAGCCCGTCTCTGAACGGTAATTCTCAGCGTCGCAGGCTCGTCAAGAAACAACCCCCATCTCACCATTACTCGCGCTCCTCCTCTGGCCACGACGCCCCATCTTTACGGAGCAAACGCAGTTCCCAAAGCCTCCGCCGTACCCCCAGTGCTCCTCCTGCGCGTTCAACCAACGCCGCGACCTCTACCTCGAGCACCTCAACTCCAAGACAGCATCCGTCCGCCCAGGTGTCGAATGTGTCGCCCCTCCTCGCACAAGGCGACTTTGGCGCTCCTGCATCATCCTCACGACTGCCCTACCGTGGCAGCCACAACCTGCAACCCGACGGCGGCACGCCCTCACGCCATCCGAATCACGAAGCTACCGACGACCTCATCGGCGCTCCATTCGACGGCGCTGCCATCCTGAATCGTCTCGACTCCCAAAAGTTTGCTTCTCCTCAATCCCCTCCACTCCCACAGCACCAGCACCGGCACCAGCACCAGCACCAGCTGCTTCATCAGCAACGGCAACCAAACTCTGCCGCTCCCCTTGTGCGAGCAGTACAAGACTACCGCGTCACCGGTCCTGTCACCGGCCCTTCTCTGCGATCCTCGCGCAGCTTCGCAGTCATGGAGCCATCTGCAGCCGAAAAGAACGCGGTTTTCCGTGCCGACTCACAATCTAACACGCCTAAGCGATATTCTGCCGAGAATGGTCCTGGAAGTGCTGGCACTGGTAGTGGTCCTGGTAGCTCGAGTAGCGCCAGTAGCTATGTCAAGCCTCCAGTTGTCCGCAAAAAGTCTGGTTTCTCGGGTTTCGTCAATAGCTTGGTCGGCTCACAAAAGAAGCCCATGATTTCGGCGCCAGAGAATCCTATTCATGTCACACATGTTGGCTATGATAGCTCCACAGGGCAATTTACTGTACGCTGCCTGATTTGTTCTCCTCATCGTCCCATGTTTCATTACTAACGTGATACAGGGCCTGCCAAAGGAATGGCAACGACTCATCAGCGAGAGCGGAATCCCCGAAAAGGAACGACGAGAGAACCCACAGACTATGGTCGACATTCTTCAATTTTACAAGGAAACAACAGAAAAGCCTGCTGAAGATCAGGTTCTGGAAAAGTTTGGTCATGCCAGTCCGCAGGAAAGAAGCCAGTACACATCACCTCCGGCCTCACACTCTACCTCGCCAACAATGTATCCTGCAAACTACATGGGTAAGTTGTGCATTGACGTGGTCCTTGCTTTCGTCATCATACCTAACTTTGGCCGTATGCAGGAAGCTTTGAAAATCCCCGAGCCGCTCCTCCGATTCCTTCCAAGGGCCATGGAATGCCTATGGCAAAGGACTTGATCCCTAATCGACCAGCACCCCGTCCTCCTGTGAGCATGAATAACCGGGTCATATCTCCCACATCCCCGAAAGACTCCGGTGTTGGCTTCAGCCAGCCAGATAAAGGCAACGCCCCAATGTTGCCCGAAGAGCATCGATCACGGTCAAATTCGAGAGCAAATGGCCAAGCACCATTCACACCACAAACAGCTCCTCAGCCAAGCCAAGCACAGACTGTTGCATATCAACAGCAACTCATGCAACAGCAGCAGGAGCATGCTTTGGCACAGGCCCAAGCTGCCATGTCTGGGCAAGTTGGCCGAACACCCAGCAGAAAGCAGCCCTCACCGCACCATCCGGCCGTCTCCCCCAGCCAGCAAGGCGCTGGTTATGGCGGCTCTCCTCGAGACGCAAATGGTCACCAAACTGGACGACAACAGCCTGCACCGGTTGCTGGTGCTGGCGCTGGTACTGGTGCTGTTCCTGCGGCTCGCCCGCGGCATCGCTCACGACAAAGCACCGGAATTGACCTGGCTGCTGCTCTCAAGCGTATTTGCAATAATGGTGACCCCAGAGATGTCTTCAGAGGATTTACAAAGATTGGACAAGGTGCTTCAGGGGGCGTCTATACAGGATATGAACGCGGAACCAACAGACTAGTCGCCATCAAGCAAATGAATCTTGAGCAACAGCCAAAGAAGGATCTGATTATCAACGAAATTCTCGTCATGAAGGACAGCTCGCATCCTAATATTGTCAACTTTATCGACAGCTATGTTAGTGGCGGCGAACTCTGGGTTGTCATGGAATTCATGGAAGGTGGAAGTTTGACCGATGTTGTCACTTTTAATATCATGACCGAGGGGCAGATTGCTTCGGTTTGCCGAGAGACGCTCAAAGGTTTGCAACACCTGCATTCCAAGGGCGTCATCCATCGTGACATCAAGTCTGACAATATTTTGCTTTCCAACGAAGGAAATATTAAGTTGAGTAAGTCAGCTAGCACTGAACACCCGACCCCCAAAATAACGGAACAAACTAACATGTTATAGCTGATTTTGGTTTCTGCGCGACCATCAACGAAGCACAGAACAAGCGAAATACCATGGTTGGCACACCTTACTGGATGGCACCAGAAGTTGTGACGCGCAAAGAGTATGGCCGCAAAGTGGATATTTGGTCACTGGGCATCATGGCTATCGAAATGATTGAGGGCGAGCCACCATATCTGACCGAGTCACCACTCCGCGCACTATGGCTGATTGCCACGAATGGTACACCACAAATCAAGAATGAGCATGAGCTCTCCGAACTCTTCAAGGACTTTTTGTACTTTGCTCTCAAGGTAGATCCGGAGAAGAGAGCAAGCGCTCACGACTTGTTACGAGTAAGTTTACAGCCATCTGGTCAATGTTTTATTACTAATAATTCTTCTGTAGCACGATTTTATGAGGCTCTGCGTCGATTTGGCGCAGTTGTCGCCTCTGGTACGGTCAGCTCGAGAGCAACGAGCACAGGAAAAGGCCCGCAAGGCTTAGACTCGAGTTTGCAAATAGCGACAGCACATTGCCTACCAGCTGTGTAGTGAGGAAGCGATTGCGCCTTTTTTGGTGATATGAAGCGAGACATTTATTCGACAACATGACGCATTTCAGACTATACCGTTTGCGATTTGCTGCTTGATATCCTTGGACGGAAGGTGTCAGCAGGTGACGATGAGCTTGCTTTGACTTCAAGCATCTTGGTAGCTTGCCATTGCGAGCTAAACCGAAATAGACAAGATCTTCCAAGCAAACATGTCGTTCCGGTCAGGCAACTTCTTTTGCGGCGTCTAATCTACACGTCAACTTGTGCTTAACGGTTTTTTTTGGGTTGGACTTCTTGGATTGCAAAACAGGTCCGCGGTTTTTATAGTGAGAGGGGTGGAACTACATATTTGGGATGGAAAATGGATGAATGATGGATGGACGGAAATGACAAGCCGCGTGGTATAAGTACGAATCCGGCTTATCTGGACACTGGAAAGGGAACCCTGGCATAGCGCGTTCTTGTTTGAATTTTTTTTTTCTTCTTTGTTGGGGGGCAGCACCGCAAAAGCCCTGTCCCTCCCCTTTTTTCTGGTTTCTGAATTCATTTCAAAAAGTAGCCTTGGTCGGCTTGATGAGGAAACAGTCAAGTGATTCCCTGGGCGTTGAAGGAGTAATGGACCTGTTAAACGTATTTTGTCTATTTGCATTGTGCTCTTGTATCGCGTTGCATAGCAATAAGTGCCTTGGAACTTGGGTGATTGATACCTGTGAGGGTACACGTATATGTTCATGGTGTATTCGTAATCTCATCTGGTGTATAAAAGGATTCATCTGATTCTTGGTATTGAATATGTCTATTTTTGTCCTAGCTTGAGAGTCATGCTATTCACCGCTTCTAAAAAAGGTATGTGATTCAATGGTGAAGTAATGGACAGCAATATGGAGGAAAGCTTCCTGTATTGCGAATCCGTGAATATGATAGCCACTGCAGATTATCAATTGACAATAATAATTTCCAAGTTGCATCTGTAATAGACAGAAAGGAGGAATCATTTGCCTTGGTACTCCTTTGAGGTTTTTCACTTGATGAAAATTGCATGGGGACTCCTTCTATCAATTCAACGACGAGATGCCGTGATGAAGAGCGGGGGACGAGGCGCTTCTATTATACAGGCCGAAGTGAGGACTAACCGAACTGATTTAGCCTGATTATCAAAGCTGACTACTTGTCTTAATTGATGCGAGCGCTATTCGCCGGCACTAGTCCTCCTGATATTACTCCAGTGCTCGCCGCTTCAAGACCCCTACGATCTACAGCGCCTACACCTGGCGGTATGTGACGCATTTGTATGGCTAGCTTCTTTACGAAGACAATTATTACAATACTACATTAGATGGCAAGACTTTTTGCAAGAGCCTCAGAGTCTGGCTCACGGCCGAGAAGTTTAGTCACTAGTAAGATGGGATCGCGCTGGCTTCCGCCGGGCTGCAGTGACTTCTTTGCGATATCTTGCCCAGGGGCCGAGGTCCCACGGGTCCTGCTCGAAAACAGTCTGAGAGATGTCTTGGGCAATGGCAGAACAGCTTTCGCATCATCAATTTAGCCTTACAGTGGTTTGAAAAAGTGCGACGCGGGGGGGGCTTGGACTTACCTCAGGTAGCTGTACAAGCCCATGTCGTAGCCGCTGACGAGATGGTCAGAGGAGGTGTAGCCGTGGCCCTGTGCGCGAGAAGACGTGAAGTCGAGTCCTTCGAGATCCTCTCTCAAGTCGTACCAGAGCTTTTGAATGTTTAACGCTTCTGCTGCTTCGTGGCTGCTTGGGTTATAGATCTTGACGTCGAAAGTCGCAATCACTCTGTGCAACAATGGATGAGCTAGTTGGGCCAATACGATGAACTACTATCGGCACGAGAGAAAAGAAACCTTACAGATGGTAGAGCAGTTGCAAGCCGCGATCTAGCACCAGTTCTCCAGCAGTAGGCTGGGGACTTCGATAAAGTCGGATGGGAGGTTAGTGCTGTGAAAGCGGGCGTACTTTATCTTAGAGACGAGGTTGTGGACTCCGTGGCCCAGTTCTACGGCCGCTGCGTGTAAGCTGGATGCCCGAGCTCTCTCGTGAGGTGTGATGTTTAGAATCTTTCACTGACCGTGCAAAATGGTGACTAGTTCGCTGTGCTGCAGCAGCGCGCAAGACTTGGCTGGCTGAGGAATGGAGCACGTCAAAACTATGGCCGGGACGTGTCGCGATCCGTCTGGCCGGAGAAAGCCCTCGCAACAGGTATTAGTCCACGGTTTGTAGAAGCTAGAGATAGGGACCTGACTTCAACTTACTCGTTCGATAGAAATGTTCTGCGCGCCTTTGTTCTTGTGCTTCCTCCAGAAGAGGTCCAGGTAGAGGAAGCCTAGGTAGTCCTTATTACTTGCGGCGTCCCTCCCACACCTAGACGTCGTTATACTATTATATCGCCTCGTCGAGCTTTTCCGGCGGGACTTGCTTAAATATAAGCTGCAGCACTCTCTTCAAGATTCCGAGCATAGATTACATAGTAGGCTCCAGCGGGAAGAATTCCGATAACGCCTCATCGTTAACGTTAACTTTTATATTGGTAAGCCGTCTATAGTACCGTAGGTCCTACGGCGCCAGCTTGCCACGGTCTTCTATGTTAGAGACGCCAGGCTCCTAACTCGTCTTTGCCTTAACTTTCTCGAGATCCTATAATCCTTGCCGCCCTTTGGGGATAAGTGTCTCTCTCAGCTTTTCTCAGGAGAGACTCAATATAGGCAGCCGACTTAATGGCCCGGCCCTAGAGCCGAAAGTCGCCGTGGCTACTATAGCCCAGGATTCTCGCCTACGAGTCGCGTAGACATACGAGATCCCGAAACAGAGAGACGTTAGCGTGCATTCTCACTTCTTCAGCGAGGAACATTCCGCCTCCTAGAGCTCTCGAGGTGTACGTACCTCATCACGGTTAACCATCCGCCGTTCCAAAACGGCCCGAAAAAGGACTCTGCCCCATCATTGCCGTCTTGCTTCCACTTCTAAAGATGCTCTTCGGACACACCGGATAGTTCCTCTCGCGTCATCGCCACACCGCCATCCTCTTCTCTGAGATTCCGTTCGTAGGCTGTCTTAAGTTCTTTAATCTTGGCTCTTTGGCTTATAAACGTGCCAACGTCAGGGCCATGGAGCGACTCGTGTCCAGACGCAGCAAAGTCCCTCAGCTTCTCTTCCACCTAGTGCTTTGATTCTAGGTCTATTTCCTCGTTCCTCCCCGCCGCGGCCTTGATCAGATGGAAAAGATCAGTCCTAGCCATCTAGGCCGCCGCGGCAGATCTAAAGGCCTTGTTCGCCTTTGACGCGGCGCTCCTGGTCCCTTGATCCTGCGCGGCATGGCTCAGCAGCTGTATTATGTCCGTCTTGGCGTCGATCTCATTCGACACCTCGATCCACGGCGTAAAGACGTTTGCAAAGCAGGCGGTGGACGGCGTCACGGTCGCGACCAAGCCTTCATGCAGGCTGTGAATCCTAGCAATGACGGCCGCCATTTCAGCGCCTTCAACCTCGGAGGCTGCGAAGACCCGCGGCATTTGCTCTGGAGACATGTTGGAGGCTGTGAGTCTTTATACGAAGGGAAGCAGGTAGAATCGTTTCTTCAGGCTGAGGAATGCTGGTCTGAGTAAAACCTGTGATTTTTCCAGAGGCTTTCTCGCATCGTGCTTCGCGTAATTATAAGACTAGTACTTAAATTCCCTTATATAGAAGGCTGCGAAGCTCAAGGGAATTCCTTAAGGTTTAGTCACTATAACTAGTAGTATAGCATATAGATTAGCTAAATAATAGAGTATTTCCTCCTTTTCTTTTTAAATTAGAAGATAATCCTCCTATTCCTTCCTAGTTGGCTGGCGTACGTACTACTGGGTAAGCCTTTCGCAGTAGGAAATCCATGCGGCTCATTACAAACGAGCCTGGCCACAACTGGTAGTGAATGGAACATCTACCCCTACCAACCTCACTCTTCACCGCATCTTCTCCATAGATTACCTGTTTATTCATTTACACTTTTTCTATTCTAGACACATCTCCCAGCTTCTATTGTTCACTGCAGCCTGACGTCAAAGTATCCCCAATTGGATCCCATAAAAAGTGGATATGGGTTTCGTTGTAAGAGCAAAGCGTTCTCACTCCCTTGGTTGCTCTGCTTACTCGTACACCCCGTCGGAAACAAAGGAATCGCAAGGAAGGAAAAAAAGAGGGTTTACATTTTCATTTCTAAACGGGTTTCCACTAAACCGCGTGCCCTGCGGCAGACAGATTAACAGGGCGGGTATTTCATTGGGCTTGTTGCTTACCCAACTCCATAGAAATCTGATACTTGTGGGAATTACAGACCCGAATGTTAATATGGAGTTTTTATGGGCTTGCTGTGGTTCTCTAGTGAAATATCACCTGGTACCCGTGCGAGGACTGGCACCGAGCTCAGTCCCTCTAATCGGCTTGTTTCCCTTTTTTCTTTTGGGTTTTGTGGAATTATGACGTACCGAATGCTGTCCTTCGAGGTCGCCTAGTCGATACTTGTGCAAATGTTGTTACTAACTGCACCGAATCTGCGTGGAAGTATGTCATTTGGAAAATTTGGTTCATTGGAAATCGTTTAGCGTCCTGCTTCTTATTCTGGTCTTCTCCATCTGACTACTTTAATGCCTTGGACCCTTTGTAAAGGCGACGTCGCGGTAGGTTTACACTTGCAGTAGCCGAGCTACTCGTAGAGTTCTTTTCCGCGAGTCGACCTGCAGGATACGAACGGTCCCAGTTTCGACAAGAAAATCGATTGTAATGTAGGTCCTTTCGTGCTTGTCGGCTGCTCTGCAGTTGAGGGATCAATATTCTCGTGAGACGGCGTGAGACTGTAAACAATACTCGCAATGATGCGCGGAGCCGGAGAACTGAAGTTCACAAATGTGTCTGCCTAGCGAGAATGGGTCCTCCTTTGCGGCTCTTTTTGCGCCATCATACATGGAGCTGGCACGATGCGATGCTCGTAGCTCTCCACAGGCGTGTGCGGGCTCTCTTCATCCGTAGCTGGAGGTGTGTGTTGCCATGGAAGAAAAGGGAGTAAATGATGTGCTTTGGCGGGGTGGATGTGCATGACGATGCGGCTCCAAGGCTGGCTACCTCGTACTGCTGCATGCAGCTACTGGTATGATTGGTGTCTACCCCTACCTTGATAAGAAAGTTGCATCTGATGTCTTGGCCTTGAAGCCCGCAAGACGAAACTGCATCCCGAGTCCATACCGGAGGCAAAATAAAGATGGTGTTGACACGCCTGGTGGGAGTCTCAAGGATGCGTGGCTATGGCAAAACACCATCTTCCGCCGCAGAACCCTAGTCCACCCCAGCCTGCCCTGGCCACCACGTTCTGGACCGGGCACCTGGCGTTTGGAGCAAGCCACAATTCCTTGCTCCTTCTGGCCAGGAGTACTCGTAATTCACCATTTTGTTGGTGTACGTCTAAGTCAAGGACTTTGCTGAAAAAGGAGTAGCAATTTCGCAGCTGGCCACGTTGTACATGCGATTGGCTGTGTTCGTAAAGGTCGACACTTTAGGCTTCCCGACTACGAGTAGCTCGAGTGGCCGATAGAGGAGCCACGGCAAAGCGAGACACCGGAACTCTTCCCCTGGCGCTCCCGAGATTTACAAAGAGACGGGCCTTGTCCCGCATGGGGCTTCCAAGCCTGAAGCGACAGTCGGTGTCCAGGAGGTGACACTTTCTGAAATTGTGTGCATATCCAAGCGCCCATGTGAGGTTCTCCACGGCCTCTCTTCCCCGGCCAGCGAAAATTACATTGTAATCTCTTAGCCGTCACGCGGACAGCGCATTGATACCGGGGGTTGTTTTAGACGGAACTCAACCTGGCAGAAATGGAATTCCGTTGTACTCCTGGACACCAGGAGAGCTGCGAGCACTCGTAGCTGCTTGTCACTCCCGGTATGCTGACCGAGAATGATTACCCTCTCGCGTCATCTTGGATAGGGTGGAGATTTCGCAACGTGCCATCTATTTTACTCAGTATTATGGAGTACTGGTAGGCGATTCTCTACTCGTATCGGCAAGTGCAACTCTGCTGGAGCCACTGGAGCAGAGTGTGGAAACTCGATTGAGGGACGAGGCCACAGAGAAGACGAGGAATATGGTTGCCTGGACTTGAGCGACAGCTTCATTGCAGGTTGGGCGGGCTAGCGTTGTGCGATGGCCAGGAGAGAACTTTTCTGGAAGCTGGCGCCAAGTTGTGGATGTGGATGTGGGGGGTTTGCCATAGATTCACCCCTATAGCTCTCCCGCAGTAGTCAAATTTTTTTTCGCGTGCCGACCGTTTGGGACGGTGGGCATTCAGTCGCCGATGGGGCCGAGCCGTGGATCTGATTGCCCTACCGTAATGCACCGAGAGCCTGGAGTGGCTGTGGCGTTGGTCTGCCTCCAGCCTGTTGTTTGCTTCCATGTTGCAAGCACTGAAAAGTATTTCGCGGCTTTAATCCGTGCATGTTTGTGGCGAAGGAATTTTTTATTGTTGCCAGCTAGTCAACTACTTGTCCCGTTCGTGTCTCTTAGTTGACAAAAGGTCATGATGCCACCTAATCTGTGAAAAAGCGAAGGCGTAGAGAACCGAGCGGATAATTTGGAGAGATGGAGACTGCCAGACGTCTAGAGCTAAAGGTTTGGTCAAGTCTGCCGAGAAAAAGAAACGGAAGTGATTTTCGGTGCTGTCCTACGACACCCAGTTGACCGTACGAGCGTGAGATGAGAATAACGTTGGATACGACGAAACAATCCAATATTATGCACTGGCGGTAGCACCGAGTGTGATAATTGAAGTTCAAGGTCATGTGGCGGTTTGTACAGGCAAAAGTAGTGTGAGGTTGGGCAACAAAGACTTTTCCAGGGCAACTACCTGGTGTGAAGATCATCGGAGGCGCGTGTGCAATGGATTCCGCAGACTCTTAATGTATCGTCCAACACAAGCTATGCTCGCCTGTTGCCGAAATCATGGTCGGCTCGGTCTCGGCTTGTAAAAAAGTGGCCAGCGTCTCCATTAGCAGCCAATGGACGGTGCAGTCTGTCTGGACGGTTGACCCCGTGGCGGGCGTGAGAGGAGCGTCGCATTGTCGATGCAGCGCCGTCAATGACGGGCTTCCGCTAGCGGTGGCGAAGAGCGATCATAGATCTCTGGGTACTCCGTACAGATGGCCACGATGCCGACTACGGGTCTTCCGTCTTCCCCACGATGTCAGTTCTTTCACGATGTGCGTGGGAGAGAGTTTGGCAGAAGAGTGGCGTCTGTCGCTTCTGGCGCACTGCACCGTGTCTCACCGTTTTCAGGAACCAGCGACCGTTTTGGCACGCCAGCTGGCGCTGACTAGCTGGAAGGTGGCAGTGGAGACGGGGCCACTACAGGGTCCAGCGGCGCTAGTACGTCTTCGGCGCGCCACATCTCTTTTGCAGCGTGCCATCCCGGCTACTCAGGTTCCAGGATTGGCAGATTTTAGGCGGGACAGGCCAGGGTTCCAGAAGGTTAAAGAGGTTGCAGCAGGGGGAATAGTAGTGGTGCTGCAGAGCGTGCCCGTGCTTATTGTGCGGTTGGTGTTGTTCCCCTTTTACTCGTACGGCTGCTGCACCGAGCGACATCGGCCGGATACAAAGCAAGTGTTACTTTCGGCGTTTGATCGATGGCCAAGCGGATACACCAAGATAGGTCAGTACTCTGTAAGAGCGTTCGTTTGTACCTGCCTTTGTTGCTGACCGACTTTTTGGCGGCTGCAGACGAAGATCACTCTCAGCAATTCCATGCTTGCAAATCCGGGGGATGAAGGGGCTGATGTGTAGCATGAACAATGGCTGACGACGCGGTGTGCAGGAGATACCACGGCAGATGCAGAAAAAGGTCAGAGAACTGGCTGAATCCACCCTTGCCAGGTAGGATCCTGGAATGGCACTTGCATTGAGCTCTGCGAGGTGACGAAAAGCTGAGAGGTCACGAGAACAATGAATTAATTTGGCGAAAAAACCTCATCTCGTCTCCGTGTTACCGTATTTCTGTACGAGCCACCAGCGGGAAGCTACGTACAAGCCCCGTCTTCCCCGGGCGGGCGGTCCCCCATGCTGCCCCGTTTGCTGCGAGTTGGGCGGGCGGAGATTGCCTGCCAGCTGTGGGGGATGGGGCAGCAGTGCGACCAGCTGGGAACAGCAAACGAACAAAACGAAGCCAGCCTGGCTACTGCACTCCAAGTCACGATGAATGACATTATTTGGTCAGCGGAGAATGGGGTTTCTTTGATTTCTTTTTTACTGCAAACAGTCTTGATTTTTCCTTCTTTTGTCTTTACATCATTGTTCTACTGGTAGGCAGAAAGTGAGACAGAATTTGGGTTTGTTTCACCTGCTTGCAGGCGCTCACATTGTCCACGGAATTTTATTTTTGGGGGGACACCTCTGGCATGGCAATTGTGTCCTTTCTCCCCTCCGAATTACGGCGTTGGTGCCGAACGCACCCCCCCTTTTTTCGCCGGCGCACTCCCACCAGGTGCAGTAGCCTGCTGCAGCGCAGCCGGGTCGCTCGCCGCAACGCAACCTCAGATCTTGCCACCGCAGGCGTCCTAAATTTATATCACCTGCAGCTGGTCTGGCCTCTGGGTGGCTGATAGATAGTGTCGAGTTGTGCTCGCATAGCCTCACCAACAGACTTGTTCCGTCTTCTCCGGACGATGCAACCATCTCGGATCACAATACGCGTTACGAATGGCAATTACATGGTGTAGTCCTTTGGTTGTAACATATGGTCAAGTGACGCTCTCCAATCTGGGCAAACAAGACCGCACTGCACCGAGTTGCATGTCTGTTCACCTCGGTTCGGCTGCCCTTGTGGGTGGTGGCTGTTTGAACAAGCAACCCAAAAGTCAAAAATTCTCTTGAGTCACCACCAGGCAAGTTCAAAGCAGCATTTGTCAGTACAACCCCCAAAGAAAAAGGTAGAATTAAAAAGTTTTCTTTTTCGCCGTGAAAGGCTCCGCGGAAGCATTATTCTGCTCTCTTCACAGCGGAGAAGTTGAAAAGACTTTCACTGGGTCTTTATCATCGCTCTCGTAGGAGTTACTCGTCATCATCCGACGAGTAATTAGGAGATCTTTCGGCGGGCTATTCAGTATGAGATTCCCATTATTACTTCCCCAACTCTGTGGGTAAGAATAGAGGACCCTGCTACCTAGGTACTAGTCATGGTGAGCTAGGGATGTAGACTCCCTGCGTTGCGTCACCAAAGGGTACATGAGTCCCCTTTGCCGAAAAAGGTTTTTCGCTGTTCGCCGGCCAGTCCGCTACACACCATGAATTTTCCCCGGTGCCTGGATGGGCGGTAGAAGGCCTAGAGGCGCCGCCTGTAGGCGACTATTGGGTGTCCAGCACAGGCACTGAGCCAGCCTGTAGGGGCAAAAGACGCCCCCACATGTCCACTAATCGACTCCCCGCTGGGTCCAGATTTATCACCCACATTTAGCCCCAGTTGCTCTGCGTGCCTTCAAACTGCAGAGAGGGGCGTGTGGGCGTGAATGCAAACACCGCCGCCCTGTCTCACTCCCGTGTTTGCGTAGCTCGTCCCTGAATTTTTTTCTTCTGCGTGCGGCTCTCCCCAAGCCACGCCCCCCTCTGAGCGACGCTCCTCTTGGAACAAACCCTCGACACGAATATATATTTGGCCTCCTCCAAACCCTCCCACCTCTTCTGATTCTGTTCTTTGACCATCTCACTTTGATTCCTCTAGTCCGTTGCGTTTCGTCTTCTACAGTCGATCTTCATTCTACCTACCTCTGCGCCACTCACTCTCCTCTCCTCTCCTCTACTTCCACTTACACACACACAAAACACACAAACCACAACAGACCAACATGTCTTTCGCTGCACGCAACGTCTTGCGGCTCACCCGCACCGCCGCTCCCGCCGCTCGCTTCTCTGCCTCTACCGGCAAGGCTGCCCGCAGCTTCACCACTACTCGCATCAACCGGGTCAACGAGACCACCAACAAGAAGAGCGTCGTTCGCGAAAAGGAGGTTCCCGCCTCAGTCTACGAGGGCACCGGCCCCGGCGAGAAGCACACAGTCCACGTCCCCGAGGGCGCTGCTAAGATCCCCCACGACAGTCCTCAACCTCCCCCTGAGCACGATGAGGTCCAGCCTCTGAGCAAGAAGGCCTACGAAGGTCTCCCCCACACCATGAAGCAAATGACCGTCTTCGGCAAGACCATCATTGTCACTGGTGGTGCCCGTGGTCTCGGTAACCACATGGCCCGTGCCTGCGCCGAGGCCGGTGCTAAGAACATCATCATCTTTGACGCCAACCAGCAGCTTGGTGATGAAGCCGCTGCTGAGCTGCACCAGAAGTCGGGCATCCCCGTCTCCTTCTTCAAGGTGGATGTCCGTGACGGCGCTGCCATCAACGCTGCCCTCGACTCCGTCGTTGACATCTACGGTGCTCCCGACGCTCTCGTCAATGCCGCTGGTATTGCCGACTCCAACATCAAGGCCGAGACATACGACCCTGCCATGTTCCGTCGTCTTATTGACATCAACCTCACTGGTACATTCCTCATGTCCCAGGCCGTCGGCCGCGCCATGATGGCCGCTGGCAAGCCGGGCAGCTTGGTCCTCGTCGCCTCCATGTCCGGCTCCATTGTCAACTACCCCCAGGAGCAGAGCTGCTACAACGCCTCCAAGGCCGGCGTCATCCAGTTCAGCAAGTCCATCGCCGCCGAGTGGGCCAAGCACAAGATCCGTGTCAACACCATCTCTCCTGGCTACATGGACACTGCCCTCAACCGTGTTCCCGCTCTCGACGCCCAGAAGAAGATCTGGCGCAGCCTCACTCCCCAGGACCGCCTGGGCAATGTCGACGAGCTCAACGGCCTTTGCGTCTACCTCTGCTCCGACTCCTCCAGCTTCATGACCGGCTCCGACCTGCTCGTTGACGGTGGCTACAGCTGCTACTAAACAACTCACGGGAAGCCTAGGGCAGTTTCTTTTCTACCATTGCTCGACGGGTGAAACACGCCCAGAGTTGCGTTACTCGACATTTTAATACCATAGGGGATGAATTATAGATGATAGACTCGGAGGAGGATAGACTTGCATTACTTGCATCTTTTTTTGCTTTGTTTTTTTTCTTCCAACATTTTGCGCATTTTATCTGGCGTTTGGGAAAAGAAAAGACCCAAGTCGGTCTACTTTGCTTTTTTGTGTTATACAGACAGGTGTATAGACTGCATTATAGCAGCTTCTGTACTCCTTTTGGGGAAATCTGGCGACAGACTAGTGGACAAAGAGAGTTCTGCTGGACAGGAATGATGACAAAAGAGTCGCACATTTAGTTACATAGACAAGAGCATGTCATAATATCAGACACCGATTTGGTGATCTGCCCAAACATTCTGGTCCCCATTTTCCTTGTGAGATTGCTAAAGAACTTGCATTTACACACTTTGCTAGCTAGTTGAAGAAGGTTCTAAGCGCAAATTTCTTCAACTGTTCGCCGACCCATGTTTCCTTAAACTGTTGCCATACAAGAAACACATGCACCTTGCTGACATTTCTAGCCGTGGCCTTGGTCAACAGGACTCTCAGCAGCGATGGATATCCCATTTGAGAAAGCTCACAAGCATGTTCTAGTCCTGAAGCTGACGTATCCTTGAATTCGAGGCTCGCGCCATGTTCTAGAAGCAGCACAACTCGTTCAACGGCATCCGATTCGCCATCCCGTTCGTCAACGCCCCGTGTCCAAAAGTCGTCTTCGTAATGAAACATGGCCGACAAAACCGACCGTCGGCCACCCAAACAAAGACCATTGTCATTATCATCGTCTACCCAAGGAATACGCTTGTGGTCAAGATGCACCGGAGCATGCACATCTGCGCCCGCGTCGAGGAGAATCTTCATGCAGTCGATATTCTCAGCAATGGAAGCCGCCATGAATAACAGAGGAACGGCGGCGCTCGTTGAATTTTCCTGAAAGTGTGATTGATCGCCATTATACGGGAAGACGTACACGTTTGCGCTGCCGCCGCGCCTGAGAAACTCCCTGAGCAGGGTTGCTTGCTGCGGATGACACAGAATCTGCTTCTGTACCGGTGAAGTAAAGGCGTTTTGGATCCACGAGTAAAAGATCCAATTGGCTTCGGCGCGGCAGTTGATGTATGGGTTTGCGCCGTATGAGAGGAGCGCGACTGCCATGTCTAGATTGCCATTGCGCATGGCGTATGTCAAGGGCGTCGTGCCGTACTCTTCCGCATCCATTCCATCTATTTGAGCTTCTTGATCAATCATGAGCTTTGCAATGTGTCGGGAAAGCGCGTCGAACCCTTCTTGCACGAGCAGATGCAGAATGGTGGCTCCTGTATCGTGCAGCGCTCTATAGTTAATATTAAAAGGCCCTTGTACTAAGAACTGTAATACGTCGAATCCAGTTTGCGATGAAAGTGCGTGAAACATCAATTCCGTGGAGTCTTGTCCCGTCTGCACGCTATTGACCCATGGAGGCCTGCTTAGAAGGAGCGTGGCAATCGACAGGTCGTTGCAGGCACAGGCATGGTCGAGAGCAGTATATCCGAGTTTGTCGTACAGGCCTGGGGAAACATCGGGTCTGTCCAAAAGTCGCCCGGCAAGATCGGTATTCCCGCCTTTAATAGCCTCGTGCAGCGGGATGATGTACTGGTCTCCGTTGCTACCATTGGGATCGACGTTGGGATGCAATAACAGCTCTTCTACCACTGCCCAGTTGCGTTTCAGGGCCGCGAGTTGCAGCGGCGTGGTGCCAGCAGAGTCGGTCACCTCGACGTCGACATCGAACCGACCGAATAGGAGACGCAAAATCGCAACGTTCCCCGTAGAGGCCGCCACATGCAGCGGACTTAAGCCGTTGGCGTCCTGTGCTCCAGCGTTGACTTCTGGACGGCCAAACAACATTTCCACGACGGCTTTGTCGCCAAGTTTCACCGCATGATGAAGCGGCGTGTTTCCGAATCCATCTGCCCAGCTTGCATCATAGCCTGCTCTTGCCAATACGCTTGATGCTAGAGACGGCTGCTTGACACGCATGGCATAGACCAGCGCCGCCGTAGACGGCCCTTGACCAGGCAGCAGAAACAGGCCGCTGACGAGCGGCTCACTTAGCGAAGGATAGATTTCAAGTGCGGGACAGATTTCATCCAACATGTATGCGCCAGCCATGCTTATGAGAATCTTTGCCTCATAATCGAGTGTACTGTGCTGCAAGGCCACGTGAAGCGGATATGCACGTATGTGCGCGTTGCACGCCGTGCAGTAGAAAGTACACAAGACATGCGGATTGGCACCTCTGCCCACAAGCCACATTAAAACAGCATTGTGCTTGCGTACAACAGCAAGGAATAGAGGTGTAACACTCGTGCTAAAAGTGTTGTCGATAAGCGGCGGCTTGTCAAGCCCCCAGGGATCCTCGCAGACGTCAAGGTCAGCGCCGAAAAAGAACGCAGTGTCGATAGTGTCAATCCGGCCGTGTTCGACCGCCCAAAAGATGCATGATTTGCTCGGGTGGTCAACCTTCAGGTTATATTGGTAGAGTAGCGGATTCACGACCTTGTAAAACTTGCGGTTTGTCCTGGCGAGGGCCGCAATGTCTGGGCTTGTTGGCCGTCCATCTGCTTCTGCATTGCTCCTGCAACTCTCGACAATATGGATGATAAGCTCGACTGGGAGACGGTCAAGGCTCGCCATTGCTGTGATACGTAGCGCTACTAGTCTTTTTTTTTTTTCTTGTCGTTTCATGGTGAGAGAATCGTGTGCTTTAAAAGGTGGAAGAAAGCTGTTGATGCCCTATGTGTTACCTGTTGGCAAGGCCGTAATGCAGTTAGCCGCCGAGGCGCCTCAGCATCACACGCAGCCGGCGTGTTTTACCCATCTTTTCGAAACACAGAGAAACATAAAACATCTTTCTGGTTATTGTGCCTGACTGCTTGATATTAGAAAAAATGATGAAGGCCAGTAATACGCATACATTGTTACCATTCCCTGGTAAATTCCGCCCTTGAGATAAACGCCCTCCCATTTCGTAATCTTATAACAAGTAAACACTCTCTCGATCAAACTCTCAAGACAAAACCATCCACGCAGCATCGTCGACATACTCTTTCCCTTCCCAGTTTATTTTCTATAGTCGCCTTGGAAACTTGACGAACGCAAAGGAAGATAAGATTTCGATTACTCTTCATCCGAGTCGGAGTCACCATCCTTCCAAACCTGGATAAGGTCAAGAAGCGATGCAACATATGGGGACTGTAACAGAGCATGTTTGTTAGCTTTCAAAGAAAATCAAAAAGAATGCTCCATCATCGACATACCATTGGCTTGTTCTCAGCCAGCAGCTCAAACAGACGGGGTGTCGCTGACCGAAACAGCTTTTCGTTCCAGCCGCCCTTTTCCCCAGTCTTGCGCTGCTCTTTGAGCAGCTCCTCCTCCGTCTCCGTCTTGACAACGTTGCGCGCAATATTGCGCAGCACTAGCACCGCACTGAGCGGAATGCCTGCTGCCTGAGGAGGAGCCTGAGGGTTTCGCTCGTCGCGCACAGTCATTGTCTCCTCAAACGTCACCAGCATAGTCTTGGCGGGAATGATCCACGATGACTTTACGTTAGCCTGGCCTTCACTGCTGGCCGGGATCAAGGCTGTAATGTGTGTCGTGACATGTCGGGCAAAGTCGCGCAGGTGCAGCTTTGTTGGCTTTCTATACTTGGAGCATTCACCCCATGTGCATACAAACTCCTTTTCTGTATTTTCAAACTGACCCTCTTCGGTGAATTTGGCGTGCAAATGGCTCTTCATTATGTGTTGCCACATCTCGTCCGCCTTCAAAAAGAAATGACCACACTTTTCATTACGGCGGGCTGGGTTCGTCGCCCAGAGACAGCGGCCGTACTCTTTGCCACCAAGGCTCAGCGGACGCGGACGCGCGCGGATGCCGTGAATGATAAACTTTTGCTGCGCCTCGCCCGGTTCCCTAAGTACCTGTGCGTTGGAGCCTTTGTACACAGCAGTACTGTTTCTAATAAAATCTGCGGGAGTAATCATTTGCTGACCGATGGCCTTGAGCGGTGCACCAAAGGCGTTCTGGTACGATTGCCACGCCGCAAGCTGAGTGACGAAGGAGTTGCCGTCCTCCTCAAAGAAGCACTTTACCCACTGGTGTACGCGCTCCGGCTCTTCCAGCTTCAGCATCTCCTGCAGGAGATCTTCAGGCATTGGTGCAATCTCGTCGCGGGCTGGTAATCTTTGTTCCGGCGCGAGGATCAGGTCGAATTGCACCTTTTTAGCCCCATGGGCAAGAAGACGAACCAGCTGGTCCACCAAAACTTCTGGCCGAGTAGAGCGTATCAGGTTATCCACGTTTGGTACAACCGCCGTGTACTGGTAAAGGAAGTCGAGGCAGGCATCGATAAGCTCATCGTCGTTCAGAAGTAGCCAACTGGAAATGCGCTGAAGGATTTCGCCAGAGATGTCATCGAGCCGATTGGTGGCATCCAGGTTTACTGAAATGCGGCCAAGTGCTCGCAGCGCTGAAAGGATTGTACCGCGATCGTCTGAAGTCAGCTGAGCTAGCAGTGTTCGATACAGCGGATCTTGCGAGTTCATAATCATGAACGAGGTGATTTGCTCAGCAATGTCGAGAGCCATGTGCTTTACCTCTATGAGGGTGTCTTTCTCTGGTAGGTGCATGATTATACAAATCAGGTCCTTTACTGCAGGGAATTCTGACATGTTGTAGGCATTCTCGTGCAATGTGACCATGTTGCGTATTGTAAGAATAGCCTCCGTGATCTGAATCATCTTGTCCAGGTACGTTTCGGTCTGCAGAGCATCTAGCGTGTCCTTTTCGACGAGGTTCTGTAACCTCTCGAGAATGTCCGGCGTCCCATAGTTTCCGTCCAAAATTCCAATGTCATTTACATCGTTGGAAGGGTCCCATGAAACTTTCCAGTTGACGTGGTAAAATAGTTCGCCGATTTCGAGCGCTTTATCGACCAGCCCTTCTGCCAGGCCAGGGAATGAGTCAAATTTGTACTTATCGCCTCGCTCAAAAGATATTTTGACCAAGTGGTTGAGAGCGAAAGCTTGTTCCGTAGGAATACCGGATCGTAAAGCGTTTAAGCACCGCGTATAAATGTTTGGGCCGTCAAATCCAGCTGCAAACGGTTAGCTTAATTGCGAGTCTGTTAATTCGCGAGTGAACCTACTGCCTGGAAGCATTGGTTCACGCTTGGCTGTCTCTGCTGCGAACCGATGCGGAAGACGCGTGCGAAGAAACTCGGTTGGCGCATTGCTTGGTGTCGCAACAGGCCGAACCTGTTGCGGCTTCAAATGTCGGGGCTGATAGGCCGTAACCAGGGTAGACGTATTTTCTGGTTTTTGAGGAGTATGTGAGATGGAAGGTCCACGGACTGCATGGTGCATGCCTGGGCCGGCATGCATGCCCATGTGGTGTTGGCCCGGCTGCTGCCCTGGAGCGCTACTTTGCCCAGCATTTGCCGCATGTTGACTCGATGCCTGTCGTGTACTTCGTGCCGGACCTGTATCGGGTTGAAAGATTACTCTTTGTGTTGGAGCTTCGCGCAAACCTCGTGAAGCACGCGCGCTCGAGACGGCAGGTTCAGGGGCCGGAGGTCGTTCGCGCACCGGCGTGCCGTCGTCACCGGAAGCCGCAGAGTCGTTACCGGTCATTGTACTGTCTCGTTTGCCCCTGAAGTTTTCTCTTGTCCGTGACAAAAGACTGGCGCCTTTAGCAGTCACGTCTTCGAGAATATCCTTGGGCGGCGGCTCCTTGCCATGAACTGTGCTAATCTCAAACGCAGCGAGGTTCTTATAGAACTTTTCCTTCAGCGCAAAGGCGGTAGATGCTTCGTTGTTAGAGAACAAGCCCAGCTCATTGGCCATTCGGCGCCATGCCAGCTTTTCCTCAGATACTTTGTCATATCCGCCACTCGCGACAATATGATTGAAAACCTTGTAGAGGTCCAGGTGCATCAAACCAACCTTGGGCTCTGGGTCCAAGAGGGTGCCGCGCTTCTCATGATACTCCCTTAGACGGTTCATAAAGTCTTCATATTCTGGCGTGCGGTCGATAGTGTGCGGTTGCACTTCCTCGCTTGGCGACGACATCCTGACAAGATCGTCTCAGTGCTGAAGAAGCACTGCATGTAGTGATGAAGGCGGTTTCGTCAAACGGCGAGGTTGTCGGCTCGGCGCAGGCGGCAATCGTCGTAATTGATTACCGTAAACACGACCGTGCGCCGGAATTGAAGCTTGGTGCCTAATTGTGTTACAAATGTGACAATTCGTTGGTTTTCGGGCCGTTGCAAGAAAGCACCGTTGTCGCCCTGGCGCATAGCTAGCTTGAGGTTGTATGGCAGGGAGACGTGTTGCGCGCGCGCGACAAAAAACGGGCAATGGAGCGCCCATCTAATCGCCACGTGACCCACCCCAGCCAATCGGTGAGATTCCAGGCTTAAACGGCCAGCCAGCTGCGCTTGCTTCATGATGGTTCCTTGTCAAGACCAGGATGGTTTCTCGAATCTGTTTGCAAATCGAATATTTCCGATTTTTTCTTCCATTCCCAGCACTGTTTTCTAGTTTATGTCGATGTTACACCATGGATAGAGCACCTACGCCTCTGCCGAGCTCCGCATTGTACAGGCTGGAGCTTCGCAGCAACCAAACCAGCAAAGTATTCACTTCGGCCGCCAGTGGAAAAGCCCTGACATTTGCTCTGGAAAAACAGAGCTCTTTGCAAACCAATAGTGATGTGTTGATGCTCATAATCTATACTGGCATGAAACCGTTGGCAAGTCAAACGGCTGCGTCTCGTGGGTTGTCAGCTAACATGCTCAGATATCTATCAGGCTGACCGATATCCTTCGTACAAGAAACGCAATGAATTGCATCAGTTCCGAAAGAATCTCCCAAATTTTGTGTTTGAATATTTCGGATCCAGACTATACCATAATCGTGCATTTCGTTAATGCCAGAGACCACGACATGTCCGTGTACGCCCTTCAAAGAGCAGGGTTTCCAGTCCAAAAAGCGTCGTCGACCGATTTGGCCGCTCTTCCTCAGACAAATATATCGGGTTTGTTGAGTGATGCCGTCGAACCTGTAACTAAAAGCCTATCTTCCATAACGCCTTTGACGAGTCAGCCGCACAGCCAGCCGTCATTCTCGTTGGCACCCAATCCAGGTTATTGTCAAAATGAAAGTCTGTTTCCGCACATTTCGCAAAGCCCTTCTCTTTATCGGAGCGAGTCTCTACCAGTACATAAGCAATCGTGTCAAGAACTAAATACACCGCTCGAAAACGTACCGAGGGTAGCGTCAAACGGACTGGATGAATTCAACCCATATAAGGTCTTTTACAGACTGGAAAAGCCGCAAAACTATCCTATCACAATGGATTCGCCTAGTATCGTACCTTTAAATGATTCGGGAGATTACGTGAGAACTCCAGCAACATCTTTTGTATCACCAACAACATCAGCAGAATATGAAAGTCGTCATAATACGAGCTCGATGCAAAACTCTGTCGAAGGCAACCAAGGCTCTAGAGCAAGTACGGCAGAAACTAAAACGAGAAAATCTTCTGAAAATCTACATGAGAAAGAGTCAGTAAACTTTCGAGATCTCATGCCTCTCCCTAGGGACCTACCTTTTCCACGTCCTGGAAAAAGAAGCAAATCATCCACTCTAACTTCCAAACCTAATGGGGCCCCGGAGAAAACCAGCGGCAAAGAACCAAAGACATCCATGGGGAAAGAGGCAACTCAAAATCGTGCGGTGCGTTTGAGTGCAAAGTATACAGACAGGGGAACCAATCCAGAGCTTCTACGTGGCACGCCTTCACGAAAGATTCTCACGCCCCAGCTTCGGCTGAGAAAGGGGACCAGAAACCAAAGTACCACACCTGTATCAAAGATAAATAAGCCGGCCAATCTTACGTCAGATGCTATGTTGGTCTTGACAGAGCCTGGAACCCTTTCCAATATCAACGAAAAAACCTCCAAGCTGCTAGACCAGTACGAGAGAGACACAACCACCGGTTGTGACGAATTAGCCTGTGCACAATTTTACTCTGATCAGATACATGCCTTGCGATTTGATTTTTGGTATTCAAAGATTAGTGAAATGGGTGGTTTCGCCGAGGAAAATTCTAGGGCAGCATGCGTTATGGTGTAGCGAATGACGTTAGTGGCGCTACTGAGACCGTAATGTTCATCGAGTTTAACTTGGTTCCTGAGCTGCAAAAGTGTATTTTACCTCAATTTGAGAATGTCATAGATCAATGTACGTAATTTCTGACTAGGCTCGATTCTGCTCCCAGTACTCGTCTTAGAGGTGTCTTGAGTGACCCATCAAGTTCATCTGCCTACTAGTACAGTTTCTCGGAAAACGACATGTAGCAGTAAATATCAATTATAGGCGGTTTCTCTATATCTTAGTTTGAGTAGTGACTCGGTGTCTTTTACACCCTTACGAGATACTGCGGTGTTATGGACAAGGGGAAGGCGCCATGTCGCGGTGCCACCAAATCTAAAGGGCATTTTCCCCAGAAACAAGTAGTACCTACCGTCGCACCTCCAGACAACTCGGAGAATCCAGTGTGCTCTCGTTGCCTATTTTAGATTTTATAGTTTCGCTTATACTCAATTTCCCCACGCATGGTGGACTTCAACCTTATACTGGGAGACCTCAAAGGCTTTAATCTTGCTTTACCACTCGAACAGAATTCATATAAATTTGCCTGCGGGCTCTTCTGCATTTCCATTTTCCAACTTCTCTTCTCTCCATCTGATCTTTCAAATCTTGAAGTATTCTCGTACACTGCAGGTTACACCGCAACACTTTACTACTCGCTTTCAAAGACACTTCTTCAACCACTCAACACGAAACAAGACACAGCTTTACTAAACAAAACTATTTTAACAAAAAACAAACAAACAAACAAACATGCCTGAAGGTTGGGCCTGCGCACCAAACGGAGCCTGCGAGCTCCTCCCCAAAATGGACTTGTCCAAGGTCGAAGTGGTAGTCAGCAACGACACCCACCGCCTCTTCCGCGTCGTCAAGCCCGGTATCCGCGTCGATCAGGAAATCATCTGGGGCGAATACAAGGGCCAGGCAATCATTGTCTGGTGCAAATTTCTATCCAAGATAAAAGGCAAAGTTAGCCCCGCAAAGAAATCCGGCATGCCTCCCCGACGCCGCCTCCGCGTTATCGGACCCCGTATGAGAGACCAGGCACGCAACTTTGGCACGTATGTTGCACTCAAGAAAGGTCTGGAGAATGCGTCCCAGGAGATTCGAGACATGGGCTTCAATAAGCTTGTCAGGGTTAAGAAGACTCCCTCCGAGACCGTTTGGCATGTTGTCAAGCCGGATACTGAACACGAACACTAGATCGGTGTCTTGTCCTCATCTCATCGCATTGGCTGTATCCTTGGATGATAGCGTTTTGGGGTTTATTGGGTTTTTTTTTTCAGTCGTTTTGGGAAAAGCATATTGGGAAAATGGTTGGCGTTTGGCGCTTTTTACTGGTGTTGGTTGAACTTGTCTTTTGCGTTTTGCGTTAGACGAAACATCTCTGGCCCGGTCGGCTGTGGCTCTTTGGGCATTGTTGGATTACCAGTCGGGACTGTAATAGTTATACTGGCATGTTTTTGCGGGAAGATTACGAATTACTGGTAGCGGGATAGATGCAGGGAACTGCTGTGTCATGATTTAATCGTTTTTGGTTCGCATCATCCACCTTGTGCATACTGAAACTTGTCCTCCAAAAAGTAGGGCAATAGCTTGCTACGTCGGGTAGCGACTTGCTCAAACATGATGATGCGCTTACTCCGTTCTCTCTTTTCCTCCGACACATACTCCCTCTACCAGACACGTGGTGCAGCTTCCCATAGAACAGTCGAATAAAGACAAACAAGGAATGGGCATGAAATTGTATTCCTCCAATGTGCAGCAGAAAACATGAGAACTAAAGACGAATCACAAAAAAAAAACAGAAAAAATGCAAGGCAAAGGGACTTTTTTCTCAGTCAACAACAAAAACTTTGGTATCTTTCTTGCTACGTGAATGCCAGAGATTGATCTCTACTCCTTCATCTTGACGTAATTGCTTGGGAATATACCGTGTCGCGACCCAATCATGCCGGTCCTGTCATTGACTTCTGTTAGCTAAATTCATAAGCTAAGTTGTGTTCTGAAAAAAAAAAAAATCAATACTCACCACCAATCATTGTCGCTTTCCGTCTTTTTCAATACTGTGATAACTTCGCCCTTTTTGAAGCCCAAGTCGCCCGGCTGATCGGCGTCAAAGTTGTACATGGCAATAGCTTCGTTCTTGTTCAAGGATGCAGCCTTGTTGCCAAAATTTGGCTTTGGCGCAGCTGGCCTACCGGGTCCCGTCTTGCGGTCACCTCCCATCGGACTATCACGGTATGCGTAGTCGTCGTCGGCTCCGCGGGAAGCAAACGTGTTTGAGCGGGACGGCGAATTGAAGCCGGACGGACGATCGTACACATCGTCCTGCCAAGTGTTGGAGCGGCTCGGCCTGCCGAAGCCATCTCGCTGCGCACCCTCGCCCATGGCACTTCCTCGACGACCCTCCCATACAACTTCATCATGTCGCTCATCATAAACAGGCATGTCGTTGTACATGGCGTCATCAATGGTCCCACCGGTTCTCATACCGCTAAAGACGCGCGAGTTGAGCACACTCATCAGCGGTCCAGCTTGCGGCGGAGGAGATACAGAGCCAGTGAGCAGCTGCTGGGCAGTATATCTTGTTCCGTATAGCTTTTCGTTCGCATCGCGACGCTCAATAATGGCTGAGCCTTCGAGAGAGACACCGGCAAAAAGACCTTTTGTCTTGGAGTAACTAAAAATTCCAGCAACGCCCTTCAAGGACGCGGCGCCGGCAGCCTCGGCGTTTCTTCCGACAGGGCCAGCGGCGAGGGATACGTTGCCGCCCAGCGTCAGGGAACCAGCCTGAGCAAAGGTCTTGACTGCGTGCGAATCGTTGAGAATAAATACAAAGTCGGTCAATTCGAAGCCGATCTGACCGCCAAAGCCGGCACCGGCTGTCGCAATGGCACTGGGAGCACTCCACGATCCGTCCGGAAGTCGCGCGACGACGAGACCGCTGCCAAATCGTCCAGATCCGAGGAAGCCGGCTTTGAGAACAGTAATGATGGCGAGGCCCTTGGCGTTTGCGAGTATGGACGGAGGAATAACCTTGTCGGGACCAAAGGCTTGTCGCGGGTTGACGAACGAGGTGAGAATCTTGCCGCACTTCTTACATTCCGCTGCGAGGAGGTCATGATGTCAGCTGCTGAGGCGCTAGCTTGGGCCCAGCTCGGATGCTACTTACACGCCATGGACGACGGGAGGGGGTTATGAAGGCCCATTTTGCCGGTATTGACGCAACTACGCGCTTAATGAAATCGGTATCGACAGGGCGAAATTGCTTCCTCGAGAGAAGCGACCTGGCCTTTGACGAGCTCCGAAGGCGGGGTGTGGCGGGGGACGAGCGACTTGGTGTGACGAGGTAGCCTGACGAAGCTCTACAACGGTCTTGATTCGCTTCGCGGGAGGAAAAGCAGTCGGATAATATAAACCAAGAAAGTCGGTATGCAATGCCTCAGATGTAGCGACCGAAAAGCAAACCGTGCTTGTCACAGGGATTCGTCAATGTCAGGTTGTTCTGCTATGAAAGGTCGAGACTACAGCCTTGGCGACACTGTTCTGAACAAGTTGGGAAGTGCTGGACGTGCAGCCCCGCTGTCTTTCCCGGCCGCGTGGTGTGTGGCGGTGCGACGCCATAAGTCCCCTTGGCACCGTCTGCAATCGAACAGGCGGCACTGGCAGCTTGCTAGAACAGACGCTAGGACCAAGTCGGCAACAGGGCGTTGGGGTTTGGTATTTCGGCATCGTCATCCTTGGCTCGCCCGGTCCGTCTCCTTTTACGCCCATCACAACCACTGCCGTCACTTCAACGATACAGCTTCTACAAACATAATACCGCATCTCGCAACTAGACATTTGAGTCAGTGTCCTTATTTCAGAGCAGAATTACCGGCGATCGCAATACGGTGATCCTTACGCGCGTTTTTCCGCAAGACGAAACGATCAACCCCCCCTGGAACAGCCTAGAATTTGCGCTTCGGGATACGTACAGAGTGCTGCGGGCTGGCTCTGCGTGCACTTTTTACCTAGAATATTTCGAAGTACACAATTATGTCAGAGGCGTACGAGCGCGAAACCCAAAACAACTCGCGGCTAGACGAGCTGTCTGCCAAGGTGTCTGCTCTGCGCGGCGTAACTATTGACATTTACGACAATGCGCGCGCGCAAGACGTCATTGACAATACGGTGCGTTTATTTAATTTTCATGACCCAATGGGGATGGGCAAATAACTGACTCTATGTGCTTCCAAATACAGTCCGAGACGTTTTCTTCGATGACGACACAGATGAAGGGTTCAGCAGGCCGTTTGACGCGCATGGCGGCTTCGGGAAACAAGGTTGCGATCTTGAAGCTTTCTGGTATTGTCATTGCCATATTCTTGGTCCTGTACTATGGCTTTCACCTCCTATTCTGAAGCGTTGATAGATGGTGGTGTACGAGTTGACGGGCGACTCCTAGCGGTCACGCGAGTGTTGCAATACTCGTTGGCGTTTGTGGCCTCAATCTCTATCGGGCGAGGTGGACTTCTGGTTGTACGTTTGGAGAGGATATCCTTGGCATTAGCAGGCGTTTACACATGAAAACTGGGACTGTTTGGGTTATTTACTACGTGGTGCTGAGAATGGATTTTCATTTTATACCCAAACACCTTTTGTGAGTCATGATATGCAAAATTCTAACATTTTTTCCTAATTTTATTACTGTATCAACTCAAACATGCAAAACGCCCGAATACATGCTTGCCGGCTCCAATGTTCGAATATGCCTTAACTCTTCCACATTAATACTCATTACTGCCACACGTTGGAGAAAAGGTCGTCATCTCCGCCAAAGCCACCCTTGGAAGCACCTCCGGACGTTGTCTGCCCACCACCGGTGCTGCTTGACCAGCCGCCGAATTCCTCATCCGCAGTGACCTTTGGCGCGGGGTTGAAGCCGCCCGTGGCTCCCGGGACTATCGGCGTGTTCGAAAAGGCGTTGCTTGAGTTGCCCCATCCAAAATCATTTCCAGATGGTACCTTGGAAAGCTCAGGGCTCTTCTGCGCAGGCGCGGCAGGTGGGCTCGTCGGGGCTGGCGTGGCCCATTCGTTTCCTCCCCAGACATCTGCTCCGGACATTCCGGTGCCAAATCCAACAGTGGCGGCGCTTGCTCCTGAGTTGCTTGACGGCGCAGGGGCCGCGGCCTTGGGTTGCGGCGATGATAAGTTAAAGACTGAGCTTGACTGAGCTGGCGCTGGCTGTGGTGCAGGCGGTGGTGATGTCTGCGATACCGGGGCGGACAGGTCGAAAAGGTCGCCCATTGCAGATGAGGACGGCTTAGCTTGCGGTGGAGGTGAAGATGGTGACGTGAAAGAACCGAACCCGCTTCCTACTGAAGGACGCTTCTGGTTGTTAGGGGGAGGCGACTGCACGGGAGGTTGTGAGGGTTTGGCATCAAAGAAGCCGCCTCCGCTAAGGCCACCGAATGTGTTGCTGATAGACCCCTGAGGTGTCCCGCGGCTGCTAGAGGGCGCTCCCCCAAGGCTAGCAAAAGGGTCCGCAGGAGGAGGCTTCGGGCTTGTAGGGTTTGAGAGACTGAGGCTGCTGAACGCATCGTTGAATCCACCTGCTGAGCCCTGTGATTGCTGCGGTGACACCATGCCCCCAAAAGCGTTGTTTTGTTGATTATTCTGTTGCGATTGCGCAGTGGGCTTCGGTGCAGAGGCATAGAGTGACAAGATGGACTGCTTCAGGTCCGGCCGAGACTGCGCGGCCTGAGCAGCACCAGCTCCAACGCCAGGTGTGCTAGCCGGTCGTGGCGGCGCGGACGATTCTCCCAGAAAGTCGAGACCAAGGAGTGAGTCTTTTGTAGTCGTTTTCGGTGGTGCCGGAGCAGCCTTGCCCGCGGGTTGGCCGTTTGAAGCTCGTGGAGGAGCGGAATCGGAACCGCCAATGAGGTCAATCTGAGGGGGAGGGCGAGACCGGCCCATGGACGCCTGGCGAGCGTGCTCCTTCTTTTCGATGGACTGTTTCTCCTTGACGATGCTAAGGGGCACCTCGTCGTCGCCGTCGGCATCAAGGGTCGCAGGGTCGGGCATTGGGCCGTCCATGACCCATCTCTTCAGTTCGTACTTTGTGCGGATGAAGTTTTCAATTTTGGCATCGGATGGCGCGTGGCCGGCTGCCAGCTTGGATTCCCAGTATTTGTTTGCGCGCGCATTTCCCCAGCTAAGGATGCTCTGAAGTTGTTCATCTGTCCATGAGTCCAGATCGACAGACTTGACTCTGCTGATGTGCGTGCCCATGCCGCGGTGAATACCTGAGCATCGAATGCAAACAAAGACGCCGAGGTTCCAGCTTGCCCATCGTGGATCTGTATTTAAAATATATGAGAATCGCGATTCTACCCGAGGCATCTCGTTACTTACGCTTATTCTTCTTGCAGTCGGCGCAGGTCTTGTTGGGCTCGAGTTTGAGGAGGCTCTTGATGGTCGCCTGGTTCTGCGCCGCCCGCTCGGCCGCGGGATTGGGCGCTCGTCTCGACATACTTGGACGGTGTTTCGAGTCGAACAATGACAATTGGTGTGATTGGCACGCGAAGTGTTAAAAGTTTGCTGGTCAGACTAAACTTTTGCCTGGACGTGATAAAGCAAGTTGTCCCTTGGAGTGTTGGCGTCTGCTCCACCACGACACACTACTCATATCCCACCGCCCTGTTGCCCGCCTGCCAAGGCACTGGGTTTGGAGGCGCCACAGTGAGCCGCTACCTGAGGCACCAATGGTTCTTCAGTGGCGCATGCTGGTACTAACAGCTTCGCCACTGAGAGGATATTACACTGAGGCTATTCGTAGATGTTGTATTACTATGCCAAAAATTGTCCTCGGTACTAGTTTACTTCTTGCTCCCGCAGCTATTGAGTTTATCCGGGGAGTAGATCAGATTCCTCATTGCCGCTCACTGCTGTGGCTGAAACGCCCCGCGAGGTGTAGTGGATGATGCAACGATTAGATTCCACATTTGGGGCGATTCTACGGCAACTTAAATGTCATCCTGTGATTTGTCACCGTCCGTAGCATCTCGCTCCTAGCCCAGTATTGGAGCTCGCAACTCTATAAGAACACTTTTCCTTCAGTAATCGCCACCACCCTTACTCGGTTCATCAATTCCTCATGCGCTTTCGACCAATTTTCTCGACGTTTGTCTACACCCTCTCGACTTTCACCCGAGCCCATCACCCTGTCCGTGTAGGACTCGCCACTTCTCAACCACTTCGCCTGCGTGCTTCCATGTCTGGTATTCCTCTAATCGGCGCTCTGTTTGGTTCCTCCTCCAAGTCACGCGAAATGTCGTATCCCGATCAGCGAAGCAAGGATGAGTGGAAGGCTGTTCTGAACAAAGGTCAGTAAACTGCCGCCAGCTGTCAATGCAACATGCTAACTCTCAAACAGAGCAGTTCCGTATCCTCAGAGAAAAGGGAACTGAGCCTCCTGGTAGCGGAAAGTTTGACAAGCATTACCCCGACGAAGGCGTTTACACCTGCGCAGGCTGCAACACGCCGCTCTACACCGCCAACCACAAGTTCAAGTCTGGCTGCGGCTGGCCTGCGTATTTTGACAGCATCCCCGGCGCCGTCACCAGACATGAGGACAGCACTCTAGGCATGTCGCGAACGGAAATTGTCTGCTCCAACTGTGGTGGACATCTGGGCCATGTCTTCAAGGGCGAGGGCTATCCCACACCCACGGATGAGCGCCACTGCGTCAACAGTGTGAGCTTGAACTTTTCGGCCGACGACAAGAAGGCTGAAAGTGCGCCCAAGGATAGCAAGGCATGATTTACCTGGGTTTGAACGATTGATGAGCATTGGGGAGCGTGGTGTTGTGGGTTGCGGATAAATGTGAACGGTGTTGGCGTTGAGATCTAAGATGAGGCTACGACGTAACTATTAGGTACTTTTTAGATATTATGGGAGTTCTTCGTAAGAACGTTTATTATTTTCCAACTAATGACGGAGAAATGAATGCTTCATGTGATCACGGCGAGGGATTTGAAGCACTTATGAAGTTAAAGTTGATTAAGAAATAAAAGAGAATAAACAAAGTTAGGAAATTAAAGAGGATTAGGAAAATGAAAGAAGTTGAGAATTAAATCTGTTTAAAAGAAAACTCCAAAAAATTCCCAAAAAAATCAATCGGGACTCATAGCCTCGAGGCCATACATTTCGGCCACCCCCGGCAGCCGCCTCTCCCTCCTCCTTCCCCACCACCTTCTCCTTTCTTCTTCTTCTTCTTCTTCTTCTTATTCTTCTTGCCCTTTTCAGGATACGTGTTGGCCGGATGACGACGGCCATCAAACAGGCGCGCAAGTACGGTGGAACTTCACGGTACGTCACAAGCAGGAACTAGAGAAGCATCCTGGGGTAACGAGGAAGACGAGACGCCCGAGCGTACTAGGTAGTACTCACAATGTGTTTTTTTTATTAAAAAAAAGTTTAATCGTTCATAAAGAAGAAAAGAGAAAAGAGAAAAGTAAAAAGTGGAAAGAACGGATCGAATCTTAAGAAAGAGGGAACTCTTGCTGCCAGCTGTCGGCCGCCTGTCACGGTTACCGCCAGCTGGCATGAAATGTACTTGAAGCTCCTGCAATTCTATATGGCTTTCAAGGTACATGTCAAACTGATGTCCTCCGCTGCTCAATTTTGTATGAAGGTACTACTTAGACATGGAGGCACTTCACTGCTTCCAGTCTCGCTGTCTAACACGCTTCGAATGCATACAAACGGCGGATACTACGAAAGATAGCCGCCCTCAGGGTATCTGTCAACTCGTCCGTAGATAGACAAATACATCTGCAACTGAGCCTTCAAACTTGCGATAAGTAAATGCTTATTGTATTAGACAGGTCTAGTAGGAATTAGAAGCTATGCGGTGTATGTAGGTATAGCGATTGAAGGTGTTACGTGGTTGAGGGCTGCTGGCAGCTTGTCAGGAAGGAGCAAGGAAGGTCCTTCCGCCTTTTTAAGCAGGGTTCTTTTGCCCTTAGAGCACAACATTCAAAAAATCTGCTAGGTGCTGACTGCAAAAACACTTAGTATATTTGAACTGCTTTGCGCGGACAACGTGTACCTGCGCTTTTCGGTTGACCTGCGCCGGAAGCCCGCCTTCGCATATGACTGGCCCTGGCGGCTCTGCCTTCCGGAGCTCCAGTGAGAGTGGCATCGCGGTATCATGCACTGGTAGCCATCTCACATGACTTTGCTAGAAAATCACAAGGAAGTTAAATTGTTTCCGGAATAGTATCTGGAACTGGTTACTTTTCTATTCTGCAACGGCGTTGTATGGCCGTTATTTCCTTACAAGTCTGCATGAGAGTGGCGAACGGTGTTTATCGGTTGACAAAACTCCGCCCCGCTCATCGAGTTGGACCGCTAAAACAGCCTTTTTTGGCTACTCATTTAAATCTCCAAATGGTGTTTTCGTTGCTTCTAGATTTTTGTATATTAGGAATGCATTTTGGGATTTTCTAGCTGTTAACCTTCATTACGTATGGTTTCTAGACGTCTATTTGAGCTTCTCAGCTTCTGAAAGTCGGACTTTCCGGCATGTGAAAGCCGGTGCGGCACCCCAGTACAGGAAGCTTCCCCGGGCCCCGCCACCGGGCCCCACATCCGGATGTGCCTCGGTCTAGTACGAGGTGTTGACATCACTCTTCGAGAAACTCCGCGTGCACCCAAAAGACCGAGGTACTGCTTTTGATATATAGAACTTTGCCTCTCACGCAGCCCTCCCAAAGCTTTCCTTTCATCATACCTCTTCCTGCATTATCGTTTCATATCCCTCGTCTCATCATATCACAATCACAATGGGTGGTAAGTCAGCATAATGCTTCCTAAACGCTTGCGGTCGGCTAACTTGTTTCGCCTCACGCCAGCCCTCGACCGTCTCTCCCAACTTGGTGGCCAGCTCACCGGTAACCCTACCGCCGGTGGTAAGGAGAAGCTCTTCGAAAAGCGACCCGACGATGTTGTTATCACTGCCGCTTGCCGTTCTGCCTTCACTCGCGGTGGCAAAGGTGCATTCAAGGATACCCCTGCCGCCGATTTGATGGCCGGCATATTCAAAGACGTAATCCAGCGATCCAAGATCAACCCAGCCCTAGTCGAAGATATATGCGTAGGAACCGTCCTGGCGCCCGGTGGAGGTGCCACAGAAATGCGTGCGGCCAGTCTGTTTGCTGGCTTTCCCGAGTCCACCGCCGTTCGCACGCTCAACCGCCAGTGCTCGTCCGGCCTTCAAGCCTGCGTCGATGTTGCCAACCAGATCCGTACCGGTATGATTGACGTCGGTATTGGTGCTGGTGTCGAGAGCATGAGCCAGAACTATGGGTAAGCCAAACCTGATTGCGTCTCAGGACCATCTACTGACCCAAGTCCCAGCCCCAATGCCGTTAGCGAGTTATCCGAGGACTTCGAGAACTTTGAGGAGGCCGCCAACTGCAAGGTTCCCATGGGCAAGCTCTCTGAGGACATGGCGCGGGATCTAAAGATCTCTCGTGCTTCCCAGGACGAGTTCGCCGCGAACTCCTACCAGAAGGCCCTCAAGGCTCAACAAGATGGCCTTTTCGACAACGAGATTGCCCCCCTTACCGTCAAGTACGAGGACCTCAAGTCTGGCGAAATTAAGGAAACAACCGTCACTAAGGATGAGGGTATTCGACCTGGTATTACCGCCGAATCCCTCGGCAAGCTCCGCCCCGCGTTCGCCGAGGACGGCAGCATCCACGCTGGCAATGCCAGCCAAATCTCCGACGGCGCTGCCGCCGTTCTTCTCATGCGCCGTGACGTCGCTGAGAAACTTGGCCAGAAGATTCTGGGCAAGTATGTCGCCGCTTCCATTGTCGGTGTCAAGCCACTCCTGATGGGCCAAGGACCGTGGAAGGCCATCCCCAAGGTTCTTGAGCTCGCTGGCATTTCCAAAGACGACGTCGACATTTTTGAGATCAACGAGGCTTTTGCCAGCCAGTGCTTGTGGTGCGCAAACGAACTTGGCATTTCTCCTGAGAAAATCAACCCCAAGGGCGGCGCCATCGCTTTTGGTCACCCGCTTGGCTGCACCGGCGCCCGCCAGGTCTCCACGCTCCTTTACGAGCTTCAGCGAACCAACAAGAAGATCGGCGTGACTTCTATGTGCGTAGGGTCTGGAATGGGAATGGCCTCGGTGATTTTGGCTGAGTAAGCGTTGTTTTTGGCTTCTTGAAGCCAAAGTGTTGAAATGTTGTTGTTCTGCATCATGTTGGTAGATCAGCACCAGTTTTGGGGCTAAGATGTGGCCAGATCGGGCGGTCTCTGTATTGGTCACAATTGTATGATAATATGGTATAAACATATGGTTTAAAATGATATCAAAAATGGAAACTAGCATTACGATTACGTTGGAGTGTCCTTTGAACCAACATTGAAAATACACCTACCGTCGAAGCTCACCTATGTTGCCAATGCGATTAATTACAACTTTATAACAAAAATTGCAGCGAATTGAATAACGGAAACTAAATGGAAATGTTGGAATCTAGTTTCACGTTCCATTGTAGAGCCAGAACATCGTCAAGAGTTGCAAACTTACAACGCCAAAATAAGCAATAACAGAACAAACTGACTGAAAACTCGAACCCGGTACGAGTGGAAGTGAAAATTTCTCAAAGCTTAGAATTAATGCCGGTAGTTTGTCTGCATGATCACGCCACGCAGCCAGCCACATTTCTCCGACCGCTTCTGCAGGCGGGAGGAACTGAAAAAGGAAGCCACAGACTCAAGAACAGAATCCCAGATAACCGACAGAATGACAAAAATAACTCCATTCATGAATGTTCCGTGGATACTGCAATTTCTCTTACGCTCGTGTCTGCTCACAATGTCACAGACAACAAAACCGGGATTGCGTTCTCGTCCGTCGTCCCATTTAGGAGCCCGACTTCAAGCGAAGACATGAGACCAAATCATCACGACGGAGAAAACTTATGGGGAGATAAATATAGCTGGCCAACCAGATTTAACCTTTAGTGAATTGTGTTTCCGACTGGACCAGAAACCGGAACGAAATCGTATGATTTACACCTTGACACTTTTCAAACAGGGGCCGCAACACGGCCCGGGCTCCATAACGGCTCTGCTTGTGGACCGGATGTATCCGGGGTTGGGATTATAAGTCGTGACTGTTCGCTTCCACGAGAGCTTGAGTAAATTTGCCCACTATACCGTTAGACGTTTGTCGTCGAAATGAGAGTTGCCATTGCAGGCGCTGGTGTTGCCGGACCAGCAACAGCCTTTTGGCTAGCTAGCCAAGGCCATGAATGCACCGTCATTGAAAGGTTCCCATCTTTACGTGCAGCGGGTCTACAAGTTGATCTAAGAAAGCAGGCTATTGAAGTTGTGCGAAGAATGGGTCTGCTTGAGACTGTCCATAGCCGCTCTGTGCAAGAACTAGGTACAATTTTGGTCGACTCCAAAGGCCAAGAGAAGGTTGTTCAAAGACGAAACGGCATTGACGATGAAAATGGACAGGGAATGACGAGCGCCTACGAGATTATCCGGCGAGACTTGATTGAGATTCTATTCGACGCAACACGACACAATGTCGCTTATCGCTTCGGTCTTTCGGTTGCAAGCTACCAGAACCACGAGGACAAAGTCACAATTACACTTTCTGATGGAAGTGCAGAGACGTATGATCTCCTCATCTCCGCAGACGGGCAGGGCTCCCGCATTCGGAAACAAATGTTTTTCTATAAGCCAGAGTTAGACTACTCGAGGTGGCTGGGCGTCTTTTCTGCGTATTACACGCTGCCCAGAAGAGAATACGATACGAGTTATGCAAGAATATACCATGGCGGCGGGCGGAGACTGGCAATGACTCGGTGGCATTCGGACACCATGGGACAGGTGTATCTGATGGCCATGTCGAGTCAGGAAAAGCTCCGAAGAGCACTGGAAAGAGATTGTGCGAGCCAAAAAGACGCTTTCGCCTCTGTTTTCAAGGATCTTGGCTGGCAAGGAGACCGCTTGATGCTGGCTCTCAGCGATTCTGACGACTTTTACGCAGATGAGATGCTCCAGAGGAAAAGCACAGTGTGGTCCATGGGTAGAGTGGTTCTCGTCGGTGACTCGGCATATTGTGCGTCGCCTGTTGCTGGCGTTGGTGCGAGTATGGCGCTCATTGGAGCCTATGTGTTGGCTGGCGAATTGGCTATATACGGTGACGATGTGAGAGGTGCTCTTGAATCTTACGACAAGGTGCTACGACCCCTCGTGGATGAAGCCCAGAAACTGCCAAAGGGCTCTCTGCAGAGTTGGCTTCCACTTTCGGCTTGGGGAATCAAGAGCTTACATGCCAAAGAATGGATGCGTAATGCGTCACGAGCATTGGGACTGCCAGCTTGGGCTAGGACTGATGCAAGAAGAGATACCTGGGTACTACCAGATTATCCCGAAATGTGCTGGAGAAAGAGTACGAGCACGTCGTCTCCGCAGTCGATTGCGGAATCGACATGGTCGTCTGCACCGACAACAACATCGTCTCTTACAGAAGATAGCTGGCGGCCAATCTCTGTTGGACAGGTTGCTGTCGTCAAACAAATGTACAGCGTCGAGAGGCCGCACACAGCGGAGCAGGATGGTGGGTTTGGGGTAAAGATAATAAGGACTGTGGCAAACAGCAGGACTGTGGCGAGATGATTTACGAAAACATGTAAAGAAAGAAGGGCGAGACGTGGAACGTGAGTAATAATAACTCTATAGACGATTTGTAGAAAACTATTTGCTCCTCTCATAAATATAATAGCAATAAAACATGTAATGCTTGATGCACGTCATTTGCAGGACTATAGTACAAGGAATCAAAGTTCAATCACGCCAGGTCCAACAATGTCAATTCATTAAAAGCCTGGTATTTCGGTACCGATATTCTTTTCCTTGGCAAACTTCACCAAGTGCATTCCAACTACCAAGTCCATCAAGCCCAATCCAACACTCTTGTAGACGACTGTTCCATCCCGCAGCCACCGCACCAAGTGGTCCTCGTGCTTCTTCTTCTTATCGCTGTGATCTGATGACGACGATTTGGAGTGCTTTATGAATGGCAGCGGAAAACTTGGTTTGCGACTGGATGGAGAAGAAGATGTTGATGGGCTCTCTGCTCTAGGAGATTCGCTTCTGTAGACACTGGACATGCCAGACGGGCTGTCCTGGATGTCTAACTTATCAAGCTCGACGCCACTTTCTGAAGCTTCCCTTTCAACATCTTGTAGGCGTAGTCTGTGTAGCATAACGAGTTCTCCGAGTCTTTGCCTAGTTAGTTTGACCAGAAACGGCTTGCAGAAGAAAAACAAAACTTACTCAACGAGGTGCGTTGCTGGAATTCCTGCCGAGACAATCTCACCGGCGTACTTCAAAGCGCCATCCAAAGAATCTACAATAATCACTCCGCCCTCTTCGGCGTGCTTGTGAAAGTGTCGGTGCGGCTTTTCGTCGTGGTTCGCATTGTTCCTTGTGGCAAGAAGAAGCAGAGCTTCAGGCAATTCTCTCATTCCCGGCGTCAAGCTACCCACAGCCACAACCAGCCGGCCCTTTTTCCGCCCCTCGTGGCTTGTCAGAATGGAAGCGTCAAAGAGATCCTCCCGAGACGCCGTGCAGCAGTACAAGACGTCAGAGGCACGAATGTACTCCTTTTGCAGGCGTTCAAACTCGTGAAAGGACGGTGTCAGCATCGCAAACTTTGTCTCACTCCAGCCTTCGCGCTCTTTGATATCCGGGGAGATAATGGAGAAGCGTTTCATTATAGCAGCGACACTGCTCGAGAATCGATGATTAATAATGTATACATGCTTGATGGTGGCTCCGCGCATCATGAGTGCGAGTCGCAGGTGCCAGTAGGCTTGGTTGCCGCTGCCAAAAACCGTAATGTTCTTGACATGGTTGCGCCGGGTAAGGAGACATGCCGATGCGAGGGCTGTACGAAAAGCAGTTAGTGAAGCTGCGTGGACAATACCGCCGAGTCTTCCATCAGGCGTAAAGAGGTTCAGAACGCCAGTTGGGCTGATTGGCGTGACAGAGGGGTCGGCTGACGTTGCCGAAGTCGTCAGCGATACAACTAGGAGTGCATATGTTAGCGGGCAGACTCAAGGCATCGGAGACAGTCAGGAATAAAACCTTTGCAGCCCATTCCTTCGGGACCACATGACGGCATATAAAACGTCGTGGCCTGCGTTTCGGGGTGCCAAGTTGTTGCGCGATGCGGCTGCTGAAAAGCGCCAGTGTCGTCGATTTGCGCATTGGTTGAAAACTCATGTAGCGAGTGCGAGAGCACATGGCTGAACTCGTCGAGCTCGTCGAGCGTGAGGCCCTCGAGGATAGTGTTGACCTGCTCGTCAGATAAGACGGTCAGCGTCATGGCGGGCTTGCAGTGACACTTTCCGAATGTCTTGGCTGGGAATGTGTTGGATGAGCTGTGGTCTTGTGTGATGAGGCTATCGCGGGGACATCGAAAAGAGGGTCTGATCAGCAAAAAAATAGTGAGCGGCCCTTGACCTGACTCCACGGACCTGGATTTAGCTTAATTATATTATTATTTTCGGATGAACCTTATTGAATCGAGTGTCAGGGGCAGTTACGATGCATTTCGTCATCCAACGAGGTGATGAAAATTGGACTCGGTCTAAGAATTAGTGTGCGCATATCAGTAGTCGGAGCAAAACGTCCTACAATCTCCGCACAGGCAGCAAGGTCTTGGAAGATGTTTATCTAGACTGGCGCTATCATCGACGGACTGCCTTAATACCCTCTCATGTCCTCTTTCGATTGCTAGCTATACATTGAACTCTTCTCGTTGTTCTCAAGACGCAGGTGGCCAAAAGTCTTGCAGCTATTGTGGCTTACAACCAACCCACATATATGACGCCGGACTTGCCCAGAGACGGTACATTAGTCGATTCAGACTTGGCAGAGGGACAAGTGGGCATCTGCTTTGATACTGTCCAACCAACATCTACGGTTAGAGGCATCTCTGTGATGCACGTGAGGCTAAATAAGTCCTCGACTTTATTGGCCAGAATACCTACCTAAGCAATGGCGGATTCGGTCTTGGAACCCGCGCCAAGCCTATGTCTACCCTGGTATGCATAAAGGCTGCAGAGCCTGGTTTCCAATCCAGTGGAAGATGGCCAGTTTCTATCCTGCATCGAAGCATATTGCCTATATCCTGGCCAAAAGGCACCGTTTCGCAACGACTGTAGCATTAGCATCAGACGCTGCCCCTCGAGAATATAGAAAGCTGACGCCCAAATGTCATCCGCAAAGCCCAGCAAGTAGATAGTCACACACGCCGCCCTGCGCTTGCGACCGTTCTCGCCAGCCGGCGCTACAATCTGTGTCGCAGCCTACGGCTCTGTACGATATAATGCGGCAAATGAGTTTATCGGCGCATATGCTGCGGTTCGTATGACAACGCCATCGCAACACGCTCAAAGTCTAACTGCTGGCGGGTAAAACAGGCATTTTGGTCGCTGTTGTTGGACGTAACCGTCATCGCTCTTCTTCTGAGCCGCCCCTTCCAACTCGACCAGTATCGAATCTTGCTTTCCCTGGTAGACTTTTTGACGGTTGTTCTCTGTATATTTGCGCCGATTATGGTAAGCTTCCATTATACGGGCATCGTAGGCGTGGAATGCGGAAATTTTAAGTCGATTGAGGAATGCGACGCATACAACGACTGGCGGTTCCGCGCCCGCGACCCTTCGTTTGCGGCGGCCACGTTACAGTGGTTCGTTAGGTAAATTTTATTTTTTTCTGGATATTGATATTGCACCCTCTGAATGCCCCGCGTGCTAAATTTAGCTATAGTGGGTGGCATTTTGTCTTTACGTGTTGCTGCTTTGCTTCACGATTTACACGCTGGCAGTAGATGAAGAGTCATGATGCAGAGGCACAGCTGGGAGGCTGTGTGGTTGTAAAGCCACTGAGAAATTGAGCGTAATATGTATTGTTGCATGCCGGATTTTACTTGTGAACTTTCCTATTGTCTTTTTCTTAATCGCTCAAGAGCCATAGTAATAATGCGGCGAGGTTACCCGATTTTAGACTTGAAATTATATGTGAGACATTAAACCGAAGCGGACCAAATAACATCACACGACTATGGCTAGCTGGAAAAAAAAAAAAAAAAAAAAAAAAAAAATTTCAGTCGACTTAATAAGCATAGCTCTTAAAACAGAAGATGAATATTTTATACACGAGAAATGCGATACCAGACGGGCAGAAGCTGAGAAGCCGTTAAACATTGGCGTTTGGCGTACAGGGTAGGCAGACGGTTGGTGGGCAAGACCCTGAACATAGCTTGGAGACGACGATTTTCCTACACGACAGTCATCGGACATGACGCAAAGTTACGCCAAAGAATCCAAAAGGTTAAGCAAAGTGTAGATTAATACATACTGTTGGCTTTAATAACATCTTACCCTAACCACCACCACAAAACTCTCTTTTCAACGTCATCCCATATGCGCATCGCAGTGTCGGTGCAACAAGGTTGCCGGCCCCGCTATATTGTACAAGCTGGCGTAGGCCAAGACAAGCCTCTGCGGTTGCGTGTCCGAGGCACGAGGCACCTCGGTCAGGGTCTGTGCAGGCACTTTACCTGTGCCAACTTAAACATAAGCTTGCGCAACCCATTGGCCAAACACCACCAGCACGAGCTCGTCACAAGGCTCGTCGACTGGCGTTTTACTCCTGTGACACCCTCAAAATCTTTCTACACACAAATATATCTCCTGCGAGCAGTGGGCCGACTGCTCTGCTACACTAAAGCACCAGACGCGCGACTGTCTCAGCTCCGTGGCCCATTGTCGAGTCTCCGAGTCGGACACGTCAAAGCATTAACCGCATTACCCGACTCAAACAGACGTATACGCCGCGCTCCCAACTGCTGCGCATTGGCGCACCTTGATACAACATGGCGGGAATCGAAAAGCTCGAAGTCCACAGCAAGGCAAGTTGAAGTACCGAGCGCTTACAATGTGATGCCGTTACAGCTTAGTACTAACCTAACCCCAGTCGTACATTGTTCGATGGGTACGAGTTGAAGCGGGCAATACCCTGTCATGGAGCGTGCAGCCGCATAAAAAGTCCATGTAAGGCAGTCATACGCAAAGCACAGAATACCTGCCTCCAAACACAAACTAACCTCGTTCTAGTCTCTTTGGCATTGTCAAACACCCCGGTAGCGGCGCGACGACCCTGACATCCTCCGGCGACGACGTCACCTCAGGCCTTGCGCAAACCCAAGGCGTCGACGAAGGCAAATCCAAAAACTTAAAGAAGGAAACCACTGCGCAGGATCTATTGGCTAATAAAGGCTTCATACCCATAAGATGGGTTGGCAAATGCGAGGCCGACAAGGTCTCCATGGGCACCTATGACGTCGGATCCGGTGCAGGAGGCATGTACGGCCTCGTCTTTGACAACACCTTTTCCAAGCAAACGTCCAAGACGGCGACTTTCGTTGTTCTGACCTACCCGACTGGCGCCGCGCCTCAAAGCAGCCACCACCTCCCAAACTTGCAGATTCCCAAAGCCCCGCCCAGCCAAGGCAGCCTCGGAGCCCAGAGTGCACCGCGCTTGGAGGACGCTTCAACATCGGTCGATAGCCTCCACAACACTGCAGCAGTGGGCAGAGCTAGGTCTGCGTCTGGTAAGAGCGACGGGCCGCCTGTTCACTGCCATTTCGGAAACCTGTCTAAGCGCAGGCGAAAGAAGGGACAAGGATACGCTAGACGCTTCTTTTCCTTGGATTACTCTACCTGCACGCTTTCCTACTACTATAATCGCAACTCATCTGCGCTGCGTGGCGCCATTCCACTTAGCTTGGCGGCCGTTGCAGCCGACGAGAGGCGACGAGAGATTAGCATCGACTCGGGCGCTGAAGTGTGGCACCTAAAGGCCCCAAACGACAAGGAATTCCAGGACTGGGCGAGGGCCCTCGAGCGTGCTAGTAGGATCGCGCGAGGCCTCGAGGCATCACCGTCTCTGGAAGTACCAACCGAGCGACATGGCCACAGACGTGAGAGGTCGATTTTGAAGCAGGTTTACGCGTCTCAGGACGAGGAAGCGGAATGGCAACAAGTCGAGACTTTGGTTAGTCGTGTCGTTGGAACGCGGGATGCACTTCGACGGCTTACCAAGGAAGTTGCCGCACTTCCCAAGCCACCAATGGGCTCTCAGTTTCTCTCGCCCAGCGCAGTCGACGACGGAGAAGGGTACTTTTCTCCGCCTGAGAAAAAGTCGTTTTGGAGACGCAAATCTAGTGCACCTGCCGTTACCTCACCGGGTCTGCAACCTCTGTCAGCTCCAGCTCCTCCTGTTCCGTCAATCAGTGGCACGAGCCCTGGCGCTGCGAATGGTGATAAGGCGTCCAGGAGACGATCCAAAGGCGTGGCCCAGGAAGAAAAGTCTCTACATGGCCATTGCCAAGCGCTTCTGGCTGACCTGGACTCGGTTGTCGCCGGCTTCACAAGTGTCATCAGCAGCAGCAAACGTCGACGTCTCCCTCTTCCACCGTCAGCGGGTGGCCTTTCCCGACTGAGCATGGAGACCACGTCCACCGCTGATGATGAATTCTTTGACGCTGAGGATGCTCAATCCAGAGTGGTCAAAATTGACGGCAGTGATGATGATGATGAATCTGCGGAATCAGAAGGAGAAGACGTGGCATCTATGGACCACTCTTCTGTCTCGTCAATTGACGAAGAGGATGCAATTGGCCCTGATGGCACCAACCATTTGTTCCCTCTCAAGCCAAAAAGCCTTACGCCCTTGCCTCTTGACGTGCCCGTAAAACGTCGAAGGGGCATACCTCGAGCCACCGTGTTGCCCCCCAGCCTCATTGCCTTTGTACGCAAAAACGTTGGCAAGGACCTCAGCACAATTAGTATGCCAGTCTCTGCAAATGAACCAATGTCCCTGCTACAAAAAGCGTCGGAGCAGCTCGAGTACGCACAGCTCCTTGATACTGCTTCGCGACAAAAGTCGATCATTGAACGATTACTCTACGTCACTGCATTTGCCATTTCACATTTCAGTACCAACCGCGCCAAAGAGCGTGCCATGCGCAAACCATTCAACCCTTTACTTGGCGAGACGTTTGAACTGGTACGCACCAACGACGAGGAGCCCGGTGGATTTAGGCTACTGGTAGAAAAGGTGCAGCATCGGCCGGTCAAGCTGGCATTGCATGCCGAATCGGCAAACTGGTCCTTTGCACAGAGCTCCGCCCCAGGCCAAAAGTTCTGGGGTAAGAGTGCAGAAATCACGACAGACGGCCGGGTACGTGTTGTGCTGCGGCTACCAGACGGCAAAGACGAACTGTACTCGTGGAATATTGCCACCATGTTTTTACGAAATGTAGTCATGGGCGAAAAGTATGTTGAGCCCGTCGGTAGCATGCATGTCGTCAATGACAGCACAGGCCACAGAGCTTGTGCAGAATTCCGCAGCAAGGGAATGTTTGGCGGTCGCTCTGAAGATGTCCACGTCGACACTTTTGGGCCAGACGGAAGCAACACTGGCAGCGGCTTGGCTGGTACATGGACACACGAACTGCATACCGTCGGCCCTGGAAAGGCTGGTGGCGATGAGATCTGGCGAGCTGGGTCTCTGGTGGACAATGCTGCGCAGACGTACGGCCTGACAGAGTTTGCGGCAACACTCAATGAGGTTACGGAAATCGAAAAGGGCAAGCTGGCTGCCACCGATAGTCGGCTTCGCCCTGATCAACGGTTTGCGGAGCAGGGCAAGCTTGACGACGCTGAAACATGGAAGGTCAAGCTCGAAGAAGCCCAGCGCGAGCGCAGACGACAGATGGAGGAGAACGGAGACGTACACAGGCCGAGGTGGTTCGTCAAGCTGGAGGACTCTCCCGACGGCGAGGAGGTATGGCGAATCAAGACCGGCAAGGACGGCTACTGGGAGGAGAGAAGCAAAGGTACATGGACTGGTGTTGGCGAGATTTTTGATGTCTAGCGACTTGGTTTTGTTTACACGTGAGAGCGGGGATGGCACACTGTTTAGCTCGTTTTACCGTTACTTTGGAAAGCAACACTGCATATTGTATTTGCCTTGATCTCTCCCGTCGCTCGTACTTGGTTCATGCCATCCATTAAAAAGCAAGGGACTATTTAAAAGCCATAGCAACCTTTCAGAAGAAGCGCAAAGCAAATGTAGTTCTCTACCAGCTGCCACAGTAGGACTGCGAGACACGTAGATCGGTTCGAGTCTAAAGGACCAGCTCCCGTTATAGAATTGACAAGCAATATTCAATAGAGGGCTGGGGTTGAAATTTGCAACAATATTCTAATAAATATGGGCTTGAAGAATAGGAATACCACTTACTCATGTGACTTTTACTCATGGCTCGAACCCTTGCTCCGTACGATGAGGGTCGGTGTAGTGTGGACGAGGGAAGGGGCTCCATTATATGCGATCGCCGCAGCGTCATATTGCGATTGGCGCGCAACAATGTAGATCCAGGGGACCAAGTTGTCAGAGTCGAAGTTGAAGTAGCACTGCCACCGGCAAAAAGACGCAGTGGATGCGTTTTGGATCAGCTGAAACGGGGCAGAAGTCGATACATTACATTTGTTTGCGTTGTGGGAGTTGGAGATGCTACATACTTGGGTATGCATGGACGACGTGAAACGGGACAGAGTCAGGTTTGTTGTACTCTGTATGTTGTTGCAGAACCATACAGCATCTTTATGTAGTTTGACTTAAGATGGTCGTGCATTAATTAGTTTCAAGGCGGCTTTTGTTTTTACTGGGCACTCCTTCTCGTGGAAAAGAAACAATAAAAAAAAAAGCAAAGTTGCAGTGAAATAAAGATGAGAGTTTAAAGTCTTGTGGCTCATTCATTCTTTGTGGAACATGGAGACTGACTAGTCGCGAGTGGGCCGTGACGTTGGATGGACAAGGGAGGACGAGATTGGCGTGTCTGATAGTCGAGGGGAGGAGCAGGAGGAGCATCAGAGGGGAGGGGGTAATATACAAGTACCTAATTAAGCACCGACGGTAGGTAACACGATGGGCTCTAAACACAACAGCTTGAACTGCGGAAACGAGAATACGTAGCCAGGCACGTGGCGCATTGGTCCCGGAAAAGGATAATCGTGGAGCCTGGGTTTATATACGAATTCTCATATACGAGGCATGTGGTTATTCTGGACTGGTGGCTTGCATGCAAACGGCAGCCTCGTAAAACGAGCCTTGGCGGAGACGTGTACACGACGACTTTTGCTGGCTTGTGAGTTCTTCCCCGGATCGCGTTCGACTTATTTACGGTACACGGGCTGTGGCTGTACAAGAAAGCAACAGGCACATTCACACCAAAGGGCGGGTTGTGTGGTGTGGTGGTCCTGTACGAGTAGGTAGTGGCAAAAAAAGGGATTTGGAAGGACTGACACCAGTTCCCCTTTTTTTTTCTTGGGGTGGCCATCCTAACGCGGTAAGCAACCAAGATAGCAGAGTACCCGGACGGCAATACGGTGGAATAGTGACAGTCAGGGGAATTTCCTAACTGGATCCACGTACCCGAGTATTACAAGCTCTGCTCGTTCGAAGGTACCTAGGTAGGTAGCTTAGTAGAGTAGCCATGCCCGACATCTCCGTAGACCATCGGCTTAAAAGGCATAAAAACCTTGGAAATCGTGCCTCGCCAAGACGTCCGGAGCATTCGGTAGCCCTGGAAGGCGATTCCAAACCCCAAATTCTAGCCCTTCGACGACTGTGGACGGAGGATTTGAACCTGGAATGCACTAAACAATGAGCCTGTAATATTCCACTGCGCAGAGATTTTAGCGCGAGGAGGTATGGGTACCGAGCACCGCGTGCACTCATCTCTCCTTTATTACCCCTGAATCCTGTAACCTGGCGCTTCACGTCCAGTTCACAGCGCAGCCAGGCTTTTCCATTCGGTATCTGGTACATCTACCTTCCACTCTAAACTGCCAGGGGCACCATGTTTGTGGTACCTGAATTAATGCAGGGGCCAGATGCACTAGCAGCCCGTGGACCGGCCGCTGCACAGCCCCCCAATCGCGTTTTGTGGCAGCAGGTGGAGCGTCAGTCACAATGGAACCTCGAGTCTGAAAAGGGCAACCCCTGATACAGCTACCTGAGGTAGCATTGTCCTACACTTTGTGTATGCATGGTACCTGACAGCGCCACCCAATGGAGCCATCCAAACTGGCATCTGCCCGCCGCTCCGCCGCGCCTGGGTCCTTAGTTCCCGCGTTTCGAGTGGCCGTGGCCTACCACGTACCTATTATTAACTCACTTGCATTCCTTCCCTTTGCGAGCCTCTTTTCTCCCTCTTCTCTTCCTTCACCTGGCCCATCTTTCGCCACTGCCTCTCTCTTTCTCTCTTTTCTTCATCAGTTTTCTTCTCATTCTTCTCACTTTTTTAATTTGGCAACCGCTCCAACTCGCTCCTTTGTTGGTGCCTTTTTGTGTGCTTTCAAGCTTCTGCTTTCCACCCGCTCTCTTGTCCCGTCTTGGCCTCAGCCATCATCTTGGCAAATCTGCGATTCATTGACCAGGTTTCCCCGCGCTGCCCAATTTACTAGTTTACAGCTACAGCTTTTGATTCATAAGAACATTTTCTTTACTTGAGTGTATCTCTTGAGCAAACATGAAGTCTTTTGCTCTTCTCTCGGCTCTCGCCGCCATCGGTGCCGTTACGGCCTCTCCCACCAAGACTGTCCAGGAGCCTCCCACCAAGCGCGAATCCCTTCCCCAGGTATCTGTTTCCGGCAATGGTATGTTCACTTTGGTTCAACTCGCCACCCAAAAAATAGGCGGCTTCTTTGCTAACTTGCTCTGCAGCATTCTGGGCCGATGGAAAGCGCTTCTACATTCGTGGTATAGACTACCAGCCTGGCGGTGACGCCGCAGGCATCGACCCTCTCGCCGACACGGAAATGTGCGAGCGTGATATCAAGAGATTCATTGACCTCGGCGTCAACACCATCCGTGTCTACACTGTCGACAACTCTCAGGACCATACCGAGTGCATGTCGAAACTGGCTAAAGCTGGTATTTATCTGGTCCTTGACGTCAACACCAGCAAATACTCCCTCAACCGCGGCAAGCCGGAATACCTCGTTCTGTCCTACAACGCTGCTTACTTGCAGAACGTCTTTGCCACCATCTCCGAGTTTGCAAAGTACGACAACACCCTCGCCTTCTTCTCTGGAAACGAGGTTATCAGCAAGACTACTGAGGACTTCACTGCCCCCTACATCAAGGCCGTTACTCGTGACGCCAAGGCTTACATGAAGGCTCAGAACCTCCGCCAGATCCCCATCGGCTATTCCGCTGCCGATGTTGACCAGAACCGCATGGAGACTGCCCATTACATGAACTGCGGCCCTGACGAGGTCCGCGGTGACTTCTTTGCCTTCAACGACTACTCGTGGTGCTCCAGCGACTTTACCACCTCTCACTGGGACCAAAAGGTTCAGAACTTTACTGACTACGGCGTTCCTCTTTTGTAAGTCGCCCTGTGCATCTGCATTCTCTAATTCGCTGCTTAACAAGTTGCCCTAACCCGCGTTGTTTAGCCTCTCCGAGTACGGATGCATTGAAAACCGCCCCCGTGATTTTGGCGAGGTCGAAGCTCTTATGAGCGACAAGATGAGCGGCGTCTACTCTGGTGGTCTCATGTACGAGTACAGCTACGAGGACAACAAGTACGGTATCGTCAACCTCTCTGGCAAGCAGGGCCAAGGTGATGTCGAGGAGCGTGACGAGTTCGATGCCTACAAGAAGGCTCTCGAGAACAACCCTGCCCCTAGCGGAGATGGCGGCGCCTCCGGGTCGTCCAAGTCTTCGGAGTGCCCCGGCTCGTCGGAATACTGGAACGTTGACTCCTCCATTATGCCTCAGATGCCCAAGGAGGCCGAGAAGTACATGAAGGAGGGTGCTGGTAAGGGCGAAGGCCTCAAGGGCAAGGGCTCGCAGATTGCCGGTGACAGCGGCTTGTCCACCGCTAACGTTACCGTTGATGGTACCTCTAGCAGCAAGGATGGCGATGGCGATAGCGCTGGTGCCGCCCTCCAGGGCTCGGCTCTTGTCACCGTCATGACTGCTCTCGTTGCTGTCCTCGGCTCTTCTCTGCTGTAAATGAGGTGGAATGAGAGGTTTTAGGACGGATGACTTTTTTGATTTGATGGATTCGGCTTGACCATTTCCCATGCTCTTGTAATATTGGTCGTATACGATGCTTTTCCGCAAGACGTATTCGTAGATGGATGCGATTGTCTGGGCGTCGTTTTCGGGTTTGCGTGTATTAGCCTAGATAATAGCAAATAACTCGGGGTTTTTTTCTTCTTCGATTTGCATCTCACTGATTTGTGACTACTTGACTGCCAATACATTGCATATCATGGGCTTCCTCTAACAGGTAGAAGAAGGCATAGATGAACGGCTGCGGAAAGCTGCCATTGACGAACTCAACCAGGGCTTGGAGTGGAGTCAATAACCTAGGATACTTGAAGTCGAATTAAGGGTGACTGTAGAGATACAAGTATGAGAGATTATAATGTGTTTATGGATCATCCGGGACCTGAGAGGTGTTTTCTCGGTGGCGTGTGTTCTGGACTCGGTAACGCTCTGAAGGAATACGGGTATCATTTTGGGTGTGTGGGTGCATTCGCTTATGATTTGGTTTGATTTGTTGGGGAAAGGAAAGAAAATATTAGAAAATAAGACTTGGATGAGTTTTATTTATATTGTAATATTATTTATTTATTTAATTTTCTTTTGATTGATGGTGTTGGAACTAGTGAAAAAGGCATTTACCGATGCTATCCTCGTTCGGCATCCAAGACGACGAGAATATATGGGAGCCTTGTCAGTATCAGTTGCACTAGCACTCCCGAGCAAATACATATTGTGTCTTTGGTAGGCTGGCTTTCAGTTATCTTTTCTAAATTATAATTTCAGTACTTGTCCCTTGTGCGTAATCCGAGACTTTTCTACTGTTTTGGGGAACGGCACATTGTGTTGTTTGTGTGACTAGGCGTTGAGCTCTGACTAGACTGGAGTTTAAATACTACTAGGATACAGAGACTGTAAGAAATATATATAAATGAATTTTCTTTCGGAAAACGTATGAAGAAGGGAAAGCAGTTCTTACGGAATTCATTCCAAGGCCAAAAGTGTTGAATACAGGCCGCGTCGCTGCTGGATATATTGCCTACGATATAGCTTACCTTGATCCGCAGACATGTTTCTTATAAAGCTGTTTGGACATGGACGAATTTTCTTCTATTATACCCCTTTTTTGGGAGAGTATTTTTTGGTATTTGTTTTGCTGTATATTAAAGAGCCGGAGTCTCTGCTCTAGGATACTGAAATGCTCGATAGATATCAAGAAAGCTTGCTCAAGATTAATCGCTTTGTCAACAGCGCTGACTCACTGAAGAGAATGTTGTTTCGTTACGAGATTCTGTGACATGGTCGTATTCAAGATCTTTTAAATGCAAAGCTGTTGTAAATTGTATCAGGAAACCCTGCGAGGCACGTCTTGGCTGCTTGCTTGCATGTGTCGTTTCGTCGACACAGCTCTCCACCATGTCGCCCCGAGCCTTTGCCGAAAAGGGTGGTGAGTTTATCTCCGGATAAAGCTCGCTGTGGTGGCGCTGTGGCACAATCCATTTATTAGAGCTGGGGTACGTACATATGCACAAACTAAGAAACTTGCGGGCGCGGCAGGCTGCAGAAAAGCACGCGGCGTGGCCTAAGGTTGGGAGTGGCATAATAAGCTTGGCTACGACTGGAGTACAGAGTAGGAAGGTCAGCAACGTGGAGTGTTTCTGAGTGGAAACATACATCTGTCGCGCTAAATGCGGCAGATCTGCGTGTCTATAGAGTTTATACTAGGTCATCTTTATTAGCAAATAAAAGGAAAAAAAAAGAAGCTCAAAAGACAAGACGAATGCCGCTCGTTGTGGATGTCCGAAATGGCTGGATTCAATGGATGGGTGATGGACGGGAACTCGGGAATAGATACAGTGTTAATAGGAATTATGACTTACACTGTACACTTTAGGGGCACCCACCACCTCATCTTGGCGTTGAATTCTTTCATTTCCAAAACTGGCACCCATCCTCGCCTGGTTCCCAGTGGCAGCCAATTTTCAGTCGTGAGCTTTTTTTCACCTGATGCTGTAATTTACGAGTAAAAGTACGTACTCGTGCTTCGAGACCTACCTACCTACGTCGTACTCCTGAGTACCGAAATGGGACGTACTGTACGAGTAAGGTAAGGTAAGGGATTGTTTCGGAACGGGACCGCGAAGCTACGGATACGTCACAGTCTTGGGAACAATCTCAGACCTACAGTAGACAGGATAGCCCTGGTTCGCCCTGTGGTTTGGTTTGCGTTGCTTTGCTTTGCTTTGCTTGATGTCTGAGTTTTTTTTTGTTGCAGATGCATGTCTTGGGGAGGCACGGCGACACTGCAGCTTGTTGCTTATGTATGTATGTACATATCCGCAGGTCCGTAGAACGATGCATCACCGAAGTGATGACCCTACGTAGTACCTTGCGAGTAAGTAGAGTACGTCGTACATACACGGGCTTTGTCAGTTAGTATCCCTCCCTGTTTTTTTGGCCGAGAAGCTGCCCACCATCGTCAGACCCCCCCGGTCCCCACGCTAAATAATAATAAGGACCCCATGTGCGGGTGCATGCCACAGACCTCAGAGAGCCTCGTGAGAGCAGCTGTGGATGTTACCCAGGAACTGTTTGATGGACTCAGCCGAGGGTGATGAAGCATCGTAGCGGAGAGAAGTGTGAAGTGTGGAATAGGCATTAGCACCTTTACAGTCCATCTTAGAAGGGATTCCGGTCTGTAATAAGAAGCGGCGCCTTTTTCTTGCCGCTGTCCCAAGCATTTTGGTGCTTATTAATAATTCGAGTAAAATACCCACTCCATCATCAGACACCATTTGGTTTTCTAGAAACTTGAATGACCCAAGAATCCCCATCCGGGTTCGCAGGGTTCAGGAGGTGCTTTTGGCTTCTTTTTACGATGTACTACGTGCCCGTACTACTCGTGCGAGGTAGGTAGGTAGGTATCGCCTCCATCAATATGTCCTCGCAACAACGTCATCAACTCAACGCCATGCAAATCATTTCTGCTTGCTTGCTTCCCGAGTCTCCCCCCAAAACCGAAGAAAAGTCGTGCATGGCGCATGGTTTATTGTATTACTCCCCCATGCCAGCCCCGTTAGTAATCTGCCCAGGACCCAGAAACCGTTGCTAGTGGTTCGCTGTCGCCTTCGTGGCGCGTCCTAGCTGGGCCCCAAGCCGTGCTGGTGTGCTTGCTGGCCAGGGGCCCGCCGACTAGCGGCCCCAAGTGAGAACAGCTGCACAGTGCGGCTGCCGAAACCCACCATTGGCAGCGCAATTTACCGGGAGTAATCCCCCGTGGTGCGCTGTACATGCTTGGTACAGTGCGTTCCGTACCGCCGGCCCGCCCACCACACGGCGATTCCTCGTCTTTGGGGTGACCTGTGAGTACCTGGACGGAGGGCCGGGACGCAGCCCTCCCGCTGCAGAGTAGCCTTGGGTGCCTTGGGTATTTTGTGTAGCTGAGGTACCTAAGGTACGAGGCGCTATATTGCAGTCGTCACCAAGCATCAGAACAGTGCCAAGGTACTTCCATCACAGTAGATCCAGCTTGCCCTGTCCGCCCCGTGGTCCCCCTTCTCCGCCTTGCCTGTGGTCGTGTCCCGTCCCACTGTCAACTTGTCCACTGTCCACTGAGCGCGTGGTACTTGGGTCAGCCCCCTCCCGCTTTCCCAACTCGCCTCCTTTCCCGCAGAGCAGAAGTGAAATTTCTCCCACCAACTGCACCGCAGACAGTCCAGAGCAGACTTTACCCGAACCCCGACCCGGCCATAACAGTCCTCATACTCGTAGCAAAAAAAAAAAATTACGAGACATCGACATCGCCTCGACTGACGACAGAACAACTACTCACCATTATCGACAGTTGACTGCGTCTTCTACTTCTTCTTTTCTTCTTTTCTTCGCCGACTGTTTCAACGATAGACTGCGTTTGCGCTCCGGCAAAAGGACATTAAGAGCTGTGTCATTTCCTTCTGCTGCGTTGACTTTTTTTTCTTCTTGGTCTGCAGCTCCCAGCATACTCTGGCCTGTTGCGCAGATCACTACGCTCTTTTCGGCTCCTTTACAATCCTTGCTTTGGTCTCTGCGTCGCCGACGACCTCGAACGAGTTCTCCGTCTACTTGATTGGAAGGTTAGTCCGCTCAGCGTCATTTTCGTCCGCTCTGTGAGGGTTTTTGGTCAGCAGCAGCATGGTGGCGCAACCGCAAACTGGCTCCAATGACTGCCAGCGCAGCCCCTATCACCAAACTCCAACGCATGCGACCAGGAACCACGGCTACCCGGTTCTTTTGCACAGCTTGCAAAAATATGTTTAAACCCAGTTGATGATCTATTTTGGTTTTTGGTTGCAACCTTTTTTTGACTTCTCTTCTTTTCAAAAGCTGATCAATCTTCACTGTCAGACTCCGTAACCGCAACGTCACAGCCGACCGAGACATTTTACGTCGCATCCCACTTCCCGCCGAAGAACCACCAACCTCCAACGGATCATCATGTCCTACTACGACAACCAGTGGTCTGCCCCAGCCCAGAACACCTGGGACCACCAGGGAGCTACCACTCCTGTCCGTGCAGGTGCGTCGAGACTCGAACAATCTTGCCTGCAACTAGGGCACATTGCTGACGGAATCCCCCATCTTTAGGTGCCAACGCCCCCCAGCCTCAGGATGACTATGCCTTTTCCTGCCAGTTTGACGGTATGTTGTGCGCCTTGCCTCGGTCATGTTGAGTTTTGGTTTTCCGTCCGAGGAGACGCGGCCGGATCACCAAACGACATGGCCGACAAAACCCCACGCGTCTTTTCCCCAACATTTGCTGACTTGACTCGTCCAACAGAGGTAGATCGTGCCCATGAGAATCTGCAAAAGTCAGGCAAGGGCTACGGTATGGGCGGTCGTCGTAAGTTCCCATTCTTGCTCTCCCGCCGCTCTATCTGCGGCAGCACTAGCACATACTTACCGCATACTCTTCCTCCAGCAGGCCGACCCGCCCACAATCCCGGTCCGCGGTCCCGGTCCGTTAACAGCTTCGACGATGCTCGTGGCCCTCCTGGCCCTCCTGGAGCTAACCTCCAGAACTTTTATGCTACCCAGCGACACCAGCCGTCGCGAGGTTCCAACGACGCAGAACAGGTCATGCAGGCTAAGAGGCGGATGGCGGCTCAGCGGGAACGAGAGCTCCGCAACCTCCACACGGAGCAACAATATCAGCGAAGTAGGCCTCCCTCTGTTGTATAGCGTTTTCCCCTTTTGTCTTTTCTTTCTTTCTTTTTTTTCTTTGGTTTGTTTTTCCTCAAGAGGGCAATGCCTGAATTTAGAAATGTGCTGGCCACGGGTGTTGCACGCTGCTTTGTGCATGTTACCCAATCTTGTTGTCAGAAACGTTTTCTATCTGGATGCTCCTCTTTGGCTCCGTTTCTTCGGGAATTAATGGGTCGACCTTTTGTGACTTTCCGTGTATTGATCATGTGCTGACCGTCGCTTACGTAGCTTCCCTGCCTGAAGGCCCTCACGCCAACCCTCTTCCCAACCACAATGCACACAGTCATAACAACAACAACAGCAACAACAACAGCAACAGCAACAGCAACAGCAACAGCAACAGCAGCAAGCACATGACTGAAGAGGAGACTCGCGAGCTCATTGCTCGCCAGCGCAGCGCCCTCTACGGCGAAGGTCCATTCGCCGACAAGAGCAGCTACGTCGATGAAAATGGCAACATCCGCAAGGGGATTCCCGGCCCCAGCGGCCCGTCCAGCCTTCGTGGCCCTTCTCCTCTTGCTTTTGACAGTATTGGCCGCCCACCTACTGGCGGAGTCGGTACACCGGGTTCTGCTACCGACCCATCGAGCCTCCAGAACGACCCAAGCCCTCGCCCACAGAGCACCACCAGCCCTCAGACCTCGGTTGGACCGAATAACAAGGTCTTTGACAATGCAGTTGGGGCACAGAGCCGCACCAGCAACTCGAGCCCAACTGGTGCTTCGCCTCCTCGCGACCTCGCTCCTGGCTCCAAGCCCGGCCAGCTAAGTGCCACTGTTGCACCCATCGGCACTCGCCCTGTTGGAGCACCAGCAGTCGGCGCGCAGGCTAAACGATCTACCACTCCCATGGGCAACTCTGGAGGTTGGGGCCGTGGCAACGGTGTTTGGGGCCAGTCATCTTCTGGGCTCGGCGCTCAAGCCAGCGTTTGGGGCTAAACGAACGGCCATGAAGCGTGTAAAGAAAATTGGGAACGAGCGGTTGTGGAAGAGATTTGTTTTTGTTATGTTTTCATATCGGATATCGGCGCAATGGACTGAGTCGATATCAGGGAGCTCAAGGAAGCGTTCATGCATGGAGACTTAGGCAAGTTTACAACAGGCAAGGGGGTTTCTTTTTCGCATATTTTATCATGGATACCGGTTTTGCGAAAAGACGGAACCATGCGGCATATACGGTGCAATTTGGAAGAACAGCGACTTTATACCAAGGGTCTGAATTCGACAGGTGTCTGGAATGGCAGGGTTTTATGCCAATCGAACAAGGCATCCACTAGGAGTTTGTTAAATTTGGTACAGCTGGGCGATTGTGGTTGGCTTTTTTCTACATGAGCAAGGCGCAATTTGTGGAGCGCAAGACGGGCGTGTGCATGGATTTCAAGGATGGGAATGTGCAGCGATACAGCATGGGATGGGGCAAGGGAGAAGCAAATGACGTAGGGTTCATGTGCTTTGATGGCGCGAGATGAAGGACCAGAGATGATGAGCCGGCATGCATTTCGATGCGGATCGTGAGTCCACAGCAATGCTTGGTCCTTGCACAAAGCGGCGCGAAAAAAAAAAAAAGTTTCACAGCGCTTGGCATTTCAACTAAAATGACGAATGGCAGCATGGCGCTTGCGAGGGACGACATGGGCATGGCGATATTCAACAAAAAAAAGCAAAAAAGGGTATGAAACTGGTGTTTCTCTCTCTTTTTTCTTACAAAACTGTTTTCTATGGTTGGGTTGGCTGGGATAGTTTACGATTCAGCAAATATCTCAGCTCCTTTTCTTTTTTCCTTTTCTTTCTTTTCTTTGGTTGGTTGGGGAAAGAGGTCTATTGTGCAAAGACTGGGACAAGTGGTACATGGGATGGGACGGGAAATGGAGTTTTGACCTTTTATATCTTGGCTCATATTAATATTTCAGATCGTGCTTGAGATTTACATACAATACAATGGAGTTTGTTATCACTGATGTCTTGGGGGGGCTTAATTTTACTTGGTGCACCGAGTGTCTATGTCCTATATCATTGAAAGTGATTTGAGATTTGATACAAAATTCCAACAAAATCCTGCAATATTCTATACAAAAGTTACTTTCGCTTGGGTCATTAATAGCTTTACACGTCTCCCGTGGCAAACAGCTCCAAATGCACCTTGTAAGCCGCAACGCCCATGGCAAACAACTCATCCCGAACCTTTACCATCCACACCTGGGGTCCGCAAAGAAAATACTCGGTATCCTTTTCACCAAGATGCAAAACACCCTCCTCAACCAACTTGCTCAAGTCAAACCCTCCACCATAGTCATAGTCGACGCCCTGCTCATCATCCTTGGCAACAGTGTCCAAAAACACCCGATCGACAACGTTGCCTGCGCTTCTTGCAGCGGCAACAGAGCGCACATGTCGCCCGTAGCAGACTGCGCCAGAGTGTCGCGCTGCGTGCGCCCATGTAACTGGCCGCTGTGGATGGTTTGATGCGAGGATGGACTCGAGGATGGAAAGCATGGGTGTCGCACCCACGCCTGCGGAGAGGAGCACGACGGGGACGTCCGGTGGTGTCGTGGCTGCGTTGAATGTGAATTCGCCCCGCGGAGGGGAGAGCTCGACCTCGTCGCCGACCTTGTAGCTGTCTATGAGGCGGTTGCCGACGATACCTGGCACGGTGCCTGAGACGAGCTGCGCGGCTGTTGGCTGCGTGCCGTTCATCGTGGATGTCCCTTCGCGCTTGATGGTTACGCGGTAGCAGTCCGTGTTGGCGGCGGTGGTTGGGCCACTGCTGAGACTATACTGTCTGCTCTGGTTGAGATTCTCCAGCTCGGGGACAGGGATCTGCAGCGAGACGTATTGTCCTGGCTCAAACGGCGGAAGTTTGCGGCCGTCTACAGGCTTGAGGTAGAAGCTCACCACGCCTTCTGAAACATCCTCGCGCTGCGCAATTGTGAATTTGCGCCAGTCTTGCCATTTGGAGTCTGCTACTGCGCTGTATAGCTGTCCCTCGCGCGCAATAAAGACGTCCGCAAGCTGCTTGTAGGCTGCGACCCAGGCTTCTGCTACTTCGGGGGTGAGTGCGTCGCCGAGCACTTGTCCGAATGCGCCGACGAGGTGCTCGCCTACGATGGCGTATTGCTCTGGTTTGACGAAGAGGGAGGCGTGCTTGTGGGCGATGCGCTCGACGGCGTGCTGGAGCTTCGGCAGGTTGTCGATGTGCGTTGCGTAGGCGAAGACGGAGGTTGCTAGGGCGCGCTGTTGGGCGCCTGTGGCTTGGTTGCGGAGGGAGAAGATGTTTTTGAGCTCGGGGTGGGCGGCGAGCAGGTTTGTGTAGAAAGTGCGGGTTATGGTTTCGCCGTGTTCTTTTAGGATGGGTGCGGTGGATTTGACAATGTCGATTTGGGACTGGGTTAGAGCGGTCGTCGTCGCCATGCTGGGTGGTGTTGTTGAGAAGAGGCGGGGTGTTGGTTTGGCGAGAGGGCGGAGGAGGGGACGGAGGAGTAGGAGTCTTGACATGCGGAGGGATTGATTGGTTAAAGAGTTGAAAGCATTGGTTGGTTAGAAGTCAGTGGTTGAAGTGAGGATCGTGTAAGTGTACTTGGAGTAGCGCTGACGATTCACATGAGGAGGGGCGAGTCTACCGGGGAGCAGTGAAGTGTTTATATGTATACTGCTACAGGAGTTACTATAGATAGATGAAAAACTCGAATAAGAACGTGACGCGCAAATCAAGGTCGATAAGCCCAAACCTTCGTCATAGCGACATCTGCCGCCGTTACGAATCATGACTTCACGTTGCAGCACCGCCCTGAAGATATTGGACCCTGAAGGTGGGCTGATGTCAGAGGGATGAACCGGATCGGGAGGAACGGGGTGGATCCGCGGGTCGGCAAGCGGAGACGGGGACAATCGGGGATTGCGGGAGTGGCCTGACTTCAGAATTCGGGTGCCTCTGATTCGCCGAGCTCGTGGTTCGTGTTGTTTGAGAGAATTTCGTCTCTTTTTCTTGTTTCTCCGCGGGGCTGGTACTGCGAATGGTTATGCAGATAATTTAGCCCTTTCACTTTATTCTCTTATTCACTTTCGTTTTTCGGTGTTAATCAGGAAGCACTCGACTGTTTGCACCGCTTACGGCTTCGGCATTGGGCGGAGAGTCGTTCGATCAAAAATTAGAGTTTCGTTTGGGCGTTGTTGTGCCATGTAGGGAATCTGAATAGCCGAGTAAGCGAGACTTCCCGGTATATCTGTTTTTAAGCTAGTGCTCTCCTTGAACTGTAGTTTTCCACTGGTCATGCATGAGCGAGGTAGTGTGGATAGATACATTCACCTAGCCCGCAGCGCATGATATGCATTGCATTGCGTCGGGCGATGACCTGGGCGGGGCGATTTGACATCTCCTCGGAGGGCCAAGGCGTTTCTGAAAGGGTTGAATTAAGCTGCTGACTGAAATGATCACCATTAAACAGCCTGGTAACATACTATTCTACGCAAAAAGCTGGAATTATACACTGATTGCTGTAGCTACGCGCTGTATATCAGGGTGAAAACACAGATGTATCGAATAGCCCTCCACCACTAAGTGTCTATAAGTGAGCACCAAGTGAGCGCGGTGCAGTAGGGTGTAGAGCTCTGCATCTATTCGTAACCTCTTAGAACATGTTCTGCTTTCTACATAATACAGCACTTTACATTTATTCCTGACAATAATATCTCCTCCCAGCAGAATGCGCACGACCAAGGTTCCAACCCAATACATAAAAAACATGGCAGAGTAAGCATTAGTTTCGTTGATCCAAGAAGTCAGAACGCCAGGCTCACATCCCACGATAGTGCTCTAGAGAGCGCCGAATTCAGTGACCTTACTATCATATGCGAAGGACACGAGATTGCAGTGCACAAGTTCATCATCTGTCCTCAATAGCCCGTCTTTAGAGCCGCCATCACTGGATCCTTTCAAGTAACGTCAAACGCATACTAGAGCTGAAGATTGGAGGTGAATAACTGACTTGAAGCAAGCAGGAGAGTAAAGAGGGAGTTTACGAAATCACCGACTGCTTTCATTGATGCGGTTCGAAAAATTGTAAAATACCTGTACAGCGGGAAATATCTCGCCAAGAAGACGGAAGCCGGCAACAACAGCCCATTTACTTCTGGAATACCGACTCTCCTACACCACCTCGAGGTTTCATTTTGGCCGACAAGTATCTCATTCCCGAGCTCGGATCTCTGGCCCTGGCAGCATTCCAGCAAGAAAGCAACATTGAATTTGATGTCTGTGTTCTCCTTGAGTCTGCCGCACGGTTATTTTCTTTTGCTTCCAAACTTACGAACCAGACGAGATGCGATTTGATATGGAAGATCCGGCGTCAGCTCGTCATGGAGGGACTAGATACTCGCATAAGCGAGTCACTTGATCTCGTAATGAAGAAGGCTCCTAGCTTCGCCACGGAGCTTGTAAAGTCAATGGTGGCTGAGCCAATCTTAGGTTATTGTGATCACTGCGGTGATGGCGACGACGAGATTGTTGCCCTGATTGTTTTAGATTGTACGTGTCAAGTATGTCACGAGAAGGCAACTCCATTTAGCAAGGTGCGTTGAGAGCCCGAACATCGACAGTGAAAACTCTTTTCGTTGTTTTTTTCTAAACGCTTTATGGGATGTTCAACTGGAAAGATACTTAGTCATGTACTCAGCACTAGCTACGAGTCTGTTTTCCGCAAATTGGAGATCACGAACCAGAACAAACGCGGCGCCAGCTGGCGGAATCTGAACAGCTGTAATTCATTTCCAGATAAGGATATTTATACCTCTTCTTTTCTCTTTTCTTTCTTTTCTTCTTTATTCAACTTCTCCAAAATAGACCATCGTGAACTCTCTTTTATTCACATTGCACGATGTCCGACACCCTCGAACGAATTAGGTGGGGACCAAAGGAGATGTCGCTGCTGGCGCAGTTAGTATGGGCAATAAATCACAAATATACAAACGCTGATGACTTTCAGGTACCAGAAAACGGGCGCGTTTTGTGATTTAAAACTCATCTGCAAAGGTGGTGACATCAAAGTGCACAAGGTTATCGCCCTCTCTCAATGCCCTGGTCTCCGTGAAGAGATAGGTGTATGCTTTACTGTGTATTCATCTTTCCTCTTAGAGCTTTAGCTAATCAGATGGTTCAGGAAGACGAATCCGGAGTTTATGAACTGTCAGCATATTCAGTCGAGGCTGTTTCAAGAATGGTACTCTACATGTACACAGGCGACTTTTCTAGCAATCTCATGGATAACGACGAAGACATCGTACAAGAATTCGTGATACACGCTCAGTTAGTAGCCCTGGCTGACGAGTATGGCATGTCATCGCTATCGAATTACGCAGAGAACTGTTTCCTGGATGCGTTGGAGGCAAGAAATGACAGTTATACTATAGCGCTCGGATGCATCCCCCAAGTATATGCAATACCATTCAAAGCTTACGAAAGGTTGAGAAATATAATAATTGGCCAGATAAGACTTCTCTCGGATCATCTTTCACCTTACTCTCGGGTGAAAATGCTTCGAAATGCAATTGAGGCATTTCCCCAATTTGGATGCGATCTTGCAGAGGCCGCCTTGTTTGGAACAGCTGCAACCATGTGCGATCGGTGCAGAGACCGCAATTCGTTTGAAACTGAGATTGGGGATTTCTGTCGTGGGTGCAACTTTTATAGACTTTCGATGATGCATTAGTCACTCATGTACTAGGAGGTAAAGTGACCGAGTCACTAAATGGCTGTTTGCCAGGAAGGAGTTTACTTGCTAGAAGTTTGAGGAAACCTGGAATCAGCTTGCATTGGCGAATTATCAAAATATCATCGCTACCTACGCACCCTTACATGGACGTTTGTCACCCGGAAAGTTCAAGGTAGCCAGATACAACAATTGACGGGTAGCTTGAGGGAAGCGGGTAACGCTTGCCAGGTGATTACGGCCATGAAAACAAGATTAAATAATAGCTATTCAGATCACAAGAAACGAGAAAAAAACTGCTTTTCGAAACTCGCCTATTGCGCACATCGCTCGTGGTATGCAATAGGGATAAGGCCCCTTTTAGCAGCTATGGCTACGCTACACAAATGCCAATTGTTCTGCCTACGAAATGTCTACACCCTTAACCGATTTTGATGATGATGGTCTGTCATCAGAATGTTTTCATATAGAATGTAGATAGAACGTTGAATTATTCCTTAGGCTGCGCAGTGCTTCTGGTTGCCACCACTTGAACAGCAACAAGGTACAAACCTATATTGCTTGTGTTAGTGAGACCATGAATTTGCTGATAGATACTCGTCTCTGCCAAGGTTATACGACGGCATTGAATTCTCAAACAAGCTTTTCGGGTGTAAATTGTAAATAGCAGAGGAAGAACCGACGAAATTGCATTTACTACTTATAGGGAAACGACAGAAATAAGAGTCAATGAAGACAACTATATATTAATTTTTTTTTCTTTACCAGCACGCTTTAGGAGAAAGATGCTCTCATTGCTCGTAAAGGTAGTGCACTTGAAGATTGAAGTCGAGTCGTTGCGGTGGGGCGACAAAAGTAACGACTCTACAAAAACAAACGCGCAACCCTCGACGCGTTACCGTATCTTCTGCAAACTCCAAAACCGGAATCATGGCGCAAGAAGCACTGCCTACAGCTCCTCCCAAGAAGGAATACAGCCCTCACAAACGGACGAGAATCATCGTGTCCCTCGAGGCAGGACTAACGCCCAAGGAAGTGGCCGCAAGAGAAGGCATACCTGTTGGATCCATTCGCGGGATTCGAAGCCGTTACAAGAAGCAAACGAGCGCCAAGAGCTTACCGCGCTCTGGTCGACCGCCGCTGTTAGGGGAGCGTGATAAACGACATTTGCTTCGATTAATTACTGAGAATCCGACCGTCACATATAAAGAGTTACTTGCGCATACGGGCTTGACGTGTTCAACAGTGACACTCAAGCGTTATCTCAAGGCGAATGGGGTTGAGCATAAACCGCTGGCAAGGGTGCTTTGGGCGCGCAAATAATACAAGTAAGCTTCGTTTAACTCTATGTATTCAAGAGTTGCTCCATACTAATAAGTTTCACATTAGCTAGCCATCTTATCCAGAACTCCAAATTTCCACTGCTTGCTTATACAACACCACTTGCGCCAGCCATGTGCCAAACTGACCCCCACGGTCCTTCAAGCCTCCCCCGCAACGCCTCTCACCGTAACAGACGTCCAGATTTACCTCGCATTAGCTCTTCAACGCTAGCCCACACTAAGGTCGAGTTTTAGCTTATTCTCCCGGCGACATTTCCAAGCGGGGAAGGCCGCCATTACACCTCAGAATGCGGGGAAACGCACAGCTCAGTCCTCGTGCCAGACGCCAAGATGGGCTGCAGATCCTTTGGGTAATTACACGGACTCTCTAATAGCCTGCACTGTCTGACTTGGCTAGCGTTGTTGCTTATTTCGAGGTTATCTCTCCCGTCAGCCTGATTTATGTAGCTCTCCTTCTTCTTCCCACAACTACGACCCGTCAGTATCACGACTAACAACGGGGCGTCAGCCATTTCGGGGGCAAAATGGACTCCAAAACAGATCCAGAAGCGCAAGTTCACCACAGCGACACCGTCAAACCGACCGCCACCAACACCTCCAACCCTGCAGACTTCCAAGAAGCCAAGTACGCCGCCGAGGACCAGCGCCACATTGGCACCCTCGATCGCAAGCTCAAGTCTCGCCATGTCCAATTCCTCGCGCTCTCGGGCGCAATCGGCACTGGCCTCTTCGTGGGCAGCGGACAGGTCCTCTCACTTGCCGGTCCGCTCTCTGCTTTTTTGTCGTATGCCATAACTGGCTTCAACCTCTATTGCGTCATCAACAGCCTCGGTGAAATGGCTGCGTGGCTGCCTATCCCCGGTGCTGTTCCCGTCTTTGCGGCCCGCTACGTCGATCCCGCCCTTGGCTTTACTCTTGGTTGGAACTATTGGTACCAGTTTGCGATTGGTGTGCCTATTGAAGTGAGCGTCTGCGCAGTGATTCTCGACTACTGGCCCAACAATGTCCCAAAGGTCGCACTCATTACCATATTCTTCCTCGCCATGGTGATTGTGAATTGCTTGCCCGTCCGCATTTACGGTGAGGCCGAGTTTGTGTTTGGCGCCATTAAGCTCACTACTATTGTCGGCTTGATTATACTCATGTTCATCATTACTGTCGGCGGAACACCATCTGGCGATGTAATTGGCTTCAGATACTGGAGAGATCCCGGCCCGATGAACGAATACCTCAAAGAAGGCGCTCTCGGCCGTTTTCTCGCCTTTTGGAAAGTCTTTATCCAAGCAACCTTTTCCTACGGAGGTAGCGAAATGGTGGTCGTCGCATCAGGTGAAACGGAAAACCCACGGCGCAACATCCCCAAAGCCATCCGCCGTGTCTTTTGGCGTATCCTCCTCTTCTACGTTCTTTCCATCTTCCTCGTCGGCATGTGCGTTTCCTCCGAGGATCCCAAGCTCCTCAATGCCATTGGCACTTCCGCTCCTGGCGCCGCTCAGAGCCCCTTTGTCATTGCCATTAGCAACGCTGGTATCAAGACTCTTCCTGGCATCATCAATGGCGTCGTCTTTAGTTCTGCCTGGTCAGCAGGCAACTCCTTCTTCTACGCCTCCACTCGCGTCCTATACTCTGCCGCGCTCGACGGAAAAGCACCCGCCATTCTCAAGTTTGAGCGCTTCGGCGTTCCATATGCCTGCGTCGCAGCCACCACGGCGCTAAGCTGCCTCGTTTACCTCAACGTTAGCAACCGCTCCGCCGACGTCTTTTTCTGGATCAGCAACCTCAGCGCCGTCAGTACGCTTATCGTCTGGGCGAGCGTATCATACACCTATCTACGCTTTTACTACGGGCTCAAATTCCATGGCATTGATCGCAATACACTTCCCTACAAGGCACCCATGCAGCCGTTTTTGGCATACTTTGCAATCGCATTCTGCTTGATTGTTGCGTTTTTCAACGGCTTTGATGCTTTTTTCCCCGGAAAATTCAGCGCCAGGACATTTATTCCGCCTTATATTGACATTCCCATCTTCTTGTGCCTGTTCTTGAGCTACAAGTTTATCAAAAAGACAAAATTCGTGCCGCTGGCTGAAATGGATCTCTGGTCTGGCAAGGCTGAGATTGATCGCTTGGAACCGACCTGGGTTGTTCCCAAGCCGCGCAATTTCCTAGAGAGGATTTGGTTCTGGCTGGCATAAGTTTTGCCTGAATCGCCAAAACAAGTAAGGTGGTATTTAGCTCCGAAATTATGAGTTATGAATTAGGTTGTCTGATTAAAATCATAACTGTTTCCAGAGCCCCTGTTCAGATATTCTGCAGCTGCTTCCTCTCGTGTAATCCAGCCCACCGGCGCTTCTAATCCAAGATTTCCCTCCTTTTCAAGCTTTTCAATAATTAGACGAATGTCTTTACTCAGTCGCAGCCGCATGGGATTGCGATACCAAGCCGCAAAGTGAATCATGGCAAGCATGACACGCACTTTGTCTGTCCTGTTTGGCATACCCGCGTGCCACAACCGCAGGTCTCGAATCATGAGGCCGCCTTTGTTAATCGTGGGCTGGACTGGGGGACAAATCTCGGCGCGCTTATCAAGCAAAACTTGCCTGATGCGTCCACTATCACGCTCACCATGTGCGCCCTCTTGCGCTGAAATGTCTGACGTGTGAGTCCCGAGCCATATTTCTGTCGAGCCGTTTTCTGGTGTGATAGGCACGAGTGGGACATTTACAACGAGTGCAAATGGGTGCAAAGGGTGTGCGAAATTCGCGTCAGAATGAACTGGTTGTCTTTGCGGCGATGTACCCTGCTGTGGAGGCATAGCAGAGTTGGCTGAGCAAAAAGTCCAGTCCGGTCGTGGGGCGAGGACAGCAGTGGTGACTTGCGTCGCGAAAGGGTCTAAGCAGATGTTAGCAATGAGTTCAGAAACTCCTCGTTTCGATAATCATTACATACTTATGAATATAGACGGATAAAAGTACTCGGCTACAGGAGGCGGATCCTGCTGCAGGTTACCAAGGTTGTAGTTGTACGGACCGTCATTTCCACGACCCTGCAATGTTCTCGCGTCCCCAACCACCTTGCTGTTGAGGCACTCTATGTCTGCGTGAGGAACAACGTTATCAATCACCACGAGACCATCGCAATGAAGATGTCGTACAGCAATTTCAAGATTTCTAGCATCAAGGCTGCATTTCTTGATTTCTTCCGCAGACGGACGAACAGCCGCCGGACCAGTGCTTACCTGGGCCACAGTATTTCTAATTGGGATGCGTAATGTAAAGCGCCGTGCAAACATTTCGGCTAACTGACACGGTTCAATCCCCGGTTGAAGCTGCAGGGGCCAGGAAAAAACTTCCTCGGGTCTGGAAAACCACTCGTCTTATAGCGAAAAAGTGTGGTCACATCGTCAATCCTCCACCGTTCTCGAATCCCGAGCTCGGGTTATTTTTGCTGCATTTGGCAAGAGAGGTTTGTGGGGCTTATTGGACCCAATGCGACTTCAAATCATATATGAGTCGTTCTACGGGCCATCCTATGACCCTTTTCGATGCAGCAAGGTGTCGAATAACTTCGTTCTGGGCGGCAGCATCGCGGATGGATTTCCCACCTGTGCAAGTTAGCGGAATTCGAGCGATAGAAGTGGTTAAAAGCCACGTACAATATGAGATGGGACCGTACGCGTTGAACTGCGGGTATGCTTGTGGTAAAGGCGATTCCACATATTTGAAGGGCGTAGTAGTCCAAAAGTTCGCGGATGTTGGCTTTTCGTTTGGGATTCCACTCTGTCGCGCGTATCATCGAGTCTTGGGTTTGCACGGTTGCGTGGCCGACAAGAATGCTTGCTGCCACATAATAGTAATGCATGGCCGACGCTATCGTCAAGTTAGATTTAAATTAAGAGAATAACATGGCATAATAAATACCGTGGTAATCTTGTAGGAACCAGGTTTGTGGCAAAACCTCCCCCGTCCCGTGGTTTGAAGAGAATGGACGCACAGAATCTGACAGGCTCTCATACCATTTTAAAAGCTCTGCACTGTGTCTTATCCAAGGAGTCTCAAGCATACCCGCGCCAAATGCGTCGTTGATTATGAGCCAAGGATAAGGGAGACAGAATGTAAGTGGCTTTCACCCGGTGCAAAGTTAGGCGCAACCATCCACCATCCTGCTTAAATCCATCTTTAATGGACACGTCTCAGATAAACTGAACGTAATATCTCCACGGAGATAGTTCCAAAAGCCGGCAGCTAGCAATCCGTTGCTCGAAGCATCAGCAACATAGCTGTGTCTTGACGCGAGCGAGAATGCTCCCTGCAGATGCCGATTTGGGTCCACCTCCTCTATTGATTGTCAGCTTGCTAACCCATTCGGCAGACATTTAGAAACATACCATGAAGTATTTCATACGATCGTAATAGACACGCTGCCGCAAGTGCAGTGCCGCTTATCAGGCTCTTATCATCTTCCCGTAGGCCAATGAGCAGACGTACACAGTGACCGTGGTAATATTCTGCAGCTTCCCTGGCAGCCTTGACTCCTGTCTTGCGCACCTGCACTGCCGCTATTGCAATGACTGCGCTGAAAAGCAATTCATTCTCCAAGGCTCGTTCTGGAACTGCAACAGCGAAATGTCTCGCGGGTTCGCACAAATCATACCAGAGCGCTGAACCGGATATGTATCGATGAAAATAGGCAGCAATTTCCTGATTTTGGAGAGCAGCTATTGGTCTACTGGGAAATGGATATTTCAGGACTTCTCCTTCTGTTTCCTGTTAGATGGGACTTTCTTAATAAGCCATGTCGATAAAGAAGGACCAACCTAGGGTTTCCTTTGCCTGCTGGTTTGGCGATGGATGTGTGGTGGCCGTTCGCCTGCAGCAGCGACTCGACTTGCGGCATTGGGTACATATCGGTACCGCTTCATCGCCTATCATACGTGAGCCTCATAATCAATTTATTTGCTGATGAAACTTACATTTCACCTTGCACTGCCGACAAGTTTCGCTTCACGGCCAGACATTAACGATTGCCCAAGCTGTCGACTCCTCGGGCGAAATTCTCACCATGCTGCAGTCTGGGTCAGTTCCGCGCAAATGCGGACAGTGGCCTTTGTTGAAAAGGTACTTACCGGCATTGTTCTTTGTGCGTGGCATTGTGTCTCATCCGTGCTGGGCGAGAGTCGTAGGATCACACAACCAACCCTTGCTCTACGCTAAACATGTAACGTGTGGCTCGCCCACCCTTCCCTTCCCCATGGGGAACTCAAGCTCCACCGCGGCTGTTATGCCGCACCAAACGAATCACTCCGCATAATAGTTAATTTATGCATGTAATATACCGGTAACAGGTGAGAGCTGTACCCAACTAGGAAGTTGAGTTTCTATTTCCGGCTCTTATTATAATAGTACGTTATACTAATTCTGCATGTAAATGGCAGGTGCCATGACCGAATCTCCGCTGTCACTACGACGGTACTACAGTTACATTTCGGCAAGTCTGAACTGATCTAGTACGCGTATCGAAGACGAGAATATTGTCAAAATGTAACAATCCGTTTGATTTAACTGTTTCGCTGAGAAATATCAAAAGAGCGCGTTGGATATTGCAATTACTGCAGGCGTCTAGTACATCTTGGGCGGATATTCCCCTCCAAGGCATTCAAGATCATGAGCCGCGCTCCATCATACTCAACAGACTCAAAAAAAAAAACAAATGGCAGAAACTTCATCGAAAAATAAATAGAGAACAGATATGTCCCGGTAGCTCTGTGAACAACGCCTGTGAAAAGTAAACATTCCACCAAACCCTCTTAGTCTTCTCCCAAGCGCTCTACGACGTAGCTGATCGACATCTGCTTGAGGCTGGTCATACAAAGTAACCATAACGGTATTCAAAGCGGAAGAAGAGGAGAAATAATAACTAGATCGTGTTCGCCTCAAGGAAGCGGCATCCTCGTCACTACCAGTTGCTTATTGGTGCCATTCTCGGCACTTACACGTAAGGCTGGGCGGAAAGTGTCCGGGAGTCTAGGCTAGAGGGGGAAAGCATCGGCTTTGTAAAGTTCAACCTTAGAAATTAACCGAAACAAAATGTCAAGAAGAAAAACAAATGCCGCAGTGCAAGTGAGTGTCTGGGGCGATCGTGTGCTTTAGCGATGCTGCAGTGGTGGCGCCAGCCGCAGGTTCGGGCAGATGTGACGCCGCAGCAAATGTTGCCTTTACGATCAGAAAGCCGAAATAGACCGAAACATCCCTATTCTCATGGCCTTCTTACGGTTGAAACAGAGAGACTTTCGCCTTGTAGGGCAGTTTAGGCCCGATGGGTACGAGCACACAGATCTCTAACAGCGCAAATGGCCTGTAAATTTCGGAAACAAAAGGAATGATAGTCGGCATGGGATAGTGCAGATGATTAATGATCTACGCAGGCAACAACCGCATGATAATGTCAAGATCAGCTCGAGTTTCTCGAAGTCGGCATCTCGCAATTTCCATTGACCGCCACAGTAATATGTGTCTTGGGTTCCCGGCACTCGCAGCAAAATCAAGGCCCATGTCAATGCATAAAGTGCCACATCCAAATATAGATCATCTAGTACGCCACAATGCTAACCTAGTGAGAGCTTTGCAAGTGGCAGGCGGTCCTTAACAGGTGGCCAGGCACGTTGCAGCCGTGCCGTTCTTGGCTCCTTCGTTCCGGGGCAACAAACAGTAGACGCTTATCTACTAAAATTTTGATTGAAATACGGTAAGCTTGAATGATACCTAACCGGTGAGATGGCTTTTGAGCCCTTCACCTCACAAGACTAATTCGATGCCACTCAACCACACTTCTTCCTGACCCAACATCAAGTAGGCTTTTTGAAGAGTTGATACCCCAACTAGTACAAATGTGTAAATTTTGCATTAAAAGCTCCTGTCTAAACTCTCGTAGAACAAGAGCCCCGTGAGTGAACCGGCGAAAGCCGGTGTTGACTTTCGGTATTCGGATGCCATGTAAATTACACACCGACAGAAACAGCCAGGGTGCTCGCTCACACGTTGCCATGGTCTATAGCGAGGAATAATAATAAGTCTTATCAACAAAGAGCGCAGATCATACCCGGGCAAGGTAGTTCGGATAAGTGGCAGGGTCATGGGGGGTGTGCAAGATAATGCGCGACGTGAAACGATTCTTGCCAGTTGCCGGATACGGAGGTTGCCGAGGCATGACCTCTGCCCGCATTCATGCATTACCCCAGACTTCCATTCAGCTTCGGACTTTTCACCGGGCCTGGGGTGCATTAAATCTACAGCACCGCGTTTTCAATATTCTGTAATGTACCTTCCTATCTGAGCTCGCGGATTGTTGCATGAGAGCTTGGTGAATGCCGGATCGACCGCCGTTAGTGGCATGCTCACGGTGATGAAAGGGAAGCAGCGTGTCTGATGGATAGGGCTTCGCTCGGGATAATGCCGAGGTTGCATTGTTGGGAATCTGACTATCTTGTATTAAGAAGGTCAATTTCAATACCAAGGCCTCGATGAGTTTGATGTTGCGATGGATCCCCGCATGGAGAGTTATCAAGTGTCACGAACCTACCTTGAAAGATGAAAGAGACAATATACTTAATATATACAGCTTTGGAGCTTCCTGTACTAGAAGGTGATTGTGCTTGATGAGCTCTCGGCACCGTCGTGGTCGTGGTCGTGGTCGTGGTCGTGGTCGTGGTCGTGGAGTGGCATTGTGTCTGTTGGACACGGAGCTTTGGATTACCATTCTTTAGATAAATAGAAGCCATTCCACCCTCGAAACAAAAAGATTATTATCCTCATCAGCAATTCTCCAACCACCTCAATACTTCTGTTACCAAGAAATATTCAACCCCCTCGAGTCCAAAGCCTTGATTCACCATGCGTCTGTCTGTGCTTCTTGCCGTCCTACCCGTTGTCCTCGGTGCTCCCACCGTCAAGCGCGATGAGCCTGCTCCTCTCATTGCTGCAAAGGACGCCAGCAAGGTCATCCCGGGCAAGTATATTGTCAAGCTTAAGGACGACTCCTTTAGCGTTTTGAGCGAGGGTGAAATGGGCGTCTTTTCTCAGTCTGCCGATATTGTCTTTGACAATGTCATGAAGGGCTTTGCCGGTTCCCTTGACGAGCAAACTCTCGAGAACCTCCGAAACCACCCCGATGTAAGATACCAAAAATTTCAGTGCTGTAAAACCTGCGACATATTGCTGACATAGCCTCCAAGGTTGACTTCATCGAGGAAGACGCCATTGTAGAGCTTGATGCCTATGTCAGCCAGCCTGGTGCTACCTGGGGCCTCGCTCGTCTCTCCAGCCGCAGCCCCGGATCGAGCACTTACACTTATGATGACTCTGCTGGTGCGGGCACCTGCTCGTATATTCTCGACACTGGTGTCGATGACAGACACAGTGTAAGTCTTTCCAGAAACCTCATCCACGCATCGGAAGCACTAACAATGTATAAAGGACTTTGGCGGCCGTGCTGCCCAGATCAGGAGCTTCATCCCCGGCGAAAATACCGATGGCCATGGTCACGGCACTCACTGCGCTGGTACCGTCGGCAGCACCACCTACGGTGTGGCCAAGAAGACAAGCATCTACGGTGTCAAGGTGCTCTCCAACCAGGGTTCAGGTTCCACGTCTGCCATTGTCTCAGGCATGGACTTTGTTGCAAGCGACTCTAGCAGCCGAAGCTGCCCTCGTGGTGTCTTTGTCAACATGAGTCTCGGAGGTGGCTACTCTGCGGCCCTCAACAACGCAGCCAGAAACATGGTCAGCCGCGGCATCTTCCTCGCTGTTGCCGCTGGTAACGATAACCGCGATGCCGCCAACACTTCTCCTGCTTCTGAAGCAACTGCTTGCACTGTTGGCGCTACCACCTCTTCCGACAGCCGGGCCAGTTTCTCCAACTACGGCCGTGTCGTTGACATCTTTGCTCCTGGCCAGTCCATCACTTCCCTCCGCCCCGGTGGTGGCACTGTAAGTCAATATTTGCCAACCTCTTGATACTCTTTTGAAAGTTCTCACACTGGACTATATGCTAACGTGACGGGCTCACAGACTCAGATGTCTGGCACCTCCATGGCTGCTCCCCATATCTGCGGTCTTGCTGCTTACCTCTCTGCCTTTGAAGGCCCCAAGGACCCCCAATCCATGTGCAGCCGCATCCAGCAGCTTGCTCACCGGGGTATTCTCTCCGGCATCCCCGCTGGCACCCAGAACCTGCTTGCCTTTAACGGCAACCCCAGCGCTTAATCGAAATGACTGTGAAGCATAGCACATGCTCTACTGACAACAAGACTGTTGCCCATCAATGAGTCCGAGCATGTCATGTCCTCTGAGCGGAGAAACACACTTGTACATAGACAAAATAGCTTCAAGATATTGAGATGTGCGAATTAAGAAACACATTAGTCATTCATAAAAATACTGGTATATACCGTTTTGTGACGAACTATATACTTTTCCTGTTCATTCAAAAGTCATGTACATGAGATGTGCAAATAAAAAAAGACATTAGTCATTCATAAATATACTGGTATATACCGCATCGTGCCGAGCTATATACTTTTTCCTGTTCATTTCAAAAGTCATGTACATCAGAGACAAAACATCACAAATCTTAGTTCTTGTAAAGATTGATGATAATATCCGCCGCCTTTTCACCGACCATGTACGTAGACACGGCCGTAAAAGTACCCGGAATGCGCGGGTAAACGGAAGCGTCCACAACTCTCAAACCCTTTGTGCCCCGAACATTAAACTTGGAGTCAAGGACAGCCATAGGATTATCGTCGGTGCCAATGGGGCAAGTGGATGAAGCGTGGTGACCCCAAGCCGTATCCTTGGCATATGTCTGGATTTGCTCTTCTGTCTGGACATCGTCACCGGGGAGAACCTCTCTAATAGGCACAAGCTGGCGCTTGAAGGCATCGCGAGCAACACCAACAGCGTCAGACAGGGACTCAAGGTCCTTGCCAAAATCGCCAGAACCAGTGTCGAAATAGTTGTACGTGATTTCGGGCATGTCGAGAGGGTCAGACGACGAAAGACGCACGGTGCCGGCAGTGTTGCGTGGGTGAGCCTTGAGAATGGCCCAGCTGAACCAGTCATGGTCGTCGGTAATGTTGATGCTGTACTGCGGGAAGTAGCCACGGAAGTTGACGGGGCCGCCAAAGATGAAGTTGTCGTATTCGTTGTTCTCCGTGGCGCTGCTCTTGTGGAAGATGGCGACACCGAGGCCACCAGATGCATAAGTGCCGCGGTTGCCGAGGATGGGGTTCCTCCAGCGCTCCAAACACTTGTCATTGCCTTGGCCAAAAGTGCAGCCGTCGAGAGCGCTAAAGTCCTTGGGCGCCTTGCCCTGGACGACAATCTCGTAGTGGTCCTGTAGATTCTCGCCTACACCGGGCAAGTCAACGACGACGGGAATATCAAACGACTCGAGCTCCTCGCGCGGGCCAACGCCACTGAGCTTGAGCAGCTGTGGCGAGTTGTAAGTTCCTCCAGAAATAATGACCTCCTTGGAAGCAGACGCTGTGCCCTTTTCACCGGGGCCAGCACCGTTGGAGCGAGGGCTGGCCTTGTAAAGGTACTGGCCGTCGAGGAACTCAACACCAGTAGCGCGGGGGACGTCACCAGACTCGTCAAAGATGACCTTGGTAACCTGGCAATTCAGACGAACATCAAGCGGGTATCTCTTGGTGCCATCCCTGTTCTTGGCATCGCGAACAGCGACAACAAACTCGCGGGAGCCAACACGGATACCATTATCCCTGGTCGAGATGGGAACCTGGTAGTAGCTATTCGTGGTATCGCGAGCCTTGGTGTTGGCATTCGCATCACCAGCAAGAAGCGAAGCCAAGTCCGTAAGAATAGGCAGAACCTTTCCAGAGGCAAAAGCGCCGCCAGTAAAGATGCTCAGCAGCTGGGGATCCTTGAGCGGAATCGACAAGGGCGCCAGCTCTGTGCTCAACCAGCCGTTGTATCCGTGACCCGTCTCAAGAGGAAGGCCATAGTTCTTGTCCTCGAGCTTGACAAAGTACTTGCGCATATTCTCGTGCGACCACGAGTCGTCGCCCGTCAGGCTGGCAATGTTATCAAAGTCCGACTGGTGAGGGTAAATGGCGATGAGGGCATTGTGAGCCGTGCAGCCGCCCAGCGTTCCCGTGCGAGGATACAAGGTTCCAAGCATCTTGGAGCCCGGGGGCGGGTTGAGACCGGTGTACAAGGTGCCATCGGGTGTCTCGTAAGAGGTCTTGAAGTCGCGGGCCTGGCGCTCGTCATCGGCGTAGTGGCGGACAAAGAAGTTCCATGCCAGCGCGGGATCTTCGGAGGAGAGAGCCGAGAAAGCAGGCACAGTATAGTTGTCGCTTTGGCCTTGGTCGTCACCGGCTTCGATCAGAAGCGTCTTGTGGCCGGCCATGGCTAGGCGTGCTGCCACAGGGCCACCGCCGGCGCCGGAGCCGACGACGACGAATTCATAGCCGGTGAGCTCAACGGCAGCAACAGCCGTTACGGCAAGAAGGCCAAGGGCCTTTTTGAAGAGCATGTTTGACTGGCTGCTGGGGCACAAGCAGTGAGGGTACTTGAGCAGTGAGCGATCCTTTGGGACTCTAATGAGCAGTTCAAGATGGACTCAACAACAGGTATCTTCAGCAATAGAAGAAGCTCTTTGGAAGGAAAAAAGGAAAAACACTAAGACACGGCGGCACCGGCCGGTACTTGTACGAACCGTCCCGCATGTATTATGACGACAAGACCAAGACGAATCCTACCAAGCTCGACCTTAAGCTCGGCTGAGCCAGCGGCAGCCAACAGCGAAAGCCCATTTGCCTTCCGGACTCCGCCATGCAGCTTCTTTAGCAGCTCGTCTAGCGCAGGCCACACTGTTTATTACAGTGGATACTGCCCATCTTGGCTAATCATTTGCAGTCCGTTACTCCCGAATGGAACAAAGCTACGAGTACGAGTACAGTACAATGGGGTCGCCCCGAAATGTCTCAAACCAAACCCTTCTGGTGCAACCCTCTCCGTCCGTCGCCTTGTTTCTAGCGCAGCAATCCCCCCGATATTGATCGGCGCTTTCTTCAGTGGCACTTCTTTAGACGACGCCACTAGCGGAGGTTGCTTCTCTGTTCGGAACCCTTGGCCTCGGAAGGCCCCGCAAACCATACAACTCGGTATTATTACCTGGACAGTGCATCTTTTGGACTGAGGAGCTACGACGTACAGCTACAGAAAGAACGCCACTGGCCCGTGGCACCCATGGTTATTATAGCTGCTTCTGCCTTCGATTGCTTCGGAGCGCCCATCTTCCGCTGGCAGTTCCGCTCGACAACACGCTTACGAGTAGAGTACGAGTAATATACATACCCACCTATTGCATGCACCACCCACTATAATTGATTAGGAAGCTGCAGCAGTCCGGAATAGGTTGTGCGCTAATAATAATCATTGAGTACAACATTACAGTTGCTTTTTTCTTCTTGTACATCACTAATACTCACGAGCGCCACTGCGGCTGCTGCCATTGTATTGAGCCTCGGTGCTTCTAGAAGCGGGGAAAAAGGACAGGATTGTTGCACCGCATATCCGCCCTTGCATGTTGTTTAACGGCCGTTGCCTTTATTGCTTAAAAGTCTTCTCACCAAGTACTCCGTAGTAGTTTCGTTGATACGTACTCTACGAGGTGATACAGTGGTCGGATCAAGATGAGCCATTCGCCTGTGAAGCTCTGTTGCGCTATTTTGACTTTTTTGAGGGTCTGACCGACCATTTTTGCCACGGCCCGCTTTCCCCAGAATCCCAAACGGCAGTTATAGTTATGTGTAAGCAGTCTCCTAAGTCGATTGCACATCCGTCGGATAAAATTGGTCACAGTCAAGGTGGCAAAGGACTCTGTAGCGAAGTGGACAGAAAAAGATCGCCGTCGCCAAGGATTCTTTCGTCACTACATATCATAAATGCAAGAACCCCCGCAGGTAAAAACTGCTGCCAAACGTGGACGTTATAAGTGCCGTTACTGTCAAGTAAGAAAACAAAAAAAACGATTGAAGGGTATAACAGACGAGCCAAGCTCATGATGGCCCGTCAGGTAAAGATATATAGCTAGACGTCATCTGCAAAAGAATGTTCAAATATCATGCCAAAACTGCTTGCACCAAAACATTACAAACCATACTGTTTGGTAAACAATAATCCAAATAAAGTTTTCCCGTTAGAAGCCGCCCTGGTAGTTGCCACGGCCCGGTTGGCCACCATATGGCTGCGGCGGCCCGCCACCACCATATCCTCGGGGACCTCTCGAAGGTCCCATTGGGCCAGGACTCTGCATTCGCTGCTGCTCACCATATCCTTGGGGTCGCATCACTGCTGGGCTCTGCGTCCTCGGTGGTGCACCGTATCCTCCTGGCTGTCCCGGTTGACCCATGGGGGCTCGGTTCTGCATTCGTGGCGCGCCATACCCTTGCTGTACTGCCGGTGAACCCATCCGCGCATACGGATCGGCAGTTGCTGAGCGCGTTTGCTGTATCGGGGCCTCGGGTTTGTTGTACGGAGTCATTCCACTCTGAGATCTCATCGGAGGCTGTCGCTGTCCTTGATTGCCAATACTGGGACTGGCTGCTCTGTTTTGGGCAAGAGGAGGTGGCGGAGCGCCAAAGTCGAATCGATCAGGTTGAGGGCCTTGCGCCTGGCCATACTGGCGCGGGGCGTTTCTTTCGTGAGGCGACGTAGGCGATCGAGAATTATAAGCTGCGGCTGCTCCAGCAGCTCCAGCTGCGCCCGCGGCTCCAAATGCCGCAGCAGCACCAGGAGCGTTGTGATTGTTCCAAGACTGATTAGTAGGAGTGCCGTAATTTCCAGGAGGCTGCCCTCCTTGATCCGTGTTTTCTGAGCCGAATTCATGGCCATGTTCCTTGAATCCATCAGGGTCGACGCCTTCCTTCTTCAATTTGTCAAGTTCTACACGGTCAGCTTCTGCACGCTCTTCGGCCAGCTTGGCATCGCGTTCCCTAATACGCTTCTTGCGGAGGTAGTAAAACACCAATGTTCCAATAGCGAGTGCAAATACTCCAACGCCACCAGCATACACGGCAACCTTTGCCCCAGTTGGCAAGTCATTCCATTTCTCGGTGACCGATTTGGATGGTTCCTCGTGGAGTGCCTCATACGCCGTTGAGTTGCCCCTTGCAAATCGTCAGTATGACTGAACATCCGAACTTATCTCAGCTTTACTTACTCTGTAATCTTGATACTCTCCCAGCTACCAGATTTGTCGCCATACGTGTATTCCTTGCCGGAGCTGTAGTCTGTCACATGCGCCTTTTGCACGTACATGCTATAAGGGCCTGCGCCATAATCGGTATCACCACCAGCCCAGGCCTTGACGCCTGGAGGCGAATTGGGATCTCCGGCGGCCCAGATTCCGAGATACATTCTCATAGGAGTCTGCGGGTACCTGGCTCCATCCTCGGCGTCCTTGTAGGTCAGTACCCGTACAGAACCCCCGTCGATGAACCATTCCAACTTGTCCTTTGTCCAGGTAATGGTGTAGTTGTGGAAATCACTCTGTGTACCGTCAGGCATGTCATGGGTCCCACCATGAGTAAAGTCTTCTATTCCCTTTCCAAAGTAGTTTGTGGTAGCGACTGTGTCATTTGCGCCCAGAAACTCCCAGTCGACCTCGTCCAAGTCATCGCTGAGCCACATCATGGAGCTGACAATACCCGTCCCGGGAGCGGCTTTCATCCAGACCTCGGTTCGGCCGAAAAAGAAGTAAAAGCTGGTGCGAATGGTAGGGGAATCACCTTGCTTGTTGATACTGAATTGCGCGCCATTGTCTTGGCTGTAGCTGACCGGCCCAACGGTGGTTTGCCACAGTTCTGAGGGCTGAGAGGCATTGAAAGTAAATAGAGCCTCGGTTCCAAACGCAGGGTCGGGAGGACAGTCGGTACGGTTCAACGGTTGGCAATCGGTATGGACCTGGGCTGTCGCAGCGCCAATCAAGGCGGCGACAACGCCAACCTTGAGAGAACGGAATACCATGGTGTCGGTTTTTTGGTTGTCGGTAATCAAAAGGGCATACAATCGTAGGCACCACCAACGCGCGATTGACTACTAAACTTTCGGAGTCAAAAAATAGTATTAAAGGAGTAGAGCCGCTCGTCTTTCGATAGCAACCCTCTGAACCAGCAGAGGGGAAGGGGCCCAATTCGCCAGAATATCGAGGCGGGTGCCGAAGGCGTCGAATACCACTGGAAGGAGTGAACAGTGGTTTAGAAGAAGTTTATCGAGGACGAAGCTGCAAAGATTCGATATGAATCGTCCAAGCTCGGGTGCTGCAGGACGACGCGCTCGCTCCAATTCAAAGGAGTGACTGTGGTTGGGAATGATGAAAGAAGCAGCATCTTCAGTGCTCACTAGCGGCGTATTCTGCAACGAACAAAACGCGCCATTATACCACGCTCGGCGCAATTTCCAGGGGCATGGCATTCATGTCATACCTTGTGCGCCAAGTACTGGTCCTTTTTTAATGAGACAGCCCACGTCGTGGAAGAGCACTGTACTGCACTAGGGGTAGTCTGTTCGCCAATGACTGGAATCCAATCAATGGATGTCAGGGGTTGGCCGCTGTTGGGCGACCAGTAAGGAGCCAGTATTTTGCGTGAGATCTGCGACGCGAGGGTCAATAGTAAGTCAGCCCACCGCACACCGTGCCTGGCGTCATTGCTTAACGGGCAAACGGGCTTTACTGCTCCCCCTTTCAAATGGCTTCTTTCTCCCCGGGGATAAAGAGTTTATTATGATGATATTCTAGAATCTCCGAAAAAGAGCTTCATGCTTGGACATGTCACATCCTTTTGCTCTCGCCGTACATCTCACTTAAAATGGAGACTGTGAGTACCGTTAAATAACCAGTGTAACTAATCTCCACAAGTTCATTTTGCCCCTGTCGCGGCCGCCCCTCCACCTAGCAACTCGGCCCTGCAAGCTGCCGTCTCTATCTGATGCACTTCTCACATGAGATAGGCGAGAATTGCTTTTCGGCAGTATCATCTGTGATCCTTTTGCCTTGGCTACTGTGTAACTTGTGTCAAGAATAGTGATGTAGTCTGGAGATCCCGTCAGAGTCTTATGACGGTTATCTGTTTTGGCCTGAAACCACCGGTATCATCGTCTTATGAAAAGACTACTTTATAAGACTTGCTCCATTTGATTCAACTGTACAGGAGGTATACTCAAACTAACTGAACAACGCGCTACCAAAGTCACTAAAGAAAAAAAAGCAGACGTAACCTGTCTTCCAATTCACGGCATATTTCATCCAAAAATAGTTCCTTTGCTCATCAATCACTTTCCTAAATTCCATGACCTAAAGCATCGTTAGCTCAACATTATCAAAATACCTTCCAACCTGTCATCACTTACGGCCAAGTCCCTTGCCTCTCTTAGACACCTCAGCAGCATGTTGCTGCTTAATCTTTGCCCTCCTCGCATCCTCCTCCGCCTCCTTCTCTAATACCCTAACTTCTTCTCTCGCCTCCTTGACACGTCGCTTGGCTTCCTCCAAGGCGCGATCAGCATCCGCCTCGGCCGCTTCCGCGTTCATCACATGCTCTCGAGCCCGTTTAATGCTAGGGTCGACGTCTTCTTCGCGGCCAAACTTGCTCAAGCTCTTTTGTAAAAGGCCACCACCAACACCGCTCGTCTTACCTTGATGTTCAGGTTCCGCAGCAGGCACAGAGTTGTGGTTATTTCGATGGAAAAGGCTTCCTCCTCCTCTCTGGCTGCGGCGACGTTCATTGTTGCTGAAGCCTGAGGAGGACGTTGTAGATGTAGTGTGGGCTGGAGACGGGTCGCGACGACTGTGGAAGAGACCGTGCTTCTTCTGCACTGGTTCTCGGTGTACGGGTTCCGGACTCGGCTCACGTCGAGAGTGAAATAGAGGCATATTAGCAACAGAAAATATAGGGTTGCTTGCTTGTAAATCGAAGCTCACAGCGCTTTAGTGCGTGTAAGTGCTTGTTATGGGATATGAAAAAACAGTTCTCCAGTTATCAGTCATATCACAACAGCGGCGCCAACGTCATTTATTAGATGCTTCCGGCCTACATAATAATTTCGGCAAACTGTACTGTGTGACGCCGAACCCTGATCTCTCTTTCTGGGTAAACCTGTTTTGTTCTTGACCATCAATGAGGCTGATCTTCTGATCTTCCGCCAGTGACGTCAATACCTCCTGCGACATGGGCACAACCACCACTGACGCACGAGTCGCCAAACATGTCAGAGGGTTTTCTGCAAAAAATCAGAGGGCTTTGCCTAACCAAGAATAGTGTGCGTCACCCAAAAATAGGTACAATATGCTACAAGAGACTTTCGACTTCCCCAAAGACCTAGGCAAAATGGAAGTCATTACCACGTATAGGCGATAGCTCCACTTTCTTAGCGACTTATAAACAATAAAATATATACGCTTTTATTGTATAAAGCCTTATAGCTAATATAACTAAGTTAGCTAATATAGCTAATTCTACTACTTTAGCTAATTTACCTAGTATTATAAACACTAGCATTAGTAATAATAGTAGGTAGTGCCGCTAGCCGCCTTTTATATATTCGCATATATCACTCGTATAGCATAGTTATAAGTACTCCGTAGGTAGGGAATAATAAGATGTAGAATAAGGTCACTAAAATTAGCTAGGTGGGCACTATTCCAGATTTGGCGAAACCCTCTGGTTTTTGCGGAAAACCCTCTGACGTGTTTGGCGGCTCCTGACGCACCACCCAGCCCAACGCCACCAACGTACATATTCGTTGCACGATGCAGTAATTGGTCTAATGGCTGGTTCCTCGTAGCTACAATTAAGTGAGCTGTCTGTGACCCCAGAATACAATTCATATATGCAGCCCATAGCAGCAACAGCCTTTGTGGCGCACAAACTTGCGTCGTTTCTAATGTGCAGTGCAGTGATGACACGTTTTAGTCAACAGGGCCATAGGCGGCAAAGCTTGGCTACACGGGCGGCCTCTTGATATACAGTATCACTGAATGGGTGCCATCACTAACCCTCTATATCTCCGAAGTTTCAAGGCTGTAAGAGTTGGCAATACCTAGAAATTAAACCGAGCTAAGTAAGAAACATTACATAGAGATTACAAACCTCCACCACTCTCAGCTTCCCATGACACACGCAACAAAATCCGTAGGACGTGACAAAGGGAACAGGTAGGAAAGGGATCAGAGATCTAAAGATCTAGTTGACCCAGCCCCCGTTCACACAAACTCCCTTGAGCCCGAGCACTTGCTGCGCCGCTCCTCCCCGGCCAAAAATAGGACAGAATCGAAAAAGAGAAAAAGAAAATGATGCTTAGTAGAAAAAGAATAACTCAAAAGCTAGAAAACAAAGGTATTCCAGTGCTGCGCTCCCGAGCCAGTGGTCAGGTTTTGGTTCCACCAACTTTTGAGCTTGAATATGTACAAGAAAGGTTAGATTGCAACGATATAAAGTTGGACAACGTGACAAAGGAAAGATATACGAGACAGCTATTAAAGAGGAAAACGCTTATAGGTGTCGAAATGACAAAGAAAAAAAATGATGGGCAGGTCGTTAAGACGTTCCAAAGGCCAAGCGTGAGAAAAAAGGACTTGCGTGCCCTTTTTTTCTCACATAATGACACACTTGCTCTCTTCCCTCTCCTTTTTGACACTCAGCGCAACGCGAGCCGCCTCGCTAAACGCCTCATTGACGCCGCGATTCTTCATGGCCGAGCACTCGAGGTAACGCGAAGCGCCTATTCGCCTTGCGACCTCGAGGCCTTGCTCGTAGCTGATTGTCGGTGGCTTCTCGCGCGGCTGGTCGGGATTGGCACCCTCGTCGGTAGCAGGAGCACTCGCGCCGGGTGCATCGTCGCCGTCATCGTCTTCTGCGTTTTCGCGGAGGTCGCACTTTAGCGCGATCAGGACGAGCTTGACACCGGGGCAGTTGTCGGCGATTTCGCCAACCCATTTCGACTCGACGTTTTCCAGCGAGTCTTTGCTGTCGACCGAGTAGCAGAGCATAATCAGATCCGTATCATCTGCATGAGGAGTGAGCGTGAGTAACAGAGCTGTAGTGAAATACTATGGGTTATCCGCACCGTATGACAGCGATCGTAAGCGGTCGAATTCCTCTTGGCCGGCAGTATCCCATAAGGAGAGCTCAATGTGAACATTGTCGACAAAGATGTCTAGAATCGATTCGTTAGTTCGACACGAACCTCATAACCTCACAGTTGACCGTCGTACCGTGGACGTAGTTTTCGAATACCGTAGGCTCGTATACAGTAGGAAAGTATCTGTTTCGAGCATTAGTCAAGGCTCTCGAAGGGGGGAAATGGTGGCGTTATTGATCCATACCCTCTCGTAAAGACATTCAGCAATGAAGTCTTACCGCAGGCACCATCGCCCCTGCATAAATCAAAAAGGTTAGCCCATGTCGCTTCCCAAGCGCGATGCGCGTCGACAATAAATCAGTATCCTAGGAGACGCACAGCAACACCAGCTTGCGCAGGGCGGTCTTGGATCCGCCACAGAGAGGCATCGTTTCGCCAGAGTTGAAGCCTGTTCAGGGGGGAAAGAGCCTTCTTTCAAGCAATTATTTCCTTCAAGCGCGGGCGCGTTCTTCGATTGGCCTTCACGAGCGCCAAACTCAATCGGGGGAGACGATTCGTGAGCTTTCAGCGGCCCAACGTTACATCCAAGGTCCCGCTGCGCAGTCTGTTGAGGCAAGCGCTCGTTTCGCCTGCGTTGTTCGTGTTGCAGGAGGGGCCACAGTTGGACAATCAATCGCCAGATCTAGTGTTTGAGATTTTCTGAATATGAGCCCGTTCGCAATGGGTTGTGCGATTCTGCGCAAGGTTAGTGGCGAGGGTGAAGCCAAGTTGGAAAATGATGAGGTGTAATGATTTACGGGTGGAGGACTGGGAGATGATCAGCTCGCCTGGCTGCGGGCTGGGCCACTTTCTAACTTTGGGGTTGCCTCAGTGGTCGCCCAGGGGCGCCTCCATTCCACTTAGCCATGGGTGGCTGCTAGTGTCAGCCAGGGGGTCACAACGTCGTCCCATCAGCAGCGCGCGATGGCATCGGAGGTATAGGAGTCGCTGTGCTCACTGCTGCTTGAGTGGCATTTTCTTCAATTTCATAGTATGTCGCTGCATTGGCAAACGCATCGCCTGTGCGGGTTGAATCTGGGCTTAGATCAACAGGCGCGCATCGTCACACATCAAAGCAAGGCGCTGGCATACTGTCGGGATGCTTAAATAGTCTTAATTTCTATAAACCGTATCATTAACTTGCATGCGAATGAAAACTTCAGTCATCATCCTTTTGGTATCCGCCCCTATTTCGTCCCATGCGAGCACCCAAATCCATGTTGCCCGCTTGTCGATGCAGTCCATTAACAAACCCACGCTCTCCGTCCCGCTCTCTGGCCTTGTCGTCTGCCTCTCTCGCCGCCTTATCTTCTGCTTCTAGGGCGGCCAGGCGCTCGCCACGGGTCTGGTCCATTTCATTTGCCGCAGATTGCATGGCAGCCAGCTTCCGCTGTCGTTCCTCCTCCCTGGCCTTCTCATCAGCCTCGCTCTCCTTGGGTCGCCTATTTTTCTGGTTATGGAACCGATCACTGTCGCGACGATCTCCGTTGAATCGCCGGTCCCTTCCACTGTGATAGTCCTGATCTCTGGACTTTCTTGAAACTTGTGTGTGGCGCCCGTTACCGTTGACGGGCTCTTCAGAGTCAGATCTGCGCCGGCGACTATAGTCGGGACTTGGGCTTCTGCGTCTTGATTGCTTATCATGTCGGCGCTCAGAGCCTTCCCTGTCACCATTACGGCGGCGGTCGCCAGAACTATCACGCCTCCTCCGTGAACTTTGCTCGGCTGAATGATCCCTATGCCCCTTGCGCCTATGGCCGTCTCTTTCAGAATCGCGGTCTCCTCGTCGCGGGCTCCGTGATCTCGAGTGGGATCGTCGCCTTGAGCGGTGGTGGTGGTCATCGTCCCGTTCCCGGCTGCGATGACGGCGGTGGTGTCGCCTATGTCTGTCTTCTCGATCTCTCTTTCTATCTTCCTTTTTGTCCTGGCTTGCTCCCATAGATGCAAGGAGCTGTCGTCGCCGCGCCGGATCGTTCATCATGGCTTCGTAAGCTGCTTGTTCCTGCCGCTTAATCGCCAAGAGCGGGTCGTCGCGGATCTTTGCTGCTGTATCGCGGGTGCTGTTCGCATTCTGGAGTGCCATGAAACTCTCCTCGCCAGCGCCCTTTGCCAGCTTCTCGTGCTCATCGCCTTTGATCAGATTGTCGATGCGGCGCTTGCCCAGCAGGTACGCCTCGGTTTCCTCTTTCGTGCCAGATTGTCCATCTGTCGGTCCTTGGTACATCCAGTCCACGCGATCTATCCTCTTCTTCCCTCCTGCTTCCTCTAATTGTCTCTGCAACTCCTCCTTCGCCCGTTCTTCCTTGATCTCGTTTATGCGCAGTTGTGTGCGCTTGCGCTCCGCCAAAGCCTTTTGTTCTTCATCGTAGACAGCTGCTTGATTACGCCTAAGAGTAGGGTGGAAAGATTTCTTGAGGTTGAGATCTCCGCCTCCCATGTTTTCGATTTACTCCCGACAGCGCGTAAGTTGGCTTGCAAAAGTTGGTTGATTGAGGTTTTGAAACTCGGTGGCGAGGCAGACGAGGTTGGACCACTGTCTGGCCACCAACTTTCTAGACCCACAGAAACCGTCGCCTTAGCATACCTGGCTACCCTGTAGCGATTTTTGAGTTTTCTTACGAACAAATATCACTATAGTGGCACATGAATTATTGTCAATGTAGGTTTTTGTTGTGAAAGGAGGCTTCATAATTAGTTGCTTTCTCAGAATTGGAGATTTGCGTAGGAGCTGTGATTTATATAAAGGACTTGCCACAGGAAATGCGTAAAGTTGAGTTAACAAAACGATGTTATTTACCAAGTCAAGATTTGTACAAAAGCTGCAAAAGCTGCATAACCAGTCAAACACCTTCTTCTAATAATGTACAATGATTGCTTCTGAAAATTTCCTTCTCCGGATGCCATGAATTACCAGCTCGCACGCTTGACACCAGGAACATCGCCCGCCATTGCTGCTAGTCGGAATTTGAACTGCTACTGTCAGCACAAAATGGTCACAAAGTGTCATTTGCAAATGTATTCTTACCCTATTCATCTTAAAGTCACTCAACACACCACGGCCCCTACCGCCCATTATGCAGCGGTTTCGAATCTGCGTCGACCGGGTGTAGCAGTGCATTTGCGACAGCTGCAGCTGAGCTTCGGCACGAACGCGAGGCGAAAGGGTCGTATTTCGGATCATATATCGCAGAGCTTGTCTACACATCGAAATCATTAGAATGCTGTCCCAATTGCCGCAATCAAAGAGGTGACATGGCTGCAAAGGTTGTCACGGCGCGGCGGAAGGGGGATGGTGAGCAATTACCTTTCTGGCTCGAACTGCTCAAAGACTTTGCGCTTTGTATGGTCGCGGATAGTACGCGCCTTGATGAAGCAGTCCAAGTCTAGCTTCTTTGCCCTGAACATGGACATTTTGGCGGTGTTTAACTGTTTGAGTCGACAACTGTTGAAGGAGTGGTAATGGCGGCGAAGCTTTTGGCACCATGTCCATTGAGCGAATATTTTGCCGTCCTTTAGCCGCACGCACAACCTCCCGTAGGTACCCATTCACGGGCACGGATATCGGGGGCATTGTCCCCACTCAATGCAGCCCATTGATCGCTAGCTTTCATCTTCTATTTGATTTATGTTGAATCTGGAAATAATCTTCTAATAAAATATAAGATCTTCTTTCTAATTATAATTGAGACAAAACTACATTTTAGTGTGGAAGTTCCTCGCTTGAAGTCTGTTCCCAAGAATCTGAGCACAGTCCTGATGCGCGTCATGAGCATCAATGATGGATCATTCAACGAGCAGAGATGAGGATCCCCTTCTGCAGTATCATGCGATACGTGAAGTGAACAGCAGGAGCTCCTCAGAGTCAGATTTTGAGTTGGATGAACTGAGACAAGACCTCGATAAAGTGCCTTTGACGGCGTCATCCGCTAATCAAGCAACAAAGTCTGTCGACGACTCAGACGAGGATGATGAACCGTTACCGTCGAAAGCTCCCTGGTGGCGACGACGCACCATAATAATATTTGGGATGGTGATCGCATTGTCAATAGTAGTAGCAGCTGCTTTTGGATGGCGAAAGTATACACAGCAACCACCTGATGGACAGTCACCCCCGTGGTACCCAAGCCCGAAAGGCGGCACAGTTAGTCAATGGGCAGGCAGTTACGAGAAAGCCTCAATATTAGTGTCCCAAATGACACTTGCGGAAAAAGTCAACATTACTACCGGAACAGGATGGAGCATGGGGCTCGCTGTTGGAAACACTGGGCCAGCCCTCCATGTAGGCTTTCCGGGCTTGGCCTTGCAGGACGGACCGCTTGGAATCAGATTTGCAGATAATGCTACCGCATTCCCTGCCGGGATTACTGTGGGAGCGACGTGGAATAGAAAACTGATGTACGAACGAGGCAAAGCGCATGGCATGGAGGCTCGCGAAAAGGGCATCAATGTTCTCCTCGGACCCTCTGTAGGGCCGCTGGGTCGTATGCCTGCTGGCGGTCGCAATTGGGAAGGGTTTGGACCGGACCCGTATCTACAAGGCATTGCTGCAGAGGAGACTATTAAAGGTATTCAAGAGCAGGGTGTTATGGCGACAATCAAACACTTTGTCGCAAACGAGCAGGAGCACTTTCGACAACCATGGGCTTGGGGACTGCCTCATGCAATTTCATCCAACATCGGTGACAGGACAATGCACGAGATTTATGCTTGGCCTTTTGCCAATGCCGTCAAAGTCGGTGTTGCGAGCGTCATGTGCTCGTACAACATGGTAAACAATTCATATGCTTGCGGGAATTCTAAGCTGCTCAACGGTATTTTGAAAGATGAACTTGGATTCCACGGGTTTGTCATGTCAGACTGGCTTGCGCAACAATCAGGAGTCGCAAGTGCGCTGGCGGGACTTGATATGACAATGCCCGGCGATGGTCTAGGCTGGCAAGATGGCGACTCTTTATGGGGCCCGCAACTTTCTCGCTCTGTTCTCAACGGATCATTACCGACTGATCGCCTCAACGATATGGTAATCCGGATTGTAGCCTCGTGGTACCAGCTTGGACAAGACGACAAGTCGCTCTACGATGGTGAAGGACCAAATTTTTCTTCTTGGACAAATGACAAGATGGGTCTAATCAGCCCAGGCAGCTCCTCCCCGCAAGAGCAAGTGGAAGTGAACAAGTTTGTCCATGTGCAGCACAATCATTCGATTTTAACGAGAGAAATCGCAGTGGAAGGAACGGTGCTGCTCAAGAATAATGGCATCTTGCCTTTAACACGGGGCGGCCAGTCAGCTGGCCATACTCATAAAGGAGCGGAACGGAAAGTCAGAGTCTCCATTTTTGGAGAGGACGCAGGACCCGGATCCGGCCCAAACTATTGTGACGATAGAGGTTGCAATCAAGGTACGCTCGGATCGGGCTGGGGAAGTGGCGCTGTTGAGTTCCCATATTTGGTAACACCAGAAGAAGCTGTGAAAAATACCGTGGATTCGGAAAAAGTTGAAATTTTGTCCGTGTTAAGCAATAAAAAGCCAAAGCACAAGGAGCCCGAGAACAGTGACATCTGCCTAGTTTTTGTTAACTCTGATGGTGGAGAGGGTTACTTGAAATGGGAATCTGTCGCCGGAGACCGCAACGATCTGTTCCTTCAAAAGGGTGGCGATGAACTTGTCCGTGAAGTTGCAAACAGATGCGGCGGGGGCGAGGGCTCGACTGTTGTCGTTGTTCACGCCGTTGGTCCAGTTGTGATGGAAAGGTGGATAGATCTTCCCGGCATTGGCGCAGTCCTCGCGGCCAACTTACCTGGCCAAGAGAGCGGAAACGCCATCGCTAGCATCTTATTTGGAGATGCGAACCCTAGCGGAAAGCTGCCGTATACGATAGGAAAGTCGTTGAAGGACTACGGACCTGGTGGACAGGTACTGTACCGGCCAAACGGTGCTGTACCACAACAGGATTTTGACGAGGGCCTCTACATTGACTACCGTCATTTTGACAAGCATGGCATATCACCGAGATTTGAGTTTGGGTTTGGTCTATCCTATACCGAATTCGTCTACAGTAATCTGCAAGTATCCGAACAGAAAGCCAAATCAAAGTTACCAGCGGCGAGACCAAAGACCAAAGTTAGGCCGCCTGTCTTGGACAACAAGATACCAGACATCAAAGAAGCAATTTATCCGGCCGAAATCCATAAACTGAAAGGATACATATACCCATACATAGATTCAGCGTCGGAGATTAAGGTTGGAAGTTACCCTTATCCCGAAGGTTACGATACGAAGCAACCACTATCTGATGCGGGCGGAGATGAAGGCGGCAACCCAGATCTTTGGGAAACTCATGTTACAGTGTCTGTTGACGTAACGAATACCGGCAAGGTTGGCGGGAAAGAAACAGTCCAGCTCTATGTTTCGTTTCCAAGCAATGCAGATGTCGATTTTCCTGTTAAGGTTCTGCGGGGCTTTGACAAAGCATATCTGAATGACGGCGAGACAAAAACATTTGCCTTTAGTCTTACCCGCAGAGACTTGAGCTATTGGAATGTCGAGCTTCAAAATTGGGTTATGCCAGATGGCGAGTTTACTATTGCAGTGGCAGCGAGCTCAAAAGACATGAGGTTGTCAGGGACGTGGTGATTAGCGGGGATGTATGGTCTTGCTTTCCAGAACTTGCGAAATATTACCTAAAGGAGCTAGTTTGGTCTGAAATTGGGTTCAACCTGCGAGTTTGTTGCTATAACCAGCAGTTTAAAGCTCCGGAACAAGCATTTTACGTTTCATCTGCGATTCCAAGTTGGGCAAGGCAGACTGCGGCTATGTTCTAAAAACAGCAGCAATGGCTGGCGGGGTAGATAAGGAGACCGGGGTAGACCGGGGTGGCCGTCCGTACTCAGAAGGGCTGTGCACCCGTCAGCAAAACAGCCTTGCGCCTCTTGCAACAAATGCGGGTTATGCGGCTAAAGTCCTTAAAATTTATTGCGTGTCGGCGCTTGCTTTGGCTGGACGCTTTCGACTGTAGAAGTACGTCGCTGGCCGCGCAAGCAGTGTCCGCCACCAACACTGAGGGCGGTATGGCGAAAGCACAGTCGCGATGCCGAAACGAAGCGCGACCGGCTCGCTTCATTTCTAGCGACTCACGAAATGTACAAGACCTCGATTTGTTGAGGCGTATTGTCTCGCACACCGTGAAAGTGTTATGATTACACGCGAATTTCCGCTGTTTGATTCCTATTTTCGGGTGTGGCTCAGCGCGTGTAAGCGCTTATCGGCATTGCCGTGCAACTCAGCGCGGCAGATCTCAACGCTCATTCGCCCGCGCCATCGTACCCGTCTGTTGGATCTGACTGGACGGCCGCCAATAATGTCTCCAGAGGAATTGAGTTGTAGGGCACAAAAATTGGGGGTCGAAGACGTGGGAGAACTGAAGACATGCTAAACCGGGCCCTTGATGACCTGGTTGGCCGGCCTTACCCATTCGCATTCGCTTCTCGCTGGCTCGGCCATTCGTCCTGCAAACAGAAGTCTCCGAAGTCCGATGGGTCGCGCCACGCGAATGGCGGCTCTTGGCTTCCACAACCCTCGTAAGGCTTCTACGTGTAAGTGTCTCTTTGTCATCCACCTCATTTCTGGTTGCGCACTATAAGCATGTCAATGCCTTGCCCGGGAACAATCGAGTCCGATGGCTTTGACTCATCAAGGACACTACTAATACGAATTCCCTGCGTCTATACTGCCCATTGCAGCTTCATTCTGCATGCACCGATAGGGCTGAGGGCGCCTTGGTCGTATTTTGTCATGACAGTGGTTGACTGATGTCTCCCAACGTCGTACTACATTGCCAAGCATAGCGAGATGAAAAAAGAATTAGAAATCGACAAACCAAAAGAAATCAATACTTTGCAATTGGTGTAACACTGCAGGCTTCTATGCTCTTTTAAACGACTATAAGAGCCTCAACATCCCGCCATATGTCCTCGACGGTCGGTTGATTTGAAGGCTCGGAATTGAGACATGAGAATATAGAAGATTAACAGAAAAGCTTCTATTCCTCCATATCTTGCTATTCTTACCTGAAAACATCGATAAATGCCCCTCCAACGCGCAACACAAAATACTCCTGCCGAAGCTGCTTTTTTTTCGCAAACCTATCTCATACCCCTCTCCGCGTTAGCAAATATGCCATCCGGGAGAAGCACGAGAAGCGGCTCAAACTCTACTCGATCTTCATCATCAGCACCACCACCCCTTTCTTTCACCGAAATCCGCCCTACTAGCCGCCAAAACCCCCCTTGCGGCCGGACCATCCAGCCTTCTGCTCGACAGCTCATCGAGTCCCTCACCCACAACCGGGTAAACACCCTCACAGAGCTCTGCCGCATCGAGCGCATCGCAACAGCATGCGAGAATGAAGCGGATGCACGCGCATTCCAAGAACCAATGACCACAGCATGGACCCGCTACGTTGAGCGCCATCAGCTCCTCACCGAGCTACGTGGACTCACACGAGGGTACCCTTTTAGCGCCGAGCTTGTGTCCGAGGCTCTATCGCGTGTTCGGGCTGATCCGCGGAGCAGCCGCAGCTGGAATCTGGCATGGCTCTGTCTGACGCGCATTCGAGATGACGGTCTTTTGAGAGCGTTCGCCGTCAGAGAGGCGGGAAAGCCAGAGATGTGGGCTGGCTTGCAGCCCAGCGAAGAAGACTTGGAGAGCCTTGCCAGGTGCTTTGAGCGAGAGTGGACACTGGCTGTGAACGTCATGTTGCGTCACTGGACTGTCGACCCGTCCTGGTACCGATGAAATTTTGAATTGAGCATTTAGAGCCGTTGCTGAATATACTGGCGAGCATTTGTATTTATTAGGAAATCATGGTAACTGATTGCACGGAATCTAGGAAACATTATTGGAAGTATGGGCATTTACATGGGAGTTATCTGATGGTAGATTTTTTTTTGCGCCGAACTTTTTCTTTTGCTACGATATAGATAGATATATGAGTGAATAAATAGACTTCTACACTATTGTATTGAGTGTTTATTGTTTCAATTATCCCAAGCCTGTAAGCCAGTACCCTACGGTAATATTTAGAATTGTATAAACCAAAAAAACCAATGAAATGCAGACATCGCTTTTACAACCCAACGCCAGACATCCTCTATCGGTTTTGCCCCTGCCCTGCTTCACGCTTCGTCGCGGTGACTTTCGTTTCCATCGTCCTCGTCACCATGTTCATGCACCCACTCATCACTCTCAAGTCTATTCGCGCGAATGAATAGCGCAATGACCCATCCAAGCAGAGCCAGCCCTCCAAAAAGGCTCCATACAAACGCCTCGCCCTTTGGTCGAACAGTGGTCGCGAGCGTGAAGAGCCCGCCGGACATGGCGGGGCCAAAGCTGCGACCGAGTGCCGACAAAGTCTGCGCGACGCCGTTGAGCGTGCCCAGGCTGGCGTGTGACGGTGCCGAGTTTGTTATCTATTTGCATAAGTCGATTAGTACCTCTTTGCTATTTTTGGCGCGTCGAAAGGAGCCAAGTAGCGGGCGAGAAGGGATCTTACCAGAAGCATTACACTTGATAAACCGCCCACGGCGCAGACGTTTTTGACAATTAGGACAAAGCCAAGCTCCAAGTAGAGCCATAGTTTGCCGCTTCCAACGCCGAACAAGGGTTTATCGTCCTTGTAGCCTACCCATGGCATAAGAGCCATGCTGACGGCAATGCCCAGCAAGGCCACGCGGTAGGACCCCATACTGCCGATCTTATCGTGTACGGGCGTGTACAGGAAGGCTTGAAAAACAATTGTTGCGGCGCCGGATACGCTGAGCGAGATGCCAATTTTGTTGGGCGAAAGTGCGCGACCTGTGGGCGCAGGAGACGCAGCGAAAATGGGGTATAGGCTGTTGAAGCTGATGTTGGAGAGCTGGAAAATGAGGTATGTGACTAGCAAAAGTATGGTCGTGTGGTTTAACAAGTCTCTCCAATCTGCAGTTTCTTCTGTATCAGGCTTGATCTGGCCGTTGTCATTGATTGGCACTTCGCCTTCGTCGTCTGATGATGCCGAGTCGTCCGAAAGCAGAGGCTGCTGCTGACGGTGTGGCCAACGAGAGCTCCAGGAGTGCCGGCGATTGGTGCTCTCGCCTAAGCTACTAACCCATGATGAAAGCTTTACCAACCAGGCTGGCTTACCAGGCCCTAGTTCTTCCTCCTGCAGGGTCTCCTCAAACCAGATGGCCACGACAATAACCCCTGTAGCTAGCATTACGGCGCTCAACAAATTAGGGCCCAAATAGGGGTACTTGTCTCCAGCTACTTCGCGCACGAGCAAACCGCCTACCGCTGGGCCTGTTATGCTACCGAGCGAGTAAATGACGGGAAGGTACGCAAAGGCTTTGCTTTGGTTCGATCGGTCTGTCACCTCTCCCAGCACGGTAGGGACACAAGCTGCATTACCGTTAAGCATACCCATGAGCACATGGACCAGAACAATCTGCCAGTACTCCCTGCACAAACCAAACACGCAGAAACAGCACATGAGCGCAAATGTGCCCGCCAACAACACCGGCTTTCGCCCGATCAAGTCCGAGGTATAGCCCCACATAAAGTTTGTGGATAGTTGCGCAAGGGCAAAGGCACTGGCTAGAATTCCAACGTAGAATCCCGTCCTACTTTCTGGAACCCCAGGCATGGACGCGACCAATTCTGGAAGATACGGAGATATGGAGTTTAGAGCCGTCTGCTCGCAAAGCGAGAGATATGCTAGCAGAAGCAGCTGACGTAACGGAAGCGGCGTCTCATCGCGGCCGTGTTCCGATGATGTAGGCGAAGACGGCAATGATGCGTCCGAGCTATCGCCAGACGTGTGAGCTTGGTCGATCGGAGTCTTGGGCGGTTCGGTAGGAAATGTCTGGTAGCGGTGAGTGGACGAACGACGGAGAGCGGCGATACTGGGAATAGGCGCGCCGGCGTGAAATGAGCCTGAGGAGGTGGTGCGAGCGTTTGACGAGGGCCGTATGACCGGCCGTCCGGATTTTGGCTGTGGCATGGCGTGCTGGTTTGGGCCTTGACAGAGTTGAAACGAGGAGCTTAGCACTCCAAAGTGGTGAATTGTCACGCGCCGAGATGAAGATAGCTATGCAGCAAGGCGTCAGAATGCGCGCATATTCAGAAATTATCCGAGTTACAGCCTGCTACGACGACATGTCGATGGATATCGTAGCAATTGGCGGCGACGGCGTGATGATGTGAGGAAACAGGCGAAGAGGATGCGTGCGTTTTCCAAGCTAAGACATGCGTAGGGGATTTGCAAGACGTCACGGCATTTTGCTAGTGCTGCAGCGGAGCTTGGCCGCGGCCCTGCTGGGACCGGCACTAGCCGTTTTTGGACATACCGTCGGGACCAGCCGTACGAATACGAGGTTCTTCGGCCAATTCACACTCGGAGTAGTTCGCTGCGCCCTACTTATCAAGCTGTTTTATTTGATGCCCTTTAAATTTTTAAGCATGTTCTTTAAGGTCCATATTTGGAGCCTCAACTCTGATTACTCTGTATATGAAACCTCACACTATTCTTTATACAAATTAGGCCCGACCCAACACAGAGCATCAATCCGTGGTTCACCATTAGCCTCGCCGCCCACCCTCAAACCACCCCCAATGACAGCACCCCATTCGAGCCAACTTGTGACCTGTAAAGCTATCTACCATATCACTGGGCTTCATCAGTGCTAATCCCCTGCTGCCATCGCTCAACCACCATATATGCCTCTCAAAAGCACCAGCATCGGAGTGACGAAAGAGGTATTGGTCGGTGGCGCGGTCCGAAACGGATCCTAATTGCACCATCGCCGTTTCTGCGGCGTCATTATCTTCTTCCCCACGATGAACTTCATAGCGACACTTGAGCAGCTTGTCTTCCCCAGCAACTATGTCCTGCGCTTCAGAAACGCATTTCGTTCCGTTCCATTCCTCGGCGGCAATGTACAGTTTCCCGATGCGGCCCCGTCCGCTTACCTGGCTCATGCTCTCAGTATTGGAAAGAGCATGTAACATCTTGCTAACCTTACCAAGTTGCAAATAGAAATGCCTCAATGAACCGCCTGTGAAAATATCTCTATTCGTATCATGAACAACGCCTTCAAAAATCTCCATAGAGGCGAGCAAAGCCACATGACGGGCTGGTTTTGCCGGGTTGAACTCGAATGATATGCAATGTCTCCGAGACAGTGTGCCTTGTCTAGGAGGAAGACACAGTACAATTAAATCACTCGGTGGGATCCAATCGAACGTCTCAAAGCTGATTCTTTCGCCCACCGCTGGGTCCGACGAGGTGTTTATATTGTCGCGCCGTAGAAGAGACATGTAAAAGGCCCATATCACCTCGCGAGCTTCTCTACAAGAAGAGACCAGCGGAGAGACAATAGAATATCCCGAGTCATATCCGGAAAAGGGCTGTACGCGAAACTCGTCCATATTTCAACAGGAGTCCCAAAAGGTAGGCTGTGGATGGTTGACAACGCTAGAAAAGTGAGCTGTTGGCCTGCGTGGCAAGCATTCGAGCCATATGTGGCGTCGAATTTCTTGCGGGAGCTGTGTAAACATGCCAAAGCTCTGCAGGGTTTCGTTATTCCGGCCGTCGTTGACAGCCAGCGGGACTTTATCGTCCGTGATGGCGTCCTTATTCACATCTGGATTCACATCCATACCGCCGACTTGCTCCATGTTTGGGAGTGGCCGCACAAAGCGCTTGTATGTGGGCTCTGCGCTCCATGAAATGTTACATTTCCATTGAGATATTCTTGTGCGACCAAAGGAAGCTGTTGAAGTATCCATGTCAAGAGCACGTCTTGCCGCTCAGCCTTTTCCACAAATAGCCGAAATACGGCAGTGTTGGCAATGAATCTTCGTATAAGTGCATCTCTCCTGCTCAATTCATCAGCGGCATGTTTTAATTTCTTCCGATGTTGCTCTTCCGCCTTCACCTGTGCCATAGCGTCCGCCGATTTTATAGAGCCCCGTTTGTGGCTGCGGAATATAGCATGTGCAGGCTCAAACTCGGCAACGGAAACCCGCAGGTTTCGGGATTCTCTAACTAGTTCCGAGCACGAGCGATGATGTATTGAGACTGCATTGCTTGGCCGCTCTTCATCCGTGGTCAGAACGCCAGAGTCCACCAAAATCCGCCAGTGCTTATTCCAGTCACTTAGTCGGCTCCGCATATCTCTTTCCCATCTCATTCGACGCATAAATTGGTAATTGAAGAACAATATCCAATCAACAATAGGTCCCGGATCGTATTTGTTTTCCATCAACCTAGAAACTAAATGAGCCATGAATGGGAAAAATCGAAACCCGAGCATTCTAGACTAGATTTCAACTTCTCGAGATATTTATCAAAGCCATGCTCGTTCTGCTCGTTCTCGGCCTCCTCAAAATCCTTTTCTCGCTGCCACAAGAAATCTTCCCATTGAAAAAGCTGCGAGGAAAAAGGGTTCGAGATGTCCCCGGGTTCCACTTGATAAAAACTAACAATGTCTCGATACTCGCCAGGGTCTTGGGCTATTGTTTTGAGCTTTGTCAAGGGATGAGAAGGCCGCCCATTGAGCGAAATAAGCCTCCAATAAACGTCTTCCTCCGATTGCTGAACCTCGTGAGGGAGGTCAAACTGGGCACCTTGTTGGGTTGCTGGAATGACATTTGTCGAGTCTCCGAGGCCGACACGTCAGTAATGCGTTGCTGGGCTGCTAGGTCAATATCTTTAGATCGAAAACATAAAATTGGAATTCTTCAAAAAGAGGCTATTTCTACTATGGGACAACATTCTCTTTCAAGTTTGTAGTTCTGGCAAGGCTCTGAGCGGGGTTATCGCGAGGTAGCACGGGCGTCAGCATCGTTCAGCCTCGTTGTGCAATGCTCTTTGCACTGACGAGCCTTGTCATCAGCATTCTTGCCCTCTACTAGACAGTCTGCTGCTCGATGTCTGGAAACGTACAGCTGCTATTTCTTACTGCTTGCACATATTCTGGCTCCCCCCTGCGTCGACATTCTCTGTCAACTCAGCGAAGAGGCTCAATCCACACCACCCGCGATGTCGTCACTTCACGCTTCGTCGCTCTACAATGTCGACGGCCTTGTCGCGCTTATCACCGGTGGCGGCACTGGTAAGTATTTCATGCTTGGGGCAGCGCGCATCTTGCCGCTCCACAGCAACCCGGAGAACAATAGGTTTGTATGCTGACATGTAAACGAGGCATCGGGATAATGATGGCGAGGGCGCTCGCCGCGAATGGCGCCGCCAAGGTGTACATTGCCGCTCGCCGCATGGAGCCGCTGCAGGCTGCCGCCAAGGAGATTGGTCCCCAGGTCGTCCCTCTCGTCTGCGATGTCACCAACAAAGACAGTCTGATGCAGGCGGTGCAGACCGTAAAGGCCCAGGCCGGCCACCTGAACCTCCTCATCTGCAACTCTGGGACCACGGGCGTTGGCGATACTCTGTTCCAGAGGCCTAAGCCTGTGTCTCCCGACGAGTTCTCCACCAAGCACTGGGAGTATAGCGTCGAGGATTACCTTCACCCTTTCGGCGTCAACGTCGCTGGTGCGTGGTACACGAGCGTAGCCTTTTTGCCGCTGCTCGACAAGGGCAACAAAGAAGGCAACGTCTCTCAGAGCTCACAGATCATCATCATCAGCTCCACATCCGGCCTGAGCAAGCGAGGCGAGGCCGGCTTTGCCTACGCACAATCCAAAGCCGCCAGCATACACCTGGCCAAACAGCTCTCGACGCTTCTGCCGCAGTGGGGAATGCGCGCTAATTGCATCACGCCTGGCTGTAAGTATATGATGATAGAAAGGGTATTGTTAACCCGACTGATTATCTTGGACGTAGTTTTCCCGAGCGGTATGGTCGAACCAAAGTTGAAAAGGTTTAGGAGGCCCGATGGAACGTTGGGCAAACTGGAGAAAGCGTTTCCTTTGCAAAGATTGGGAAACGAGCAAGACATTGGTGGCACAATAGTGTATCTGACTTCAAAAGCAGGCGCGTACACAAATGGTACGATTATGGTTGTGGATGGTGCCATTATGTATAATATCCCATCAGTTCTCTAAACTAGGCCAGCGGTCTACCACGAGAAGGGCTAAAGAGGTACTATAAATAGACACACAGAAACTCTACAAGAGCCATCATCGCCATTGCCTGACCGTACGGCATGCTTGTCAGTGGAATGTCTTTATAATGCTGCAAATCGCCGCCCATAGGCGTCCCGAACGATGTTCTTAGCAGCTCACCCTCCGAAGTGATGTTTGCAATTATACCTCGGATAGACTTCACCGCTGATTCTGCAAAACTCTTTGGGATATAGCGTCTTCTTACACCTTTAAGGAGTCCATAAGCAAAGCCCGCAGTCGCACTGGCTTCTGCATACGAGCCGTCTGCTTCGGAAACGTCGAGTAACGTCCGCCATAGGCCTTCTTGCGTTTGTAGCGGGAGTAGAGCTTCGCACTGTCTATCCAACGTGCTCACCAGATGATGTCGCAGCGGATCTGTCTCCTCGAGGCTGACCAACTCAATAAACTCCGGAATAGCAATCGTCACCCAGCTGTTACCCCTGGCCCAGCGGGCATTTGCAAAGTTGTGACCACCGTCTTTGAATGACCAACCATGGAAGAAGAGACCAGTCGGCGCATCAAAAAGATACTGAATGTGGATGAGGAACTGCCGTTTCGCCTCGGCAACATAATGCGGTCGCTCGAGGACGAGACCGATCTTTGCGAGAGGCAGCACCGTCATCATTAACGTATCGTCCCAGAGCTGTTCTTCGTTTGCATCACAGTAGGTGATGTGCTGAAACCCGCCGTATTTTGTTCTGGGCAAATCATGGTATGCCCACTCCGCCCAGCTATCCAGCCAAGGCAGATACGTCTGGTTCTTCGTCCTCTCGTAGACAAATGCGAGCGTCAACATGGCTGCCATGGTGTTGATGTTCTTGCCTTTGTGTCCTTCTTTGAACCGATTTTGAAACCATACTTCTATAATAGCGAGAAACTCTGCGTCTCCCGTCATTTCATGATATTTCCAGATACCATAGAGCCCTATTCCGTGTGTCCACTCCCAGTCGTTCCAACCTTTGGTATCAATGACTGTGCCGTCATCCAGCTTTAAGAGAAACTCGCCAGTATCATCCTTGATACTCACAAGCTCACTGATAAGTAGCTTGATTTTGCTATGTACTTCGCTGGCAGCGATGCCATGAGCGTGACTAGGCATCCTGATCAGTATGTTTCTGGCGTGAGAGGCTCGGTTCGTTCTGGAATGAAATGTCGAGTCGATCCTCGGGGTTCTAGTTTGTAACTCCCTGAGTTAACGAGAAAACAGTATTTGAAACGAAATTATCAGCAGCATTTGCAAAAGACGGTTTCGGTCCATTGCTGGCCGAGCGGCATGAAATAAGACGAGGCTGTTCGGTCGGAAAGTGACATTGTGCGGGGAATGGCCGAGGCGGGGAAACGCATGGCTATGAGCAAGCCATGAGTAAATCTACTTTCGTTCGTCCATTTTTACAATAATGTGAATAATATGTCTATTTAGGTATGCGGTCCGATATGAAACCGTGAACCGTGCACCTAGACACCCAAGAGCAGTGGCTCCTATAGAAGTACATCTGCCCACCTGTCTCTTTTCAGACACTGTAGCAGCCTGAATATCGAACTCACTCAGTCATTCGTGCTGAGCTCTTTGCTAGCAGGTGAAAGCAATCGGTCTGAGAAATTATTACAAGTTTGGTTCCGGTAGATTCCTCCAAGTCAAGTCGTCCAATATTCACTAGAAGAGCGCGGAATCTGTAAACACGAAAAGCATGACCACACCGACGCTCATCTGCTTCAGCTGGACGTTGAGATAATTGGTGGCCTTTTTGCGCCTCGTTAAATCTGATGTACAGCTGTAATAAATCTTGTTCATTGCGTTCCACGTTATATCCCTTGTGCATATCACACACGTTCTCGCACCTCTTTCTACCGAGCAGGCCAGTACACGGTACATGTCGCCGTACTAAATGGCTTCTTCTTCGCAGCGTTGAAGGCAAAATACGTTAGTGCAAGTCTGTTAGGCGTGTCACATTCCGCGCAATATTCGAGCGCTGAGGGCCACAAATATGACCACCTGTGAGTGGTGCGGCTCTAGTATCGCTCGGGGTAAAGCAACGCGAGATGGTGGACCAGATTTGAGTCTTGTCACTTTTAAGATCCGGGGTAAATATGGCCATGGTATAGACTATGGCAGGTTACCCCACCAATTCAAACTGAAACACTGCTCACGCTACCTTTTTTTCGGTCTTGGAGTGTGTATTCAGAGCTTGCTAGGCTGTTTCTTACATGTATCTAATGGTGTTCGCTCATGGATAAAAGCTGACCACTATGCCGCTTTTATTCCGCGTCCCTGGCTGAGTGCCTGTATTCAGATATATCAAATACCGCAGTACCCCTTCCTAATACATCTCGTTCCGCATTATCCTATGACAACATGGCCTCTACTGAGGTAGGCGACCCAGATGCCCTCCTTCCGCCACGAAAGGACGCCCGGTCTGAGCCATCTGCCATCAAGACAGAGCGTGTATCCGAAGATGTTGAAAATCCTAAAGCGACGCATTCTGAAAGAATCGACAAAGAGTTAGCCCAGTATATCGGCAATGAGGGTATTATAATTTCACCCGAGCGTAGCGCACAGCTTCGACGAATGATAGACAAGCGTGTTCTTGTCATTATGGTATCAACTTATTTTCTGCAAGCCATTGACAAGGGAACCTTATCCTTTGCTTCTATTATGGGGATTACCAAAGATACCGGCCTCGAAGACGAGGACGGGAATGTCAAGCAAACAGTATGCTTGTTCACATGTCGACTTCCAACGCTGAACCACACTTACGTCTGACACTTTGCAGTATTCCTGGCTCACGACTTGTATTTACATTGCCATTCTGATTGTCGAATATCCGCAAAACTACATCATTGCCCGCGTTCCGATTGCGAAATATCTCAGCTTCAGCATCATCGCATGGGGTACTGTTCTGGCTTGCCATGCAGCCTGCAAGAATTTTGCTAGTCTCCTCGTCGTGCGTACACTTCTTGGAATATTCGAGGCAGCATGTCAACCGTGTTTCATTCTGCTCTCCTCAGTCTGGTATCGCAGAGAAGAGCAGACAGAGCGAGTTACCTACTGGTTCGTGACTTTAACCCTACGGGTACCACATTTAGAACAGTACTAATCGTACTCAGGTACATGATGAACGGCATGCAGCAGATTGTCGGTGGCTTATTGGCCTACTGCTTTTCCCGTATAAAGAGCGGCCCTTTGACTTCGTGGCAATGGCTCTTCCTCTCATACGGGATCATTTCTGTCATCTTCGGACTCTTCGTTTTGTGGTGGATGCCAGACTCACCTATGCGAGCCAAGTGCTTTACAGAACACGAGAAGCATGAAATGGTCGAGCGCGTGCGACAGAACCAGACTGGTATCCAAAACCGCCAGTTCAAAAAGGAACAGGCAATCGAGGCACTCCGCGATCCGCAAACTTGGGGCTATGGACTCATCGCAGTCACAACCACTTTACCAACCTCTGGCCTCGGCGCTTTTGCTAACATTATCATCAAAAGCTTCGGGTTTACCGTTTTGCAGACACAGTTGTTGGCTATGGTTCTTGGCTTTTACATTATTATCGTATTGCTGTCTTCGGTGTGGAATGTCAAGAAGACACACCAGAATCTTCTCACCATGCTCGGCTACTGCATCCCGTGAGTTGTAATTGGCCTAAATTGTCTTCGCTGAGTGTCAACTGATTGCAATCGTAGCTGCTTTGTCGGTACCATTCTTCTCATGACTCTACCAAATGAGACAAAGGCACAGCATATTGGACTCTTGATTTGTTACTACATTACACTATCATTCTGGTCGGCGCAAACGCTGAGCTTATCAATGATATCCCGCAATGTCGCCGGGCAAACAAAGAAGTCCGTAGTAGTAGCCACCAACTTTATTCTTTGGGCAACCGGAAATGCAATAGGTAAGTAGTCCCCATGCTTAGTTTCAAGAAACAACACCAACATTTCTTCACAGGTCCGCAGGTGTTTCTCAGCCGAGATAGCCCTCGGTATTTCATTGCCTTCTCTACTCATATTGGATGCTATTCTGCGCTAGTCCTTGTTATAATTTGCCTGCGATTTTATTTGAAGAGGCAGAATAAGAAGAGAGATGAAATGGCTGCAAATGGTGTCGCAGAAGCTAGCGAGACATACACTGTTAGAGCGTATGAGGATCTTACTGACAAGGAGAACCTTTCATTTAGATACGTATATTAAAGGGAGAAAGGAGTGAAATACTGAAATTGAAAGCCATGTACCGATGGCTGAAAGTGCTTTAAAGTACTATTCATACTCTTTGGTTGTCGAGTAGACCTCCCCTGCTTGACTTAATTAGCCGTCAACGAGTTTGAGAATGCAACGAGAGCCTACGGCCCGCCATAAGCTCTTTGCCTAAAAATGCCTTAGTGATTATACAATCAGGTTGAAAAGTAATATATATGCACATGCCGGTGCCGGTGTGAAAAAGCTGCTCGGACTTAGTCCCAGACTAAGGGTGCCGCACACGCTTGACGAGCTGTACTCCTAATTTCGTCTGGTTATAGAGCCTATCCGTTTTTGGGGAAGCTCGGCTTGATCTATTTTACTTTCTTCTCAGAAAAGGACATATTACCGTGCCATGATCATGCAGCCGAAAGCGGACCTTTCAAGGTGACCCCTCATCACTTACAGAGGGCGCAACCAGCAATGTGACGAAAGAAAACATCTCACTTGGGAGGATCGTCTTTCTGCAACATTTTTTGTCATCCTTATTCGAAAATAACTAAATCGGACATCAATTACAAACATGACAAACATTCCCCTGCCAGAGCCCTTTGCTAGCATTCCAAAAGAGGACTTCCTTTTTGGACCGTCCCCAATCCAAGCGTTGCCCCGCATGTCGACAGCACTCGGAGGCAAGGTCAACGTCTATGCTAAACGAGAGGATTGCAATTCCGGACTAGCTTATGGCGGCAATAAAACCCGAAAGCTTGAGTAAGTAGCTGATAATAATGCCAGACATTGACATCTCGAAGCTAATCAAGACGTGGCGTTGTTAGGTATCTCGCCTCTGAAGCGTTGGCCAGCGGCTGTGATACGCTGGTATCCATCGGAGGCATCCAGTCCAACCACACGAGGCAAGTCTCTGCCGTGGCGGCCAAACTCGGGCTCAAGGCAGCAACGGTCCAAGAGCACTGGGTAGACTGGGAGGACGTCGGCTATGAGAAAGTAGGCAACATTCAGCTGTCGCGCCTGATGGGAGCCGACGTGCGACTCGATCCGTCCACGTTTGGCATCGAACACAAAACCACGCTTGCCAAGCTGACAAACGAGATTGAGGCGAGCGGCGGGAAACCTTATTATATTCCCGCCGGTGCGTCAGATCACCCGCTCGGAGGTCTCGGTTTCGCCCGATGGGCGTTCGAGGTTGAAACGCAGGAAAAAGCAATGGGCGTCTTTTTCGATACAATCATTGTCTGTGCAGTGACGGGGTCCACCATGGCTGGCATGATTGCCGGCTTCAAGCTCGCCCAGAAGAGATACGGTTCGCCTGCTCGAAAGATTATTGGGGTTGATGCGTCGGGAAAGCCCAAGGCTACCTTTGACCAGGTCCTACGCATTGCTAAGTTCACCGCTGCAAAGATTGGCCTTTCTGAGCATGACATCATGGAGACGGACGTGGTGCTTGATGATAGGTACAATGCAAAGGTTTACGGCATCCCCGACCAGACTACGATTGAGGCGATCAAGTTTGGTGCACAGACAGAGGGCTTTATTACGGATCCGGTGTATGAGGGCAAGAGTCTTGCGGGCATGATTGACTTGATTAAGAGAGGAGAGATTGCGGGTGGTAATGTATTATACGCACATCTTGGCGGTCAACTTGCCCTCAATGCGTATACAGAAATGTGATGGGCATTGGCAACGATGAGGTTTGGGACTGGTTTGCGAACTAGCCAAGGTTAAAAGATGACGGTGATCCAAGGGTTAATTACCATTCAGGGACTATGCCAGGGATCAAATATGCAGTGGAGAAACAATGTCCATAGCTTCGAGCTACGAGCAAAAGAGATGCCTATTACAAAGGCGCCGTCAAGCAACAAAGCTTCAATTGTTCTTAGTGGACTAATCTCTTGTATCCGTGTACCGTCTCGTCAACTCGTACGAACAGTTCCTTTCATAGTATATTCACGCGGTCTTACATCAATGCGAGCAAAGGGGCAATTTGTCTTTAACATCTTATTTTGTTATTTATGGACCCTTTGTCGCGGCGTGTGGTTGGCCTCGACTTTTGCTTAAAAGTGTCGGCGCTATCCTGGTCCGTGCCGGGGCCGAAGTTGTAGTAATTTACTGGAGATGAGGGGAGGCCTAGTTCACATCCCCAATAGCGATTCCGAGACACGGCCAAAATCAGACGACGGCCTACATTTCGTATAGTTGTAAAGAGTACAGTAGTCTCGGAGTTATTATTGGTTAATATATTACGGGACAAACCTGTGCGCTCTTGAGAAGAGCTACCTTTTCTCTGTTCGCTTCTAGGTTGTGGACTCAGCGCACCGGGATACGAAGGACTCCGTAGTAGCCGATAATGCGCTGTTGATATTAGCTACCCCGTACGCGATCTCTATCAATAGGGTGAAGCTAAGATGATATTAAGAACAAGGCCCTGAAACAAACCAATACGGAAACAGTAAGAATATTAGTATCTACATCCGTGTTGAATTTGGTTTAGTATCGTTTGCGATACGAAATTAGCCACCCGCGGAATGTACCACAGGGCGACTTTCCACATAAACTTTCGGATAAAATGAGCAAATCATGACAGAGAGTAGAGCACATTAGCACCAGACTGAAGCACTAGATGTATCGATGACTGAGCGACTTCCATGTAACACAGGTCACGACCCAAGTCGGCGAGTGACTAACGCCAGGGAGACGTCGTCGACAGTGGCTTCTCCAGGCTGCTGCATTTTAACGCACTGTGCCGCTGGTTCGTGCAGGTGCGTGCAGGCAATGTCCATTAAAGCAGCAATATAAAGAGAAAAAGGAACCTACGAGTATCAACAAATTAGGGTGTGGCTGCTGATGAAAGACGCGGATTCCTCTTTATTATAATACATAGTAGACAAAGTGGGTGCAAAGAGGAACAATACCTACCACGAGGGCGTAGTAATTACTCGGAACAGCGGTAATCAATGCACAGTCTCCTGCACCGTACATACTGTCTCACCAGAGCGCGTACCATGACAAGGGCACTCAGTACTACTTCGTAGTAGGTGGGGCAATGTCGTGGCATACTCATAGCCCCGGTACATCTGCTGCACGCAGTGCCAGTGCGGGCATCAGAGAGCTACGAGTAGATGCTAATACCAATAAGCGACATAGACGAGCCTCATGATGTTTTCTGACACCAACTCTACCTTAGAATGCATTCATCAAGAATCGGTAAATAAGACGCAATATAAGCTGATTCCGATGCAATTTCCAGACTCGACCCCCTTACCTCCCTCAGAGTACAGAAGTTATGGGCCGGCACACGAGGAGACTAGTAATAACATTGTACTGTGCTAGACAGACGCTAGACAGTACTCATTGACAATGATTTAGCGGGGGGGGAACGCGCTCAGGAGCACCTGCCCAGCGGCCTTGTCCCCCCAAAACCCCATTGCGCTGAGTCGCTGGGCCGGCTCATTGTACGGACCTTCCACCTTGGTGGCCTTGCTAGCACTGTACAGGTACCTACCTACTCGTACCTGGAACTCAGCTACCTTAGTACCACACAAGGTTTGGGCTCCCCCATTTCATCCGCAGCCGAAGCGGGCTCAGCCAACTCCGACCTGCAATCAAGATCCCCATGCTTGGGCCGACTCTACTGACGCTCTTTTCGACGTCACCCCCTTCATCGATTTACGCCTTTGTTATTGGCCTTTGTCCATCGTTTGTGGTCTCTCTCGGCTTCGAGATATAAGTCGCTGCCACATCTGGCGAGCATCTGAACTGGCAGTCTTGGATCCCTCTCGCTGACCCCTTTTGCGTCCCCGCTATCCGCTGCCCTACACATTAACTTCGACGTCGCTGAGCCGCCGTTCATTCTTATCCAGCGCAAAGAGCTCTTTTTGACGCGCTCTGCTGATGTCGATGCACCCCCAATAAGCTTTCGTTCCGTCTTCGACCTCATACTATACTGCTATACAGCAGCTGGTCTCCGTCTCTCACCGAGAAAGAGGTCAGCCGCAGAGCTGGCTTCCGACGCTGGTAGTCGCCACCACCACCAACGGATAAGACACGCTCTTGCACCGATCCCGCGTTGCTCGAATTTTTCTCTGCATGCATAGCACGGCCCTGCAATTGTGACAATAGCACTCCCAGGTAGAAGCAAAAGTCCGTACCCGACCGAGGCAACACTACATCCCTTACCATACTCGAATAATCTCGACGCCTCAAAATTCGCTCTGCTGCCGCGGCGATTGCTTACGGATTAAGCCAGTTTACGGCCTGCATGCTCCATGGAGAGCCGGGCTTCGACGTCCGAAACCCAACATTCTTATCCTGGACATAACTTGACAGCGACCGCGTCGCCGACGTCCTCCTCGCACACCGCACCGCCGACTGACGAGGCGCAGGAAACACCGCCCACGCACACGGTTCAGTTCCCGAACCACCTCGAATTCCTGCCTCTCTGGCTCCCGCAGCAGTCCAATATATATCACGCTCAACTCCTACACTACAATAAACTTATCTCACCGGCGCGGGGAGGTGGGCTGCAGCTGCCGCCACTCCCCCCGGTTGTGTCGTCGCCACAGGTGCAGGCCGCACCAAGATCGCGAACCTCTAGCAGAGCATCGCAGAAAGACACCACGACTGGCAAACCGAGTTCGTCTGGAGGTCATGGGAACCGTTCAAATCAATATTCAGAAAAGAACCGTTCGGTTATAACCCCTAAAGACGCTCCGTCCAAGATGCCAGCCAGGCAGGGAGCGGAGTCGTCAAAGAACTGGCCACAAAGGTCAGCAGCAGCCTTGTCTACGTCACCGCAGGGCCCATCTCATTCAAGCTCGGTCCCCTCCACGCCGCATCAACACGCTCGACAATTCTCTTTTGGGTCTCGCGAACCGTCGCCGAATGCCGCCACGAATCACTCGCCCCGCTCCGCCTACTCCGAGACGAATAGCACTCTACCTTCATTACGACCGCTTCCACCTCGATTAGGAGGATGCAAATATGAGACAGCTCAGATAAACTCCAGGAGGAGAATACCATACTCTGTCGGCAGCGACCGTCTAGAAAAGCTGGACTTACGGACGGTCAAGGGACAGCTTTCAGAAAAGGAGGAAGAAGCTCTTGCAAAGGACATGCGTGCCATATACGAGAAACTTCTACCGACTGATAAAGTAGAAAAGAAAAGGAAGGCTCTGGTAGAAAAGCTGGAAAAGATTTTCAACGATGAGTGGCCGGGCCACAATATCAAAGTCCATCTTTTTGGTTCTTCTGGGAACCTGCTTTGCTCAGATGATTCGGATGGTAAGATTGGGTCGTTTTGCCCATAGTTTCAGTCGTCGCTAATGGCTTTTGTTTTAGTCGACATTTGTATCACAACGCCCTGGCATGAACTAGAAGGAGTATGCATGATTGCAGATTTGCTCGCTCGCAGTATGGCACACTCTAAACCTTCAAAAGGAATGGACCGTTTCTCTAACAATATGGCTTTAGGAGGCATGGAGAAAGTCGTGTGCATCTCTGCCGCCAAAGTACCTATCGTCAAGATATGGGACCCCGAACTCGACCTGGCATGTGACATGAACGTGAACAACACTCTCGCCCTCGAAAATACCCGAATGGTTCGAACCTACGTCGATGCAGACCCCCGCGTGCGGCAACTTGCAATGGTTATAAAGTACTGGACAAGGAAGCGGATTGTCAACGATGCTGGTAAGAACTCACATTGCGATCTATGCTATGACTGAAATACGTATTAACATGTTGCCCGCAGCTTTTGGCGGAACCCTGAGTTCTTATACGTGGATATGCCTCATAATTGCATTTCTTCAGCTTCGAAACCCGCCAGTTCTACCTGCCTTACATCAGATGCCTTACAAGATGCCGAAAGCGGACGGGACATTTGGCGATTTCGCAGACAATATGAAGAAAATCAAAGGTTTCGGCAATAAAAACAAATCCTCTGTTGCCGAGCTTCTGTTCCAATTCTTTCGCTTCTACGCCCACGAGTTTGACTACGATAAGCACGTTTTGTCAGTCAGGTTTGGCAAGCTGGTAACGAAAACGGAAAAGAAATGGAATTATGCGATTAACAACCAGCTCTGTGTTGAGGAACCTTTCAATACATCTCGAAACCTTGGCAACACGGCGGACGAGTACTCATTCCGTGGGCTTCATTTGGAATTGAGGCGAGCGTTTGACCTGATTTCACAAGGAAAGCTGCAAGAGGCCTGCGAGCAGTTTGTTTACCCCAAGGAGGAAGAGCGAGTATGGTCCCGTCCTCCTCCTCAACCTCGACCCGTTCTAGTGCGAAGTGCGTCTCAAACGCACTCTGGACGAGGGGGCCGCGGCAACCATCGTGGAGGGCGGCACAACAATAACTTTCATCGCGGCGGCGGCGCAAATCGAAGGGCATCGTCGGGGGTGCCAACGTATGACAACATGTTTATAGCCCCGGTAAACATGGCTCAAGACATGTCGTGGTATCAGAACCCTCAGTTCCAATTTCAATATGCGCAACAAGACCTGATGACGCAAATGGCATATCACCAGGAAAGCATGCGCCAGCTGCACCTCTACGCGCAATCGCCGGCTTTTATGCAGCAGCAGAGCATGAGCCAGCAGAGACATTCGGGTAGTTCAAGCTCTGGCCAGCCTTCCTCTGATCGCTCTAGAACAAACTCGTTTGACAACCCGCCTGTCAGTGCACCGATGCGGCCTGATCTCTATGCCATGTACAGCATGGGCCTTGGCCACGGATTTTACCCCCCAACCGCTGCAGGCTACGGAACATATCCGTCTTCACCCGTTACGACAAGTAACTCTGCGCAAGACTTTCGCCGATCATTCCAGAGGTCCTCTGCCGCGTCAGATACCGGTGCTCCAACATCGAGTAGCTCCTTGCGATCGCAGTCGCAGCCCGCGTCCCGTCCGCAACCAGCCCGCAGCATCCCGCAATCCTACACCATCGGCAGTCAGCCAACACAGAGCGCGCCATTCTTTGCGACTAGAAGCGTAAATGGTGTTGCTATTCCTAGCTTCATGCCAGATGATACGGACTTTGACGAAACGCCGAAGGCGACGACGGAATCTCCAGTTTCGGACGAATCGCAAGGCGCCGGATTCTTCAAAACCCGAAGTGCGAGCCCGTCCAAGCTTGCAAAGCCTCAAAACACGGGAAGTGGAATTGCCTTTGGAGATATCAACTCTTCTAGCGTAGGCCGTCGTCGCCTCTCGACCGAGCAATTGCCCCAAACTTTGTTAGACAGGCGCATGAGACGGGCCTCAAGATCACCGTCTCCGTTGGGACATTCGCGAGCTGTTTCGGTTGGCACAGCTTCTGCCCCGCTCCCTTCTGCGCCGTTTGCTGGTGGGAATGGCAAGGACTCGTCAGCACCTCTTGTTGTGAACGGATCGGGTCTCAAAGCTGGCGCTCCAGCCAGTTCTTCCTACAATGCTGACAATGATATGCCGTCTTCTCTAGCTTCAAACTATGACAATGCGCTAAACATCCAAGCAGCTGCTCCTATGCCGCCAATGGCAGCAGCAACACCGGCTACCAATCTGCCGATCGCATCAGGAGGTGAACTTCTTTCCAGCGGCTCACCATCGATAGCCCAGGGGGGTTCACCGGTCGTTGTTAATGGTTCTTATAAGCCAATCGGAGTTTCTTCTACTGATGAGGCGTCTTTCCGAGATCGGATCGCCATGATGAACTCGTACCAACAGACTTCAATCCCAACAGCACAAGAGGGACAGAATGCCACTGCCGCTGTGGGGAGCAACACGACAGCATCGAAGCCTGCCCCGAATGGCCATGCGCGCCCGAGCGGCCGAAACGCACAGGGTGGGATGATAGCTCCACTGGATCTCGCAATTGCTGATGGTCGCATGAGCAAAGGTCCGATGACTGATATGGCACATCTGTCCCCGGTATACGAGACCCGGACACCGTCGCCAACGACGTTCAGGAAGTCAGATGCGACGGCTGCCGGACAAAGCAAAACCCCTGTACAGCATGTTGGTAAACCACCTGGCGTGGATGGCGACAAGACATCCAGTGCTGAAAGGACACCTGCAGGACAAGCCAGCCAGAAGCCAGCCAGGGGACAGGCAAATTTGAATCCGTCACAGCGTCCAAATGCGGCGAACGCGCCTCGTGAAAACGGCCATGTACGAGGTGCGAAAAGCGAGAGTGATGGTGGGTGGCAGAAAGCCGGTAAAGGCAAGAAGAAAGCAGCGCCTCTACTTAGTGGACCTAACCACGGGGAACAACTACCGAAGTTTGAGTCAGAGCGGAAAGGTGGCTAGATGTGGCCTTGGGGCAGGGACTTCTTGGATAAGCCAGGGTATAAAGCTGCGATAAATTGGCAGCGCTGATGAATGACCACCATTGAAGCCAGATTCCTAGTCTGGAGGCGCCCTGCTCGAAAGCATGCAAAACTCTCTTGTTCTTTCTTTATGTTCCCCTTGCGCACAGTTTGGAAGAAGAAGTGCAAGAAGTGTATAGTGTTTTTTTTTATATTATAAACGCATAAAGCGTGGCAGCATTGGGATTTTCAAAATCAAGAGTGGAAGGGGTATGCTTGGTAGATCTTTGTGCAAACACAGGAGGGTTATAGGTGATCCATAGCTGTGGGCTTCTGATCAGAGTTGGGATCAAGTTCAGGCGGAACTGGCGCTTATTTTTCGCATGGTATGCAGGCTATACGGCGTTTGTTTTCATTACATTGAAAGGTTTCTACTGTAGGGTGACTAGAAGAGAGCATATGATTGCGAATGGGAGATTCCCGTCTCTTATGTAACTAGCGCAGGAGGGGAATGAAGATGGGGTATTGGCAAAAAGGCAAAGGCCAAGAAGGAGGGCATTGATTTTAGCAGAGATATGAAGTAACAGAAACATGAAATATTGATCAATAGCGGGCAGGATAGTGACGCACTGATTTAAGATGATGTTCGTATTGAGGCAATGGGGCTCTTAGAGGTATGGAGTACATGGACAGTGTATCCGCCAGGTAAAGACGGCGGGAGGATACGGAACGGGCCGATCGACAATGATGAAGGGAAAAGGGTTACCGGCATTGCATTGTATGGCATTGTATGGCATTGTATGGCATTGTATGGCATCGTGTTGAAGGCTGCCACGTCCGAAAGGCTGTGGCTAAATCAGGCAGCTGCATTTGGAAATGCAGGAAACTAGGTAGGTATAGATCAGCGTGGCAATGGCAGGGCTGAGTTTGACGAGACATATGACAAGGCAGCAGAATAGAAGCCTGCTAGGCATCGCCGTTTTCTACAGAAAGTATATTCACAGGTGGTGGCTGAGTAGGCGAGACATTGGTCCAAGAATAGAATCTATAGCCGTGGGAGTCTCTGAGTCAGTGATTCACTCCCGGGCCATTACTCCCCGAAAAGGAATTTCGACAATAGATGCCTGTTAATGTTTATTAGACATGTACTACTGTACAGTATTGAGAGGATGCTGTACATGTGTACCTATATTTTATGTGGCAGAAAAGGAGCCGAGCAAAGTCGTTCCTTGTGACAGCAACCTGAAGTCAATGCGGGGAGGAAGGCCAAGAAGCCTCGACTTCTTGGCTTGCTTGACTTGTTTGCCGGTGGCGGGTCTCAGCTCAATTCGCTTCCCGAGTCCTTCTGGTTGAAGCTGTGTTATTGCGCGCCATCGGTATGCTTTTATTTAGGAGGCTTGGGTGTTTATGTTTGTCGCGCCTGTTTAATTAGGTATCGGTTCGCGTGCGCAATTAATATCAACGACTTCAGCTCCCTCGTGTTGCCTCGCCTTGCCTTGCCTTGCCTTAACCCCCACATCTGAGAGGCACCATTATTAGAACCTCCGCCCCAGCTGCGTCTCCCCACACAGCGCCTGTCAAGTCTGTTCCCCCCTCTGCTCTCCACCCTTTTCTTTGTTCAACGCAACAACCGTCCGTCCTAAAGACGCAGCAGTCGTCCCATCTCACGTCACACTCTGTTTCCTGGGCCCTGTGTGGAAGCTTCTTACTGACACTCTCGACTAAAGTGCCCGTATCAGCTGAAGAAAGTTAGTTGAGCTAGCTCCAACCGTCTCAAACGCTCATCAACGTCCTCCTACCGGTGCAAACGCAACCGGTATTCGCATTCTTGTCGTCGATTCGAAACGTACAACGCAGCCTTTTGCTTTCTACTCCATTTATTTCTCCGGCAGGCCTCTCTTCAGCCTCTGCGGCATCTGGCTCTTCCCAATTATCGCCGCCTTCTAGCGCGGTGGGCCGTTTCTTTAGTCACGCTGTAGCTTAACACTAGTGCCGTCCAGTGGGCGCTGTTGGTAGGCTGTTCCGACGATCATTGCAACCCCCCGGGGGCTCCACGATACAACCTTTCCTGCGACCGACCGCTGGACCCTTGAGACAGCTCTACATCGTGAGTTTGAAGAGCATTCGTCTCTTCTTTGTCGAATTCTCCCTCCCGAACGGCCAAACAGCCGACGATTCTCTCAGTAGTTTCGCATACCTTGGTTACGACCTGAGGACGTTACAGTCTCCGCTTTCACTCTCGTCGCCACCCAATCCCAGCATATCGATTCGACGCAAAAGCACCTTGCGCGCGATCCGAGACAAGTAGTGGTTCCGAGCCTCTGCAGCTGCTGATCTTGGAGTCAGTAGTAGAGCGAGAGGCGCTGCGCTTGCAAGCCATGCCGTCGCTGCGCTGTCACTTCGGAGAATTCTGTGCAGACGAGACATTTGCTTGCGCTGCGGCATAACGTCTGGCTCCGTCCGAAGAGTCCCGGCGTTGTGGTCGCACGCCACGGACCAGCAGGGCCACCCTCGGTCTAGGAAAATTTGTTTCCCGGTTCACGTCCGCATGACTGGCGACGTTGATCATGCAGCGGACACAGAGCGACACTGGCTCGTCCTTGGGGGGACCTTCGACGAAGCGCTGGCGCAAGGCCCTCAACAGAATAGGCAGTAAGGGTTCCGTCAGAGAGCCCAAAAGTTGGACGGTATGTCTGGCCCTGCGCTATCCTGACCTTTTTTTTTATGACCGTTTACCGGAACGCAATGTAACAGCTTTACTAATTTGCTTGTAGACACGGCCTCGCGCACCTAGCGAGCAAGACTTGCATGATACCCTTTCATTACGGCATACAGACTCCAACTCCTTGAATGAGAACGATAGCAGCTGCCGCCAGCTACATGCCCTCGTACAGCGAATGCGCTCTGCTCCCTCTGGGGCCAACCATGTCGATCAGGCTTATAATGAATTTATGAAGATGAAAGAGCGTGCCGCTGGTCTCTGTCTGGCAATATTGCAAGAAGAAATCAAGCCGCTCCGCACTTCTCCCAGCGCAACAGACACTATAATCACAAGAGAAGATTCCATTGATTCACCACGCAGCCCCGGACCACTCGACAACCGAAGCTCATTTAGCGGCAGAAGCCTTGCTGAAGTTGTATCGGGCAGCGGAGGAGGCCGAGCTGCGGCCGGCGTCAGTGAAATCTGGCTGAGTCCAATTCGTGACTGGAAGTCATGCCTTGAGATGCTAACTGAAGCTTTCAAAACGAGCCTTGCTGAGACGTACAAGAGCTACGAGAGAGATGCTACGCCAGAAATGCTGGACGCGCTCTTCAATAGCAAAAAGTTTCGAAGGGAGGCGGTTCATCGTATGAGGAATGCCAGCGTTACACGAGTGCTCTCGGCTGACCCTCAATTTGTATGTTGCTCGCCACTGTTAGATTTATTTTGTCGAACACCGCTAACTTGGTAATTCTATATTAGTTTCCGCGTTATGAAATCCGCTTTCGCAACTACGAAAAGGCCAAGCAAGAACTCAACGACATTCGACAGCTCTTGCAGTCTGGAGAGTCGGGGATATCCCCCTTTCGCTCCGTCATCGAGTTTGCCGTTTCACCAAGAGGCGACGCCGTGTTGGAGTTTGCCAATCTTAGTCCGGGATGTTCTCCCCATGACCCTGTTTTACGATTTCGCGTCTCATCGTACATGCTCGCTGAATCGTCACCAATCTTTGCTCGCATGTTTTCAGGCCATTCGAGCAGTTTGCACCTCCACGAGGCTGAGGATATTACCGACCAATTACCTCCACCTCCTACAAAATACTATTGCAAAGACGGAACCGAAGCCTTGTTATACCGCATGCCACAGCAGGAAATAAACAAGCATGACTCCATCGAAATTTTGATGCATGCCGCACATATGCACAACGAGCAGGTGCCAAGAGAAGTAAGCTTTGAGCAGTTTGTCGCCATTTCAGAATGCTCCATGCGCTTAAAGTGTACCTCACCACTGGAACTTATCGTCGAACATCGATGGCTGCCACAGTGGATGCACCGCGGCGCCGACGATATGCCGGATGGCTTACTTATCATCTGTTACGCTTTTGGTTCACGGGGCCTGTTCACTCGCATGACCAAAAGCGCCATCCTGAATTTGGTGGACGAAAATGATTTACAAAACAAACCATGGCCGCAAAAGATACGTGACAAGATTTGGGCGGTCCGGAGTACCAAGATGGCTCAGCTACACACCTGCTGCACCGAAATCATTCAAGAATATATTAAACCGCCAACAACGGAACCTACAATCGTCGCAGACACTGAAGAGCCACCGCCAACTATTTGGGGAAGCCAAGGGCCAGCTGTACCACAAGCTCCGACATTAGCGCTGTCTAGTACGACTCGCTGTCCCAAAGGCAGCCATTGGTGCGACGCAATAAATCTTGGTTGGCTGATGATGGCCTTTAACAATATGAATATACTCGGACAGGCGCTGCAGTCTCCAGCAGTACCAGGCCCATCAGAGATGCCACTTCCATCAAAGAGTCTCGCTCAAGTTGTGGAGATGCTGCTCTCTATTCCCAAGCCAGCAGCCCCAGTGCATCGTGGAGGGGTTTGCGATCCTGTTGCATCATTCCGCAGAGCTGTGGCCGATATCTATAACACTGTTAGAGGGCTTACGCTCTACGACATAAGTGGTAAGAGTCATGGATGGGCTCTTTCAAAGCACGCCATGAGTGTGCCCCAGTCTGAAGCCGTGACTGGACTTGGCCGCATGGCTGCTCCGGACGACAGCCATACAGTCGCCAATGAGTTTCCGGAAAACGTGTTGCTGCTTATCCTCGGTGAAATAACAGATCTTGAAGATTTGCAGGCGGCAGCACGGGTCAACCGAGCCTTTTATGTGACGTACAAAACATATGAGCTCCGCCTGATGCAGAATATTCTGAGAGTCGGCAGAATACGCAGTGGAGTACTAAACAGACCCATTCCTCTCAGCGCAAGCAATGCAGAGGGCAAAGTGCTTAAGTCGGAGGCGGACCTGCTTAAGGATCAGATTATCGACGACAGGACAGACTCGGTGACCATTGACACTAATTCTGGCAACGACACCGACTCAAGCGACGAGTCGAGCAACGATGAGGTGCCACCTACAACAGCGGTGCACGAGTATGCAAATCTACCACAATACGAAGCTGCCAGCGCACAAAGCACACCCTCCCGACCAAACTCACGCCGCGAAACATCCGACTCATCAGCAACCAGCAACCACTCTCTTCCACGCCTAAATACAACGACTGCTCGCCGCACAAGCACGACTCCATCAGCAACAGGCCAAGCGGATCCACCAATGACTGTCGAAGAAGCTCAGCGCATCTTATATCCAGACGACTACGAGTCACCACGCACACCGCGCGCAATGTCCTACAGCACAGGACCCGAACCGCAAGGCCAGCGCGAAAAGTTCCGGCTGCGCGACAAGTCCCTTGCGGAAATGGAGGATAAGACGCTTGTGCTGGTGAATGAGAAGCAGCTCCTGCGAGAGACTGCGCGACGAGTGAGCGTAGCTAGTACAGGTAGCAGCAAAGAGGAGGAAAATGGCGTGTGAATGTTTCATTCGGCCACGGTATATATATATATATTCTCGATAAATGTTGTTTTATTGACTTTCAGTAAGCGGCGCAGGACTTGTTTATATACCCTACACTTTTTTATATATATATCTGACTGACATGTATATTCTCTGCATATTGTTTTCTGGAAAGATTTCGACGGGGCACTGGTGTTATGAAATGGGATGCCATTGTACTTTTATAGCAATATAGTTTTTTGGCATAGCGAGTTTTGGGATAACATGAACTATTAAATAACTTCTTTTCGTTTAATGCGTAAGTATGTAAGACTTTAAAATATACGATTTATGCCAAAGAAGTAACCACTCGTTTCAAGCTAGTTCGCATCATGTATCCACCCACGCACGCTTTTAAGTCCTTTTTCCCAAACAAATCCAAACAAAAAAACATACTTGTCAGCATGCTAAAAACACGCACGCTGAACAACTACAACCCCTTCTAGCAAAGATCTACTCCTTATCCTTGCCGCGCATGTGCTCCCAAAAAGTCTTGAGCGTCGTCTTTTGCTTAGTCGACGCAGTAGGACGCAGCCCATTCTCCTCCTCGGCCTGCGCAATACGAGCAGCATTAATAGCTCTAAGCTTTGCGGTTCCGATACCAGCGACGCCGCGTTCCTGATTCTCGCCCAGCCACGGCTTCTTGGAATCGCCAAGCAAGCTGCCGGACAAAAAGTACGTGACGAGGCCGAGAATGATGCACACAAAGGCAATGGGGTAGAGAAAGTGCACAGAGTAGCCAAAGACGCGGATGCCAATTATGACGCCCCAGAAATTGGCAGTAAGGAGCGAGATATCAAACACGGCGGCCGAGCCCATGCGCAGAATCAGCGGCGCAAGGGTGTAGAAGAGGGAGAGGCAGAGAGTGTAGCCAATCAGCCAGCCGATGACTTGAGGGGTCCAGTTTGCCTGTTGGAACGAGTGGCGGTCGAGGATGGCGGCCTGGACACCGTTGATGATCATGCCAAAGAGGCCGATGAAGGAGAGGACGTGGTGCATGGGGGCCTTGGAGACGAGCCACTCCTCGAGGACGTTGCTGGTGCCGTAGAGGGTGGCGCCGAGGAGGGCGAAAAGGTCGCCTTTGAGCATGTCGGAGGCGTTGCTGCTGCCATCGTTGGTCATTTGGTCGGATGCAATGAGAATGCCCATGCCGCCGCAGCAGACAAGGATGCCGACGATTTGGAAAACCTTGTAGCGGACTTTGAGGATGAAGAAGGAGATGAGAACGACGCAGACAATGGCCCAGAAGTTGAAGAGCTGCGCGGAGAGGAGGTTTGTGTAACCGTAAGCTTTGACGGTAAAGTAGTTGCCCTCGACATCCAGCGCTGCCATGATGATGTACTTCCAGCCATCCTTCCAGATTGTGCGGGCGTAGGAGCGTGGCCCGTCCCGGAAGATGAAGATGACGGTGTAGATGAGGAAGAGCAGGATGTAGTTGAAGACGGTCTGGAAGGCTGGGATGTTGGTGTCGTGCTCGGCGAGGAAGCTGGTAAAGGTATTGGTGGCAGTGATGCACAGCGCGAGCACCTGGCCGATGGCGACGACGATCCAAAAGTCGGCGGTGGTGAGATAGCTCCACCAGTGGGTTGAGCGAGCTTCGAGGAGGTGAATGCCTTGGGAGACGTCGTCGCTGTTGGAAGCGTGGTTGAGAGGCGATACAGCGCTGGTGCTGTTGTCGTTGGAGACATGACGACGAATCTCGCCATCGCTGACGGTGTGGGTGGTCTCGGTGGTGACGTTCTTGGGAGCGTCGCCGCCAGAGATGCTGGAAGAGGCCATGGTTGGTTGTTGGTCGTCTGCGGTGTGAGCAGTTTCGCTTCCGAGTGGTTCGTAGGCTTGTTCCGAGTCGGACGGGAAAATGGTAGAGAAGACGGTCCTAATGTAGCGGGTGATGCTGTTGTCGGCTGATTGCATTCGCCAATGTACTGAAAGACATGTTAGATTCTGCGAACAGTAAATCAAGACAGGATTCAAGACGAGGTTTCGTACCTTGACCCGATCTAACTCTGGGGGAGAATCAACAGACTCTCAGACACCAGCAGCGCAAACGAAAATGGGCTGTTGGTGAGTGTAAAAAAAAAAGTGTAAAAGTAACTTTTTTTGAAAAGTGGTAATTAACTGATGGAATGACCCAATCAAGTCTTTCTTCGTCTCCGAATACTGCAGCAAGCGCAAAGACTTCAAGTCGCTTGCTGGATCTCCTATTGCCTAGCACGGCACATACAGCGGTGCGCCAAGGTTGTGATGAAGTTGAAAGAAGACGTCGAGGATTGCGCCTGCATGGGGCTTTGAGTTGGCGGTGGTGGTTGTGCAAGCGGAGGAGGGCCGAATGCGGCGACGTTGGGGTTTCTAGTACGCCCGAGGATTTATATCGATTACGGTTGGAGTATTCAAGACTCTAAAAAAGAGGCGACGAAGAGTGATAAAGGATGGATGATGTATATAAAAGATAAAGGAGGGCGCAAGTTGGCAGACGCAAAATATATATAAGTTGCCAAGAATCAGCAGAAAAAAAAAGAAGAAAAAAAGATTTGGCTCTCGGAGTCGGCGACGGTGGGGCTGGCAGTTGGCGTTGCCGCTTGTTGGGCGGGGACTGCTTTGAGGTGGGACGACCTGTCAGCCTCGGAAGGTCAGCTTCTCGGCGGTATCCAAGCTGCACTAGCAAGTTGTAGAGAGCTGTAGTTCTCTAATAAACACCAGCATGGAGATACGTAGCCAGATGGAGTATAAATCTGTACATCATTTATTTTATATTCAACTCTATTGCTTCTCCCCATTGAGTTTACGACTCGGGATCTTCTTACGCCCCGCAGATTCCCATACGAAGCGATCGTCCCGTCAAATAACGGGTACATTGGGCAAGACATGCAGTGCCCGTGTTATACAAGAAAGCGGAGCAGCCTTTATTTTTTGTACATATCGTCTTGTGCGGATATTGGTGATGTTTGTGCTGTTTTTCGGTTCCCTCGACTTTCCCTGGACTGGCTCGTTGCTTCCTGTAGTCGCTAGTGGGCAAGAAGGGCCTCGACGGAGTAACCTCCAGCATGAGCCAGGACCATATGATGGAATTCGTCCCGAGCTACTGCCACGATGCGCAACAGAGTGAGGCTGAAATGTGTTTCGGGTATATGATTTGCGCGTCCGAAACAGACAACGAGCGTGTGAGGTAGTACTCCTATGGCTATCGTTTGTACCATGGCCAGCCACGAGTCTCGACTCTTTTCGACTTCGTATTGTCAACGTGTCAAGGCTGACGTATGTCTGATATTGCGGCACGTATCGTTTTCACTATTCTCGCATTTGTAGAGGCAGCGGCAGCAGAAGCGGCAGTAGTAGTCGACGACTTTGGATCTGCTCCGAACCCATCAGTCAGTTTGAGACCTCGGTCTATGGTTTCTGATGTTAACCTACCGCTGAGACCTGGACGCTCATTTTCCGTCTTGTCGTCCGACTCATCTGCTACAAACGGCTCACGGTCTGGTACCGACGACAACTCTTGGTGTAAAAGACGGAGAGCATTGCCTGCGTTTACTTGCGTGGAAGCATTCGACTTGGAACGAGCAGCGAGACGATCGGGAGGGCGCATGGAAGCCATCATGGCGGAATGTGATTTGTCTGGCTACAGCAGATGCTCCCCTGAACAGTTGAGAGCCTTTTCACAGGATAGAACTGTCGGGTTCATCTGCTAATAGGCTATTTGGACAGAATGCCGGGTTGATGTTTTCGTTTGTAGAAGCAGAACTATCTGGCCACGCCAGACGAGCGACCATTCCATGCAGAGAGAGCCAAGCAAAAATACAGTTTTTCTCCCCGGGCAGCTGGTCCATTTAAGAGCTGAAATTCGGAATGCCCCATACTGGTACCCCGAAACGGGATTTTTTCCCCCATAAACATAGCGCACAACTGCCCCCCATGAGCACCGAGTCTCGCAGTTTTTCAGCCGCTCTGTTGCTTTGGTGTCGTTGGCTGTGGAGCCTGGCGGTCTCTCCGCCGGCTCGCGGTACGAAATACGGCTGCCGGCCCAATGTTCGCGGTCAAGCTTAGTGGTGGGAAGCGTGTTTTTAGCCTGATATGGTTAGCGGTGATTGTTAATGGTCTTTTGCTGAAAGCCTGCGCTATGGCTCCCCGAAGCCTCCGCGGTAGCATCCGAACCAAATGCAGCAAACGGTGGAGATGAGGCCACAAAAAACGGTTGTGGGAAAACGAGCAATGCGAGCGGAGCGATACGTGGATGGTGGTGGGCCATTGCCGAATGCTACTAGCGTATCAGCAGAAGACGAACAACGTCTATAAATATATATATATATATACAGGGGTCCCTTTGTTACACCAGGATTGCATGATAGCTTACGACGTACGTTTCTCACGAGACGCTTCGAAGATACAAAGTCGGTGTGAAAACTGCTACTAGGTAATGAATGATGTATGCTGTCGCATAATACGAACGGGCCTCAAGCCTATACAAAACGGTGCCACAAAATGCCAAAATAATATTTTAATAGTAGCGAATTTTCTTTAGAGTGTTATCAATCACTAGCGTGTATCTAATCATTCATTTGCATCCTTAAACTTGCACGTATCAACTCCGAGTACTCTTTGTTGCCCCTGGTATCTGTACATGAAAATAACACCAAAATCGGTGCGACATGGAGAAAACAAAAACCAAAAACGCCCAGAAAAAAAACCCAAGTACAAACCACTGAAAAGAAGGGGGAAAAAAAAATCAGGTTCATTTGGTTGCATCCGCAAAGCCACTCAGGATCGGAAGTAACCTCACAGGATTATTTTGCCGTCTTTGTTTGCGCCACACGTTGGCCCTGAGCAGTATATCGCATAAAGCCATAAGCCAATACGGCGCCAACAGCGAGAACAATAAAGTTTCCTGGGACAACAACAATAATTAGCTATGGTGCTATCACCTGTGTTTGCACAGCTTAGAACTTACCCGCCACAAAGCCCGTAACTGTATTTGCCATTGACATGACGCTCGCAAGTGCATTCCGAAGTAGGTTGAAGACACCTTCGACAAGGTTGAAAGCGGAGGCGAGAATCCCATGGACAATATTATATGCGGCTCCAAAGATTGAGGCGATAAATTCGTAAATAGACCTAAAGAGGCTCGAGATGGCGCTTGTAACTGCCATGGTGGGCTAAGGTAAGTAGAATTGATGGTAGTAAGTTTTGGGTTCAATTAGACGGGTTGTTGTTGCGTAGCAGCTTCGTCGTATTTACTCATTGAAAAAACAAGATAAATTCTTGGAAATGGCGGAAGAGACCGAGTATTTATATCGTGATGCTGTTTCAAGGAAAAATCAAGCTTTCGGGCGCTACCGTAATCCAGACGTCATCAACTTCCTCGACCCTTTTTCAAGTCTTTGTAGCACGTGCCGAGTGCCATCACTGCCTAATTCGGCCACTATCTAGGCCGTTTCGTTGTCCTACTAATTAACCTTACCTGTACCTTAGTACCTACTGCTAGTACCTTACTTGTACTCCGTACTCCGTACATACATAATTCCCACTAACTTAAAGTACGTACTGCCAGGCCGCATACCCCACCCACCTTGATGGAGCTACCCCAAACAGAAGCTCCAGATGGTGCTGTCACAGCCATTTCGCGCTTTCTCCTCATCTTCATCACCATCTGCGACTCTCCCTCAACCCCTGCCATCAACTTCAACGGCGGATGGAGCATAGTTCTGCGTATCATTTTCACCATGCGAGGCGCTCTCTTTAGCACATTTGCTCTGGCTGTACACGCCTCCCAGCCCGGCGCCATATCCCCAGTTGCGGGCCCGTTGCGGAATCTGACCTGGGGCCAGCTCAACTTCCTACATACTACAGATACACATGGCTGGCTGGCTGGCCATTTGTTAGAGTACGTTTTGCCCCCGACGCATACCCCTGCCGCTTTGTAATATAAAGAGAAAGAGCTAACTTCTACCTGCTGTAGACCACAGTATTCGGCTGACTGGGGCGACTACATTTCCTTTGCCCATCACCTTCGTAAACGCGCCGACGATCTTGGCTCCGACCTCCTCCTCGTCGATACTGGAGACAGAATCGAAGGGAATGGACTCTACGATGCATCAACCCCCAAGGGCCTCTTCCAGTATGACATTTTTCGCGAACAAGATGTTGACATAATATGCGTCGGTAATCACGAGCTATACCAGCCTGGTTCCGCCGACCGCGAGTTCAACACAACCGTTCCCAACTTCAAAAACAAATATATTGCATCAAATCTCGACTACATAGACCCCGAATCTGGCGACCAGAGACCTCTTACCCAACGCTATCGCAAGTTCAAGACAAAAAACCAAGGAATAGAAATTGTCGCCTTTGGCTTCATCTTTGACTTTACTGGCAATGCCAACAACACCGTCGTCCAAAAAGTCGAGGACACGGTCAAGGAGCAGTGGTTCCAGGACGCCATTCGCGAGGATCCTGACATGTTTGTCGTTGCCGGCCACGTCGGCCTTCGCATGGAGGAGTTCCGTACCATTTTTACAGCCATCCGAACACAGAACTGGCATAAACCCATTGTTTTTTTCGGTGGCCATGCACATGTTCGTGATGCGCGTAAATTCGACTCAAAGGCGTTTGCTCTCGCTTCTGGAAGGTACTTTGAGACAATAGGCTGGATGTCCATGGATGGCGTCACTCCCAAGGAAGACGGCAAGGCATCCGCCAGCAAAGGACTTAGCTTTACGCGCAAGTACATTGACAATAACTTATACGGACTGTACTATCACAGCGATACAAATGAGACGACATTCGACACCAAACAGGGTAAGCGTGTCAGCAGCATGATTACCAGAGCGAGAAAGGCTTTGAATCTTGATTACAGGTTCGGCTGCGCTCCAAAGAGCCTTTGGATGAGTCGCGCGAAATATCCCAGCGATGACAGCATTTACTCGTGGATTGAAAATGAGGTGTTTCCTGAAATTGTCGTCAACGAAAAGCGCAAAGATACGCCCAGACTGGCCATTATGAACACTGGTGGCATACGATTTGATATCTTCAAGGGCCCCTTCACACGCGACAGCACATATACTGTTAGCCCATTTGTTAGCGGCTTCAAATATGTTCGCGATGTCCCTTATGACGTTGCCAAAAAGGTCATTGGACTCCTGAACACCGGTGGCCCCGTTTTCACGGCTGCTGGTCAGGGTACCAACTTCCTCACTATTCCTCAGCAAATGTTTTCTGACGCTTCTACGGCCGCTCAGGAAGACGATGCTCGCTTGGAGCTTCGTGGGCTGCATCATGCCAATGCACCAACGGATGATGACGCGCCTTTGACTGGTGGATACACCACAAAAGACGACCTGGGAACTGACGGCGACGACACTGTCCACGAGCCTTTGCAGTTTTACAAGGTCCCCAATTGCATACAATCCGAAATTGCTCTTCCGGAGGATGGCAACCCGGAGACTGTAGATGTTGTCTTTATCGATTTTGTTCAGCCGTGGATAATTCCAGCATTAAAGTTTAGCGGTGGCGATTACAGCGACGATGACGTTGAGACGTACATGGAGGGCACGTTCACGTACAAACTGTCTGAATGGATCAAGAACAACTGGAGCGGTTCTTGCTAAATTAGACATCCACGATAGATACACTATACTGCATTATATGTTTGGCAGATGTGTGCACCTCCTAACCAATATATAAGACAAAGTTGTGTCGACTCAGCTGGTTCAAGCTAACAACTCGCAAAGTGTACATTAGATAGGTGCAAAACTCACAGCTGCTCCAATATTTTTGCAACTTGTACTGCTTTTACCAACACAAGTCCAAACTTAATGTTCACAAAGATTAAACGTCTCTTCTTCCAACTCCCCCGTTGCGTCACTTTGCAGCTTCGATCTCTCTGCCATCAACGCGGCCCGAAACTCATTAGCCTCATCTTTACTAATCGAAGAAGAGACGATATTCTCCAGAAACATGTCCACAATTTCCGGAGGTAGACGGTTGCTCTGACGCAACGTATTTTCATCTGTCCACCAATGGCGCTGCTGCGGAGGCACAATGGTCGTCGAAATAACAGGAATAGCAGGGTCGACGAGAAACAGGGTCAAAATCTTGCGGTGGCCAGGCTTGCTTCGATCAGCCAGCGAGAACGGCTGAACTCTATGCTGGTAGGTATTCGGAAAGAAGACGGCGCGGCCAGCTCTTGTCAGCACAGATCCGACGTTTTGCGTGGCTGGAGGCGACGAGCCGCTGTCTGGAGCAAAGTAGAATGTGCGCGCGATAGACTCAAAGTCATCCTGCTCATATGTCCACTCCCACTCCAAGTCTTCTCGATTTCCGACCGTGCGGAACGAGAGACGAGAATCGGTAATGTTTTCATTGTCATAGTAAAACAGGCCCGTGGCGCAGATGTGCTCATTCATCTGGCCCTCAATGTGCCACGAGCCGCCTTCGTACTCTGGCTTCTCCAGCGTCAGATGGATATTGGCAAGTTTTGCTATGACTTGAACACGCTGTTTTCCCTGTCTTCCGAAAAAGTTGCAAGTACGGATATCTTCTGGCGTAACGTTGAAGAATTTCTTTTCATAGTGTTCTGGACGGTCTTTTTTCAGAGTTGCATCCGGGGTGAGTCCGTGCAAACCACTCGCGATCTTTCTTCCTGCGTTCAGATCTGTCATAGTCGCTTGTCCAAAAGTATGCAATCTCATCTAGGTTGATGGCTTGCTCTCCTTGATCTACGGGCCGGTTCCACGGCTTGCATCCAAAGTCGTGTTGATCACAGACCTCGGGTGTCTTGCAATATGGTCTGATATCCACTCGCTCCAGTCCCAGTCCCAAATCCAAACGCTGAAGCTCAAATTCCTTTGGCCAGCGATAAATGAGGTCCCACGCTGGCAAAGCCAAGTTGATAAACTTCTCAATGACCGGATACAGAGCCGCATGCAGAACCGGGTGGAGGTTGTTAATGTAGCTGTCAATCTTGGCGTGGCCCGTTTCATCAATTTCAACATCACTCGGTAACCGTAAATCGTCGAGAAAGTGTGTTGTTCATGGAATACATTGATTCTGGTATTGCAGGGCCGGAATGACGTCGCCCAGCCCGCAAGTCTCGGTGCACTTGTCTACCCCTACTCGCCTGTCTTGCAAAATTCGGGACTTGCCATACACAAGCGGATACAAGGATGGGTGGACTAGGTCAAGGACTTTGTTATCGCTGCCAGGGTGCCAGTCCTTTTCTGCCTCGGGCACGTCTTCGAGGGCCGTGACTGCAGAGACGAGATCCTGTCGCTAGTTCCCCGTCATCAGCTTATCCGACTTGATAGCAGTCATGGAGTAGTCAAACACTGGGATCAATTTCCGTCTTTTCATAGAGAGTTGCCTTTGCGCGCAGCTCCTCAAGGCACTATCAAGTTCACATCACATTAGCAACCAATTATAACAGATGTAGTGTGAGCCCGCGGTTCAACATCGCACAACTTACAGCATCAAACATTCGCGGGGTGAAATCCGCATACGGATGTAACGCATCCCAATCCATACTCAATGCTTCTGCCTTCCACTTACCGGCGATAACCTCATCGTGCACCTTGCGCCACCACTCGGGCTTGTCCGTTAAGTCGCCCAAGAGTTTGAGCATGGATGCCTCGCGCATCAACAGAGTTACAGCTCGGAATCTGTAAACCTCGTAGGGGTTTGAACCTAGTTGAACCAACACCGGGAATTGCTTTTCGTAACCGCGCATAAAGTCTAACGGAAGACCTAGACCGGGCAGTTCCAAAGTTTTGGAACTGCTTTGTTCTGGTGAAGCCATGCTTTCTGATTGTACTGGTAAGGAAGGGTGTTGGATATCTTAATTTCGGCGCCCTCTATAGTTTTTAAGAGCTCGAGCAGCGCCTCCTTTTTTTTTTTTGTCTGTTATTTTTGTCTTTTTTTTTTTTTTTCTTGAACATGGTATCTGTTTACTCTCTTGTGACAACGAAGTACAGTTCAACTTACATAGACAGTGTAGTTGAGAAAAAGGGGCCACTTTAAACTCCACACTGTGCCTAGCATGCCTAGAGTCTTGCTAGGCATTTGCGCCTCTTCTCGAGTTACTACATTCGTTAAATGCGATCTGTGAGAAGTGTAGGCAACAATCTCCTGATGAATCGCTTGAACATGTGAAATATGGTTCCGCCATGTTGTAGGGAGCACATTCTCAAAAAAGTCACTTGAGGGCCAAAAAGTCACAAAACACATGACGAGCAAAATGCCAATCTTCGAAAAACGAAACTCAAGTATGCGTAGATTTCAAGAAACAGCTTCTGTTTTGTATATGCTCAACTCGGCATTGACAAAGAATCTATGGTTTTACAAGAAACGCGAAACACTTTTTACACAACCCTTTGTTTAGATGAATGCCTCCCATCTGCGGTTGATTTGTCTTCTTCGGACCTAAACAATCAATTAGTTTACTGAAGGAAACGGGGATGTGGTTAAAAAGTACTGACCATTGGTGCAAGGAACATGACTCCTGACAACAAGGCAAGAACAGTTGCAAGCAAGGTGGCCTTGTTAAAGCCCTTGCCGAGGATATCGAATAGGCCGCTGGGTGAAATGCGAGTACCGTAGACGTCAATACCGTAAGCGACGAGCAGAGTGGTACTTTCTACAATGGCGGGCGACGCGACGAAACCCTCAACGCCCAAGATATCCCATTCGTGCGAGACAATGGAGCGAGAGTCAAGCTCAATAGCAGGCACGTACTTGGGTAGACCCTCTGCCTCTGCCTCGGCGGGGGTAGGGTCACGGCCGACAGGGCGTCGCGGGTCGAGGAGCATACGCGGCATGCTAACAACGGAGTGAGTCTCAGGGAGGTATGCAACAATCTGGCGGTTGGCAATGCCCTGACGAGTCTGCGTAACGGAAAGCTTGGAGAAGGGCTGCGAAATGACCCAGCTCTGGGAGACGACGTAGGGCAGTGGCGGACCGGTGGGTGTGTCAATAGGCTCTAGAGACGAGAACTTGTCAGCGTCGCCAAGCGGACCGCGGTCGTTTGTATTTGGCGATTCGTAAAGGTCAGAAACAACAACCTGGTAGCCCCTGATGGAGCGCTCCGTGGCATCATTGAGCTTGTACTGTCCGAAGAATGAGCATGCGAACCAATTTTCGGTCATGGTGCAGGAGATGGGTTTTTTGCTGTCGACTCCTTCGTGGGTCTCAGCAGAAAGAACCTGACCGGAAATAGTGTCTATTAGCTTGACGGAGAGGACAGACGTAGCGTCATTCATGAGAGCGACCACGGCAGTGTTCGGGTTGAGGTACTTGTATTTGACACCACGGTCCGCGAGAACACGGCCAATAGAGGCAACAGGATCGTGAGCGGGAATAACGTCAATGTCGACAATCCTTTGACCAGCTGCAGACTTTAATTGCCAGATATCCTGCTTCTTGACCTTTTCTCCATCTTGGAGGAGTTTGATGCCCTTGACGGTTTCATCCTCTCCACGAACAACAACAACTTGGTCACTAACTTGGCCACGAGGCTTGTCGCTGGTCGGAGCTCCATCAGCGCCGAGAGGCAATAGCCATTCAGACTTCTCGTCTTCAATAATGGCTGTGCTGACTATTTCCATGGGACCGGAAGGTGTATAGTCCAGGACATGGCCGTCGAGGGCGTTGATAAGAATCATCTCACCTTGGGAACCGCGCATGGAAACCACGCCATCATCGTCCTGTACAACCATGCCCTTCACTTCAAGAGACTTTCCCTCTGGCTGAGGGAAGACATCCTTTGACCAAACAATCTCACCGTGGTTGCCAGTGTTAAGGGCATAGAAACGTCCACGGCGAGTGACGAGAACAATGATCTTGTTAAAGCCGAATGGATCCGCGTGCAGGCCAGCTGAGTGCGAGCCCTCTCCACCAAGAAGGCTGGCCATGATGTTTCCAGGAAGCCCGGCGAGATATCCACGAAGATGTTGCAGGTCTTCGATATGGCGCTTTACGCGGTGAATGTATGCGGACAGCGGATTGGTGTGGGCTTCCTCAGCAAGTACCTTGGCAAGGTCCTCTTGGTGAGGGAGCTCAGCCCATACAGCTGCGATGGTGCCACTGAGGCCTTCAGGTCGGCTCCAGTCCTTCTCGCCATTGCGAATGACAAGCCAATCTTGTGAGTCCGCCATGACAGCGGAGCGGACGGCAAATTCGTCACCAGCCTTGCGAACGACCTCAGAAACGGCATGCACCGCCCTTACGCCGCCCTCAATGTTAATTGGCCAACGCGCCAGGCCATCATTCGATTCGGACGAGAGAAGCTGGATTTCGTTCTCCATAATGCGAGTGAAAAACACGTTTGCGCCATCAGAGCTGGTTGAGATGGCCCCGCGGCCCATGATGTGAGGCAGTTCATACGCCTTGTTGATCTGGCTGTTCTTCAAGTCAACGTGGTAAACTTCTCCCATGTTGCCACTACCAGAGTGTGTATGGATCAAAAAGTGCGGCTGGGATTGCGTAAGATGCGGCGCGTGGATGTCGACGGAAGAGGTATCAGCGGGCAAAACAATATCTTGCTTGGTTTTTGTGCCAATAATCTGCAAGCTAAGCTTGTTAATCCCGCTGTTAGTCCAAGCAAGGATGGGCGCCGCAGAGTTGGCGCCAACAAACATGACGTCCTTTGCGCTGGTGACATCGCCCTTGCTGCCAACGGTCCATTGGTCAGTACGCTTGCCAGTGGCCACGTCAATGGAATTTGTCTTGATGTTGTATGAGGACGGGGAGCCGTGGAGACTAATGATGTAAATATTGGCAATGTTGGTCGAGACTTGCAGCGGGATATCCTTGTTCGTCTCGCGGAACTCCCAGATGACGTTACCGAGGCCACCATGTAGGCGTCGCAGAACGGTGGTACCGTCTTCATCAAACAACACCAGCACGTCTTTTCTCGAGTTTTCCGTCAGCTCCAAAATCTCCAGGTCCTTGACTTCGCCCTCAAACTCCATCTGCCAAACATTGCGACCGTTCAGAGCGTTCCACGCCTGTACTCGGCGACCAGACGCAGCCGCAACCCAATTCTCGCCCTCTGGCGCCCTCAAAAATCCGCCGCCGGTGGTGATGTTCTCTGATACTTGTTGTCTCCATACAATCTCGCCACTGGTTGGATTGACAGCGCCAACAACGCCGAGATCGCTCAGTGTGTATAGTAGGCTCGCCTTGTCGTCTGTTCGAGGTCGGTGGAAGAAGGTGGTTTCGCGCTGCGGGATGCCCACAAGAGAGTGGTGGAAATCGACGTGGCCGACTTCATCCTTGTAGATGGCCGCTGTTAGCGAGGACAAGCCAAGCAGCAGCAGCGAATGGAATTGGCGCCGCATATCGTCGAAATTGATGTATGATGCGTCGGCGTGCCTGGCTTGGCCTGGACAGCTAGCTCAAGCTGTTACCTGTCTGTCGTGGCGCTGGCTTAGTCATCCGGAAGTTACCGCCTGTAGGGTAGCCAGGCTGATGATGGTTTTATACTTGCATCTGTGTCTAAAACGATGTTTTCTAGAGGATCTAAGTTAATCCTTTCTTTTTTTCTGACTATGGGTGCCAATTCAAACCTGTGAATTTGAACTTGGCTGTTAAGAGATGGCGTGATTGCTGATGGTCGGATTTGTTTACAAAGCAAGCTTATTGGCGACATGTGCATTTCATCGTCTACACAATGCCTAAGGATTCAAATGCACAAACAGAATGAAATGTCTAAAAACATTAACTTCCTAACTTCCATAATATCATAAATATTCGAGCCATCTATACCATATTTTCTCCAGTAGTGGCACATTGTCAAACCTCCAACGAGCGTTGCAAATCACATCGCCACCAACCACGGACCGTCCCTCCGCAACAGGTGGCATCATTCACGTTCACGCTGTAGCATTTGTCCGGCTTTTAACTTTAAACAGGTTACAAAGCTGCCTGAACACAGGGAGCCTAGACCTGGCTGCACGTCATCTGGCGTTCAGTAGGATGCAACATCGGTGCCGCTCCCCGGTGCGCGTGACTCCATGTCTTCAATGTCACGCTCCGCACGTGAACTTAATTTGGCGTGTAAGTCGAACTTCTGCAAGGCAGAACACACCCACTCCGGCGCAGTTGACATGGGTAATGAGGGGGATCATCAACACCACCTTGCTCGGTTTAGATCGCTAAGGCTCCGGAAGCCAAATTTTATTTCGGCTAGAATGTAACCGAGAAACAAGTCATGGAGCGTGTCGTCCTTCCCACGCATTTCCTTATTACTAGCCCAGAAACTCGTCCTTCTTCTGTGGCCTCCATCCCTGCTCTGTGCTTCACAAATTCCATTGCTTTTATTTCTCCAGCAGTTACGGTAAAATTCTGAACGAGAATTCAAAATGGAAGATGATCCCCTCATAATGAGCGTAACTCGACATCCACTCATTTCATCATGGACGTCAACACCTATTCCAAACCTGTCCCTCTCGGCCGGCGGTCTTCTCGCCCTAGCTGACCTCAACACCGTCGCTCAACGCACAGCCATAAAAGGGGGCTCATCATGGCTCGATGCACTCGTCCTCGCTCCTGGCCTACACTACCAACAAGCCGCCGATGCACTGGAGCAGGAATCAGCACCAGGCCTTGCTGCAGAGCTGGGCTTAACGGCCGCAGTAGAAACAAAAGCCGACGGCACAGAGCTACGACGCTACGTCGTAAACAACGTTGCCATGGTAAACTACCTGAAGCGGCTATGGAGCAGCAACGAAAAGGGAGGCGTCATAACGTTAAACGTCGGCATGGCAAGAGAGGGCGACGACATGGAGCAAATGGCCAAGCGGCTGTCCGCCAAACTATACCGACAAGGAGTCGGCGCATCGGATTGGAAGCAACCACCCGTTGAGCTCGACTGGCTCAGCCATGTTCTATATCTGATGAGTCCGCTTCTCACAATATCGGCCGTGACGTTTATGATTCTATTGGCAGACTGGTGGGGGTGCGCCTTTATCATTGCGCTCATGGTCTCGCGCATCCTGAATATCTGGACGATAAAACAGCGTGGAAACCAAGCCACCAAACCGTCCCCCAAGGCTCTATCCGCCGCCGCCACTGCGCTGGATAACCACCCAACCGAATACACAATCGACCTGGGTGAGAACCGCCGCGTGGTTTTGCGCGGACTTAATTCTGATCTGCAAGCCGTCACCACACAGGCCTGGCTGCGCAGCAAGTCTACTTTTGACGGCTACCTCGAGGCCATGTCCAAGTTGATAGTGTACTTGGTAGCGGCGTTTAGCGGCAACCTCACACAGGCAGGCGGGTTAGTGCTCATGGCACTCTTATTGTCGAGTGCAGGGCTTTTAGGGCTCAGCAATGCCCACGTTCGTGGGTTACAGATGCATGGTCGTGTTGCCCGGCCCGAGCGCGATAGGCGCGATGACGATGATGCGAGTTCAGAGTCCACTGACATTGAACAGGGTCGAGTAACCGGGTTTCCGGTTGAGAACTTTCGTGCACGGCGGCCATCGGGCACCTAACGGGTAATAAGTCCAGGGCAAGAGAAGTTGCAGCATTCTATTCTGGTGTACTATTTTTGACGCCTCCTAGAGCTACTTATCCTAGAAACCGCAATAAGAAGAGACAAATTTGGAAGAAAGAAAAATGACAAATAGCATATGCGCCTGTTGTACATGTACCCGGTTCTCAATCCACACCTTTGCCCGAAACTATACCCACCGAGTTTTAACGACGCCCTGTAGAATGGTATATCCAGAAAAATAGTTGTTCAAAGCAAAAAATCTCAAGAGGTCACCCCTAGAGCATAGTCGTAGGCTGTAAATACATAAATCGCTTATTCATTTGCTGCGGCATCCTCATTTTTCTCTTCTGGAGGAGGAGCCTCTGTTGCAGGGGTTTCAGCCTTCGGGCTTGACACAGCTCCTGGTGGCGCCGCCTCCGGCTCAGTAGCAACTGGATCAGGCACATCTTCTTGCAACTTCTCAGCCTCGACAGGGGCGGATGGCTCAGTGGCGCCTTCTTCCTTAGGAGGTGTAGGATCTTTTGGAACAGATGATTGTTCAGCTGGCGGTAGTGCTGGCTCGTTTTCCGTGGGTGGCTCGACCGTTCGCGGCAGTGCCGGGACCGCAGACGGCGCAGCTCTCTCGGATACTGGTTCCACCTTCGGCGGCTGATCTTGAATTAGAGAGCTCGGCGCTTGTTCTGCTGCGGAATTGCCCTCCGGGGCAGTTGCTTCAGGTTTTGGTGCGTCTGGCTTGAGAGGACTTGCGGGGGCCTCACTAGGCTTTGGTTCCTCGACAGTGGGCGAAACGGGCTCAGCAACAGGCGAGAGAGTAGGTTTCGCATTCTCGACGGGCATATCCGCGGTTGGTGCTGATTCTTTGGTCTCGTCCGCCGAGCCTGTGCCGACCTCTGACGGAGCCCCAGACTCTGTTAGAGGAAAGCGGACAGAGGCAGAATCTTCAGGTTTGATAGTATCTTCTGTCATGATTGAATCTTGGTGATTCAGAGCATAGTTTTCGGATAAGTTGGTCTTGTCAGACTGGGACCCCTTGCTCTTGTCTTCGCCGTCTGAAACCTTTTCTGAGCCGTCCTCAGCTTTAGGTGTTGCGATGTTGCCTACTTGGTCATGTGGCGGAGGCAAAAGAGCCTCTTCTGAGGAGGCTCGAGGCAATCCAGCGTCCAAGTCACGCTCGACGGCAGCCGCCGGTTCTTCACCGACGATGGTTGAAGGTGGCTGGGCCACTGTTGACTCAGTGTCTGCCTCCATAGCCTGACTGACCCCAGGCTGCGGTACTAAAGGTGCGCTGTGCGTCTCTGTTGGCGACGGTACGAGGACGTTCTTGAGAGGGCTTCCCTCGGGCTTTGGTGATCCAGCGGCAAGTGTGCCCAATGGAGGAGGAATCGTCATCGGGTTAGGAGGTGAAGCTTCGGTCGCTGGTCGGTTTTCGGCAACGAGATTGGGACCGGTAGTTGGCGGCGGAGCATCGCTCATCTTCTCGTCAGTATCCTTTGAGTCCTCAGCCATGCTCGTATCAGGGAGATCACTGTCGCCATGTTCGTCGTCATCGCCCTCCTCACCCTCCTCGCCATCGTCATCATCGTCGTCGTCGTCATCGTCGCCATCAGCCATTTCGCTGTCCTGCTGCGGCGTGTCTGTATTCTCGGATTTCGTACGCTACATATAGTTAGTGAAATGTTGGTGAGCACGCGGGTCACATAACTCACATTCTCGCCCTCACCAGCGGGCTTGTTTGGATCCGTCACTCCCTCACCAACAGGCGCACTAGTTGGGTTCGCACCAGGCTCGCCAGGGGGTGGATTCTTAATCTTCTTCTTTCCGCGGCCAGGTCCAGCCTTGGCCTTTCTCTTCGGAGGCGGAGGTCGTCTGCGTTGGGGCGGAGGCGGTGCGTTTACGGGCTGTGCAGGAGCGTTCTGAACGACCTCGACACGCGTTGAGATGATGTCACCCTCGACGTTTTGGCCGTCGCCCAATGTAACCTCTTCCGTGTAAGGGTTTCCTGCAGCGTCGACACGTCGAACTGTGGCTCGAGTAACAGTTGGACCCGTGGGCTTTTCCTCGACTGTCTTGCTGGCGATGGTGACGGTGTTCTTCCGACGCTTGGCCAAGTGGGAAACTGTCTGGACCTCTACATTGCGAGGTATTTGCTTCCACACTTTGATGGAAAAGCCATTCGGCGCAGCTTCTTCCTCTTTCTTTTCGGCCTTCTCGGTGGCGTTGTTGTTCTCGGTATCGGCGTCTTCCTCCTCGTTGGGTGCTGGGCGCTTGTACAGACGACCAGATCGAGCTGCGCGCAGCAGCTCCTGGCTATGAGGCGCCAAAAGAGACGAGTCTTTTGGCATGCCATGAATGAGCTCAATTGCCCACACGTCGTTCTGCTGTTGCTGCTCCTGCTCCACGGGCGGCGCGACGTTTACCCATTCGTGTCGCCATTGTCGAACCGGCAGTCCTGCTGGGGTTAGTTTAGTTCCGCGATTCAATAAGTAGAATTATATACCTTCAAAATCGTCATGCTCGGCGGCGTAACCGCTACGGTTCGCGCGGCGGGTCTAAAATAGATCCGTTAGCCATAGTTTCTTCGTTGGCACAGCACGGTCGGGGTTTAGTCACTTACGCCTGGCGCCATGGTAAACTCGCAGAAAAAAACTTAGGTTGCTGAGCCCCTCGCTTCCACAAAGCAATATTGCTCGCCTATCGAGCCGTTTGCTATGCCAGGACGATGCGCGCAATTACGATGCGCCGCGAACGCTTTTGTCGAGATGATTGCTAGACACGGTTGCGTACGGCGCGACGTAGGCTTCGATTAACAGTAGGGAACTGCGGCCGGCCCAATCGGAGGGACTAAATCAGCCTTACGTAATCAGGCCTCAGTTGGTATCGCGCTTGTGGTTAATAGATGTGTAACTATTTGTTGCACAGGCAGCAAAAGGTAGCTATTTAACAAAATGTTTTATAAACGCAGATTTCATTTCGATAAAGGGTTGAGATTTTATTGTCTATAGATTCGAATAGCAGTACTATACGCCACGCCAGGGAGAACACACGGAAGGTGCCTCATGAAAAACATCGACCCTTTTTACCCATCGAACAAACCACTTTCTCCTATGTTACATGCTAATAAAACACTGTAACTCGAAATAAATGTCGTTAGTAGTCCGCCTTGTGCAGAAACGTATTCAAAATCGACGCCAGCGTACTTTTTTATATTTGCCACATTACGACCTGAACTCCTTCTCTCTCATCACTCCGCCATGGTTACCGGTTTCCTTTCCCTTGACGAGCTTGTCAGCAATTGATGAATATGTCCGGTAGTATGCAATCGTTGCCTTACTGAAATGCCCGCTTCGACAACGAGACGATCGAGCTGGAAGAACTCTCCGATGACAGATTGACGCTGCGCAGAATAAGAGTTAGAAAACGGTCCTATTCCACACCACATTGCCAAACATAAGCAAGCCATACCTTGAGGATTTGCAACTCTTTGAGACCATACTGAATCAGCTCCTGAACCTTGCGCGGGTCCTGCTCAGCCTTGTGCTCGCGAAACGCATCTTGCGTTCTGCGCTTGGCGTACTCGCGGAAATTGTAAGCAGTGACCTGCTTACTCTGCCGTAATAGTTGGCGATACTATGAAGATGAATTGTTAGCCGCCGGTCGATCCCAGGGGGGTTTTATTTCGTGGCAGCGCAATGTCGCTCGATGCGATCACGTTTGATTGGAAATCGTTGGATATTCCCGTTATGGACGGCTGCCAAAGCAAACATGCGCGCCTAGACGACTCGAGGCCGAAAGAAAATAGCAAATCGCGGCTTACCAAAGATCGTGCTTGCTGGGGCGCTTCGCCTCGTAATGCGGAAACGGCAGACATGTTGGGCTGTGTGGATGATGCGTGCAAGATCCAAAGCGATATTTCGGGACCCGGCGAAAATGGAGCGTGGCTAGCTATGATGTCGCCTCTGAGCTGGTCGGTGTTAGTCGGGCCGCCGCGCCATTGGTAGCAAGAGTCTGCACACTGTAACACACTGTACAGACCACGGCAGATAGGCCGGGTTTACAGTGCGAGTTTTGTACGTGCCATGAAAATGACGAATTTCTAGTCATTCACCTTCAAATTTACCGTATTCTTCGGTATTTCCCACAAGTCTATATAATGCGGATATATTTTACACCAAATTTGACCATAGTCCATATGCATGTCATAAATATCCCCAAAGTCTAAAGACGCCAAGCAGCCAACTTATCCTTTGGTTTTCCCACAAATGCTGATATTTCTATCTCACACGAATATTGACAACAATCCGCACGGGTATCATTATCTCTATAAAGTCTAAAGACGCCAACTAGCCAACTTATGCCCAACCATTCAATTACCTTGAAACGGTGGCTTTGTGAAGTGCTTTTTGCTCATTGATAATCTCTTGCAGCTCTGCGTTTTGCTTTTTCAAGTCAGCTATTTCATCACCATCATCAGCCGCGGCTCCAGCAGACGCTGTTGCCGGGAAAGACTGTAGAGCCTGCTGAATTATATCCTCTGAAAACCCTTGCGAGTTCATCATATCAAAAAAGCGCGACGCCGCCGGCTCGCTTGCCAGCTGTGCCGTGAGAGTATATTGTCTTTGCGACAGGTTTGGCTTGACGACGCTTGTGACTTGGTGGCTTGAAGTTTTGTTTTTAAACGGCGAGACAAACGCCATATTCGTAACGGCTGCGTTTAGGTTTGCTACTTCAGAAGGCTGGGCCTTGTCAGTGAGCTCCCATTGCAAGATTCTCCCCTTGGCATGACCAGTAAGAAGAGTACTGCCGTCATAGTTTAGTGCGAGGCAAATAGCCGGATCGCCTTCAGGCTCTACCACGCCCAGCGGCGAATCCACTTGCACAACAATGGATGACATTTCGGCGCCTCGAGAACCCAAAAGTGGCTTGTCGCCAAAGAACTCTACAACATAGACGTTTCCATCTTCCGATGCGACGACAAGGGCTCGGGCGGAGGGGTCCAACGTGGAGCAAAGAGGGATAGAAGGGAAGAGGAGGGTACGCAGAACCTGACCGGTTTGATAGTTCCAAACTATACAACTCTTGTCCTTGCTGGCAGAAACGCAAATGCTTGTCTCTGCATTATCACCCGGACCAGCCACTAGGGAAGTGATGGCCCCGCGGTGATTTGATAGAACCAGATCCGGCTCAAAACCTGGTTCGGCGCCGTACTCTAACAGCCGCGCGATCGACCAAACATTGACGTTGGAATCGTCTGAAGCGGTCAATATGTGAGTAGACGTTGCGGCCAAACAAGTAACAGCCTGCACGTGGCAAGGTGGAGTGGTGATTTGGCGGCCAGTGGAGGTCTAGACGTGTCAGTTATCTCTTGCGCATGAAAGCGGCAGCATACGATAGAAAAAGCAACCAAGCCAAAACTTACTTCCCAAAGAATCAATCGCCCTTCGGCAGTTCCGAGAATGAGTACATTGCCAGATGTGGCAAGGCTTCTTATTCTTTCTTGAAAAGAAACGAGAGTTTCTTGGTTGCCTCGCTCGCGAGAATAGACGTGGACATGAGCCTTTTGGTCCTGAGCGGCAAAGACATGAGAGTCGCTGACAGCCAGACAGTTTACAGGTGCCGAGCTTTTCTTAAAGGTGGCCTTTACGGCCCAAGACGGGGTGAGTGTGTGTGAATAAATGCCGGCATCTTTGGGAACGGCGGTATTGGCAGCGATTTGCGGACCAGATATCGTCGAGATGACCTCTTCTGATAACATGGCTAGATAGATGGACAACGACGTCGCTATACGAGTCTGTGACGGGATGCACAAGGTGCAGTAGCTTGCATAAAAAAGCAATACAAGAAAAGGTCCAAAATGGGGAAAAGAATTCGTCAAAGATGGTCCAGAGTAGCGCAGCGGTGGTTGCGCTCAGACAATGGAGAGGCAATGGCAAAGCATGAAGCCGAAGAAGGGCAAAAAAGTAAAAAAAGCTGCTAGAAAAGCTGTCCACGATGGCTGGCCCCGCAAATGGGTGGGCAGTTGCTGGTGGGATCGGACGTGGAGCGCATGCGGCAGTGCTTACTCGTTACGACGTAGAAGCCATTGAATTTTAGTGGAGTGTAACTCTCGTTAGGCGGTTTGTTCGGGGCAGTTTAGCGCAAGGCACAGCAGGCCTGGAGAGGAAACAGTGGTCTGTCACCGCTGCAGCTAACGCATGGCATTGCACCAATGCACTGCACGGATGCACTTTCGATTGCTTACTGCAAAGCAGACAGGGCACGGCCATCTATTCGTAAAATAAGGTAGTACCTACATACCTACTCCATAGGTAAGGTACCTGCTATTGAATTACGAGTATGGCCGAGTTTCGTGACGGTCACGCTCTCTATTGTTACGTAGCCAAACTTTCTTTTTCCTCCTTTGCTCACCGTCCACACGCACTTTCAGCTCAGCCAGCGAACAAGGGCCAACGACTGGATGTTAGACCAAGCTGCGGAGAGACTGTGTCTTGCATTGGCGCATCCAATAGCGGAAGGGGTTGCTTTTGGCAGTCTGATCGATTGATTGGCCCCCTTGCGTCTGTGCTCACCAAGCAGCCGTGTATTATGGCTAGCGATACGACGTAGGGGGGTTTTAACGTAGAGGCACGGTTATACAGAGTAAAATGGAACTGTACGTCGTAACTACTGTTTGGAAACTGCTATTATTAGCGGGACCGTCGCATTGAAGAGAAAGGGAAGACACGAAATGTGAGTGTTGCCAAAGGCACGGAGAAGCCTCTTGCAGTCTACACAGTTGTGTCTCTGAGAGGCCAATCCCGTCACCACAGACAAAGCAAAACCATGCATGATAGTCCTTCCGCAGCACCAATGTGAATGTATCTCGTTACTGACTCTGCGTTACTCTTTTTGCGCTTCCGTACCTGTAAGAGCAGTGGTCATGGATGTGTGGCACTCTTATGGACCTTCCGGGCGTCCTTGTATGACCTTCGATGAGCATCTCAGACGTCTATTTACCGTCGCGCCGCCGTCTCAGCCACAACAGTCACGGATCGGCCATGTCTATTTCTTGTCCCTAACTCCGCATCTTGTACTATGAGAACCCAAGCTTTTGTTTCCAAACTGTGCCACAAACGTGGTACAAGGTGGCCTTGGGGAACACTTTGAAGCGGGATGCATGTGCCTTGCCGATGCAAGTGCCAGTCCTCTCATCTAGCGAGTGCTGGGATGGAGTCATAATTCGCCTGCGAGGAGACTTCGAAACGACGGGCAAAGCGAAGGGCTGCCATATCGTGGGAGGATTGAATGTGACAGACAAGAGAATAATAATGGAAGAGCTGCAGCTTTCCCCATTTTAGCTAGTCTAGCCTCACTTACGTCTCTAGCTTTGGTCTGGACAATGCCAGTGCTTCATTCCTTTTTCTTTTTCTTTTTATACAGTCTTCTCTTTCGTAGGCTACTTTAGACCGTTATAAAACAAAGAAAAAAAAAACATCCATGCCAATAAATATTTTCCTGTACGAATCCCAGCTGCACATCGCCGTTCACGTTGCTGCCCAAGCTGCAGACCCCCAAGAGGCGCGCGTTGTTGCTTTTTCGCCCACGCACTGTCCGGCCCGTTTTGCTTCTTCTTGTTGTCCTACCACAACACCAACAAAACCAGTGGCACCACCGAGCCCCAGCCCGAACCGGCCCAGACAATTCGGAGAGAAAGCTGGCGGGCAAAAGAGCAGGAAAATAAAGAGAGACTCGTCTAGTCAAGCAGAAAGTCCCTCGTTGCCGGCTGACTTTTAATGCCAGTTCCGCCCCCCATCCGACGTCTCGAAATCATGTTTTGGACGCATCCCAATCTCCAAACCCAGTGCGACAGTTTCCTTGATTGTCTTGCCCGGCCCCCATAGATCCGGAGCTTTCCAAGGTGAATGCGAAAGAGGCTTGCCTCCCTTATTTCGCACTTCTCCATCAGTTGTCTTGGATTCCTCTTGCGAATGCCACATGCCGCATCCCGCATCCTGCTGCTTCCCCTTGCCTCCACTGCCGTCTACTTGATTCATATATAGCAGCCACACAACCCACGGCAACGTACTCGTTGCACGGGGTTCCAGGCACGTCCTCTTATGCCATCAGCCGAGTACGAACCAGCCTCCGAGGTCCTGGATGGCTTGAACATTATACAGGTTCCCCTTGCAGCTGGCCACCGAGGATCACCCAAAGAACAACCCCGCCAACAAGAAGAATCGTCAGAGCCGTCTGTCGCCGATAGCACTGAAAGCCCCGGTAGGGGAAAGACACCATCGCCAATAAGACGGAGAAGGTCCGTCTCGAGCATGAAAGGGTTGATGCCTCTTACACTATCATCGGCATCCAGTCTCAGTTCTGCCTCGACCACCAATCTGCCCATCGACGACGGAATGGGCGAGAGAGTGGACGAATACTTTCCCGAGATATTAGCTCACGATCTTGAGCTCGCTAGTGCCATCTTTGCCGCTAGAAGCATGACAGCTGGAGCTCCTTCACATACGGTGGCAGCCGAGTACATGGCCAGAGCCAAGGCCGCTGGCATCTTTACAGAACGCGCTACGTCGCCGTATCGCACTGCATCGGCAAGAGTGCAGCTTCTGGGCTCCATTGAGGAACGGGATTCCATTGTTTCATTTTTCGAAAAGCACCAGCAACAACAAGGCCATGACTCTTACGAAGACTCCAATTCCGATCTTGAGACCACGTCCAGCACTGAAGAATCCTCCGGGATGCCACCACCATCCTTCCGGTACAGAAATCACTCCGTCGTTACCAATGCTACGTCGGTCGAAGGCTCAACGTGGAGGCTTTCACCAAAGCCCTCCCCTCCGCCACAGGAGCCTATGCAAGAGCCACCTGGTTGCATTTGGATAGACGAGGAGTCCGACGATGAGTCTGAGGCTCACACTGACGAGCAAATGATTATGGAGACGCTCTCACTTCTGTCCCCAAGACCGCCATCTCCTCCGCAAACTGAAAACGACTCTACTCCGCCAAAGATTGTCTCAGCACCCGTCGACTTTCGTACAAGAATGCTGCATCGGAAATCACATTCAGTCAGCGGTGGTTCGCCGATGGGATCACCGCAACTTCAATTCACCAGGCAGCCCCTCGGCATCAAAATTAACGATGCGTTCCCAAGGAAGCACGCTTCCCGCGAAGCCATCATTGTACAAAAGTCAACGACGCCTGAGTGGGACTCACAGGAATTAGCAGCTCCGCCACCGCCAGCAGTCACGACTGTTGCTCAAAGTCTTGCCACGCCGCCACCACCACTTCCGCAGAAACATGAGCAGCGACCTACTGCGATGCGCACCGGTGGCACAACTGGGAAAGTGCAAAAGCCACCACGACATGTCCAGATTGTTGCTGAGCCATCACCTGTGAGTGACGAGTTTCCAGACTCTGACGAAGGCGAAAGCGTGATGGAGCGGGTGCCTGAACCCGACAGACATATCTGGGGCCGTGAGGAAAACACTTATTCACGCCCAACCCCTCCGCCATCACCACGTGCCAGCGTCCTTTCTTTCGCTCAGAGCAATATCAAACCGTATATCCCGCCATTCCGGAACGACGAGCTCGCTAAAGTTGTGCCTCTGCCGCCTGATGTAATTGAGACACTTCGGGTTTCGATTGCTTGCTTCCCGGAAACAATGTTACTGTCTTCAAGCTTGACGATCGAAACTATTCGATCCTACTCGAAAAAGATGCGCCATCCAAACATGGACGCGTTCAGAGCGTCGCCGCCCCAGTCGCCAGGTACTTCTGGTCGCAAGTCGCTCTGGAAAAGGGTCAACCGGTTGAAGCGAGGAGCGTCGTCGGCGAGTTTGAGGGCTGATACGCAAAGCATGGATGGCAGTATGGCACAGTCCGTTAAGACCAACACGGTGACGAGCAATCCGCTCAAGAATGTCTTCAGCTGCTGCTCAGACTACATCTGCGATGCCCTGTATGCGCACATGGTTGCATACAACTACATCTCGGCGCTAGTAGCCAGGATGCCGGCGCCGCCAATGAAGCGCATGCAAAGCCACGGCGGCCGCATGTCCTATGAGTACCAGCAACAGCAGCAGCAGCAGCAGCAGCAGCAGGAGAGCATCCCCAAGAAGGCGGCTTCTCTTCTTGGCCTCAGCGGCGGCGGCAACAGCAACGCCGGGTCCGACTCGTTGTCAACTCGCGGCAGCCTAACCAAGCGCACCAGCGGCCAACCGGCACTCTGGCCAGTGGAAGAAATGGTAACCAGGCAATCAGCGTCATCTGCAAACCACGACAACGCAGTCCGGGGCATTCACGCCGGCCTGCTCAGGTGTATTGCGCGGTTGATTTCTACCGCACGGCTAATGTCGGAAAGCGGCAGCATTGAAGAGCGCCTGATTGACATGGAAAAGGAGGACACGGATATGCTCTTTATGAGAAGTCTTTGCGAGCTGGTGAGGATGGCAGAGGAGGCTAGTTAAGAGGCTGCCAGAAATGTTTTTCGTTGTTGACTATGATTTCATTTGTTTTGATCTTTGTACATGAGAAAATTTGGTATGATTCTTTTGAAAGTTTGGGGTTTTTTGTAGGTTGGAATACCCTCAGGGCAAGGAAGCCTTGGTTGTCAATTTTTTTTTACATATACCGTCATATATAGCTTTGGGTGCGCACTTTTTGCGGCCGACGCAGACTAATCGAATAACAGAAGGACCTGGTGTCTTACACATTATATAATGACAAAATGGATATCAAGTACAAGAAAAAAAAAAGACGGTGTTCAATTAGTGATTGTGAAATGTCATTAGGTCCTGTGTGTAAGTCGTCCTTTGCTGGCTAAAACAGGAAGGTCGTGATCGACAGGGCCGCTCCACAATCCGAATCTGCCACTTCATCGTCTCATGTCCACATAGATCTTATACTTTTCTTGGCTATGAAAGCTGTCTATTCTAAGCTAGTAAGTAACATATTAACGGATAACTTCCCACCATGTTTCTTCAGCTAGACAAACAACCTGAACCGTTCCTTACTGACCTCTCCCTCCACAGTACCAGTACCAACCTCGATAGCACATTTGCAAGTAACAGCTGCCTGTCGGTCCCCATAGGAAAAGGGAGGATTTGACGAGGTGTTGCAGCAAAGGGAGGGGGGCCTGAAGAATGATGGGCATATACAGAAAGGGTGGAGAGATGGTTTGTTTTACTGCATTGATTTAGTTTGGGGGTATGTTGATGGTCTTCTTCTCCAAAAACAAAGCAGCAAGACGATGTACAACAAGATAGAAAGAACAAGTAATATTTCACTAGGGGGGTATATGTAAATCTCTAATCATCGTTTCGCGCCCTCTTTCCCAATCCCAACCAAAACCACAAAGGTTAATTTTTTTGTTAAAAAAAAAAGAGAATGAAACAAAAAAACGCCTTGCTCAAAAAAAGAAAAAACCCCAGTCCCAAATTAATGCTGTGATAATTTTACCCCGCGACAAAAAAAAAGAAACCGCTACAGCGTCAATGGGCCAATACTATCCGCAAACAAGTCGTCGTACCACGGCTTCGACCCCTTTTGACACACTCCATCCCAAGAAACGGGCTCAAACTTGGCCGGTGCAAATGCCGTCTTGGCCAAATACGCCGTCACGGACTTGGTGCCGCTGTTTGTCGACTCAGGTGCGACGTACACAATGCCATTGCCGTCGGGGTGCATGGCGGGCATCTTGGCCAGCGGACGGCCCGTGTTTGGTGGCGCGCTGAGGTGCGACATGACGAGGTGGCGAAGCTTGGGGTAGAACCAGGTCTTGTCCCACCAGTGTGCGAGGCGGTAGGGCTTGAGGCCGTTGACGTAGGCGTTGTGGTGGATGCCGACGGGGACGGTGCCAAAGTATAGATCTGTGTAGAGCGAGACATTGCCCCATGAGACGGTGTCGAGCGGGCCCGTGGGACCTTTGGAGTTTGCTGCTTCTTTGGTGATTTCTTGCAGGTCCTTGGGCACGCCTTGGATGCGTGATGGTCCGATGACGCCCGCAGCGTGCGAGGCAAAGTCGACTTCGTCTTGGTTGTTGAGGCGGAGAAACTCGCCGTCTTCCTCGGACGAGCACGTGGCGGGGATGGTGGTGAAGTTGTAGTCGAGGCCGATGCCGAATTCAAAGTTCTTGCCGGCCATGGCGTCGCGCGCAATGGGGCGCACGTCGCGATGCAGCTGCGAAAGCTTGCTGTCGGAAGCTGTGCCGTTCCACGTCTCGCCGAGGTCGAGCATCCACTCGCGCCAAAGCTCCTGGTCGCCAATGACCTCGCCCAGCAGCGCCTGGTCGCTCCAGAGCTGGCGACCCATGCGAGCCGTCTCGTCAACCTTTTCGCGGACGCGGCGCAATGCGGCGCGTAGCGAGCCCATGGTGCCCATGATCATACCGCTGTTGACGCAGCGGGGGCGGATCTTGCGATACTTGCGGGCGGGATCCATGAACGGGCGTGCGCGCTCGTCAGTGCCGCGGCCGTACATATCCTTGGACATGGGAGACTGCGGCCAGTGCTCGTAGTGCGGGCTGGAACCTGATTCCGAGTCGGGCGAGCAATGCTTCGCGCTGGTGACGATGATGGACTGCTTTGGCGGCTGGACGGGGAAGAAGTTGCCGGCTTTCTTGTCGCTGTTGCTGTTGGCAGAGGCAGCCCCCCACTGCTTGCGAACACGTTCGTCGGCCTCGCGGTTGAGCTGGTGATATCTCTTGATTAGGATCGAAGGAGGCAGCTGGAACCAAATGTCATATGCATCGACCATCAGGGCCAGATCATCGTCGTGGGCGTCGGCGTCGTTTTCGATGAGCTCGTCCATGGCGGAGAGCCAGCTTTCGAGCTTGGCAATATGGCTGCCGCTCAAATACCACTGCGGACGGTTGAACTCGCCCTTCCAGTTGAGGAGGATGGGCATCGGGTAGCCGAGGGCGACGGAGGACATGATAGTCTTGCACAAGTTGATGTGCGCCGAGTCGGCGGGCATGAAGACGCGGAGGCGGCGTGTGCCACCCATTTCGGGCTTGTCTTCTGGGACAGCCAGCTCTTTGAACTGGTCACGCGAGACGGAGCCATCCCAAGTGGAAGCCTGTGGAAAGGGTAGGCTGAAACTCGAATCTGAGCAGTTCTGTTTGGAGGAGGCGTTTCATGTTAGATGGTGTCTTTTGAGGGAATGCTTTGTAAGAGACAAGGGGAGAGAGAGAATTTTTGAGAAACTCACGATAAAGTAGACTGCAGCAGTAGTTAGGGCGACGAGCAGAAACAGAAAACACCGCTTAATGCCTTTGCTGGGAGGTTGTTGTTGTTGCCATCGTGGGACAGGTTCTTGTGTAGGCAGGCCAATGCGGCTCTGGCGGGAGAAGAGCTCAAAGCCCATGGTTGGGTGAGTCGGCGAGTATGTGTCGGCGTAGAGATAAGTAGATGAGAAAGCCTGCCTTTTTAAGAATTGGGAAAAAAAAAAAAGTATAGTTAAAAGAACATGGAAAGAAAGAAAGAAGGAAAACCGAGGAGGCTAAAAGAAGTGAGAGACCAAGAAGTGTGTAACGCGTGATGAGCAACAAGGACTTGGCAAGTTTGAGTCTGGTCCCCTTTGCACAACGTGCTACTAGAACGAGGCACGAGAGCACAAGAGAGATGCAGAAGCAAGAGAGCACGAGAGCAAGTGAGGAGAGGAGAGGAGAGGATTGGGCGGGGGAGGGCTACAAATACAAAACCCGTAAGAGAAAGGTAGGCAAGGCACAGGAAACGCTAATAAGATGTAGTGCCGGCACTCACGCGAGCAGGATGCGCAAGGTACAGAGTAGAGAGAGTATGGAGTAGGCCAGGTTGGTACGATTGGTTAAGGTCAGGTAGGTAAGGTAGTCGTACGGTAGGTATGGAGTAAATGGAGTATTAAGGAGTACGAAGTAGGTACCTACTCCAACAAAAAAATGAGAAAAAAAGGCGACGGGCCGGGATCCATTTCTCAAAGCAAGGTTGATAGGTTGAGTGGGAAAAAATGGCGGAATAGACAGATAGGCAGGGTCCAAAGTTGCTTTGGCTGGTGGTGGACAATGGGGACGGGGAGGTGAGGTGCCAGTGGGAGTTGTGATGGGCCAACCATCGGAGCCAGAGAGCGGGCCTCAAATCCGCACGGGGGTCTGGGGATTGGCTGTCTTCCGTCCAAGGGAGTTAGACACGCAGAGCGGGGAGTCCTACTCGTACGTTTGTACTGTTGTAGGCTACTTCTGTACGTGGGATGATGGGTGGAGGCTGAATCAGAAGCCCGTGTGCTTTGGCTTCTTTTTCGTGTCTCTGGTTCACGTTATCGTAAACTGTTTGGCCGTGTTAGCGTGGTTTGGGAAAGCACGTTGCGGCTCTAGGGCGCCTGAGTCGTCGTTTTTGGGAGGTGTCGCTTAGCCGCATATATGCTAGTGTAATAGTGGCGTCAGCCGCTTAAGTTGGAGAGGTTCAGGTTTGTGTGGCACGAAAAGTAGCGGTACCTGCGGGGGCGCGCCATGCTACAGTGGTGCTACTTCGTAGTGAGGCTACAGTCTGGACGTACTAGGTTAGTACGGGCTCGCACAGTAGGTACCTACACGAGTATAGTAGTTTAGTTTACCTACCAGGTACCTACCTTACATATTACCTACGAGGAGTACTTGTCCAACGTCAACATTGTAGGGGACGGGTACAGAGTACAGGAGGTACCTAGACAACCAAGAGGGTGTGCTCGATTGCCCTGCATGGAGATTTGCAAGTACCTGGCCAGAGGCTTGCTACGATCATTCATTTCTTGCTTGTTAAATTCTGTATATACCATGGTTGATGAATTCAATTGAGAGTAACTTTTTTTTTTTCAACATCGCATCATTTAATCCCGCGCCTGTTTCTCGAGGCTGAAAGAAACTGTTGAGAATCACATGCCAATTCTTTGCAGAGTGACAGGCATAATCCGTACAGTGACCCCAACTCAAATTACCACAAGCGGCATGCACCCGGAGCAAGTAAAGCGACGACGAGCACAGAATGTACTTGTTGCCAAAGAGGAGAAGGGCAATACGGACTGTAATAAACAGATTGGAAGCTGCAGAATAAAATAAAGCAAAATAAAACAAGGCAACAGAAATACTCGCAAAAGCCATGGCTATTTTATCATATACTTGACTTTTCACTGCTACATAATATCCAACCAGCATACGTCTGTACCTCGCCCGACATGTAGACATGCCTGCGCCCATGTAGTGGTACAAGTACCGCTGTACGCCCGTTGGCGCCAACCAGCGATGCCCACACGTGCCTAGCCCTGGCTGCGTCACAGGCTCTGATCCTTGCGACATCCTTCATTGGGTATTTTGCTGGACTTGTGCTGGCTTTGGGAGACGGCCGGTGGGCCCCAAGTCCCGGGGCGGGTCGGATCCGGCATGGGGCTCTTTTTTTGCGTCTACGAGTACGTCCGTACGAGGACAGTAGCAAGTGCGTAGGACGCAGTGCAATACGCGTAGTCGTAGCTTATAGGTACTAATTAGTGGCAGGGACGGATGTGCAGAAGTGGCAGACCGGGCGTGTAATTCAAATGGCCCTTGCACCATCTTTGCCAGTGGGGTTCCTTTCCTGCATTCTTACTTCGTTGGTCTATCGTCCGAGTATATTTCTCCTATTCTGGCCTCTTTTTTTGTTGGGATTTACGGTCCTTTTTGGGTATATTTCCTTTGCTCTTACCAATGGATAGCGTCGGGTTGAAATTACGCCCATGACCTGAATAAACATAACAAAAAGCATGTGATTGTCGTTACCTACAACAACAGGTAAACGCCTCCATACTACGGAGTACTCGTCATGAATTCGCTGCAATTGCTTCCTTAACAACAGAGACGAGACGACCTACAAAATTATTTTGCGTACATCAGTTAATTAAAAAACTGCCAACCCTACCGGCACTCTCTCTCCCGTCCTCTCTTCTCCGGCAGCGTCGGCTTGATTGCGGAACACTGTCTCGAGCCAAGTCTTGGCCGCGTCATGGTCGTACTCACCGACGCAATCGAATGCTGCTGGTTCCCCAAATCGTTAATTACCCTCCACACATGCCCAATTACCCATACTCGTAGTGTGTGGAAGCCCCTGGCCCGATATGGAACCTCACATCGGCACTCTCTCCACAACCACTCCGTCTGTCCCGTGGCCTTGTTCGCTGGCCCTCTGAAGCCTGCTACGGCGGAAGAAAAAGCACCGTGAATCAAAACTTTTGAAAAATACAAACTCAATCCCCCGGAGCTGCGGCCAATCTCTCTCTCGGCCCGCCATTCCCCGCCTCTAGCTTGCGCCCATCTCCTTCTCAGGGACTTACTGCTCTCGTAATAGATCACAGTGCCCGAGTCGACACAGCAAATCGACCACCACTTTCGTCAGGGGCGTCGCATGCATATAAGCCAACTCAATCCAGGTGCTCGTCCACGTGGTTGGCTTCTGCTTTGGTCCGAGGTCGCTGGCAGCTTTGATCTCGTGCCCCTTGTCTTGCTTACCGTGCCTTCCTTTGCCTTACTTTTTGCTTGGCGGCTGGATCTAGCTCGGGAGTTGCAACTGTTACACGGACCTACTATTCGTACAAACGTGACTTGACCGGATTAACCTCCGTCTCTGGTTCAGAATCAGAATCCCAGATGGTTTTCACGGCTACATCAATCTCTTTAGGGCAACTTACATCGCTGCTTCTACTGCCAAGACTGTCGAAATCATGGCCGGGCCCCTAGTCAGCAGCCATGCTCGACAACAAGTCACAGCAGCCCTACGCAGCAAAACCCCAAGAATCATCCTTGGCTACGCCATTATAGGTGCGTTTCAACTGTTCGGAAACCCATCCAGAGGCATCAGCTCCTAACCTTCTTGCGACAGGCTTTGCCAATGTCATTCTACCATCCATCATCTTCTCCTCCTGCTACCTCCTCATCCCCTTTCCTCGACCGATTGTCGCCCTCATTCTCCTGCTGCCATCGCTCTTGACGAAAGCTATATTTCCACACATTCTCCCTTATATACCATGGAACATACGACCCCTATTGCAGGCGATTCTCTGGGCGATTACTACAATCATCGCAGTGGTCTCGCCGCCAAATGTACCCCCGCTGATACGGTTTCCCAGCTCAATGCTCGCATGCGTCGCCGCTTCTTTGGCCGAGGTCTCTTGCTTGGGACACCTTCGACATTTTGGACAGCCTGGTCTAGCCGGCTGGGGCATTGGCACCGGAGCCGCAGCGACGTTATGGGCGGTCTTGCCGTACTTTTTAACAACCAACATGGGCATCATGCTGCGCGCATTACTCCACTACGTTGCTTATCTGGTTGCGGCAATGACAGTGGCGCATTATCTGCTTCTTGGACGCCCTCCAGTACCGACAACAACTTTAAAGGGCTCTGATATCAAGTTTGACGACATGGCAGCCGAGGAGGGGACGACCTTTTCCCTGCTCGAGCCTACGTCCCGACCAACCTCGTTTAGAGGCCGAATCAAACATAATCTACTACTTACGGACAAGCTGGCCCGTCCGCATATTCGACAACTGCTATATACTTTTACGCTGCAGGCCCTCGTTGCGCCGGGGCTAGGCCGTGCATACGCCAAGTCCTCCGCCTTTGAAACATTTGACTCCTTTTACGCCTTGTACAACGTTGCCTTTCACGCTGGCAGCTTCATCGCCCGCTCCATGATTGTGTTTCACCGATTCCAGAAACTGCGAAACATTACATCCGTATTGACGGGTGTCACAGCTGTGCTGGTGATTAATGGTGTGTTTGCGGCCACTTCTAGCCCTGTGCTGATACTGCCACTGGAGTTTGTTGCTGGATTCCTTGGAGGAGCTGTATATGTCAACGTCTTTGCGACGGCAGTCTCACAGACGGCTAGCGAGGATGCGCCCGATGCAGAATATGCATTGGGGGTAATTGGCGTTGGAGAGACGGCTGGTGTGTTGCTTGGAGAACTGTTTGGATCGCTGCTCGAGTTGAGCTTGTGCATGGTAGATCGCGGAACGGGACTCCGCTGGTGCTATAGCGAGTCTGCGATGTAAAACCCCGACCCTTTGACAAATACCAGGTCTAATGTTTCTTGGTGTCACGTTCTAGCATAGCGCTGCGTTTTAATTCTTTTGCCAGAAAATAGCCATAAAAACTTAATACTAATCAAACGCTCTGACCTGTGAACTTTTCCTTTGCCATTTTCACTCAGGCTTCTTGACACTCATCATCAAAAACAACGGCCGAATCAGGTCCTCTTCTCCAACAAGCCCAGCCTCGATTTCCTCTGGCAGCGGCAACCACTCTTTAAACCCCGTAAGCTGGAATTCCAACCCAAGAAACAAGTCCAAATACTCCGTAACCGTACGATGCTGCTTCCGCAGTCCCGGCGCAAGCCAATCCACAACCCTCTCGCCTTCTTCATAGTAATTCTTAAAACTCCAATACTTTTCCCCGTCTTCTTTATCCTCTATCAGGCGCGGCTTATGTGGCGCCGTATAAATCGGATGCTCAACATTCATCACAAAGCTACCCCCAGGTTTCAACTGCGTTTGAATCTGCGCCACAACCTCTTTCAAATGCACAAGATAGTGCAACGTAAGCGAGCTAAACACCAAATCATACCCTCCAGTTTCCGGCAGCGGCAGCGGCAACGGCTCAGCATCCAAGTCAGCAATACGGTAATCAATTTTCGACGCATATTCTGCATTCTCGCCATTGAGATTGCGAGCTTTGGAAATCATATTGTTGGAAATGTCAAGGGCTAGAACGCGGGCTGCGCCGTGGTCAATTGCCCAGCGCGCGAACCAGCCTGAGCCGCAGCCGACATCGAGGATGTGGAAGCCCGTGAGGCTTTTGGGGAGGAGCGGGTGTAGCCGTTTCCAGGCGAGGTCTGTCTCGAGATCTGTCTTGTTGGAGCGGTCGATGAAGGTGTTGTAGGCGGTGAAGAAGTCTTGTCTGTCGTAGATGTTTTGTGACATGGTGAGGCTGAGGGTGCCTTTAAGAAAATCTCCAAAGTTTATGTTTTCAAGGTTTGTTGTAAAACTGGCTTGCAGGATGTAGAAGGGTTTCGTCGTTGATATAGATAGATACGTAGCTTGGCTCTCCCCCCACTTGTTCGGTTCGGCTCCCGCCGGTATGATATTTCCGCTGGCCGCCACTTTTTTTTTTTTTTGGAGTATCGTGGGGAATTGAAACGTCTTTTGTGAGTCACAGACACTTCAGTGCAAGGTAAAATGAGTAATAATAATAAGTAACTAGCCGGAAATTCCGAGAGTACAGTATAATAGTAAAATTATACGATTGATATTTGTATCTAGATACAGCTACAAAGACATTCCTTCATACTATAAAGTCTTCATATGCTATTGCTTATAGCCGAATCCACTTATGCGACTCGTGACACTGCACGACCGTTAGAATCAACGGCTCCATCACTCCTGCCAGGGCTTTCTGTCACTCTTATCTGCGCCCTGCGTAGTTGTGGGTGCCTGCGCCCCAGGAGCCATGGCTGCCTTGGACGCAGACCGGAGTGCGTTGCCAGCAGCTCCATATTGCTCGGCTATCTCCTGTTTCCTGGCGTTTGAAATAGAAAAGTCGCTCTTTGCAGCTTGACGGACCGCTGAGATCTCGTCGTACTTTTCCTGGAGCTCCGCTACGGTAGACATAGTAGCAGATTAATCGTCTGAGCCTCGCTGAACCTTGACTGCAAACTGGAAGATGTGTGGAAGAAGCAAGCGGTCAAATATTAATGCGAGAGGAGATGAAGCTGAGAGCTACTAGATGGCGGGGTAGCTCAACGGTCCAGCTTCGCCAGGTGCTGTTTTGAAAGCGGCCTATTGTGTTACGCTTTTTTCGATTTAATGCGGTTGCATTCGATCAACTCGGATAAAAAAATGAGACACCGTCTAATTACTCGGGGTTTAACCAGCTATATTGCAAGCAAGACTTGAGCTGCATTGCTCTAATCGTCATCATCATAGTCATCATCGCCGTAGTCTTCATCGTCGTAGTTCTCCTCCAGCTCCTCAATGTAATCATCAGCAGCTTCTTGCAACTCCTCCTGGTCGCTGCTACTAGCACTTGAATCATCTGCGTCTTCTTTGGCCTCTTCATACCGCTCTCTTGCTTCCTGCAAGGATTCACGATCACTCGATGAGACAGAGTTATTGTCATCTTCAGCGGCCGGTGGCGGCGCAGGCGGATAGTAATATGCTGGTTGCGGAGCTGCTGGAGCAGCCGTAGGAGCAGCTGGAGCAGCACTGGCACCTTTTTCATCGTCACTGCTGCTGTCGTGATTCAACATATGGCTCACAAGAGCACCTGTTGCTGCACCGCCAGCTGCTCCCACCAGAGTATTTCCAAGCGTACCCGCCAAGCCGCTTCCACCTCCGCCTGCCTTGTCTTTATTACCGCTGGATTGCTCGGGATAGTAGTTACCATACCCTGGCGTTCCAGGCGGCGGCGCACCAGCTCCGTAGTCTCCGCGGGCGTCGTTGGCACTGTATCCCTGACCGGGCGCTTCCCACTGCGACTGGCCGGTTGCCTCTTCTACGTAGTACCACCGCTCATGCTGTCGATCGTAGAATGGACGCCAGCCATGGGGTATAGGAGGTCTGTCTTGGGGAGGTTTGTAGTCGGGCAGAGGAGAAGAGTATTGCGTCGGTGGTGGAGGGCCTTGGCTTCCTCCTTGGTAGCCGTAGTTGGGCGGCGCTAATAAAAGGTGGGAGGGCGACGGTTAGCGTACGAAAATCGACAGCCAATGATACCAACAAAATACTAACGAGATGAATACTGTCCCTGATTCGAACCTAGGCCAAGCTGGCCGAAATTCTGGCTGAGATTATCGTAATAGGCCATGTTGAGAGATGTGTGGCCTTTTTGCTGTTGGGCAGTTGACAGTTTATGCAGCAGTCAAAGACGATGCTTCCCTTGTACACCACGAAGTAAAAACTGCTGTAACAAGCTGCATGGCATGAAAGCGGATCATATGTATAAGTTTCTCTTCAGAGGCCTGAAGGGTCCGTAAGAAGGCTTGCAGTGTAATCAAACGGCATGCGGGCCGTTCCGCATGCGCCAGTTTTCATTGCGTTTGTGCATGGGACGGGAATATTGGGTTGTGGCAGCTGGCGGATTGAGCGTGCAGCTGGCTGGCAGGTGGCAGAGGTCCAATTGGCTTTGCACCTGAATGTTTCTGCAGTTTACTACCTACTGACTGTTTTCTTTGGCTCTTCTGCTTCCATCTAGCTAGTCAATTTCAAACAGATTCATTGAAGAATACTTTAGTCTGTAACCTTACAGGTGCAATTACTGCTGCGGCTACATTCCCACATATCACACGCAACTGCATTGCATACACAGCCCCGCGGATGCGTTGGTGTATCATGACTGGCGACAACGCCCGTTTGGTGGAGAGCTTTCCGCATCAAGGTCCCGCTGCCAATTCCTCTTTGCACCGCCGTGAGTGAAGAATCGCCCTGTCGTCGGTGGTCCCGCGCGAGGCTTAGATGAACAGCAAAATCTTGGCGACAGCTCACAAGGCACCAAAATACTGAAACCCAATAACGCCTGCAGAGAGCCAGGATCCATAGTAAGAACCAGCTTTTCAGGGCACCAAAGCCAGTCGGATCTCCTGCAGCTGTCGCAGCTTATTGCCCCGCTACGCCCGTCTGCCGACCTGCCCGCCGCCTCGATTGCCCCTCAGTCCCGTTTCGGCTGCGCACTGCCGTGCCTCGTCATCCGGCTGCTTGCGACGATCCCATCACCAGCCCACACATTTGCTCTTCTTCCACCATTATCTGCTGCGCTGAATTTTATCCCTTTCATCGTCTGCGCAGCTTGAATTCCGAATCGCTTCATCTCTGACCATGTCTGGATTCCCTGGACAAGGCCATTACGGCTCTCAACACCATCCCGGTGGCCAGGCCGGCTTCGGCTACGGTTCGCCTGTCCCGCCTCCTCCCCAAGGCTACGGTCCTCCTCAAGGATACGGCGGTCCTCCTCAAGGATACGGCGGTCCTCCCCCTCAGGGCTACGGAGGCCCTCCTCCTCAAGGTTATGGAGGCCATCCTCCCAATCATGGATATGGCGGCCCCCCCCCCCCCCCAGGATATGGCCATCCGCCCCCTCCGCCGCAGGGTTATGGTGGTTACAATGGCGGCAATCAATACCCTCCGCCAAATCGCCCGCCGCCTCCGGGCCACGATGCCTACGGTTATCCTGTACAGCGCTTGCACGGTGGTGGCCCTCCGCCTCGAATGGGACCTCCTCCGACCACGCCGCAGTCGTTTGGCAACGGCGCGCCAAACGGGTACACTTTCCAGTACTCCAACTGTACCGGCCGTCGCAAGGCACTGCTCATTGGCATCAACTACTTTGGGCAAAAGGGCGAGCTGCGCGGCTGCATCAACGATGTGCGAAACGTTTCGACCTTTTTGAACGAGCGATACAACTACAAGTGGGAGGACATGGTGATTTTGACCGATGATCAGCGGGATCCTAGAAAGGTTCCGACAAAGGCCAACATGATTAAAGCCATGCAATGGCTCGTCAAGGACGCGCAGCCTAATGACTCTCTATTTTTGCATTACTCTGGTAGGTTTTGATCCGAATCCGCTGCCGGTATACGCATGCTGATGGTGAATTGCAGGCCACGGTGGACAGACCGAAGATGTAGACGGCGACGAAGACGACGGCTTTGACGAAGTTGTTTACCCGGTCGATTTCCGACAGAATGGACATATTGTAGATGACGAGATACATTTCAGAGTTGTCAAGCCACTGCGACCGGGTGTGCGTCTTACGGCCATCTTTGACTCTTGCCACTCGGCAACAGCCATGGATTTGCCATACGTGTACTCCACCAAGGGTGTTCTCAAAGAGCCCAACCTGGCCAAGGAGGCTGGTCAGGGTCTGCTCAGCGCCGTCGGTTCATATGCTCGAGGAGACCTCGGAGGCGTCGCCAGTGCCATCTTTGGCTTTGCCAAGTCGGCATACAAGGGTGACGATGCCTATGAAAAGACAAAGGACACGCGCACATCACCAGCTGATGTAATTATGTGGTCCGGCAGCAGAGATGACCAGACATCGTAAGCAAACCTTGATAGGGTCCGCACTAAATTGTACCTTGCTAACAACAAACAGCGCCGATGCAACGATCAATGCTCAAGCCACCGGCGCCATGTCGTGGGCCTTTATCACGGCCATTAAGCAGAATCCTCAGCAGAGCTATGTACAGCTACTTAACAGCATTCGAGACGTTCTCGAAACAAAATATACGCAAAAGCCGCAGCTATCGTGCAGTCACCCGCTTGGTGAGTTTGGATTGTTTTTACACTGCATATGTTTTGAAACTAACCTTGCACATAGATACGGAAATCCAGTTTGTCATGTGATTGGGCCGGGATAGATGGAGAAACTAATGATAAAGGGAAAGTAGCCGACAGAATGAAGAAATGATTTTGTACTTTTTCGTGATTATGGACGGGTGCATCTGCCGTATTACATTTGTGCTGGCTTATTATTCCCGTGCTCCCGCTCTTTAGAGGTATCTTTTGCTTACCTGAAGTCCCCGTTTATCAAAGACTCCGTACATAGTTCTACAGGGTATAGGTTGTCCTAGTGGACCAGTGCAGGAGTTAGTGTGCATCTCTGGAGCGGGACTAACTGATACACTTGTACTTTGCCGAGCCGGCACGGACTATATAAAGTGTCCATTAAAATAATGTGATACGTAGATAAGATGGCCAACCTATTTGAGAGGATTGTGAAAGAGAAGGATTGATTTTTACTCGACCTCACTTGTGCTTTTAATGCTACGCAACAAGATATGTAGCTCATATTTTTGTCACAATGCAGCTGACTCTCAAATATGCGCTTTTAGACTAGGGGTGAAGGGCCTTGATGTTTGTTACAGGGGATGAAAGTAGGAGAGCATGGTGAAAGTGACGAAACGGCAACACTTTTGTGCATTTATGTGATTTACAGTATTGAGATATGATAAACCCACTCCAAGTATACGATCGCCAGCACCCTAAGGCTCTGAATACAGGACCAGGTGTAGGTGGACGGAGGACAACTAGGTAACAGTTGATAAAAGTCGCGGATGCAGTCCAATGCGGGTGATAATCGACAAGTTCTTGTCTGAAAGAACCAGCCATGGCTGGTCAGTATTGTCAGGAATCATACGCAGTTACAAGACAAGATAAGTCTATGACGGCATCAATAAAACTGTAATGCATCTGTCGGGATGTGCACCTGGAAAAGGAATTACGTATCTAGCCATTATTTGAGAGACTCACTCACATATCAACAATAGAGTCTGATACCGGCTTACGCACCGCTACATCCGCTCGAACTGATAATGGTAACGCGAGCAGCAACATGCCATGCACCGAAGTCTTTGCTAAGCAAATGCAAAACCCTACTCTTTCATCAAATCAATACAATAATTTACTAAGTATTATGACCTATAAAAAAGGGTACTATTTTACGTCAAGTGTGATACCAATACATAATAATGATATAGGTCGCACTCTAGGTTTACGATGACGGAAACTTATAGAGGTAAAATATAAGTGCTATTGAACTTCACTAGTTATACGACTATAAATGTATAATAGTCAAGTAAGCAAAGACAACCTCTATATATAATCATATAGTTACATAGTAGGGTGAGCTTAATTTAATTCGTTTTATCCCTAATCCGTTTTGTCCTCGTAACTATACCCGTCGGTTTCTGATAAATATAAGCTCATATAAAACACGTACTATGCTATGCTAGCACCGATAGAACACATATAGTTTGCTACTAAACTTCAACTGCGGGGTTTATACAATCCCTGACGATGGCGATGGCTAGTTTCTGGATACACTCAGATCAACTGCGGAAAGTTCTTGTTTCGGCAGTTCGGGTGGCAATGGTGTATTTCCTGTCCGAGCATTCGCAGACTCCAGTCTTTGGGATGATTGGGATGCTTTTCGCATGTGGCGCTGCTTTGATTGTCGGATACGCCTCAATTCACGCAGGCATAGCTACACTAATAAGCTCACGACTAGGCGAGCGGACCAACAACTATTCATTCACGTCACGTCGATCACTTTGTAGTTTGCGGGGTCGGCGGTGGTATGTATCGCAGGGCGTCCGCGGACCCGATGAGACTGTGGCGCTGTCTCATTAATGCCGAGTTCCATTTGTCCCGCGGAGCCCGAAGTCGCTACCGCAGGGCTGGAGGCGCAAGCCTTGCGCATGGAGAGCATGGCAGATGTCCCGGGATTTGACTTGGTTGAAACTACGAGTAGACAAAGAATACGCAACTGTAACGCGAATGGAATGGAAGGAAAGCAGTAAGGGGTTTGACCATTATCCGTCGTGATCAACTTTTTTCCTATTGACACAGAGGATCGTGAGACATGATGAAGAAATCAAGTATTGCCTGATGGAGCATTCGGCTCTCATGGTCTGGTTAGGCCTGGATCTTGGCTACGAGTTTGTCTTTGCCAATCATAACCTGGTGCGATAAGGCTTAAAAGGGCTGCCACAACTACCTCCGTAGACTGTACCTAAATCGACAATGACGGGATGCCTCAATTGTCCACTACCCCGGAATATCGATGCGCCACATATCCTAAGCAGTGGATCAGCCGTATATAACCCCCGCAGGTCTGTAGCTGCAGGTTGTTTATATATTAGTAGAAGATAGGGGTGATACCCAGAAAACTAAAAACCTGGAGAAACTTATCTCTCAGCAGAAAAGACGCGCGGGGCATCCAAAACGCAGACCGCATACACGTTATCTGTGCGCAGAAGCGTATGCCAAGCAAGTGTAAGCGCAGCACCTAATAAGCCGAGGCCTTATCATTGCATTGTCGCCCATCGGAGAAGAGCAGCTTTCGCCTTGTGTCTTTGCACACACTACTAGAGGAAAGCCATCAGCTCTTTTACTTCTATCTTACGCGCGGTTGAACACCAGAAAGCCGTGCTGTCTAATCGTCTTTTCACAATGGACGCCGAGACGGAAACCGAACATGTCCGTTCCCACCTGGACCAGCCCCCAGGAACTGTATCTTTAGAGAATTGTGAGTGCTGGACCTGGAGCCATGGTCTATTCTCTTTTCCGTCGTCAGATTTTACTAACATGAGACGACTCGCAGTGCAGTTGTCTTCCGACAAGGTCATCCTCCATCCCGTCCCGACAAGAGATCCCAACGACCCGCTAAACTGGTCGACATGGCGAAAGACGGTCAACTTGTCTCTTGCCATGCTGTATGTACTCATGACGTTTGTACAGCTCGACATTGGCTTCACGGCATGGAACGCCTACGAGACTGAGCTAGGTCTCACCGTGCCTGTACTAAACGGGGGCACGGCTTTCGGCTACGCAGGTTTGGGCCTAGGCAGCTTCGTCTTCATTCCTTTGATGCACAAATATGGACGGAGGCCGCTCTACATCTTCAGCACCGCGCTGCAGCTTGCTGCGACTGTTTGGCTGGCGCGAACTCACAACCAGACCGATATGTGGCTCAGTAACCTACTTGCGGGCCTGGGCGGCGCGACTTGCGAGACCATTGTGCAGGTCACAATCTCTGATCTCTTTTTCATCCATCAGCATGCTGCCATGAACGCATTTTATATACTCTTCACACAAATAGGGGCATACCTTGGTCCTGTGGCGGCCGGTTTTGTGGTCGAAAACATGCATTGGAGGTGGATTTTTTACTTTTGCGTCATCTTCTTCGGAGTCCTGTTGGTCTTGGTTGTCTTCTTCTATGAGGAATCCAAATTTGTCATTGCCCGCGAAGAACAAGAACAAGAAGACCACGATCTGGCTGTCAAGGTCAAACAAGAGCACATGGATGACCCTGAGCACAAGATGGACCTGGCCGCCGCGGACCATCACGAGTTCCTTGACCGCACGCAATCTCGCAGCTACATCAATTACAATATTCCCATCAAGTCCTATCGGGAACGTATGGCTCTAATCACCCCCTCGGAAGGCTCAATCTTTCGCGGCATGCTCGAGCCCTTTGTTACCCTCTTTACCTTCCCTGCTGTCGCCTATACTGCACTCTCGTTTGGTACCGTGCTTGCCATGTTTGCCATTTTAACCACCGTGCAAGCGACATACATGTTTAGTCCGCCGTACAACTTTACCGCTATCGGTGTCGGCCTCATGAACATAGCACCGTTTGTTGGGTCAATTCCCGGCGTCGTCATCGGAGGCTGGCTGAACGACAAGTCCATCATCTGGCTATCCAGGAGAAATAATGGAATTTACGAGCCCGAGATGCGTCTTTGGCTGGCACTTCCGTTTGCCATCATTGGGCCTGCTGGTGTACTGATGCTGGGCGTGGGACTAGCTTATGTGAGCTCTTATGCCCTTTACCCTACATTCCTGATTCGTGATTGAGAACCTGCTGACGAGTTGCGTAGGGTGTCTCTTGGCCGATACTTGCTGTCGGGTACGGCATTTTTGGCTTCACCATGACTGTAGTCTGTACTATAACCCTGTCATACGCCATGGACTGCTACCATGCTGTAAGTTATCCCCGTTGCTCTGCCGAGTATTGAACCGGAGAGCGCGCTATGCTCCTCCTTTGCTACAATACTTCCCTGACTTGTATTTTAACGATCCATTGTCTTTTGACCTGCTAACATCACTGGGAACAGGTAATCGGAACCGCCATGGTTGGCATCATATTCACGCGCAACATCTTCTCCGTCGTTGTTCTTTTTGCACTCAGCCCCTGGACCGAAGGAATGGGGCTCCGCAATGTGCATATATTAATTGCCGCGATATTTTGCGCCATTCTCCTTATCCCTGTGCTTCTTCTCCGATATGGTAAAAAGGCTAGGGCTGCAACTGCTAAGCGGTATCTTGCAATGGCGCAGCGACAGCCAACACATAGGAACCTGTAAAGCGGTTAATAGCAGAACAAGTTTAGCGATCAGTCGTCCTGGATATTTCACGAACTCTTTGAGCAATTTATCATGTACCGCGTCTGTTCTTTTTTAAGGCTTCGGATAATGCCATGCATCACGCTGGGTCCTCCTTTCGTCGTGTGCAGTAATTACAGTGGGAAATTATTGACGCGCCAATGTATGGCTAGTTTCATCTCTCGCATATATGCAGCTGCTGGCAGCTACTGGACTTTATTTTTGTAAAACACAAAGGGCGTCATCTAGCGCCAAAGACGAATTCCGACAATAGAAGCCACCCATCTAATCATGCCTCCCCTTGGCTCTCATTCTAGCGCCAAAGAGCCACAAAATAATCGGCGCAGGAGCAGCGAGAACAAGAAATGCAAATGCCAAAACACTATTGCCCCAACCATAACCAAGTACATTATATAACGCCGGTGCAAAAATCGGGAACGCGAAACCAGTAATGCTGCGCAAAAACTGCGATGCCGCGGAAGCCGATGCAACGTATCCAAGATAGGCCTCGGTGACATAAGCCTGCATCGCTTGCGTGTTGAGTATAATTCCACAGCCAAATATGGCAATACCAATATCAGGTCCGATCCAGTGAAGGCGATTCTCGGCAGTCCACCCATAGATGAAAATGCCAGTAAGAACCAGTATAGCCCCGGGGACCATCAGAGGCACACGGTACTCTGGGGCTGTCTTAGTGCCACCGGCACGCTTTTTAAAATAGGCCCAAACCATGTCCATGGCCCTGTTTCCAACCTGCGCGGCGATCGTGTAGCCAACAACCAAGGCAATATAGTGCAAACCACCCATGAGCTTACTCTCGCCGTACCGTTCGATCCAAAGCGTGGCAAAGGTTGATAAGACAATGTACAAAAGGCCGAAGTTGTACGCGAGAAGGAGACCCATAAACTGAATGGTAGGGTGCGTAAAAAGCAGGCGGATCGGTCGCGTCAGGGAAATTGCGAGCCTTGTGCTTAGCTTTTCGTGGCCTTGAGCTGAGTAATATTCTTTACCGGTTTCGTTGCGCAGCTTGCTTGCTTTCTTTTCCAGGAGAATCACCGTGAAAGTTTCGGGCAAGAAGAAAAGACCGACGAGAACGAGAACACCGTCATAAATGGACAGAACCCAAAAGATCCACCGCCAGCCAATCGTCTGGGTGACAGCTCCTCCAACAATTGGGCCGAGGGCAGGCCCCAGGAGGGGTAAGAAGGTCGAGATCGCATAGGACTTGCCACGTTGATCAGAGGTCCAGATATCGGCCAATACGGGCTGAGTGGCTGCGAACTCTGCGCTAGCTCCGAGCCCAGACATGATGCGGCAGATGATAAGCACCCCGGAAGACTTGCTGAACCCAGCCGCCGTGTTCCATATGATGTAGTAACAGGCGCATATAATCCAGACGGGACGTCTGCCAAATACTTCGGTACATGGTGCTAGAACCATAGGCCCAAAGGCAAAAGCAAGAATGTAGATGGAGAGGAAGATCTGTGCGTGCTTCTCGTCGGTCTGAAAGTCGTGTGATATGTCTTCCAGAGCAGGTGCCAGCATAGCACCGGACATGAGCGTTACAAGACCTCCAAATGATAATAAAATAGTAATTGCCCACTTGCGAGGCTGTTTCCAGTTGTAAGGGTTTTCGGGGTCGTCATCGCCATTCCAAGTGACCTGGCGTGGTCAAGTTAGCATGTTCCGACAGCCATGGGTGACGGTAGGAATCTCTTACCAACAAAGGGTCACGACACGCGTCGTTTTCCGGATTTTGGAGCTCTAGTGGCCCCAAATCATTCTCATGAGTAGCGACAGCTTTTTCAGTGTCAGCCATCGTGGGCTGGAGCTTGACGTCGGTTGCGCCCATATTGTCGCGTTCTTAGCTTATATCCTAAAGAGCAGCAGAGAGCGACTACAACCAAACGCTGGAAAATCAAGATAGCAAAGCAGCGTCGAACAAGTGAAATTATTGAGATGGATGGCGACTCGGGAAGGAACTATATTAAAATAAGACGGTCTCGAGGCAGAATGTCTTTATTATATTCATGGTGTAAGTTGGACCGAGATCTCGGCTACAGTGTATGAAAGTGCGCGCACTGGGACCGAGACTGTGACCGAGAGAGTATAGTACTTGTGTTGGCTGACCTCGCGTCGTACCTCGACTTTCGATGCGACTTTGAGCTCAGACGTGGTCACATTGGATGGCGGTAAAGGCACCAATGAAACGCCTGCAAATAATTAACAAGATGTAGACCTATCAAACTGTAGCGATACCGATCAAGATCCAGCGGCGCGCAGCCAGTCAAATGTATCCATGAGCTCAAAGTTAAAATCTGGTTGGTCGCCAAACTCCCAGCCTGGAAAGTTACCATCGAAGGTCTCTGTGTTTGTGTTAAGGCACTGATCAAGCACCTGTTGGATAATGTTTCTGCAATTGGCGCACAGCTTTGCGTTTGGCGCTGACGGACGAACCCAGTCGAAGAATCCTACCAGTAGGCTGAGTTGTTGAATGATTGTAGACCGCCTGATACTGGGATCTTTGTTGTGCTCCCCTGCACCTAATAGCTCTTGGCACAGAATGCCTGCCGCAGGTGCGCCATACGAAAGCATCTAGAGTCATGTTGTCAGATCAAATCCACGTTAATAATATTAGTGTAGCGCTACTTACCATCCACTCAAAGCTACGCTGCATGATGGCATCTGCAAACTGGTCTTTATGAGTCCAAAAGTGGAGTGTTAAGCCCGCCAGGGCAAGGCTTGTTTCCAATAAGGTATCCCTTACAGCGCAGCCGTAGCGTATCAGGAGTCTATCAATGAAGAAGAGATTTTGAAGGTGTTCTAGATGCGTAATGATCTTGATGTAGACGGACTGTGTGTCGATCCGGGGGGCTTGGAGGTCCTGAGGATCGTATTTAATACTGGTTGGGAACTCAGCCACCAGGGAATACTGCCGGTCTTTTAGGCCCCTGCGTACGAAATTAGCATACATTTGGCAGAGATTTAAAGACTGTTGCAAATAGGCATACATGAGGTATTCTGGGCTCGGGTTGCTGCCATTGCTCATGGTTACCTCGATTAGCTCGGCTCGAACAAGTGCCATCATGCAGCGGGCTCTCACTACTGTTGCTGGGTACAAACCGCCATTTGTGTTCCAGCCGCGTTGGTCGAGGGCGTTTACCGCACGATCTAGGGTGTCAGAATCGGCTATGAGATCTTCATCGCGAATATCGAGGGGCAATGGGGCCGTGTAATAGCGATGGCTAAAGAGCGGTGGGCGGCCAGTGACCATTGCGCCAATTTGATCAAGTACAAAAATAGTCGCAGCAAGGCGGCGATTGTTTTCGGCCCATGCTGTTGCTCTGTATGGTATATCATCATCATAAGATTGCAAGCCCGAGAAGATGATATAATTGACAGCCGCGCCGTGAGCTTCCCATGTCCCCAGTCCTAAGAATCACAAGGAAGTCAGCAATTGTGCAGGGGGGCCGCAAGAGTAATTGCCCTAACCTAATTCACCTCCTATTAAAGATTCAAGGGTAGATTTTCGACGGTATAGATCTGCCAGTAAATCACTTTCCTCTGTAAAATGGCGTGTGAGCAGAATACAATGGTCCAGGTGAAGTTTGGCTGTGCTTCTCGATGTATTGTCTGGCGATCGGACCAGCTGTCTAGGTATAAGAGCATCCAAGACGTCGGATACGCGCTCTACGTGAGTCCAGAGCAGCCCGATGGACTCCCATCTTGTATTCTCGCCGACGAAGCAATTCAGCCATGACTCACAGTCTGAGTACGGGCCTCGTAACGGCTTCGATGTGTTATTAGATATAATTTGGGCAACATGCTCCATGGCTTCTTGCTCGCTCCGGAATATCAATTCAGTGAACACAGCCTGCAGCCATTGCATTATCCGATGCACTGCGAGATGAACCCACCCCTTGGGCTTAAACTCGCCATCGAGATACACCATTTGCTCATTCTGCTGGCCGGGTAGAGCACGCAGGACTGAGAGGCAGGTTTCGCGAATAGGAAGCGGCAAGTGGCTGAACGCGATGTTTCGATCTTGCTCAACTTTTTCTCTTTGAGAATTATTATTACTGTACGGGCTATTCTGCGCGGTTGATACCAAGTTTGGCTGTGTCTCTTCCAGAGAAGAAGTATAGCCTAGGCGCATGTTCCGACGCAAACGCTTTGGTGCAGGAGGCGTCCGACTCGCTAGATGTCCATCGCCAGCTGCAGGCAACGGATCATCACTAGCGGCTTTGATCTTTCGCGTCGGAGTAGCCGAGTAGACGCACTCGATGATTCTGTTTTTCGAGCGGCAGCGAGAGCAAACCGGCCACGCGTGATTGCAGGCAACCTTGCGCGTGCGGCACGGATCGCACGCAGCCTGGCTTCCGTTTGGTCGAAGCTGATGCGACGCTCCATGTCTAGTCTCCGCGGGCATAACTCTAATATCAGCGCGCGTGTGACTGTAGTCCTTTGTAAGTGGTTTTTTTTGGCGCAACTGGTGTGTTATCCAGCCCGCAGCTTGAGCTGAGGAAAAGGCGGGACGAGAACAACAGCTTTTATGGGGACGCCGCTGCTAACTGAACCTAAACACGGAACGAGCCGTCCGCCACGACGAATCCAGCCCGCCCATACAGCGCTAAAAGAAAGAAACGCAAAATGAGACAATCTTTGTAGGAGAATGTGTTCTATAGTGTACTTTTACCTGTTTAATTATTACAAGAAATCAAAAGGCCACCGGGACGGACACTGGAAGAATCGATATATTGCAGGCAATATGTAGGTAGTCCGATTTTCCTAAAGTAACCTGAAGCACGTCAAAAAATCAGTTTCCGCGTCTGACTTGCAAGCATCAGGCTGTTATTTATCGGAAAAGAAATATTTGTTAGACATAGTGAATTGAAAAGACTGATGCAAGGAGCGAGATAATTTAGTCGACGACGTACATAGTATCTAGCAGTGTCGGCGTCCGAGCGCTTCTCAACTTCAGAGCGCTTATAAACGACATACATGGTCGCAGCATCAGGGTTATTGTTCACGTCATTTGGCATTAGATCAACTGGTAGTATCGCAGAAGTGCATATATGGCCTTTCATAGCCTAGAAATGGCCACTGTCATGTTCCATTGTTTCATGATGTGGAATTCCGAACATCGAGGACTACAGACCGGCAGCACTCGCAGACTGACAAATATCGCGACAATAAAATTGAGCGAATATTGTCTAAAATTTCACGAAACGGCGGAGGCAACCCGTGCGTAACGAGAGAGAGAGGCCCCTTTTCGGCCCGAGTGCGGTCACTTGGCCCATGATTTTGGAAGCATATAGGGAAAACCCGAGCCCCACGACGAAAAGTGAACGTGGCAGTTAAATCAGCCGTCGGAGGGAATATCATCCCGTGAAAGAGAAATGATGCATCCGTAAGTCGGCAAAGGTCCCAGAACGGGGTGGGCGAATTTGTACGACAAGAGAAGAAACAAAGGAAAAACAACACCAGCGGTTGGCTCATGGGCTGCCTCCGGACGAGCGAGCAAGCCAGCCAGCCCCTCGTGTGAGTTCCAGCTGCATTAGGCTGGTGACAGACACATCACGGGAGGCCTACGGTCGTCGTGAAAAAGAGCAAAGTCCAGAACCAAAAGGATAAAAAAGTCGCCGGGCGCGAAAGCCGCCGTGAAAGAGCCAGGGGATCTGCCTATGAGGGATTTATTCTATATGAAGAAAACTGAATGGCTGCGGATGGCTAAGACGGGAATAGTGCTGTTGTAAGTTTGTCGTGTCGTGTAAGAAGGGGGGAAGGGGCGTGAGAAGAGTAGAAATTAGCCGCAGTTCTCGGGGGTGGGTGTGCCAAGAAGAGGGAATTTTGATAGGGCTATGTAACGCGTGAGACCATGATGTTTAATTGGTGTAGCTGGAGGCATTTTTACGTGAGGGTTTTATTGGAGGGTGTTTTTGTTCTGGATGGGGTGGAGGTGTGCAGAGGAGGTGTGCAGAATCGGGAGCTTGGTGTAACAGAAATGACGCCACGGGAAGTGCATGTCCACAGGGGGCTATGCAAACCAAAGCTGTACAACGGATTAAATACGACGATATGGGTGTGTGTGTGTGTGTTTGTGGAGGAGGACGAGGACGAGGAGAAGGAGGATGAGGGGGATGAAGAGCCTCGGAGGTTTGGAGGAGTGTGGATAGGGATGTACGTGCGAGTTGATCGGCGATTCTGACCGAAAAGGGTTAATAAGAGGCACAGCTTGTGAAGAAGCCCTTTCGGATGGCGGATGGTGATGAGCAGAGTGTTATGTTAGTAGGTAAAAGTGGGTGTTGTTTTGGGGATTCCTTCGGGTGACTCCGATCGCTGCGGGGACGATGCGGGTGTCGTGTGTATCCCGGCTGTAGCGGCATAGCAAGCAGGTGGTCTGTGGTCTTGGTCTTGGTCCAACGCTCCGGTCTTTTACCACTGCAGTGCTTGGACAGTAACTCGGAGGGCCTGTGTGGTGGTGGTCTTGGCGTCGATGGCTGTGGTGTGTGGCGGGTTGCAGACGTTGGCGCGCAATGACGACAGGTCTCGGCCGGGGAGAGGGTTACAGGGCTGTGACGGTGGGTGAGTAGGGGGGAGGAGGGGGTTACCAAATGCCATGTTTCGGCAATAGGGTTAAAAAAAGAGGCTCGGTTAGAGGGCACTCCATGACATAGGCTGCGTCTGGATAGCTGTACCGGTATGGACAGGTGTGGTATGTAGCACCGAAAAGAGGAGGTTGAATCCACTGCGGCAATATAAGGTACTCGAGGGTCCGCATCATCATCACCATCATTTGCCATCGTCATAGGGCGTGTCCAATTTGGTTAGTATCAGCACACTCTTTAGCACTTCGTAGGCTGGCGGGAAATATCCTTGAGGCTGGGGCTTTGGGCTGCCTCCCTCACATTTTTGTAGGTATACCGGAACATTACTATACGCAATCAACACTTCTTGTATTGTCCAGCAACCTTTTCCTTTACCTCTGCGCGCTGTCAATACTTTCTATTCAATTTCATAGTTTAGCCCTTGATTACAGAGTGCCCAGCCGTTTGTTTCGTTTCGTTTCCTCTCGCCTGTTTCACCCGTACTAGTGGTCGCCGCCAAGACCCCAACGAATCCAGCCACCCGGCTGCTGCATGTTGCATGCTGCATCTTCTCCAATGCCGTCTCGCCAGGCTGACACCACTAAAATAAACCCTTGGTTCTGCAGAAACAGGAAAACCAGCCAAAACAAAGTGCCATGATTACTAGTCCACAACAGGTCACACACCGCCCCTTGGCGGATCGGGGTACCGGTACGCACTCCGAACATGTGCCCCATGGCGCAAATGCACATGGTAAACATACATGGGCATCTGAGCGACGGGATACAACAGTATACATTTGGGACTCTTTCAGGTAAGCTACCTAAGTAAGTTGGCAACAAACAAGACTCGGGGAGGGGGGAATGCTCCGTCATCATATTGGCACGGTAATTCCAACACGCCACTCCCTCCTGTTTTGCTTCCGCACGCCCTATCCCCCGCCCGCTCGGTTCAGTACACTCACACACTCACACACCACCCATGGTTGATGAATGCGACGTGGCAAAGCGCAACTTAAGCGTAAAGGCAAAAATCCACGGCTCAAGTAAGAAAACAGGCGCAATGTAGCATTCGCAGCACAAGGTAAACAACCGCCTCAACCTTCAAAAGGGAACCCTCTGCCCACCTCATTGTCACCCGGCCTTTTTTTTTTGTCTCGAGCTCATCTGCCACTTACAACCTACGTTACCTACCCTCTCCAATATCAGTCGTCACCCGTTTGCGGTCTCGTGTCCCATCCGCCGTAACTTTGCCCGTTTGCTCTCTTTTCTGAGCAGCCCTTTATTAAATTTCCCATCAACGCAAACAAAAATTTTAATCGCTTCATCATCATCATCATCCTCCTCTTCTCTAATTTTTTCTCTGATTGAATAATACATCATTTTAAAAAAAGAAAAAACCCGTCATGCAGATTCGCAAAGCTACAGACGCAGACGTCCCCGCCATCGCCGCCCTCGTCCTCCTCCGCGCTACCACCGAGGCGCCCTGGAACACTTTCATTCCTGGCGGCGCCCGCAAGGACCAGACCTTTGTGCAGCACGCAGAGGCCCTCACGCGCAGCTATGTCGAGGCTAACCAAGATGAATGGGTTGTCATGATCGTCGAGCTGTCTGCTGCCGAGGCGGAGCGCAGCAAGCCTGAAATTGTAGCTGTTGCTGTGTGGGATACGCATGCGGCTGCCAGCAAGGCGCAAAAGGGTATGTGTTTCTCTCTCTCCCTCTCCCTCTCTCGCACTCCGTGTCTTATTGCTGTACTGTCAAAAGACTACCCTTTTTTTTGTGAGACAACTCGTCTTGTCATCAGGTGTTATTGTTAAACTGAAATGGAATTCCAACTAACATGCTCTGCGCAAACCAGACCCCTCCAAAGCCGCCGCCTACGTCACAACAAAACCAGACAACTGGGCCCCCTCGTCCGAAAACCAAAAGCTCAACGTCCTCAGCGACGCAATGCTCCAAGGCCGCCAGCGATACTTTTCCGCCGAGGGCCCCCATATCTACCTCCGCGTCTTGGCCACCCACCCAGACCACCAGGGCTGCGGCTACGCCAAGGCCCTATGCAAGTGGGGGATGGAGCTAGCCTACAAGAAGCACGCTGCCGTCTGTCTCGAGACGGGCTCGCGCGGCTACGTCTTGCTCTCCGGCATGGGCTTTTGTGACCTGGGCGCCGTCGTTGTGCCTGCTGGCAATGGCCATGATGAGCAGATCCTTAAAGCCCTGAGAATGGACGTTAACAAGATGAATGCAGAGCATCCGACCATGATGACTTCGTTGTGGAAGTACATCTCCACCTAGATGCTTTTTGTCTCTTGACAAGGGCATCGCCGTTATTTTCTGTTAAGCCTAAAGGAGGTTATGCAGGTTGTCTTTTGTTTCTTTATTATTGGTTGATTTTGGCGCAGTGGCGAAATCGCTTTCTCTTTACTTTTTTCCACCTTGGACAGGTTCAATCATTTTTGTTGGCTGGCTTACACGTTGGCGTTTGACACGCGGTTCCAACTAGCGAGCGATACCATCGTTATAAATACACACACAATGCTTCTTTTATTTTACTGTTTTGTACTATGTTGCTTTAATTGCACTGTGATCGAATACACATACAATACTTATTTTATTTTTCTGTATTCTACTAGTTTGCTGTAACTGTATTTTGATCGAAAGATTCTAGTTATCGACCAAAATGTCGGCGTGATAGATATGTTACACGCCACGAAAGTGCATAAAGTTATGCATCTGCGTCCATCCTTTGTGCAGCAACCCATTACATCGTCCGCAGGACAAACGGATACGAAATTCTCCCCGTCACAATATTGCGCGTATTCTTAATACTCAACTGGTGAAACACATCCAGCTCCCTACGCATATCCTCGGTCCCAAGCTGGAACCTCTGCAAAATCTCCGCCACCGCTCCGTACAGAATATCCAAATTGCCATCTTCAACCTTGGCAGCAATCCCTATAGGCCCCGTCGCCCCGAGCCGCCTCGTATCCTCGCCCTCGCGAATCCCAAGACCATACGAGGCATCTGCGCCGACTTTTCCAATAGCCGCTCCCTTAAAGGCATTCATAAACACAGTGCAGAACCTGCCCTCGCCCGCCACCATTTCCGGATACGTCGACATGGCCTTGAACACCCGCGCCATGTTCGTTTCTCTCTCAGATACGTCTCGCTCTCCCCTCTCAACCGCGTCCGCCGCCTTTGCAAACGCAACGTTTGTATGAGCAAGATAGACCAGCGGAAACGCAGGAGCAGGCAAATTGCACCCGTCCACAGCCCACTGGACATCCGAGCTCTTCATGCCTCCAATCTCCTCCGTCACGCGCTGAATCCGCTGCTGCAGCGGGTGATGAAGCTGGTGATACTCGGCCACATCCGCGCCAATCGCCTTGCAGCCTGCCACCATGCCCGCATGCTTTCCCGAGCAATTGCTCCAGATGGGCGTCGGCTCAAAGCCCGCCTTGTGCCACGCCTTGTTCCGCGCCGGCAGAATGGCCGGGTGTCCGCCGCATTGCAGGTCGCTTTCTCGCGAGTCCGACTTGGCGAGCATGGCTGTTGCGCGCTCGACGTGGCGCGGCTCGCTGCTGTGCGACGCGCACATGATGGCTAGGTCGGCCTCGCTGAAGCCATATTTCTCGAGTGCCCCGGTTTCTACTACTGCCACCGCCTGTGCTGGTTTGGCCGCGGAGCGGATCAGGGTTACGCGGTTCGGGTCGCCGACGTAGAAGAGAAGTTTGCCGCTGGCGTCGGCGACGGCAACGTGTAGTTGGTGCCGGTTTTCGACGATGCCGTTTCGGTCAATCACCACATGGTTTAGGTCTCGCGTTGGTCCAGTCATGTGGTGCAGTGTTGCCGAGGCCGCTTAGCCTCCTAAACTGACTGGATGGCGCGATGGAAATTATACTTCAAAACTGCGCTTTCAAACAGAACGGAAAGCTTTATCGGTGAGCAGGATGGGAAATGAGAATCGAGTCTCTAGTGCGTCAAGCTTAAATGTAAAAATCTGGGGCCCCCCGTGGCTAGCCGCTCCGGCGCCGGAGTTCCATTCCGGGGTAAACGGGGGACGATGCCTCCGCATTGTCGGGCGTGCTTTGTAGGTCCTTTCGCTTGCTACCAATTGGTAACGAAATAACCGTAAAGTAATAACTCTCCGAGAAAAGATGCCATTGGTTGCCATCAACAATATGTGGCTGCTCTGACTCAAAACCCTGCATCTCGCAGTATTACCGAGATAGGCAAGTGTGAGGCAGCGTTTAGCGTAGCATCCCTAAAAGGGCATCTCCACTAGTAAAACTTGCCGGATCTCTCAACATAACATCCGGCAAAAAGGATGAAGATTCTCATACTTGGAGGCACGCAATTCGTCGGCCTGCTCACAGCACAGGAGGCTTTCGCAGATGGAGCGCGGCGGTCCAACGCTTGCTCCGGGCCCGTCGGACATAAGCATGCAGTTTATCGATGTGCGAGATCTTGTCGAATTTATTGTCGACGGTGCTGAGAAGAAGCTTTCCGGACCGTATAATATGACGTCTGAACGAGGCCATATGTTCTACGGGGGCTTTCTCGAGACGATGAATCAGACGGCGGGGAATAAAGCTGAGCTATGCTGGCTGGAACCTGAGCGGTTTAAAACGTCTGGAGTTGAGTATTGGACTGAGTTACCAAATTCTATCGCTCCCGGCAGGGGAGTTATATGCCAAGCGGATACGAAAAAGGCTGTTGGGAAGGGTCTCAAGATTCGTCCGGCTGTAGAAACAATTACGGATACGTGGCGTGGTTGAAGAATCCGGAAACGGTGTTTCAGCCTACCTATCCTCTGGGACTCGATCCGGAAATTGAAGCCAGAGTCTTAAAGGAGTATTTTAGAAAGTAAAGGCGCACTTTGGAATACACGTACATTCTAGACCTGCAAAGTTCAAAACAAATATTGTCTTTGTTTGATTTAAAGTGTGTACGTGAAAATGAAATGTTAGGTGCTACGGGGTTGTCCCAATGGGGTATCAAGAGCCTGGCTATTGGGCTTTCTTCTCCTGTACAGTCTAAGACAAGGGGTAGCTAGTTATGGCTGTCTATATGGTACTCAATTGCAGGCGTATTGGTAATACCTTTAGTCGAATTGGTCCAGCTAATAGTATATCACCGTCAATTTCTGTCCCACTGATTTGCCTAGTTTAGTAGCTTATCTGCCAGTAAGAAAAAACCGACGAAATCACTTTGGCTTACAGAAGGCTTCAATTTGGTACAGGTCTATTGGTTAAAAAAAAAAGAACAACTCGGCGCTAAGTACCGCCTTCGGCGTCTAACAGTGAGGTATCAGATGCTGGTAAGGTACGCAATACCCCGCGCAAGCCGCCAAGTAGGTTCAACTGTCGTTGTTCTACAACTAATCAAAGGGTCCGACACTTCCTCCAAGACGGGGCTTTCAAGCAGCATGCCTCTCCTAACCACTGCTCCAAGAGGCGTCTCTCTGCCGTCTACTATTGTGAACCAAGTCGACGCTCTGCAGGAGAGTGTACAGGCCACGATTCGGCCAACAATGCATTGTGCCAACGCCGAAAATTAAGGTGTGAGAGAAGGCCAATTCCTTTTCATGAGCTTGGGACCGCTTACTCGCTCAATAGGTCTACCTGCATACGCCATGTTGGTAGACCCCGGTCTTGTCACTGCTTCTCCTAGGTTCCAACCAACAAGACGCGCTCAGCAAGCGCTCCAGTTACTCCGCCCCGCAGGCGTGCATGATCCGTAAATTATGCTACATAATGGCAAGTACGAAATATGAAGGCCGCAGTGTCAGCCGCATAGAACAGTCCGAACCTTTTTCGGTGGCGTGCATCTAACTACCAAGGATGCTAGGGTGCAGTCCCCGGTGCATCCTCCACGCAGCTTTCCTTCTTTCGTCCTCATGGCCGTCAAGCTGGACTAAACTCTGCACTTTCAACACGTGCGGAGACTGGGATCCGTTTCTGTATCGGATTCGTTACTGGAACGAGAAACTCAAGCACGCCGTGTGGCTTGCGGTATATGCTTCTTGTCAAGTGAGAAGTGAAAGCTGCGACCTTGTTGTGGTTGCAAACTGCATTTCAGCCCGAGCCATAGCCGTTGGTCACGAACATAACAAGATCGCTTGGAAGCATGGCTAGCAATATAAGCGTTGATGAAGCCAAGCAAATTGTGCGGCGAGCCACCAAGCGATGGGGGCATCTCAGTGAAGAAATGATGAACGATATCGAGCAATGGAAACCTGAGTACCGTCGCGAGATCGACGAGAACTGGTTGTCGTTGGAAAACGCAGCATCTCACTCTGTCAAAACGTCGGTTCTTTCGTATTATTTCAAGGCCAGTTACTGACTAGGAGTTTTAGATTAGCCAAAGAGATATACGGCAGTAGCGCACGATTCGTTTTCGAGCTCCTCCAGAATGCTGATGACAATTTGTTTACGGAAGCATCCAAGAACAAAGCCGCGGCTTTTATTCTCTTCAAAGTGTACAACTCGCGAATAATTGTGGAATGCAACGAAGACGGATTCACCGCAGAGGACTTGGACGCAATTTGCTCCGTTGGGCAGAGTACGAAATCAGCCAAGTATGGATACATTGGGGCGAAGGGTATCGGTTTTAAATCAGTCTTCATCGCCGCTCATAATGTTCATATTCAATCGGGAAACTTTTCTTTTGAGTTTACTCACAGCAGAACTGATCCAGGGCTGGGCATGGTCAGGCCTCTCTGGGTCGACAGCAAGGAGAAGCTTACTGGCCCCCTTACTCGAATGACGCTACAGCTCCATGACGATCCACTCGATTCAGGTGGCCTGAAAGATGTCATATTCGAACAATTACAAAACTTGCAACAGACTTGTCTGCTTTTTCTTTCAAATCTGAAAGAGATTAGAGTTGAGCAATACGATGGCGATGATAACTTGACGTTGTCCACATGTTTCAGCAAGACAGCGATAGATGACTTTCGTGTTCGATTGGACCGAACTTCTAGTATAGGTGATCAGACAACCACTGAAAGCCAGATTTATCATATGACCAAACAAAGAGCTTCGGACCTGGCTTGGAGCGATCGACGGGCGCCGCCTACGTCAAACGATGACAAGCAAGCCGCGTCAACCGCTGAGGTTGTGTTGGCATTTCCTCTCACAGAGGAATACAAGCCTATGTGTACAGTCCGTCAAGAGCTATTCGCCTTTTTACCGGTCCGACCTCATGATTACAAGGTTTGTACAGAAACGGACCTTGTCCAGTCCTCCCATACTTACTTGGCGTGACATGTTAACAGGCGTTAGTTTATAATCCATTCAGATTTTGATACTGCCGTCAATCGACAGGACATTGTTACTACATCGAAACGAAACTGTGGGCTCCGTATCTGGATTGCTGAAGCATTTGTCACTGCAGTTCGGCAGTTTTGCAAGCACTCAACTCTGTGCTACGACTGGCCGTTCTTCCTGCCGGACAATGCACATAGCGGCTGGGACGATTTCTGGGCAGGTTTGAACGCCGAAATTCACAAGCAATTAACTCAGAGTCCGGTGTTAAAAACACGTACCGTGGAGTACCTGCGGCTTATCAAGGATGTCAGAATCCCCGCTGACGAGGCCGAGCTCCACGGCAAACCGCTCTTCGACGACGAAGCCAACGATCCATATATTTCGCCAAAATACACCCGTAAGGCTACGGGTATTCTCAGAAGCTACGGTTTACAAATTCAATCGCCTCCTGAACTAATGGATTTAATCGAAATGGATATTCGCCGTCCTAATCCTTCCATGCATGGCGAGACAAGTGAGGAGTGGCATTCTGTGCTAGCAAAGCTTTTTTGCGGGTGGTTCGACAAGAATTGGCCAGTGAGGCAGCGGCTAAAATCCGTTCCCCTGCTTCCGCTTAGAGAAGGCGAGTGGCAGAGTGCCGAAGGCTTACGTGTTTATTTTCCAACCACAAGAGGCATTGAGATACCACAGAATCTGGGCCTTAAAGTCCTTGATCCTATTGCTTCAGCCAACACTGATCGCCGAGCCCTCTTTGAACGCTTGGGCGCCTCTGAAGCAAAAGTTCCGCTAGTTAGGGATTCGATATTGGCGGCTTTTGATGCACCAAAACATCTCTTTCTGAGTGACAGCCGAGCTTATCTCCACTTCCTCTATCTCACCCACGCACCTCACTCCTTGGGCAGTGAGCTTTCGCGGGCTGGTATTGCATCAGAAGCGAGAATCAGAATCCGACCACAACAGACGGACGTTTATCTTAGCAAAACGACAAATCCGTACGATGCCAAGAATCTCCTCACTGCCCTAGATTCCACCCCAGGGCTAGCGGTTGAAATTGTACATTCAATGTACATGGTAAACGTCCCCAGTCAACCTACCTCTGACCACCCAACATGGGAAAGGTGGCTGTATGACAGCTTGGGTGTACGCGAACGCCTGAGGATCATATCCCGCGACGGAAAGTCTTTATCAGAGGCTTTCCTGTATGTACTGGAGCACCGCTCTGATGCATTTCTTGGGCTGTTCGAGCATTTATGGGTCTATGAAAGCTCCTGCTTGCGAGACAATGACCATCTACGGCATCAGATCTGTGAGCTACCAGCTAAAGACTTATGCAACGTAAATTATGCGCTGCGCTTACAAGACACATGGCTCCCCCTGGAAGACCTCAAAGAGGATGTCTCTCGTTACATGGAGGACTCGAAGTCCTTTCCATTTCTGAAGATTGATGCATCCGAGATGACAGATCAGTTTGTCTCGAAATGGCAATTCTTGTGCAGTTACTTTTCAGTTGGTCATAAAGAAAACCTCAATTTTCTGTTAGAAATTCTTGACCGCATTGAAAAGAATTGCCCTAAGCTGCCTTCCATCAGCCAAACGCAGCACGTTTACGAGTTATACGTTGCGATTGTCGCTAAATTCACGGTACAGAAAAATTCGGTTTTAGCGAGGAAGCAGTTAAAGTAAGTATGTTGGCGTCTTTTTTTGGAACACTTTAGTAATGATCCTTTCTAGAAACTTTTTCTCCAGGGGCGGGATACTTGTGCCATACGACGAAACTCCAGTGTGGGCAAAATTGTCCGACTGCTTGTGGAACGCACCTGCCAACTTCGTCTCAAAGCACTCCCTCAGAAGCCTTTACAGAAAAACGCTAGGCAAACAAGACATGATTTCTCTCGAACAGCTGTTCCATCAAGCATTAGAGATACCGTCAGCTTCAGCCACAGACATCATAACAGAATTGGAGAGAATAAAAGCTGATCCGCACAGCAATGCAAGCCAAATCCATGAGCTTTACAAGTATTTGAGCGCTGCAAACCTCCCGGCACCATCGTTAAGGTAAGCCCTGACTCAAACGCTTGAGGCTGTTCAATCAGAGTCCTGACCGTGTGACAGTCCGATATTCTATCAAAAGGCTCTAATAATGGTTCAGAGCCAGGGAGAGCGAGGCTGGTATAAAACTTCCGATACTCTGTGGTCCAGTTCCACACCAATTCGCGGCAAGGTTACTTTGGACACTCACTACGATGAACTTAAAGGCTTCTTTGTCTCGAAACTTGGCGTTAAATCCCTCACACTCGAGATGGTGTATGATGAGCTACTTCAAGAACCTGCGAGCAATCAAGAGGAGATCAGGGTGACAATGCTGTCGCTGAGTAACTTTTTACGAAGTGCACGAACATTACTGGACCCTCATCCTATTAGAAATGCAAAAATCTTTCCGGTCAAATATGGGGATAACGAGACGGTTTTACGTTCTGTTAGCGCCGATTTTGCAATCGCCGATCGAGCACACTTGAAGAAGCGTTTTGGCGGGCAGATTGCGCTATTGGACTTTGATATGGAAGACGTTCGCCATTTAGGGCCCTTTTTTACCTGGGTCGGTCTTGACGACCGATATTTATCCAACAGCGTGAAGGAAATCACTTCTGTCGCACCAATGTCAGGCAGCTCTATTAGGATTCAGAACCGCGATTTGTGTTTGAAGGCATATTACATCCTTCGGTAAGTTTACCACGTGGACGGGTTTTTACAGTGCTCTGACACTCTGCAGGGTTGCAGCCACTTTTGGCAGTCCTCGCTATCATCTGAATCCAACCGACTTTTATCGACTTCTGCGCAATGTGAAAACTCTAGAAAGTGACGATATCCATGTCACATTGCAATTGAGTCAAAATGGCAAACCTATTCCAATTGAGGATGACTCTCCCAATGTGCACATAGACTATGTCCCGCCAAATCTCACAATATATGTGCCTAGAAAGAAACGGCCACAAGAGATTTGCTTTTCTTCCATATTACCTCGGAAGTTTCTGCGGTGGCTCATGGATTATCCAGACAGCCGCATCGAAGATCACGCCGATGCAATTGCAGTCAACGCTCTAAATTCCGTTTTGGCGTGCGATCGCCTCGTTCTTCCCGACATCCTGGATCGCCAAGGGATAATCCAGATAGAAATTGAAAATGAAGATGTACCAAGCTCTGAAGACACGGAAGAATATGACGATCCCGAACGGTCCGATGAGGAGGCAGCAGGTGTGGAGGAAGCTCCTATCAATTCTGCACCAGTCGACGTAGTGAGCGATACTGAGACTCTCGTTGAGACCGTTGGCCGAAGCTACATGGCACGCGACGCGCAAAGAGTCTCTAGTGGACCACCCTCTCGCCCAATGATACTTAACCAAGCCCCATCTTCCTCTGTAATCGTGGACGCAGCTGCATCGTCACAATCTCGCCTCCAATCTAGGTTTGGGGTCGGGTCTGTTCCGCAATTGGGGGAATTCACCTTCACAGCGCCCCAGACTGGTTTTACGGAAGACGGGCGGTACCGCGCATTGCTGGAGAGAGTCGTTGCTGCCGCGCAAGCGGCATCGTTTCCTTCGAGTGGGGCTTTCAATTTGGACAGCTTGCGAGATGCTCTCTTCAGTGAGCTTCATGATGACGCACTATACAGCTTCGATGGCTTCGATGTTGTCAGTGGGTTGCGATCAGCCACTCAATTTGAACGTGATAAGAGAGTCGGAGCGGCGGGTGAGCTTTATGTAAGCCAAGTATCATTCAGCAGCAATTGTACCTTAATTAACCCTGTCTAGGTGTTTGAGCTCCTTTCAAAACTTGGCTTGCCAGGCTGGAGCCGCGAAAATTGGCAAAGCACCATTAGAACATATGTGAGAGCGCATCCCCAGTACTCGGGCATTGAGCGATGGCCATTTCGAGAAACAGCAGATCTCGTCTACAACGATGAGCAGGGTCGTCTGACTGAAGTTCTAATTGACTCCGGCTATCTCGCACGCGACGAGTGGCAGCAAGCACGGCCGAGGTACTTTTTGGAGGTCAAGACCACAACCGGAGAGTGTGACATGCCATTTTACATGAGCGGCAACCAGTATCGGCTGGTGAGTCCTAATTTTTCATCACTTTTTTTTTATTTTTTTGCGAACGTTTTTGGACACTTGCCAATACTTAAACCCATGCAGATGCAAAGCAAACACCAAAGCCAGGACAAATCAGAGGTGTATATGGTTCTTCGTGTGTTTGGCTTAAATGCTAGGAGGATGGGAATGCGTGCCTATCTTGACCCTGAGGACTTGCGCCGTAAAGGGCAACTAGTCTTTACGGGACGCACCTGGTCAGTTCTTCCAGGCAATGGGACGCCTCCAGACAGGGTTTGCGACTGTGTTGTTCCTCATGTGTAAAGGCTGGACATATTTGTATCCCTATCCCTGTCATTGAGAAACGTCGTCTAACGGCTTGCGTCGTTTTCTTTTTCTTTCTCCCCTTCCTTCTATACTTATAAATTTGGTCCGTTTGTTTTCCATGCTAAATGACCCAGTGCACTTGGTCAACCCGTTAGCTACGCCGGGCCCAGTTAGGTGTCGCCTTCAAGGTCGATCACGGTCTCTTGACTTGCAAGCAAGGGGGCGGAGGGTGCTGAAGTTGTAATAAGAAGAACTTTGGAAAACAATCTGTATAGAAGAGAAACTTACGTATGTTACAATTTGATCCATGATTTGGTCGCCGCTCTTGGTTTTGCGATATATGTGTAGTCTCGAGCCTCCTGAGTGATGGGAAGTTTAACGCGGACTTACAAAATGCCGTGGTCGGATTCGGTGGCGGGGCAGGCCTGAATGTCAACCTTCGTTCAGTTGCAGATACACGACAGCACAGTTCTGATCGATATGTTCACGGGAATTGCACGCACTGCTAAAATACCTAAACTCGATTATGAGCACGCTATTAATCACATGTCTTTGTGGCGGAGTACGGCGTGAGGTGATGCCGGCCTTCGAAAATGGCCAACAACACGACGAGGTAGCGTTCTGCCACTGCTTTGGATGTCGGCATTCAACTGGGCAATTGTACGCTTCATATTACAAGCTACATGAAATGGAGCCCCGAACAAATCTATTGGATGCCGTATTCACGAAATATACATCTGCTACAAAAGCGGAAACAGGATCGGTAGACTTGTACTTTTGCACCAAATGCGGTTGTCATGTCTTTCGCTCTACTGCGACCGAAAACTCCACAGTTGTTGAGGTTGCAACCGGCACAGTTATTGCTGAGGACAGTGCTATCGCCGACAGTACCGAAAACCACTCGTTGGGACCTCATGTTAATATACCATTTACAACTGATGGCGGTGTTTCTATCTGGATGCCTTTCGTACACGAAGATCCCAGCCAGAGCCCGTCTCCTCACGCTCTAGAAAATATCACGTCCCGTATAATGGTCCAGAAAGCCGCCGAAGGCACCACAACGGCAGCATGTCTCTGTGGGCGACTACAATTCCGCATCACACACCCCAGTGAGGACAGCATCACCCCACACTCTGGCTATCCTGATATGATTATTCCCTTCTACACCAAAAGCCCAGAGATTAAGAACCTCAACGACGAAAAATGGTGGTTGCGACAAAATAACACCAAGTACATGGCCGGGTTGTGCGCATGCAAGTCCTGTCGTCTAGCCTCTGGCTTTGAACTGCAGTCTTGGGCTTTTATACCGAGATTGAACATTGAATATTGGGTTTCTAGCCTTGAAAGTAGCACCGCAGCAGCACCTACATGGTGCACTCTTGACTTTGACGCCCTGCATGAGGCAGGCTTACTACGCAGCTATAACTCATCAGATGGTGTGCTGAGAGAATTTTGCCCAACTTGTGGAGCGACTGCATTTTGGCATGATATGTGGCGCCCAGGCTTGATTGACGTTAGTGTTGGTCTGCTTAATAGTCCGGATGGGGTACGGGCAGAGTCTATATTGGAGTGGTGGACTTCACGGATAAGTTTTGCAGAGGACACGACACTTGATCGGTCTGGATCTTGGGCCAAAACAGCAAATTACCTTGTTCAAGAAGTCGAGAGATGCATGGAAACATGTAATGCAAACGGATAAAGAGCCATAAATTGATTTGCTTTCAGTATCTGACGTGGAGATTTTGGTCTTCTCATGGCGACCCATGGTAAGCCACGAGCGACTGGTCGCAGATCCGATTAATCCTTATCGATAGCATTTACACCAAGTTCAGCGTTCTATATAACATATTAAACATGCTTAAAGTAACTATTGTGTATTTTTATCGCGGTAGCCCGTAATGCAATCACATACTTGCCTGTGATGAGAGGCAATAAGTGCATTGACTATCTTAGATTTGGCGTGGGCAGAAGTCTAATAGGTGCCTGATGACTAGGTCTATCGTTCACAGATTCGTTTCAAGCGCCCGGGTACATGTACCTAACCGGCGCTAATAAGCATTGGATAAGTGTTGAGATGACACAAAAACGTGTGGAGGTGTTACACAAAATCCGAGTCGCATGCTCGCCGCGCAAAGGAGAAAACGGCAGAAGAGCCGATATAGGCTGAGATGGGTTGGGCTGGTTGATTTAGTGTATCCCCCGCACATACTAAGGCTTTTGGACTATCTACCCAAGACAAGTATGAGCGTCTGACCGAATGATGGTAAAAGCTTTGAGTATCCCCCAATAGTGTACCACAGCGGCGACCATCACTGCAACGTGCAGAAGCTGATGGCTGGCGCCGACTATGTCAAACTTGTAACGAGCCCACCGCTCTGGAACCTAGCTGATGTCAGTACCATAATGGCTATAGTACAGCGAGCTTAACATACCCTAGCTGCATAAATAACCGCCCCAATAAGATTAGATGTTGCCATCCAAGCCATCCAGCCTAATGACATACGTGCCATCTGGATATCCCAACCGTGGATAAGCACGCCGTGAATAATAAAGAGAACCGAACTTAGGCCAAAGCCAGCATAAAAGCAGGCCCGCCTACGTCTAAATTCCGGCGAGATAAAACGAGGGTGCAGGGTAACTACTGCGCAGCCTATTGCAGTGCTGCTCGTCTATGAACTTATTAGCTAGGTTACAAGCATTATAACTTACTAGCACATACAGTAATCCAATACAGTAGCTGTAACTTTGGATTACAGAAGAAACCGTAGTAAACTGTTGGGATGCCGGCACTCCACATCAGGATAAGAATGCCGAGATAATCCAATTTATTCCAGAATGACGTGAGTTTATGACTGTGGTTCCATAAGATGTGAAATCTCGACCATAGTTAGCAAAAAGAAACGCTATTGGCGGTTTTCTTGTGAGGTTTTGGTTACGTTGCAGAAAGGGCGAAGCATACTGCAACTCCTAGGCAGTAGATCGACATTACAGCCACGTCTTGGGGTTGCGCATTTGGCTAGGTCCGGTAAGAAGACCAATAGAAGACACAAGGCAGTGCACAAAATACAACAGAGCCTATCAAATGTGAATACATGTTGATTGTTTGGTTATGGAGGTAGAGCAAGCCGGCGAACGAGGTGAGGATAGAGCCCGAAGTAGGCCTGTGACACGATAAATTAGCGGTGTTTAGACCACGCGTACTCTGAAAGATAAGACTAGCTTACCTGTAACCTGATAGGATGAACTCATTGTCTTGCTGCCACTCGGGGATTTGATGGAATTGTAGCAATTTCGGGGTAAGGACTCGCAGGCTAATATAAGTCTGCTTCTTGTCTTGTAAGAGAGCATCCGACTCCGTTTGCATGGTCGTTTGACATTAGATTCCGCTGCAGTTCGTCGAAGAGACATTTTTGATAGAATTTCATTCATTGGGGAAGAGTTGGTTGAGTGAAGAAACAGACGAACTGACCCTAGCTGAGGCAAAATTTGCCCGTCAAGAGGCGGGCGTATCCAACAGAACCCGTCACCGCCGTGCGAGGTTACACAACAGTTTTTTGGACCGTCCGTGTCACCATCATGTACATGGCCTCTGTGGCATCGGTTTCGAGCTTCGCGGAGTATTTATGGGCACAGAACATCCAGAGCCAGTTTTAGATGCTGTAATGCTTCCCATTGGCGGTCCCAAGAGCTCTGGCTTATCCAGTATGATGGTGAATTCGTAACTGGCATTACCCATGTCCGTGGATGCTATAAATGCCTTTCCTTGACGGCTAGAACCGTTTCTCTTAATGAAATATAAACTCCCCCCACTATCTAACATGCTCAATTTCCTAACAACATTTTTTTTTTAAATTAAATACTATTTATTTTAATGAGCGGTGTCATCATCTCTTAAGTTATGTTGGTCAAGCAAGAGTCTACGAGCGCGCCACATCTTAACTTACTGTACGTCGAAATGTAGACCGAAATCCCCGGGTTATCCAGCACTAGGGGACTTGAACGCTCAGAGTCACCAGAAAATACACAACAAGGAGGGTAATCACCGCTTAGAGGTCTTAATCTCCAGCTGTCACAGTCTGATGTTGGGCGATGCTAAGTCCACGATCGACCGGCCACGGATCTGAATAATGGCATTAGTAATGAATTCAAAGACTGTGTCTGAGATATAATTTAGAATTACGCGCCCTTCTAATAATTTGTAGATGTGTTGAAATGACGACATCGAATAGGCTTGGCCATGTAAGTCTTTCCGGATGCCGCACGACCCACATTCACATCCCGCCTCCGATCCCGCCACCGGAGCCAAGCGCGGGCACATTTCGCTAGATGCTCTCTTCAACACCTCATCACCTTTACAAAAAGCCATCTTCACAATGGCCCCGATATTGATACTCGATGGTGGTCTAGGGACATCTCTCGAGCAAAAGTACAACGTCAAATTCACCCGCGACAGGCCACTCTGGTCCTCTGACCTTCTCGTCTCGGACCCGGAGACGCTGCAGGAATGCCAAGCCGATTTTGGCAAGGTGCCGGTTGACATTCTCCTCACAGCCACCTATCAAGTTTCAATCAAGGGGTTCTCGGGGACAAAATCACAGTCATTCCCAAGTGGTATCCCGTCATCTGAGATTCCGCGGTTTCTCGACACTGCGATCCAGGTTGGGCAAAAGTCAATTTTACCTCCAGCGCAATTAGCGTTGAGTATCGGTCCCTACGGGGCGTGCATGATTCCTTCACAGGAATACAGCGGCATATACGATATTGAGCATGACACTAGCCAGGCATTGTTTCAGTGGCATAGGGAGCGCTTGAGCCTTTTCGCATCTGTTACGGACATAGCTAATCGAGCTGGCTTTGTCGCACTCGAGACTATACCACGTTTGGATGAGATTATCGCTATGCGACGAGCTCTTGCTGCGGAACCCAATCTAGCCGGTCTGTCATTTTGGATCTCGTGTCTATACCCTGCGAATGACCGCTGTTTGCCCGATGGCACGCCTGCTGCAGCTGCTGTACAGGCAATGCTAGACCCGACGCTATCGCCAGCTGTACCGTGGGCCATTGGCATAAACTGCACCAAAGTCGCAAGACTTGACCCAATCTTGAAAGAATATGAAACTACGATAGCAGAGATGATTGGAATGAAAATTATCCAAGAATGGCCGGCCCTGGTTCTATATCCTGATGGAACAAATGGCCAGGTCTACAATACAATTACTCAAAACTGGGAGCTCGAAGAACCGCAAGTTGGTGCGCGCCGAGTACCGTGGGAAGAGCAACTGAGGGAGGTGGTAAGAAATACAGAGTCACGAGGGCAGTGGAAGCAGGTTGTCGTTGGTGGTTGCTGCATGGCTTCATCGGAGGATATCGGGAGGCTACGCGTTGCTTTGACGGAGTGAGGACGCAGAAAATGGTGAAATGCGGTCTTTTGTCAAAAGTCGTGTAGAGTGGTGACGTTGGCCAAGATTGGATTAGCCATAATGAGGAAGATACGGGGCATCTGGAAGGAGTTGTTTGCTGGGGTAAAAGTTACGCTGCTTCTAATTGTGAAATATAATTATCATAAAAAGATTCCAAACAATTCAACACAAGAAAAGAAGTCCATTACCAATCTTTTGACTGGCGTCATCGCCGCACTATAAAACAGCTACACGACTACTAGCTCGAAGCTGGGCAGAATTGCGGAGCTGAGTCGACCCACACACGACATCACCAAAGTGTAGCTCTGAAAACCCTCGAAAGCTCGAAACAACATCCTCTAGATCCTCAATCTTTCTTAGTACTCACCTATATCACAAAACCATCATGTCCAAAGTCTTCATCATCACAGGCGCAAGCAAGGGCATCGGCGCAGCCATTGTCAAGTACCTGCTCGGCCAGCAACACAAGCTCGTTCTCACCGCACGATCCGAGGACTTGCTCCAAAGTGTCAAGACTGCACACCCTGACCAAGTTGAGTATCTTGCCGGAGACATGACTGATTCCGAGGTACGTTGGCAATAGATATCATTAATTGAGAAGAGCTGAAAAGCTAAGTGATTTAAGATCCCTGCCAAACTTGTCAGCCTGGCCGTTAGTACCTATGGCAGGCTGGACGGAATGGTGCTCAACCATGGCTTGTTGGAGAATATTAAATTTGCAGACATGTCTGTCGATGACTTTAAGCGTGTTTATGACGTTAATGTGTTTAGCTGTTTTGCAATGGTAAGTGAGGTCCTATACGAATACCTTCTTCACACTCGACAAGCACAGCTAATAAAATCTAAACAATGGACAGGCCAAGGCAGCACTCGAGGAGCTACGCAGATCCAAGGGCTCTGTTATTTGGGTCTCATCTGGAGCTGCCTCCAAGGCTGTCCAGGCTTGGAGTGCCTATGGCTCGTCCAAGACAGCTCTCAACTCGCTTGCATCCCACCTAGCACTAGAAGAGCCGGATATTACGAGCATTGCCATTGCACCCGGTCGGGTTGACACTGACATGCAGGCCGTCCTGCGTTCTCAGGGCAAGGATACCATGGCAAAGGCTGCGTACGAATCGTTTGTCCAAGGCTACGAGACGGGTACTCTGCTCAAGCCGCATCAACCTGGCAACGTTATTGCTCGCTTGCTGGCCAAGCCTCCCCAGAACCTGAGCGGACAATTTTTCACGTAAGTGGAAGAAACTTGCAACAATATCTTTGTATTGGTGTATGGAAAATAACTAATCATGTCACGTCGCAGATGGAATGCTTCCGAGTTGGCGGACTACCAGGAGTAAACAGAAAAACGGGCGTCGGTATATCTAGGTCTTGAAAAGCTATTAGCTTATGCACATCAACTGTATAGATGCAAGCAGAAATGAAAAAAGGGGGTTATGCAGTCAGTCGAAAGATGAAAAGCTCTTATTTTACTCCACATGCAGGATTCGGTATTAGCATGGAATATAAGATTGTATCATCACGCATAAATGGGTTGTGTTGTGTAACAGGCGACGAAGAGAAATTCTTTCTTACCTTACAAGGCAATTACAAGATGCAATGATCCTGGGCTCGTCGGAGCAGTGACGCTACTTTTTGGCCAGTATTAGCATCGCACCACGTCCAAAGTAGTGCCAACGCGAGTCGCGATTGAAAATCATGTGCTCAGGCTATCGAATTTTCTCCGTCATGTAAAGATCGGTATTTGATAGTACCAGATAGCTAGGACATCATGGCAAACGAACCGGAGCTGTAGGAGCGGACGATGGTCGCTTACATATTGGGAATCTGCGCCGACAGATGATGCGAAAAAAAATCTAGCAGAAGCTTGTTAGCCGAGTCTGGTGGCAGATGAACGCATAGAGCGATTTTGAATGACAGAAAGACAGGCATAGGTCGAAATTCAGCGAGTGTCATTTGGCTTGACTTGGTCGATCAGCATGGAAGGCTTGTCGGACCCTCCTAAGCCTGGGGCGACAACGTATCTCATCATAATGAGGGAATTGGGGGCAAGAGAAAAGAATAAATGCCTTACCTGTAGACGCAGTGCTACGAGGAGCAGGTGACACGCCTCTCTGTCCCCTTTGGAGGGAAATCGAGAGTTGTGCGTCCAAACTTGAATGGACGGTATGTGTGGAAGAGGAAAGGAAGTTGGAAAATTCAGAGAGTCGAGTTTTTTTGAGGTAACGAGCTCTGAGCCTGGTCCGTGCACGTTCAAAAACAGCGGGCCGTCGGCCACTGCAACCTCTCTGACGCGCGCCGGCCTCTCGTGTGCTGAAGCGGGCTCCAAACAACCTGGAGCCGTGCTCCCACAGGCGCCTGCGGCCAACTATTTTAACTGCGTCCAGCGCCCCACCATGCCAGAGCCGGCGCAGCCCTTGCTCTGTGTGTTTCCGTCACCAGAGCTTGTCTTTGCGCATCTCATTCAACTGTCCGAAGCTCATCGCCGTATTCTCTTTCTGCGCGGCTTTACTCTTGTCGTATTAATTGAGATCTCATCTGAGCGCACTTTTTTTTTTTTTTTCTAATTTCCTAAACTCTCAAGACTCCGTCGTTACTCCTTTCCTCCGCGCCTTTCTGCAGCAGCCCTGCTAGTCGCACAACGCCTCTGGCAATCCCAGTCTTTGTTCGGCCGTTTGCTCACACAAAGCGCGTCCATACGTATTACAGCATAATGTCGGATCACGAGTTCGCAGGTACGTCGTCGTATATGTTGTATTGTAATTCAGTTTTTTTATTTCCATTTCTTTTTGTTTGTTACCATTTCGTGTTTTTGAGCTTTGTTTCTTTGTCTGCCGCACGCTGGCCGTCGCGTTCCATTTCAGTGTCCAATATGCTGACATACGCCATAGGCAACGATGACCTTTCGCTTCCCAAAGGTACGCTTTCATCAGGAATGTCAGCAGCTAGATGATGATGCTAGACAATCTCCCTGACCACTGAGCTTACAGCCCTCACATGAACACTCACTGACACCCTTGTAGCGACTGTTCAAAAGATTGTCACCGAAATCCTGCCGCCGTCTGACGGTGTAGCATTTGCCAAAGAGACACGCGACCTCTTAATCGAATGCTGTGTCGAATTCATTACACTCATCTCGTCAGAGGCCAACGAAATTTCCGAAAAGGAGGCAAAGAAGACGATAGCCTGCGATCACATCACAAAAGCCCTCGAGCAGCTGGGCTTTCCAGAATATGTATCAGCAGTCATGGACGCCGCGGCAGAACACAAAGAAGTGCAAAAGGTATGTTCTATTATAGCTCCGCATCTCTTCAGCTCACGTTACTGACATTACCTTGCAGGGACGCGAAAAGAAGGCGGACAAATTTGCAAACAGTGGCATGTCTATGGAGGAGCTGGCCCGCCTACAAGAAGAGCAATTTGCTCAAGCTAGAGAAAGGCACACGTGAGCAAATAATATAAAATAATTAGTTTATGCACATGGCGTTGGAATGCTTGGGTTTATTTTAGGCGGCGTTGGCAAAAGGATATACAACCTCTTGAAAAACACCAAGCTTTAGTGCTTTAGGCACCAGTCTCATCAATACAAATTTGATGGCACCTTTTAGTCCTCCGTCTTCTTCCTTCTTCTTTTTCCCCCCTTCAGCTCATCATGTTTAATATGCACAGTGTTTGCAGATTCCTTGTCGTTTTCCTGAATACAACCCCAGGTCGACCTTGGAGCTCCATTTTTATTGTGGAGCCAAAGGTAAGGGTGTATAAGGTAGTATTACGCAAAATTTGCAACCCCATTGGTAGCATGCCCGAGTGGTTAAGGGTAAGTTGCGTCCGGTAATCTTGAGTCCAGAACCTGCCGATTCTAACGCACAATGCAGGGTTAGACTTGAATACCGTGATCCTGATGTTCAAACTATCTAATGGCTTCGGCCTCGCAGGTTCGAACCCTGCTGCTATCGTTATCGTACAACGATTTACTTTTTTTTTTTTGCTTCGTATTCTTTTCATGTTTTCGATCTCTCATCTAAAAAAAAAAATTTCTCCCTTTTGTTCTAGGAAATTCTGTGGCTTTATTCTGCGCCGTATAGTTTGCGTCATGGCTGTGATGGTGCGTGCTCTACGGCCGTTACCTGCGATATCGCGACTTACCGTTCTGTATAGCATGACAGCTTGATTAGCTGATGGATAAGTGTGAAACTCTCTTTGTCGTATTTGAGCGTAGAATACTATGCTGCCTTTTTTCCCTTTTGTGAATCATACATGCTTCCTATTCTTCTGTAGTTCGCGGTTTAGATGCTGAAGCCTGTGTTTCTCCGCCACTAAGTGTGCCTTATCGATAAGTCACCACACTCCAAGAACAAAGTGATGTAACCAAGGCACACTGCATACGCAACCAATAAAGCTGTTTCTCACTCTCCAGCGTCGGGTTTTCATTAAATTGTATGAATAAACCATCCGGTCAAATATCGCAACCATAGGACGAAGACGCAGGGACCGCCATCAGCAGAGGCGACGTGAGCCTCGCAAACCTCAATCAAGAATGGGGCAAGAAGAATCTACCTTGGTGGACGACTCCGTCCCGCCTGTGACGCTGTCGGAGCGCTCATTGGCAGCTGTTGCAGAGTATATTAAGAGCGGAAAGGTTAAACGCATCGTCATCATGGCCGGAGCTGGTTTATCTACCCCTGCTGGAAGTAAGTTCTTTCTGGTTGTCGGGCATCAATCACGACAGTGGGCTAACTCGCTACCCTGCAGTACCTGATTTCAGATCACCCAAAACTGGTCTCTACAACAACTTAGCAAGGCTGGATCTGCCGTACGCTGAAGCTGTTTTTGAAATTGACTATTTTCGTAAACATCCTGAGCCATTTTACGTCCTCGCCAAGGAGCTGTACCCAGGCAAATTCCAGCCTACAGTATCACACGCTTTTCTCGCCTTGCTGGCACAAAAGGGCCTACTGCAAATGCTCTTCACCCAAAACATAGACTGTCTGGAGCGCGCTGCAGGTGTCCCGGCAGATAAAATCATAGAAGCACATGGCAGTTTCGCAACGCAGCGATGCATCGATTGCCAAAAAGAGTACCCAGACAAGGAGATGGAAGAACACGTCCAGCGTGGCGACGTACCACGCTGCAGCAACAGCAGCTGCAACGGTTTAGTAAAGCCAGACATTGTCTTTTTTGGCGAAGCTCTCCCGCGCCATTTTCGCGAAAACACCTTTCAAGCCTCCATGGCTGACCTGGCTCTCGTCATCGGCACCAGTCTACAGGTATACCCCTTCGCCGGCCTGCCGCAGTCAGTGATGGAGTCGAAACCAAGGGTGCTTTTCAACATGGAGCGCGTAGGTCAGATGGGTGGAAGAGCTGACGATGTGCTCGTGCTGGGACCTGCAGACGATGGTATTCGTCGACTGGCGGATGAGCTTGGCTGGCGTGACGAGCTGGAGAAGATGTGGCGCGATGTGGTGGGCGATGAGGAAGCGGATAGGCAAATCAGCTGCGCGAAGCACCACGAAAAGGATATGGAAGAGGAAGTAAACAAGCTTACAGAGGATGTCGAGGACGTGTTGAAGCTGAATGATGAACATGACGCGGCTGAGCCATTAGATGACGGCGATAAGCGGGACTCTGAAGAACACCGCACGCTGTCGGATGTCATGCGTAACCAAGCGGATAAAAAGGGGTCTGACGAACCGAAAACCACGGAAGATAGACCAGAGTCTCAATTAAAGGGAAAGTCCGATGAGGATAACATTTTGCGAGCGACAGAGGTGCACCAAGAAGCGGCCAAGGTTCCAGCAGACTCTAGTGATGGTGGTAAACCTGCGCCGGAGGAGACGCCGCGACAGGATTCGACGGACTCGGGGAAAGAGACTAGATTATAAAGAGTACAGAAATGCATAGAATAGAATTATGGCGGCGTTGAGTGAATAAAAAGAGGTTGGACAGTCAAGTTGATGTACACTACTACAAGGAAACGAGGCATGCTAAGGGTATCAGGATCGTAGTTTCATGTTCATATGTACATCTTTCTTATATTATAACAAGCTCGAAGCATTCACAACTACAAGCGTAGCAACAGCTTTATAGACCGCTGTCAATCTGGTCTGGGATGTTTGTTTCGGTCCATTTACCCCATTGCCTGCAAGTCTCTGCCACCACACTCGGGATACGCATCTCCTTGAGCTTGTCAGGGTTAGTCATGAACTGGATAAAAAAGCCCGCCGATACATGCCACGCAATGTGGCAGTGAAACGGCCATACACCTGTTGCGTAACGATGCCATGTCAGCCGTGCAAGTTCGGAAAAAATGAGGCCGCTTCGAGCCTCAATCAATCATGCGGATATGTGGGTGTACAAACCTGGATTGTGCCCTGCATCAAACTGCATAACCATGTGGCCATTGGCAGGTACCATTACCACGTCACGGCGTTGTGGATTTATGCCACGGATAATTGTGCCATCCCAGTCACCTTCGCCAAGGTGGAGGACGTACATGTTGAAGCCGTGGAGGTGCATCGGATGACTAGAACATGATGTTAGCAAGATGGTTCGATAACTTTGTTCAAGGAAAAAAAACCGTGGTTCTTACGTAATTCCGGAACGGTTGTGTAGGATAACACGAACGCTTTTTGCGTCTCCAGTGCTTCGAACATTCCACTGTTTCTCGAACGTATGGTTGCCCAGCGCTCCAAGCAGCATTGTTGGGGAATTATAATTACCACGATAATCAACCCCATCTAAAGACCAGAGAGTTACACCGCTTTCATTCTTAAATTTCTTCACCTCAAACTCAAATACCTTGTCAGGTTCGGTGACTGGTAGTGATAACAATGGCTTGGTAACCGATAGGTCATCGTTGGCACATGAGCCTGCATCAGGGTCATTTACCGGCTCAGACTCTGGCTCCTTTGTGTCATCTGCGTCGTCGTAGTAAATAGCTGCAAAGGCGTTTGGCTGGCTCGCAAGAGCGCAAGAGGTGGGTATTGTACTGCGCATCCAGTATGCATCTTGATCGCCGTTTGCCCCAACCAGAACGTCAGTTCTCTGGCCAATGCCAAGCGATACAACTTCCGTTTCATATGGCTCTACCATGACAAAGTCGTTGGCAATGACTTTCATCTTGTGTCCATCAATGGAAAACCGCTGGTGACCTTCGGAGCCAACGTTCATGAGTCGCAGACGATAAATCTTGCCACTCTCAAACCTGAATTTGGAGATGCCGGCATTGTTGACACATGGAGACTTATCCTCCGGCGGCAGCTTTGAGCAGTCAAAGTTCATCTTGCCGTTGATCAGATTATTGTCCGAGAAGAAGAAGCCGCCGACTTCCGGTGACATTGTGTCCTCGACTAAAGTATAATAGTCTCGATGATACCAATCAGACAGCATAACGGGTCCAATATCCTCATCATATTGCTCGAATGAAGGGCCGTAGACCACTATAGGTCCAAACAGCCCACCTGCATATTGGGCTGAGTAGTGTGAGTGGTACCAGGTGCTCCCGTAAAGCTCAGCCTCGAATGAGTAAGTGAAGCTTTTCCCCGGAGCAATGGGGCATTGTGTCACTGCAGGAACGCCGTCTTCGTATCCTTTGTCAGTTTGAAGAAACCCATGCCAGTGCAAGGCGGTGCCCTCTTCAGGACCGGTAATGTTGTTGTGTACCGTAACTTGAATAGTGTCGCCGCAGTTCGCCTCAATAAGAGGCCCAGGGAAGGCCCCATTCACGAACAAAACATCACGTTGATAGCCGTCGGGAGCTATGACCCCGCGACTAATCGTGAAGTCATATGTTCTAATCACTCCGGTTTTAGGATGATCAATATAATAGTTTGTGTCTGTGGTCATGAGACTCCAAGGATATCCATTCGGGAGAGGGTTGTTCGTGAGAAACATGGGAAGAAGGGGTGCAAGTAGAGTACCCAGACGGGATTTCCTAGACATAGTTTAGCAAATAAAATAACATAATCAGCGGTAAACATACCCGTTTGTTTGTGATTGCGGAAGGCCACCTCCTAAGCTTTGAGCTCGATAGGCCCTCTTAGAAGCATGATGACTGCTGGCAGCGCCCATTTTTCGAGATGCGAAGAACAGAGACAGAGTGAAAAGGAGAATATCCTAACAAACAGCCTCAAACGACTGACGAGATTCAAGAGAATTAAGTCAGATATATATATACTTCATCCATGACAAGTCTACTATGCGACGGATGCGACGGCTCTCATAATGTTGTAGGTTCACGAGGTAAGCCGACTCATCAACACCACGTGGCTAGTCTCGTAAATACGAGTTGAAGGCTCTCATGAGCTGAACATAGGCGCAAGACGGTGAAGAAATGGCCGCGTTGCGGAATCTCGCCAATACAAACCGCAGGCGCCCAGTCAGGCTACCTGACCAGTGTGTAAGTGGGTGCAGGCTCAATGTCGCCTGATGTGCGGAGGTTAGCTTGTCATTGGATAACGCGATACGAACGAGTTTTATGTATAAAAATGCACTAGGACTATTCGTTAGAGCCTTGTTTTAGCTTGTTGTCTTCATGTTTTGGCCCCGGCGCGTCCTGAACCGGCACTCGGCGCGAATGACAACAACTCATCTCGTATGTCTCACTGAGTCGCATAGGCAACCGCTAGCCAGACTTGCGAGTGGTCGCTTATTTTAATTTTCTGTCTACCGTAAAGTGTTAAGCTTGGAAGTGAAATCCGACTTTTGCCAGGAAAAGAAGTATAACTTTTTCTCAGTGCACTGGAACACATGCAAAGGGAGCGGAGCCCAACTCTCGCATCGTGCAACTTCGGAGGCTCGGGAAGTGACGCTGTGGGCTTGCGGCGACAACCCCTGTCCGAGCCTTGTAGGCAGTAGCGCCGACATTTCGGAGACACCAATATGCAGCTGCTGTCGACTTTGTTGAAGCTGAACTTCTAATGGAAATTAAACAACAATCGTGCATTTGCAAGTACAGGAGTCTCTCGCAGTGTTACCATTCAAACTATTACCTGCTAAAAGTCAAATGGTAGCGAACAGCGACTGTTATAACGTTATAACCATATGTATATCGATAAACAACCTGGACACGCGACTCTCCAGGACCGCATTCCTGCAGAGGCTGTCTCCCGTGGCAGACTACTGATGTCGGCGAAGCGAATCTTCCGTAGCTTCCGACTCAACAATGACGCATTCTCGCATCGTTTAGCTGCAGAAATTGGACTGTGTCGTTCGGAAGATTACAAATATATATATATATATATATGCAGCGGGTCTTATACGCACCGACATAGCTTACGTGGCACTGCAATTACGAGTTGCCTGCCTTTCGGGTTGGAAGTCACGAGTTTCTAGATTTTGCAGAGTTCCGTCATCTCAAATATGGCACTAGCAAGGTGTAGGAAACGCACAGGTGACTTGTGCCGTAAAAGACTGGTGCTCTCTCTAGCGTATTTATAGCTGCAGCAGCGAGCAGAGCTTGAAGCGCATCGCCATACACTTGCGAAAACATGATATGTATGCTGAGATATTCAAAGTGAGATGCGACAGTTGCAGTCGTTATCGCATTGTCCGTCGAGCTTCCGATAAGGGGCTAAATAACTTCCATATGATGTATTATTGTACTTGTTCCTCAGCTTCACCATCTTACAAATCCCAAATCCTTAGCATAGTCTCCTATATTCAAGCACTCCAACGTTATAACCTGGACATATCAATTACAGCGACCGTCCGTATAGATTATTCGGTCAATAACTGACGGGACGCCTTGTATAATACATGGGGTATGTGCTCCAATCCACAGTTGCCCAGCCCTTGTAACACATTTAAGAATCGTAGCCGTAGCTCGCTCGCGCGATACGTTGGCCATTTTTAGTTCTTCCTCCAGGCCGGATTGGCCATCATTACTATCGGGCGTCGCTGAGCACGCATGTACATGTCGTGGAATTTCGGGTCGGCGTCGGATCGAATGACACTACCGATGGACATGAAGAAGCTGGCGAGGTGAGCAGTCAATATCAGCTGCGTCAGAGGGTACGCATCTTAATACTTACCCAAATGTTGCACCGGATGCACCCATGTACTGTCCCAGTGTTCTCATAATGCCTTGCGTACCAGCACCGTATCGGAATATGCTAACAGTACCTACATAAAAAAGTTAGCCGTAGATCCTTCCACGACGGATGGCAATGCGGCTGACTTGCCGTAAATGAAGCCGATGATGACACCCACAGCTATGAACACGTTAACATGAATCGCGGAATGGTTCAATAGTTAGTCCAACATACTTCCCCCCATCATAGCACCCATCTTGACTGTGATACCTTAAGTTAGCACGGGTAGTCTTTGTATTTGCACGACTTTCTTTTGAGCGTACACTTGTCAAAGTTGGAGGGGCCATGTTGACCACCCGGTACAGCTGCGACAGGTGGCATATTTGCTCGCGACACACTCAAATGGCTTAGAGTGTTATTTGCTTGGTCGAGATTATTCGCGAGTCGTCGCGGCTATCTAGCTCCGGCTTCCAGCGACACAGTGTTTCGGCGAGCTTGGTGGTGTTCATCGGCCAAACGTTAATGCGGGGTTTATCGCCCGGCCCCTCACAGTGTTCAATATGACAGACTGTGGGGGATGACACTGTATGAGCTTATCACGTGTAGCATGATCATGAGATGCAGACGGCAGAAGTCATTGTAAAAGAGCGTAGAGGCACTTGAGATACTGAAATATCGATTCTGTAGCAGTTTTGTAAGGTGTAGGGAGTATCTCGTGGAGTTTGCTTCCAGTCCAAGCTGCGTCATAGCCGTTGGTGTGAGCGACTCCGTCCACTGTGCCCCATGCAGAGCTGGACTGGAAACGCCAGCCAAGCGCCAGGGAAGAACGGGGAAAGCAAGCAGGTTCCCCTAAGACTTGTTTCTGTGTTCCCATGTTTGACAGCCGCGCCAACGCAATTATATCGAGGTCAGTACCTTTCTCTATGGGCAGGCTGGATTCACAGGTGCATCCCGACACCTGTATCAAACTTTTCCGGCACCGTGGACAGCTTGCCTATTTTCCTGCCGCTCGCGTGTCCGACCGTGCTGCACATTTCGGAATCTCACACTTCTTCCATCATAGGCTTATCGCAACGACCTTTTCTACTCAGCGCCTGCATCGATAGTCTCTTTTACCACGACTGCCATCTCGACATCTACGATATTGGCCGACTCGGTTCTAACTGAATGGTGGAGGAGCTCTTTTGGCGGCAGAGCTTGACGTAACAGCCATTTGTTGGCCAGAACGAACCGCGTACTATCCCCATCCGCTCTCGCCAGTCAGCCCGCTTCCATCCTGAACCTTCCTCATGACTGCCGTCGCCAATCCTCCAAATTTCCCGCAACTATCCCGCTCATCATGGGGTTCTATTAATGGAAATAGCTCGATGAATCAAGACGAAGTTCGAGGCATGTTCGCACCACGCAAGAACTTATCGCGGAACAGCTCCTCGTCCTCGCTCTCCTCGGACTCGTCCAACACGTCTGTAGCCACAAACGGCGCCCAAACCAACGGCACTTCTCTGTCCGGCGCCTCTGACGTGAGTCAATGGTCTTCCAACGGCCCTCCCCGAAAACGACCACCTCCCAAGAATCCCTGGCCAACAGGAAAGCCCGACGATTTCCCAAGGGCAAACACCGCTCGTCCTAACGGCATGTTGGCACAACACGGAGGGATGCAGCAAGGGCCTGGCGCTGGACAATCCCCTATGGCACAGCAAGGCATGATGAGACCCATGGGTGCGGAACAGTTGCCAGCCGGACAGCCAGTGCTTTATCTACTCTCTCTCAACGGCACATTTGAGCGCAAAACAATAGCAGTTCCTTTTGCTCCGGAAAGCCTTCGAATCGGACGACAGACGAACCAGAAAACTGTTCCGACAGCCACGAATGGATTCTTCGATAGTAAAGTCTTATCTAGACAGCACGCCGAAATATTTGCGGAGCGCAATGGAAAAATATATATTCGAGACGTAAAGTCGTCAAATGGTACATTTGTCAATGGGACACGTCTCTCCCAAGAAAACAGAGAGTCGGAACCTCATGAGCTGCAAACTGCAGATCACCTCGAGCTTGGTATCGACATTGTCAGTGAAGACCAAAAGACAGTTGTTCACCACAAAGTCGCTGCCAAGGTTGAGCATGCAGGCTTTCTAACTTCATCGAACAATGTTTTGGATATGAATTTTGGAGACCTGGACCCGGCGAATGGTAACATGATGATGTCTGCTGGCGGCTCGCAAATGCGTGGTCGGACTGGAAACAATGTGTCAGTGAACAACAATGGACGCATGCTTCAAAATGGACCGGCTATGAATGCGCAGACCAACGGAATGGTTCAACAACGACCATTCTTCATGTCACCTATTGCTACCGACCAAATCATGAAACGCCTTACTGTAAGTAAACCGCCCTTTGATGCCTGAGACATGGGTCCCAACAGTATGGCTGACTGAGAATAGACCGAGATGCGAAATGCTAGGATTCAGGCGCAAGATCTAAGTCGAACCAATCAATTTGTCACAACGCTACTATCCAAAGAGGACCTCAAAGACTTGGAAAAGTCAGAAGCAGCCGAAGCGCCAAAACCGCAACCAATGGTAAATGGAAATGCCAAGGCTCGGTTCTCTGACCCTCCCGCCCCCCCTCCGCAGCAGCCACTGCCCGAAAAGCCCGATTTGCCGTCATTAAAGCGCGGTCCTACAGAAAGGCCAAAATCTGGCCCGACTAATTCGTCGCCGGTCCGCCAAGATAATCTCAGCCAAATCATTCAGCTGACAGAGGCTCTCAATAACGCCAAGCGTGACATTGATACCCAGACGACGAAAATGCGTGAGCTCGAGGTCATGCTCGAACAGGAGCGCGAAGCACGTGCGGCTGCCGAACAGCTTGCGATGCGTCTGGAGGAATCTGCGAAGAGTCAGATGAACGGCAATATCGAAGAGAGTAAAGAGGCTGATGCAGAAACGTCTAAGGTGCCCCCGAAAGGCGATGAGCCTGAACGTATAAGGGAACCACTCATCGACGATGTCCAGTTGCACGAGTATGCGGCCCAAGAAACTGCGGCCACATTACAGACTCGCCTCGATGCTATGGAAACAGAAATGAAAAACATGAAGGACCAACTGGAGCAGTGGCAGCAGCGTTGCGAGACGGTAGAGTCCGAACGAGACGCAGACCGAAAGTCTTTAGCCGACATGGTGGTGCAGCTTAGGGCCGAAGAAGCTCTGCGACTTGAGGCACAGAAGAAGGCACGCTCTCGTTCACGTCCCCGGCGTACTGACAAGGAGCCCCCTGCGAACGAGAAACCTGCAACAGGGGCACAAGCGTCCGGAAAGATGAGTGACGCGGCGGCCGCCGGTGGCATCGGCACGCCTGAGGAGCTCGAAGACAACCCGACTTTATCACGAGCTAACACAATTACACCTTTTAATACGCATATGCGAGGGTCATTACAAGACGGCCGATTACATGCCGGTCTTCCATATGCGTCTATGTTAGGGGTTGTCTTGATCGGGATGGGTATGATGGCATATATAAATGGATGGCAAGCACCACCGCCACGGATAGAACGATGAGGCAACCTTGAGACGGTGGGACTCTGCCAGTGCAGCATCGAGATTCAGTGAAGGCAACATATTTGCTGTAATCTCCGGGTGGCGGCGGTATTTGTAACAGCACAATGGAAATTTACGAAAAGCATAGCCAATCATTATGGGATTTCTCTTTGTACAAGTTTTAGCGCTATTTCATGTCATGTACCATTTTTATCATCACGCACTGGAAATAATATATATTGCTTGGCGTATTGCATTTGACACATCAAGCCTCCTACCTTTGTCTCTGTGGCTTTCGACTGGCTAGAGCCTAAACCTTTTACTTGCAAGGTTGATGCACAGAATATACAGTCAGGTAAGTATGGGAATATAAGGGGGACCGGGGACACAGCGGGCTTCAAAATGCCGTGCCAAAAAAGGCGAGGTATTTTTCTTCTTTATTTCCGTCCAAACCGTAACGGGTGCGGCTGAAACCTTTGTGGCTTTTAAGGCTGGGAAATAGAACGATATGTGCCCGCGGGATTAATACACTTTGCGTACCCTTGCAGGATGTCTTTGCACAGCTGGGTTGGAAGCTGAATAGAAGGCTGAAGGCTGAAGAGACTTTAGCCGTTTCAGAAATAGGCATCCGCATTTGCTTTGAAATGCAATTTGTGAATTGGAGTTGAATTGTTTTTAGTATAAAAGCACGCATTCTTTTGAGGAAGTAATGCTCTGGTTTCTATTCTTCATCAGCCGTTCTGTTTCGCACTTTACTTTTTGCCGTTGAGCGATATTTCGCTTTTTCCACCATGAGCATTGACTACAAGGATGCAAGTATCTTGCGTGACTGGATTCGCGGTATGTTTGAATTATGCCATGTATACCTGCACTGGGGCTACGTATCTAACAATATGTATAACAGCCAATGCAGCGGTCTTGTTTCCCACAACAAAGACTGAAATTGTGGTATATAAGTATGACGGCAGCGTCTTTGCTTGCCTAGCCCAGGTACCCAACGAAACTGAGGCTGCACAAGAAGATCATATGCCCACTATCCTGGTAGACCATGTCAAGGGCTCTTATAGGACAAGAATAGAGACGCAGGCACTGCAGTACCTCTGGGAGAATATGAAGGAGAAAGCAGGGTTTAAACTGAGAGGCGCGCCGCCTGAGCCGGAACCTGAACCTGAGCCTGAGCCTCAAGAGGAGGATGACGACTTGTATGGGGAGGAAGAGGACGAAGAAGAGGAAGAGGAAGAGGAGGAAGAGGACGACGAGGATCAAGCCGATTCGGACCGCGAAGACAAGCATTGATTGAGATTTTCCATTAAGGGTTTAGAAGATTCTGACGCCAGATATTTTTGTAAGACGATATCAGGTTTCGAGTTCTCAGACGTATACCGGACCTCGCTGCTAAGAACCATATCTTGGGCGACATTGTCAACCTGTAACTGTACAGCAGTAATAAAGAAATAAAACCACTTTTCACGTATACAATGTATATGAGTACAGTCGATTCACAACTTTGCTAGCATGTCTTTTTTTTTTCTTCTTTTGAGATTTCGTTTTACACTGCTGCATTGTTTATAGGTTTCTTATAAGTGAGGTGTCACTACGAGTCGTTGGCGTAACGGCGTGGGCCATTCTCCGTCCGCGACCCACCAAAAGCTCCCCCCAAAGTGACGTCCCGGAATTTTGCCTCTACAACATCCAAATCTGCAACCTCCAAACCATTGCAGTCATCTGACAGAAACTGCAGCAGCGCACGTCTTACAAAACCATTGAGCATAGAATATACTACTCTGTCCATACGAAATCCATAGCCCGCCGCCGCCGCAAACGAAAGACACAATGCCAACCTTTCAAAGCAACAAGTTTCGCTCGTCAGGCGAGTCAAACCAGCTGGGCATGAAGTACCGCCGGATGATGAGCAAACGACCGTTTCTCATGTTTGGCCTCCCGTTCATGGCCGTCATTGTCGCGGCGTCGTTTGTGCTTACGCCCGCGACGGCGATTCGATATGAGCGACGGGATCGCAAGGTGCGCCAGATGTCGCGGGAGGAGGAGCTGAGTGTGCGCAGGTCAGCGCGCAAGGTGGACATGAAGGATGAATATTATGTACGTTTTATTTTTCTTCTGAAGAGAATATGTTTGCAGTGTGATTACTGGACTAACGTTTTTACAGAGATTGGCTGCGAGGGATTTGGACGATTGGGAACAGCAGCGCGTCAAGAGGTTGCCGGGTGAGAGCGATGGTATTTTGAGATGATCTATTTTTTGTTGGAATTTGAGCAGTGACGACGATGCACCTATTTTATTACTGGGACGGTTCTTCATTTCATGGGATTGGCGTTACGGGTATCTTTCTTTTTACCAAGGTCTGCTGTCTGAGAATACTGCAGAGGCAGAACATTTGTACATTATTATGTAACGACAGACTTGAGCTACACCTTTTCTCGTCAGGTTCATCGTCGCAACCATTCTTTTACGGTCTTCATCTCTCTTGCTAATTTGGTCTTGTTTCCGTCCCAGCCCTAACATCTGGTGTATCCGGTGGCAGCATCAGCCAGTTCTGCAAATCCCGCAGGTCCGGTAGCGAACTCTCTATCCCTTGCGGCATGCTGAGCGGCTCGTTTACCAAGTCTTCGAAATTCCATATTGTCGCCGTCTCCATAAATATGTCATTTGGCCGTGCTCTCCTTCGATCTCTTCGATTTCGATTCGCAGCCGTGGGAGCTGACGTGCCATGCATTTGCTGCTGCTGCTGTGATGGCGGCGAGAGGTCCATGTCCGCGAATGACGCAATGCCTTGAGATTCCCAAGGGAATAATCTTTGCTCAACGGCTTCTTGAGTTTCTTTCGCAGAGTTAAGATACCTTGATGCGTTGAAGACATTTTGTTGTGCCTTTTTGTCTGCATCGGCACCTAGGCTCTTGATACGTGCTACTTTTCTAGCACTACGCTCAAAGGTCTGGAGCCATTCCCTTGCACTGGGACAAGTGCTTTGCATATCGCTAAAAATCGAGCTTGCGACCAAGACGGTGAATTCCATATCGTCGTCACTCTACAACGCGGTTAGAATCCTAGGCAAACATTGAAGTGATGGGAGACTTACCATTTCGCGACGAACAACAGCTGATTTTCCAATGGCATGGAGGTATAGCATACCAACTCTGAACAAATAATGCGTGGAGCTATATGTATACTGAATGCACCCTGTAAGATGGCGGTGTCGGTACATGCGCAGCACCTTTTGTCCAGCTTCAGCAACCTTGAGATATGCTTCATGCTCGTCTTCCAAGAGCGGCTTCGAGTCCCTCATTTGCATAGCCAAGTCACTCTCAACTTCATGAATATCCTCCGCCAGAATGCTGGTATTTAACGGACTTTGGTACAGCACAATGATAGTCTGCCAGTAATAAAACTCAAAAATAGCAGGCGGGAACGACACTCCGGTCGCCGGTTTCGTTGGCGCAAGATCTTGCCAATCCTTTAGACGCTTTTCCATCTCCTGCGTCCACGCAGAAGATACTTGTGATCGCTGCATCTCGCTGCCCTTGGGAGTAAGTGCTGAGCTGCCGTCGCTCCCCGGTGAGCCAAACCCTTCGACTGATGGTGTTGGGGTCGTTCGAGCTTTTTGGCTGGCAGTGAGGATTTCGGATTGAAGCATGCGCAGGCGGATAAAGTGCTGACTTATGGGATCACAGTTGCGTTTTGCGTGGGCGTTGGAGAATTTGAAAAGCGGCTCGTTCTCAAACAGCTTCTTGTCGTTGATGGAGGGCATGGGTGTTGTGATGTCGTTGTCGCTGATGCCAAACGGTCGGCCTAGGCTGATGCTCACTAGGCGGTCGAGACTGTATGTGCACCACCATAGACGACGCTTGAGTTCGCGCGTTTTGTCTACGCTTTGAGCGTCATTTTTGTCGTTTGGCGCAGACTTTGTCGACTTGCTCTTGCTTTCTTGGTACAAGCCCAGATCGACGGCTAGTCGCATCGCAACACCACTCAAGTACCTAGGTCATCTATCAGGTATTTGTCCTGTCATTGAAAAGAGAGTGTCGAATCAGTGACTTACCAGATCCCTGGCGAAATGGGACGCAATAGAGCAAAGTTGGACATTAAGAGAATGGCCTGCAGTGCCTTGAGGCTGTTGTCGTTCTGTTCGTCGCTGCTAATGTCCGCCGAGATGCTCTGCTCAAAGCACAGCGCGGCTCTATTGTAGTAATCTTCCGGGTTCTTGAGACTTTTACCGACTGCATTCTCACCCGTAGCGTCTTCGTCGTGACCAGGTCTGGTTGTTTCAATCTCTTCGCCCGGGCTAAATGCATGGCCTGCGCCAATGGCCAACACCATGTAAAAGAAGTAAAAGTCTCTTTGACTAGTGTCGTTGCTATGTTTGGCGTAGATTCGATTAAAGACTTTCATGAATTCTTCGCGGTATAGAATCGGAAACTGAGGATTGACTCTGTCGAAATACGCCATGACCAATTGAAAGGCAAGTTGCCGTTCTGGCAGAGGCTTGAGCTGAGCTCGCACATATTCATCATCATTTTCACAGACTCCGTGTGCCTGCATTGTTTGAAATGCTTTGGACATGAATGCCACGCTCTCACCAGATGCGAGGGGTCGCGGTCGAGTAGACACTGACGCAGGTGATCTTTGAACGTGACGGCGCTTTTCCGGCTTGCGGATAGCAAAGGCCTCGTCATTATCATCGTAGTTTTCAGTCTCACGAGATTTTGCCTTGGCAACACCAGCAAGCGCACAACCCTTCAAGTCTGTCGCGGCAGGGAACGAGATGTTATGTGAAACGAGTATCTGCTCGAGTTGTTCGACACGATTCTCCAGATAAAACAAGTAACTGTATCTCAAATATCAGAACTATATTGCAACATATACGACTTCACATTAATGGCGTACCTTCTCGGTATCTCGCGTTTTGTCAAAATGTCATAGCCAACGCAGGGCACCCCAACCTTTGCACAGCCTGCGCAACTGGGCAGTCTCTGGTCACAGCGATTTTTCCTCAGTCGGCAGCGGCTGCATGCACTTATGTTTCGGAAGATGGTGCTTTCTCCAACGAGACCGCCTTCATCATCATCCTCGTCGTGGTCATCTTTGTAATCACGTTTGCGCTGGCGGCGGTTAGAGCGGTCCTTGTGATGCGAGTCGTCGATAGAGTCGCGTCTCTGGCGCTTTCGGAGTGACTGAAGCGTCTCAGACGGCATCTTTACTTGTGCCAATGCTTAGCAAGTAAAATCAGTGGCTTTGGTATTTCGTGTATAGAGCGTGGATGGGAGAAACAGTCCACTCTCGGTGTAAGTAAGCACAACCGGCTGTGTAATTGATAGGTGGGAGATGAGAGATGAGACTGGCATAGACAGAATTATGGAAACAGGTTTAGTTACTACGAGTACTATCAGGCCGTGTTCCAGATCAAGAACATGACCCCGTATAGAGCTGGCTGACGAATAGTTGGGGTGGATACAGATGATGGCACGGTAATGAATCGGCTACAGCGGAACGAGACTTGACGCAGGTAAATCACAAGTGCCAAAAATACAACAAAAAGCATCCACTTGTTGAGGCCCTCAATGCTAGAAATACGCCTATACGGACAAATTTACGGGGCATGTGACGAGAATCGACAAGACACCGAAGCCACGAAAGTGCAAAGCCCCCCCCACCCTACTATGGGCAAATGCGAGGTTCATCATAACCGAGTTCGGTCTTTGGGGGTTTAGAGAGCCAGGGTGGGCTTATCTCAAGTTTTCAAAGGAAAGAACCAATGAAAGACGTAGAATGGAGGGCCGGCAACGGCAACATCGTGGCGGGAGTACCTACATACGACGTAGCTCGGTGTAATGCAGCTGTGATAGATAAAGGAGTGCGCGCCCCCACGCAACCGTTGACTCGATGTAATCGAGTAATTTTTAGCAAAAGCGGACAAGGTCGGGGGTGCGGCCAACGTCGGCCCCGGCGGCAGTGTGGGGGAAAAGGGCCCTCGGCGTTGGCGGGACCGGGGGCCCGGTGTCTGCGTCCTGTCATGTTTCCGAGTTGAGTAATTTCAGCCGCGGTCAAATACGTTGGTTTTCAAGTTTGGAAATAAAATGTTTAAAAATATTATGATATATTGAGTGTCATGGAGAAAAAGCCGGCAGAGACTAGAGTGAACTTAATTATGCAGAACTATGTTGGTTGATTTTTGTTTCGTCTTTTCTGAGCTACGACGTATATCATGTAGCCCGTACTCTAAAGACCATGCCCTCGGTAATGAGCCGAGCCTCCCTCCAAGCTCGTCAACGCCTCTCTTTTCGTTTCTCCAACGCAAAGTGGGTCGCAAAACCCCCCGACCAATGCGGCTGTATTGTCAATCAAATAAAGGTTGTGCCGGCCAAGATCGCCATGCGTACCCCCCAAAGTATGTATCCCTGCTTATTAGTGCCCGTCTATCAAGTGACGCCTGCCGAGTCGGTAAATAGTGGGGAAAACTATGCACCTATTGCATGATGCAAAAACAATGCTGCATGAGGCCATAAGCTTTGATTGTTTAAGCTCTAAATATACTTGGAAAGGGTGAACGCAAAGACTGTGGTGCGATGGGGTCGCCGTTTCGTGACGACTGAGCCTCGCATTATTACAGCCCGTCTGTAGGGTCCAATCCACTAGGATAGACGCGAAAGTTCAATGAGTTAGAGATGGACAATTAAAATATTGGTGAGTCTAGTCACGGCATTGTCTCGTTCATAAAATGTAGAAGAACCTTTAAGATAAACTCTTTGTACAGTGTATAAATATAACTAGACATTCAAATACACAACGCCTATGCCGCCTTTGATGCACGCGCCTTGTTATCCCTATGCCTCTTCTCCTTTGCCGCCGTCTTACGCCTGGTCATCCACGAACGGTTCAAGTCCCGACGATTCTCCCAGAACCATTTCTGAAAGTCACTTGTACTGGCATCTTGCTGAGAACCGGCAGCAGGCTCCGCGTCGTCACCGTACTCTTCCGCATCAGCATCTTCCATGTCCATATCTTCTGCTGGGAAGAAATTTTGCATGCGTGCCGGGTGGGCAGTGTCTGGTGTCGGGGCGGCGCTGCGGAGGTTGCGCCATTCAAACTCCTTTTGCGTATATGGCGTCATTGGCATGCCGTTTGCTGGTGTTTCGATAGAATCTTCCTCCTCTTCAATGTCATCGCCAAAGAAGCTGAAACCTTTGTTTTCGTTTGCTGGAGCAGTGGCTGCGTCTCCTTCTGGTTTTGGCTTTTTGTATAGAGCCTCAAGAGGGTGTACGGCCTTGGCTGCTGGTGTTCCTGGCGGTGGGATGTCGATGGAGACTGATTGGTTGGCCTGGAAGGCTTCAACCGCTTCGGGCTTTGGTGTTGCTTCTTCGTCTGAGTCGTCTGAGTCGTCTGAGTCGTCTGAGTCGGAGCTTGAGTCGGAGCTACCGCTGTTTATTTGAGGCTTAGCTTCGTCGACTTTCTCATCAATAGCCGGCTTTGTTAAAGGTTTCTCGTCGGCAGTCTGGGCATCAGATTCCTCATCAGAATCTTCGTCAGATGTATCGTCAGAAGAGGTGTCGCTGCCACTGGTGCTATCGTCATCGTCTTCTGATACTGGTGCAGGCTTTTCCTTTGGCTTAGACGACTTTTTCGGCGCAGGCTTCGGAATCACCTTTTCCTTGACCGTCTCAACCACGTTCCCATCCACATCCACCCAGCCCGTCCCCTCAACATACTCTGTAGCTTGCTTGCCATCCGACTCTGGAGCAGAGTTGCGCAGGAAATTCATGAACTTGGTAGTCTTCTCAAACTCGTGAACCGTAACCTGCCGTGATGATCCCTTTTTCTTCTTCTTCTTTTGCTTGTCCGCATCGTCTTCCTTGGGGAGATTGCCCATTTCATTTGGCGGGATCCGCGTCTTTAGCAGACATTCCTCGTGGTCCATGTATTTCGATCTTGACTGTTTTCTCTTGGCATCTTTGTCCTTTTCTTTGGAATCACGGTCCTTTTTGCTCTTTTTATTCTTGTAATCGAGCGGCTCGGTCCAGCCTCGCTTAACCTTGCGATCCTTGAGCGTGACGCCGTCAACGACGCCCATTTCGCGCTTTCGCTTCTTCGGTCGCTCTTCTTGATCATCTGCATCTTTACTCTTTTTGCTTTTCTTCCTTTTCTTATCGTCCTCGCCTTCTGGCTCTATTTGCTTCTCCGGTCGTGCCTTTTCAATGCGCATCTTGCTACCCTTCAACACAGCCCCATTGAGCTTCTTCTTGATCTTGTCAGCCTCCATCTGGGGCAGCTCAACAAACCCGTATCGTTTCTCGGGAAATGTTTCAATCGTATGGTAGGAAATGTTGCGGGCGTTCTGCGCAGCGCTGGCGGGGATGACAATCTTGCACAGATTGGCGTCAAACGGGGTGATGTGAAGGCGCACAAAGCCGTCTTCTCCGCTGCCGGCCGGCGACTTGGCGAGTGAGTTGGAAGATGAGGGTGCTACCTCTGTCGCCATCTGCAGGTCGTGCGTCAGTCGGGGACGTACGCTTTTTATAGCTTTTGCCGTTTCTTGAGTAAGGAATAGACTGGGTTGGAGAAGTGGGAGGTGAACAAAAATTCATGGGTCGTCTCAACTTTTTAGCGGGGCGGGCGGCCATTGTGCTAGCGTCGGTTGCTAAAGGGCTACCCTGCATCGGCTTCGACTGAAAGAGAGAATGGCTTTGTCAAGTGATTTGGGGCTTATAGTTACAAAGGTCTTAAAATAGTAAGATTCCATGTATAAAGAATAGTTCAAGTTCGATTTGTGAATGTTCAGATGCTTTCAGAGTCACTTTGACCAGCTTCAGTTCGACGGCTACCTAGCGTACCATGAAACTCATTTGGGGGTGTTTCACAAAAACACAGAACTTCGCAGCTTCAATGGAGAATTCTTAAAAATAAAATGCTTGTTGGTATTATCATAAATCCTACAGTGTGTCACAAAATCATACACTAATTTACAAAGTATTCCGCTGTGTAGAGTAGAGAATATGCACCGGCTGCAAAGTCAGCGGCTTCAGCCAAAAGGCTTTGGCGTAGTATGACGGAAGAACGGCGTAGGGTCCTGTTCACGCTTGTCTCCGCCAATAGCCTTCCACCAGACATCGCTGCCCCATCGGATAATGCGTTCAGCAGCTCCCTGAGGAGTAGCTGCGGGTCGAATATCGAGGTAGAAGACGGGTTCGCCTGTCGGCTCGTCTTCGCCAGAGTAGTAGTCGATGACGTATCTAATTTCCTTGCGCTCGCCGTTTACGTCTCGTGAAACGTACCAGTCGTGTCGATCAAATGGAGGCTCAGTGCTGTAACATGAATGTTATAGTAAATGCAGGAAGAGCTGTCGCTTTATGGTAACTTACCCGTATTTGGCCGGATACATCCAGCCGAGGACTTGCAACATGGCCGCCTTGGGAGTCATGTCCTTTGGTCTTCCTTGGAAGCGGATAAGTGACGGCTCAATTTCTTTACCATCCCAGTGACGATCCAGCTCTTCAGCTGTATGGGCCTCGCCTCGCTTGCAGACCTGCCACCCCTTGTACAAACCCCGCGCGAATCGCTGCTCCCAGCCAACAATCTCTGCCCAGGCGCCTTCATTCAGGAAGTTGTGAACTGAGACCATGGGCTCGACAGCAGTGATGTCAGTATCGGTATAGCCCTTGCGCAGCAGAGCATTGTACATTTGCTGCGGTGAAGGGTACTCCCACGTGCCGTCGCCAGATCCCTTAGGTATCGTCGACTCCTCTCGGGAAACCGGCAGGGACATCTGCTGGTTCGTGGCGGGCTTCTGTGACAGGTCGGGAAACATGTAGTTGAGAGGATTTAGTTGCGACAGGAGCGACTTGGGTTTATCGTCGGGTTTCGCAGCGGCGTTGCGCGCTTCATGTGGAACGGGACATCCGGAGCCAGACGGGCCAGGCGCAGGCGCCGGCCCGCGAGAAGAAGGGTTCAGTTTATCGAGGGTTTTGTTATGCATCGGGCATCCAGGCTAAATCATTGTTAATTACTGACTTTCCAGTTGCGACCAGGCAACGCAGTGGAAGACGCTTACAGGAGGCTCCTTGCCAGCCATGACGGCTGGGTGGCCGCTGGGGGTTTGTCCCACCACAGAGGGAGAATCTGCCCAGAACCAGCCCATTATAAGAGATATGTATCGTTATATTATATGTTGTCGACGAGGTCAAAGGATGCGGTACGGTCTGCGTGGCGGTATTCGTAGTTGGTGATAAAAAGGGACAAACAGCCCAGTGGGTGTCACGGGCTAAAAATTTCCCATCTAATCGCCGGGGTGGCCACTGGTCGGCGAGTCCGCGCGAAACCTCCCGATGCTCATTGGCTCCGCTTCCGATCAGTACAGTACTAAGTGACGGGGCCGAATCTAATGGGAGCGAGCATTATGGCAAACACGTTATAAATGCCAATAGAAGGGAAGCAATTAACACGTTTTAAATTTAATAGCAGTATTTCTCTCTGTTAGCAGATGTTAATAAAATGGCCAAATGCCTATTTAACTGATATAGCCGCAACTTTGGAGCGATGCACATGCTTTGGACCAAACATGGGACTAATACGACAATCGCTGAGAAAACGGACATTACAGCTCAAGATATTACAAAACAAACCAATAATCAATGTTAAATAGGTGCTTTGGGATTTCTTGAGGATATTTAAGACTACCATTTTGCTCGTGGAGCAGTAGCAACGATGCATATCTTACCTTCTGATTCTTACCTAATTCAAAATTGTTCCAGGCCAACAAAATGCAAATAAAATATCGCTCTTCAACTTAGTCTAAGTGACAGTTATCTGTGCCATAGATAAACCTAACCAAATGAGTCGCTTCTCGCTTTAGTACATACTTATAAGCATTTTGATACCTTCAAGTAGCATTGCCCGGCGCCCAGAAGAACGTCATACGAAGGATGAAACTTAGAGAAGGTATTACCTCATCCCTTGAAACTCCTATACCCTTGGACTTCTCGCTGTTTTGCTAGAAATGTCTGATGTAGTTGAAATGATGTCATGATCGATACGGTCATTGTGTCGAAACCACTCTTCTGTGCTAAGATCGCATGACATCATGGCCTTCGAGAATGCTGATCATGCGATCTGAAGTTGAGATTGCGACCATAAGATCAGATTTAAGAGCATTCAAGACCATTGTCTGCATCAAGAGACACCGACGCTTTTGGGGGTGTGGGATCGGGGATTTTGTGGTTGCACATCGGTCGTTGACGGTCGCTGACAGTGTTCATGTGCGTTCGGCGGGCGTCTATGATGGCATCCTGAAGTGTCTCCTATATATTTGAAGAGAAAATTAAACTATTTAAGAGGCGCTAGGGTACCTATAACTTGTAGGACATTCCTTCAACCAACACCTTAGCTTACCAGCAATTTGCAGAATAGCAGTCAGAATGGCAGACCCTTCCTCCAACCAATCCGCAGGAGTCCCCGGTGGCGAACCTCGGGATACCAGCTCCTACATTACCGACAGTAAAGATACGGTGCCGGTTCAAAGCGATGATGCCCAGATCGATGACCCGAAAGATGATATCAACGAAGATTCAGACCAACAATTGGGTATAGCTTTACATTCTACGGCGTCGTTGGTAATCAAAAAAGCTAACAATTACATAGAGCAGGACGAGAAAGATGCCGTGGACAAGTCAAACATTATTCAGGGCAGGACCCGTGGTGCTCACCCCAAAGAAGGTGACTACGCAGAGCCTAGTGATAAGGTTCCTGGAGTAGACAGCTAGTGGTCGCGCTGGCTTCTTACTACGCCGAGTAGGCGTTTGTTTGGCGAGCATTTTCAGATGCATGAGAAACAGATATTGCGATACTGACCGAAGTCACTGGACCCAGAGTTATGTCAATCATTCGTTTCTCCAACGGTGTTCCAAGCAGGGTTATCTCACGTTATGGACTGAGCTGCGTTTTTGGAGCTTAGCAAAGTCACTATCAATTATAAAATTGCATCAAAAGTCCAGAAAGCTCTCGTATATCCGTGCCATAATATCAGGCAATAAATATATCACGAGAACTTGCAAGAAATGGCTAATAATAATACCGATCATTACGGACAAATTACGAGGCCGAAAGGTCGCAACCATGGTCCACCCAAGTAGTGACGTCGTCAGGTCCCGCCCTGTTCCATGTCCAACCTCCATCACATGCCGCGAGCCCCGAAACTGTCAACCATGGCTCTCTAATCTTCGTCACCGCAAAACGAGGAGGATAATTGGACCAATTCTACATAACGATGCGGTTCGGATTCATCTTCAGCCGGGTTTCGGCTCGCGCTGCATGCCGGCGACCCCCAGGACCTTCAATATTCGGCGGCAGCAGACTGTTTCCGCGTCTTCATCATACTCGGCAAATACCGTGGCGCGGCACGCCAAAGAGACGCTTCATCCTACACGCTTCGACAGGCGCCGCGACACTAGGCACCGCAGCATTCGTCGAGCTGTCACGAAAAGACAACAATGGAACCGAACAGACGGGCGAGCACCGCATGCTCGAGATATCAAGAGAGGAGATACGAAAGACAGTTGCGAGCGACGACCGCGGCCTTTCGCGGGTGGTGCACGAGATTGCCCTCTTCATAGACTTGTATATATGGGAGCCGCTGTGTACTGGAGCGCGGTTCCTACACCTGGTTGTCATTTTCGTGCCAGTGATATTCACAGTGCCGGCGATGTGGTTTGGCGTCCGAGACCCGGAGCGCGATAATGAGCGCCGCGGCACGTTGTGGTGGTATAACTTTCTTGTAGGCGCAATGGAGCTGGCTGGTCCGGCGTTTATCAAGCTGGGGCAATGGGCTGCGTCACGAACAGACATATTTCCCAACGAGCTGTGCGATACCATGTCCAAGCTTCATTCGAATGCGCCCGCGCACTCCATGAAGGTTACCCGCGCAACCGTCGAGGCGGCGTTTGATGGACGGCCGTTTGAGGAAATCTTTGAAGAGTTTCAAGAGAAGCCGCTGGGAGTCGGCGCCATTGCGCAAGTGTACAAGGCCAAGCTCAAGGCAGACCTGGCAGCACCTCACGATAACGATGTCACTGCTCGCTCGCGCTTGCTGACGGATAATGTCAAGCATAACGTACACTCAGTGCTCAAGAGCTCCCCAGACCGAGTCCCCTCTACATACGTCGCCGTCAAGGTGCTGCATCCAAACATGGAGCGAACAGTGAGACGAGACTTGCGAATCATGGGCTTCTTTGCCGCTGCACTAAACGCCATCCCAACCATGGAATGGCTATCGCTACCTGGCGAGGTGGAACAGTTTGGCGAGATGATGAAATTGCAACTTGACCTGCGCATCGAAGCAGCCAATCTCGCGCGGTTCCGTCAAAACTTCAAAGACCGCTCAACCGCTTGGTTCCCCTACCCCTACACGGACTTTACTACGCGCAACGTCCTCGTCGAGGAGTTTGCGCAGGGCATCCCGCTTGCAGATTTCATGGAAAACGGCGGCGGCGTCTTCCAGCACGACATTGCCGACGAGGGCCTCGACGCCTTTCTCCGCATGCTGCTGATGGACAACTTTGTCCACGCAGACCTGCACCCGGGCAACATCATGGTGCGCTTCTACAAATCCGCCCAACCCGAACTACGCATCCGCAACGTCTCTCCCGATACCCCTCCCACGAAAGACGACTCAGACGTAACAGAGCAAGTCCTCGAACGGCTCCGCCCGTACCGCAAAGACCGCACAGCCTGGGAAGCAGAGCTCTCTAAAATCGACACCGAAGGGTTTCGGCCGCAGCTCGTCTTCATCGACACGGGCCTCGTGACCGAACTCAACGCCACCAACCGCACCAACTTCCTCGACCTGTTCCGCGCCGTCGCCGAATTCGACGGCTACAAAGCCGGCCACCTCATGTGCGAGCGGTGCCGCCAGCCCGAAGCAGTCCTCGACAAGGAAGTGTTTGCGCTCAAGATGCAGCACCTCGTGCTAAGCGTCAAGAGCCGCACGCTCGCGCTCGGCAGCGTCAAGATTGGCGATATCCTGCAGCAGGTGCTGGGCATGGTGCGCGGCCACCACGTGCGCCTCGAGGGCGACTTTGTCAATGTCGTCATTAGCATTCTGCTGCTCGAGGGAATCGGACGTAGCTTGAATCCGGATGTGGATTTGCTGAGTAGCTCGTTGCCGATTCTGAGACAGTTGAGTGCGCAGAGTGGTGCGTCCATGGCGAGGGGTGGTGATTTTTCCATGATTATGCTTTGGGTTGGGCTTGAGACGAGGCGGTTTGTGCAGGCTAGTATTGATGATGTAAGTTTTTTGCTTTGATCCCCCTCTTTCCTTTTACATGTCAAGTTTCGGAAAAAGCTAATTGATGCTAATTTGTCACAGGTTGAGAAATGTGTCAAGTATGACCTCTTGTCGCCGAATGTATAAATGGAAAAAAGAGTGTCATGATGGGAATACAGAGGGGAACTGTTGATCCATGCAACATTGAAATGTTGCGGTCCTTTGAATATCACGAAACGGCGTATCTGGACTGATTTACACCTCGACCAAGATCTGCCTTGTTTATAAAATAGAGCATCGCTTTCAATACAAAACAGCATTTCACCATGTCTGAAGTCACATCTTTAGAAACGTTGTGGGTTCTTATAGTATATACTGTGCTGTATAACGGCCTACTTACGTATGCTATGTAAAAGGACAAACAAACCGCTAGAAAACAACCTGTATGAAAAAACACCGGTATGCCCAATCGAACGAGTGTAACCGTTTTTTATATAAATGGAAGAGCACAGGTCTAGTCCGCACTAGCGCTCAATTCCATAGACTTTTCCCACATATTCCGCAGCATCGTGGATGTGTCATCGTCCTCGTCACCCGCCATGCTCGAGCCGCTAAGGCGGTCTACGCCCCGACCCATTTCATCGCCTTCGTAGCTGGAGCCGGCGCCGTTGCTGCGTATCGTCGCCACTCGGCGCGGCTGTGCAGACTGACGCGGGTCAGGCATGCTGACATTGCGAGCGTGGCGGGCGGCTGGGTCGACTGGTGCAGACTTTTTGCCATTGGCGAGGGGTGTATTTGGACGAGGGATGTTCTTGTTCCTCTCTCCGCTGGGTAGGCGGCTGAGTCGATTCAAAGAGCGGCCAATGGCGTGTTGATATCGGCGGACAACGAGGTATTCCATACCGGTTCGTTCCAGCAGCCTTCCGACTCGAGGGTCGCGGCTGTTGGCGCCGTCGTAGCCTGCGCCGCCAACGCCGATGAGGGGATTAGCGCCAGAGACGCCGTCGACATTGCCGAGCGACTGGCCTGGTTCGAGGACCGAGCTTTGGCGCTGCAGATTCAACTTTTGTTGAGTTCGGGACGTTTCGGCAGGCAAGGGTACAGTGCGTCCTGCCGCGTGCGGGACAAGCACGCTGTTGTCAATATCGGATCCATTGCGAGTACAATCTGTTTGTGAGAAGCTCGTAGTGGAATGTACGCGTCTTTCATCAAGATTGACTCCTCTTGCGTTTCCATTGGCATGGTTATAGAACGAGCCTTCGCTGACTACTCCAGACCCCGGGGTCTCGACAAAGCGTGATGTAAGGCCATCTTGGTTGGCAGAGGTAGATAGAGATCCGTTTTGCGCATCAGAGTCTGGCGAGTGTCGCGGCAAGCTGCCCTGAGCAAGGTCAGCAGTCATCTTTGGCGGGGCACCGCTAGAGGCAGTGCGTTTCAAGATGCGCGAAGTTAAATATTCCTTGTGGCGCAATCTCTCCTGTTCAACTTCATTCGCGGGAGATGTGCCGGCGGACGGTTGGGTGGATTGATTTTGCGGCGTCTGTGGCCGCAAGCTATTGTTGGAAGTGTTGGTATTCTGGGTAATTGTGGTGGTGTTTTCTGGTCGTAACGAAGACTGTCCGCTGCTGACGAGCGAGCCTTTGCGAGACATGTACGGCGAATTGGAGCCGCTGGCATCTACCCATTCGTCTTCCGGGTCCTCGCCACCAATGTCAAAGGTGACCTGCGCCTTGTTTCCTTTGTGTTGGTTTATACCGGTGCCACTCGAGGGTCGGTGCAACTTATCGGAAGAAGAGCGGTGATCGGCTTTGGCGACTTCGCCATGCGAGCGATTCCGCTTCAGCAGGCTGTTGTGAGACTCGCTCTTGGGCAGATTGCCAGAGGAACTGTTGCGCGACAACTTGACTTCGCTCGTGGAGCGACGGTGTGCCGAGGCTGATGGTTGAGCAGAAAGTCGAGACTGGCTGCTGCGATCCGACGGCGAGGTTGTGCGGCGTGTCAACTTTGGTGCAGCCTGGTGATGACCATGGCCATGCGACTTGTGAAGGACCTTGGAGGACGGAACGCGGGCATGAGCACGGCCACCGACGTGATGGTGCTTCTGCTGATGATGCTGCTTATGTCGGTGGTGATGGTGGTGGGCGCCGCCGCCGTTGCCGGTGGCTTGGTGCTGCGTAGACGATGTATCACTGGTTGTGTCGCTGTAGTCGCGAAGCTTTGATTGGCTATCGGAAGCTGCAGATGCGTTGTCCACGTCTGTTTCGCGCGCCATGGTTCGCTGGCTTGCTGCGCGAACAGCGCAATGCTGCAGGGTCGGCTAGCGGAATGGTTGGACGAGGCTGAGAGACGGTGTGGCAGCTTGTGTGATGGTCTTATGTGTTGATCCTTCGTTGGCTGCAGGTTTTTGGCTATCGCTCTCCGCACCGGTCAGCGGTGGACAAGGTAGGGTGTGAGGTCGGAAGGTTTTTTGGTGAGACAGGCGATGACGGAGAGCCCAAAGCTTGGTTTGGTTGGGCACCCAAGACAGGAAGCCACTGTATGTATGATAAAACAGGGACTAGAGCTGATGATGCGAGGAGAGCGCGTTATCGACCGGGCGCTTCTACCAGCTCACGATGAGAATCCAATTGGCGTAGGTGTTTGGCGCGCCGTCAATTGTCTGCGCTGCCCAAGAGACTGGTAAGCAAATGGCTATGGTAGAAGCCGTGTCGATATGATGTTGAATTGGCAAAGAGCTGGGAGTCTGGCCGGATTCGAGCGACGGAACAAGGGACGCTTTTTGCTGCTGGCACCCACCGACAGACAGACAGCACGGGCTGGTTGGGATGGATGGGAGGGGGATGAACTTCCGCCGAACTCGTTCTGGAACCGCGCTAGCGAGCCTGCTGGACTGGGTTTGCGCCCGCTCGCACCCGGAAATGGGGGAACGAGCCAAGGGTGTCACAGCGTGGGACGGGGGCGAGGATCGCCAATTGGGTACGCTAAAATTCCCGAGACACTGGGGCAAAGGCGCCACGCAATGCACCGATAAGGCTTAATTTTGCCATGCCCAGGTAGCTGTTTGTTGCTGCAGCGGCCTGATTCCTGGGCTCTGTGACACTAGACTTTTGCTTCGTGACAATGACATGTCATTGTTGAGAAAGATACACCTGGATTTTTCGTGTAACATGGTTTTCCCTTCTTTCACTGTTCAAACAGTGAATTCACCATCCTTTCTGTTCTTCTACGGCCCTCGTCTCATCCTCACACGTGTCACTGCTTTAATACCAGCAAGCATGTGAGTCCTTCAACAGCCTCATCAAAATTACGCGTAGATGCGCATTAATATTCACCAATACAATCCCGTAAAAGACAACATTGCCATGTTCATTCTCATCACGTACTCTACTGCAAATGTGCTCGCAACGCAGGTGCACACAGATTGACAAAAATCAAATTATCGGGTGGGCTTTTCTCTATCCATACTAATAAACGCAAATACCATTACATTTCTTGAGGCAGCTCCGCAACTCTGTCGCGGTACGTCTTTTCAGCTCTTACCCATACGCCCTCAGTGTCGCGGCGGTCCAAGGTAAGCAGGCTGGGAAGCAACAGCGATGAATACTCGTCGCTAGCCTCACGAGCAATCAGCGTAGGGAGATGGTCAATGGCAATGATGCGGACCTCGGGGCCCTCAACCTTGACCTCGGCAGCAATAGTAGGCTCCTCGAAAGAGGTGTGATGCGAGTATATAGGAATAGGGTTGTTGTCGCTGTTGGGGTCGCATGACACGTCGGCAATGGTGCGAAGACGTCTCTCGGGCGCTGAAAGTGACTCGGGCGTGCAAAACGGAGGAGCAGGAGTCGAGCCAAGGTAGACAGTATTGACAAAAATGTCGGATTCGGCCACCTCTGGGAAAGGTCCGCCGCGGCTCGTCTCAGCCATATCCCACTTCAAGATGTTGGACTCAGGAATACCAACCCGTCTCAAGCAGTCGAGCGCACCGTTGCCGCAGCGTCCAAGGGCACCAATCACAATCACACGAGGATACTCGCCCTTGTTGGCAGGCAGAGCTTCCTCAACCTTGGCCTTAACGAAATCTACCAGCTCAGTACCGGAGCCCAGCACGGGAGGGGAACCGGGGGCTGATTCGGGATGCAGGAGCTGGTGCGCCCAGGACAAAAGAGCCAGCGCAGTACCGGCAAAGCCAGCAGATTTGCCAAAGGCTGCAACACGTCTGCCGTTCTCCTCTTGCAGGAACTCAAGGTCGTAAAGAAGGCCGCCTGCGTTGGCGAAACGAGACAATTCAGTAGCCCAGCCATGCTGCTTCTTGAAGACGTGGGCAAAGTGAATATAAGTATGAGGGAGAGGAGCTTCATATACCAGTCAATTAGCCGTGTCAAAGTAAGAGAAAGTCGCAAACGAGGGAAAACTCACTGCCATCAGCCTCGAGCTCCTTCAAGCCCAAGATTATATTCTCCTTGGGAGCACTCATCCACGAGCCAGTAGGGACAATCTCAGCGCCAGCAGCTTCAAACTCTTCAGTCTTGTAGATGCGGTTAGGGCACTTTTCAACCCGAACAACATAGCCAGCATCGAGCAGAGCCTTGGTTCCTTCGGGTGACACTGAAGTGATGTTAGCTTGACACTCAAACGGTGAGGCTCAGTTTGTCGCTGGCCACATGTACATACGAGGAGAGCGGCGCTCCAATGGCTTGGTCTCAGACCTCAGATGGATAATGGTAGGCGCCATTTTTGAAATTGAGTATATTGACAGAGGAGTAAAAAGAAAATCCCAATTGCTCTTCACGGAAAGATTGAGGTGAAAGATTGGAATCGATCGAGTCTGAAAATAAACTCCACCAACTGCCGGCGCCGAGTTCGCCCCAACGCCAGTGACTCAAGGCCAATCACGTGTGGTAATATGGGGCATTTGCCGTTGACCGCAACCAGCACGACAGTCACCAGCTCAATCGAGTAATGCTTTGGAAAGAAAGGCCATTGTGTGAAGTTTCATTATAATAGCATTAATTTAATATAATTACGAGATTATTTAAATGTGAAATTCTTTCATACAATTGGGGAAAAATACCAATCGGCCGAGATCGGAATCGGTTGTTGCTCAATGGGGAAACCTGCCTCTTTGGATAAGGGTAAAATGCCAAGCGGGAAGGCTTCTTATACGGTGCAAAGACGAACCACGCGCGCAACGGATGAGGAAAGTGACTGCAAGTCTGATCGGGTATCGGTGGTAAATAATACTGGTCACATCACTAAAGTAGTAGCTGGGCTAAAGAGACGATTAAGCGCTCTCAACCTTTTTTGCCGTCTTGCCCTTCCCTGGCATCTTCCAGCCCAATGTAAATGCAAGCAGCATCAAAATGGGAACACCCAATCCCACACCAATGCCAACACCAAGCTTCCATTTATGTACTGCATGGCTGACCACTTTTGGCGCCAGATCTGCAACAGGACTCTTCAGCTCAATTGGCATCAGTGCAAACTGCGTGGAAAAGTCGAGGATGGAGCCGCCAAGCGACTCGTCTTTGTATGCTGGGTCGTCGGGCTGCCCAATGGTGATGTGGTTTCCGAACCAGGCAAAGCCATTGGCCAGAGCTTGCCAGTATCCTACTTCTGACTCTGTGCCGTTAAGGGCTGCAACATCTTCAAATTTGAACGTGTGTTCTTTTTGCCCTGCAGTAACGTCTGCCGTTTGAAAAAGAGACAGGTTAGCAGAGCACACCAGACGCCTGATCTACAATACCCAGCTCGGCTTACTGTATGAGATTTGCCGTGGCCCAAGAGTCCAACCCACCCGAGTTGGGTATTCGTCGTTTGTATTCGTCCACTTAATTGTATAGTCAACCGAAGTATAATACACAGGCCGCCTAACAGCACCCTTGGTAAGAACTATCAAGTCTTTAGGGAATGTGCAGCCTCTGACGCCGCTAAAGTCCTCACAGTATTTCTGTGTCAGGAGACATGGGCCATCAACCTTGCGACAGTCTTCTTCCGGGTCAAATGCAGCGGTAAAGTGCGCAGATAGCACCAGAAATGCTAAAATAGAAAGATCAATTTGTACCATGGTCGCTAGTTGTAGCAGAAAAAAAATTCTATCCTGAACACAAACGGGGTCGCAGATGAAAATGCGGTCGTCTCATTCTCTTATTCTTTTGAAATCCTCAGAAATAACACTACATCCTTCACTCAGCCTTGTTCAAGATCTTCGCAGACCCCTGGGAATCAAATGACATCATTCTAAGCCTTGGACTGATCGGCCAGCTCTTCGTCCATTCATAGCCCGTGTCCTACAAACAGAAATCTGCGACTTGCGCGTAATGAGTTGAAGGCCCAAAGTCACATCAGGCTGAGGGCTTGTCGGCGTTGGCCATTCTCGGGTACGATCCGACACCGCAGCGAGTCGCCCAAAGATGGCCAGCGACCAAAGCCGGCTGGCTGGTGGTGTCACGTGTGCTGAAGATCGCTGCCGGATTCCACGCCATCAGCGCCAATCCCACTACGCTTCGCCACTATACCATCACAATCAGAACAGTACAAACGAGTCCAACATCTGCCTTATTCACAAATTTATGACGTATTTGGGGGAAACACTGCATATAGGAAAATCATGTCTGGACTTGCCGCCTTGGAAGAGGAGAAACAGCAGTATCAAGAACAGGTATGGCCCCGACTGCGAATCTGCCGACCATTGGTCCGCGTTGGGACAAGATTTTGCTAACCTTGTATTTGCGCAGCTCGATCTCGTTCTTGGACAGCTCCGCGACGACCCCGGAAATGCAGAACTGAAAGCACTTCAAGACGAGTTGAATAACTTTATCGAACTTCTCAATGAGAATATTGCAGAGCTGAAGCCGACACAGGCCCCAAAGCCAGCTGCGAGACAGCCGTCCCCCGAGCCGGAGAAATGGTCGCGAGAGAACCATCCGGCATTCAAAAAGGCTGCTCCGCCGCCGCCGGAAGAAAAGGACGATGCGCCTGCCAACTACCAGGTCAACGATACAATCATGGCCAAGTGGTTGACTGGAGACAAGGGATTCTACCCGGCTCGCATCACTTCAATCACCGGATCCAAGGCCGACCCAATCTACATTGTCAAATTTAAAAGCTATGATAACACCGAAACTCTGCGATCTCGCGATATCCGTCCCATGTCAAATAAGCGCAAGGCCGATGCGCCTCCTGCACCAGCTGCCGCGGCACCTCCGCCTCCACCGGGCTTGGTTTCTTCGGCTGGCGCAACTGTATACCCTGACGCAAAGAAGGATGCCGGAGATGACGCCGATAAGCCTCCCAAACCGAAGAAGATTAGAAACAAAAAGGAGTTGGAAGCTGGAAAGAATAAGTGGCAAGATTTCAACGCCAAGTCCAAGTTTGGCAAGTCGCAGAAAAAGGACAGCATGTTTCGCACACCAGAAGGCGTTCATGGTAGAGGTAAGCATCAACAGTCACTCTCTTTCACGACTTATAATTTTTTACTAACGTATATCATAGTTGGCTTTACTGGTTCTGGCCAGTCGATGCGAAAAGACCCCAGCCGAAGCCGTCACATTTACGAAGTGAATGATGACCTAGACTAATGAATTTGGTTCTTGCAGCAGGATTTCAACTTGTACTTTGGCACGTCATATGCCCTCGGCGTTTTGGGAATTGAATGGGGTGGAGTGCTGGCATTTGTCTTTCGAATAATGACTACAGCGGTAACAAGTCTCCCTACTGAAATTGGAGGAGGCTAACCAGCCAGTCAATGGCTTTGTATTCCAGGCGTTTTTTATCCGTTCGATTGCCTCTCGGCAAAAGTACCGATTCGTTACGGCTTCTGTCTCCCGTTTTATACGTTTGGTACAACATCACACTCATGATGCGATTAGTGAAGATCATGAGCAATGACACCAGCCTTTGATTTATAGATGCCTGATTACATGATAATATACAAGATTTATACATGATGGTTATATCACCGACCAGTCAGTCCAATCTTTGGCGCAATATCCCTGGCAATGTCTAGAAATGTCTTTGCCCTCTCACTAGACGGCTCTGCCACAACAGTCGGCTTGCCCACTTCACCGTCGTCGCCAATATTAGGATGCAGTGGTATATCACCGAGAAAGTCAATTTTGTGCTCACTGCACAAGTTCCTAACTCTTTCGTTTGAGCCAAATACATGCGTAGCCTCGTTGCATTTCGGGCAGGTGAAGAGGGACATGTTCTGTATGAGGCCCAAGATGTTGACATCGACAGTCCTGAACATGTTGATGCCTTTTACGGCGTCTTTTGTAGCCAATGTATGTGGAGTGGTGACAATTATCGACCCTACAACCGATGATTAGTGGAAACTCGCGCTGAATGGCAAATGTAAAGACAAATGAACAGAGAACGTACCATCTAGTATAACTTGTTGCGTGATTGTCAGCTGTGTATCACCTGTACCAGGAGGTAAATCGAGGACGAGAACGTCCAAACCGCCCCAGTCGACTTCATGAAGAAGCTGTTGGATAGCCTTCATCACCATTGGGCCGCGCCATACTACCGGCGCATCCTCGCCGACAAGGTATCCCATGGACATTGTCTTGACGCCATAGTTTGTAAGCGGCACTAGTTGGTTATCTGCAGCTGTTAGCCAAACTGAAAAATGTCCTGAGTGAAAATGACGACTTACTATTTGATAGCCTCGGCTCCCCACTGAGATCAAACAACGTTGGGATCGACGGCCCAAAGATGTCGGTATCTAGTATGCCAGCACGAAAACCATTCCGGGCAAATGCCAAAGAAAGATTTGCTAGTTTATTGTTAGAGAGACAAAATACCAGTGAATTATTGATCGGATTTCTCACCAGCAACGGTGCTCTTTCCTACGCCGCCTTTTGCTGAGGATACAGCAATGACCTTGTCAACGCCAGTAATCGGGCGCCGTTGCGGCTTTCGTGGCCAGCTTGGCGGCGTTCCTTTCCGTGGCAGTCCCTATATTGACAATTAAAAAACCTTATTCAGCGTTTAAATTGAAATAGTTATTTACCAGTGGATTTTCATGTGCGAGTGCACTGAATGCGCGGAACAGATGATGCTGTGTTGGGCGCATTATGAGGCGCCACAATGTCGAAAAACGGTTGCGTATGGGTAGAAAGCGATATACAAGGAGCTAATCTGTAAAAGTGGCAACTTTCAAAATTCGCGGAAACTTAGTTTCAGGAGTGCATATGTACAACAACGGTATATGGCAAATTATCGATACATGACTGGTTTGATGTATATAATGAAATTACTCCATTCCTCTCGTCTGCCAATTCAGAGAGACCACCACCGGGGACCACCAAAGCTCCACCGCTGCGGAAGAGCTAAGATTGTGCCGGGGTCCACCGCCTAAAAGTTGAGCGACCACAGCAAAAAACTTGCATGTGGGGTGGTGCTCTACTCGGATACAAAGCTTCATCGCAATATAGCATTAAGAAACCATAGCAAAAATGGCAAAGCCGACGGGGCGCGCAAAACAGTTTCAAAAGTTTGATGAACATATTGAAAAGGGTATGCCTCACCAAATTTACTAGGCGGATTTTAAATTCGCTGAGAGGCTGAGATAACTAACACTCTTGTCAGACTACGACCCTGAAGCGCAAAATCCTGCAGCAGGCAGCGGCAGCGACGACAGTGAAGACGAAAATGCCGGGACAGAACATTACGTTTCTGTCGGAAACAGTAAACTAAGAAACAAGGGCGAAAACTCACTTGGACTGCAATACAGAGGTTCACGAGTTAGTCGCGAGGCCCTCGAGGACGAAAGCGATGACGAAGAGGATGAAGACGAAGAAGAGGAAGAGAGTGGAAACGACGAGGAATACGATGACCCCGCGACCGCCAACCTAGAAGCCGATACTGCGAATGCTAGCGATTCGGAAATTAGCAGCGATAATGCCTTAGGCGACTCCGATGACGAGAAGCTTGGCGCCTTTGTCTTTCGCGGAAGTTCCAAGCCGCTTGAAGCAGAGGGACAGGGTCGCAAGAGGGCTACCGCCGCGGATTACATGTCTGAGTCTGAAGAAGAGGACGACGACGAGGATGCTAACGGCGTTGAGCTTGACGATTCGGAGGAAGAGGATGATATGGACGATGGCCTAGAAGCGCTTATTGACGGAGAGGCGGAAGAGTCTGATGGCTCTGAAGACGGCGAGGAGGGTGGTGAAGATGACGAAGATGATGATGATGACGATGAGGAGGAGGAGGAAGAAGACGACGACGAACAAAGCACCAAAGAGGCTGCAAAGCCAAACATGATGACAAAGTCACCAAACGCCGACGTTGAAAAGGGAGCAGCCATTCAAAAACAACGGAAAATTTACGACGGTCTCTTGAACCTACGCATCAGGCTACAAAAGGCGCTCATTGCGGCAAATTCATTTCCAGAGATTGAGGAGTCCGAAGAGGAAGCCGAGGCCGAGCCGTATGAAGCTGCCGAAGAGGCCGCCATTAAGCTCCTTAACACCATCAGCAGTCTTCGCGAAAACTTTGGCCCACAAGTTGCAGCCGGCAGCAAGCGTAAGCGGGATATGGAAACATCAATGTCGAGCGAAGAAATATGGGAACAACTACAAGAAGATGACCAAAGAGCAATCAAGTTCCGCGAATCGAGGTTGGAGAAGTGGTCCCGCAAAGTCCAAAGTGTCAATGTCACAGCTCCAAAAGGCTTGAGCTCACGGAACAAGACATTGGTGGACTCTCTACATGATCAACTCAACAATCCTGATAACAGACTGGTAAAGCGCACACGGGTTCCGCGATCCTGTGCTCCCGCGCAAGCGGCCAAGAAAATTACAGAGGATGGAGATATCTTTGACGATGCCGACTTTTACCAGCTTCTCCTGAAGGAACTGGTAGAGCAGCGCACAGTCGACTCCACTGGCGACCAGGCGGCTGCTGTCCCGTCAGTGGTCCTCACGGCATCTCGAGACAACAAGTCTCGCAAGGCTGTTGATCGTAAAGCAAGCAAGGGCCGAAAGATGCGATTCACTGTTCACGAGAAGCTGCAGAATTTCATGGCGCCGGAAGATCGTCGGTCGTGGGAGCAGAGTGCCATCGATCGTTTCTTTGGCACGCTGTTTGGTAGGAAGCTGGAGCTCAACGAGGAGAGCGACGACGACATGCCGGGTGTGGCCGAGTCTGGATTCAAGCTGTTTGGGTAACATATTGCATAGCGTATGTATATATCATTTAGTATTTGAAATTATCGCGCTCTGAAACAGACGCTCATGTACAAAATCAAGTCAAGTTTGGACAATACCACATTCCGTGTTCGTGTTCCGAATCCCTTTCCGATGCCAGATCCGGCCGCGTCGCCAGCAGGGTGCGGGCACTAACGGCCTTGTTTGCAGTGGTGGAGTCGGCCGGGTTCCTGACGTAGTTGCTGCAGTTCTCCCACCTAAAAGTGTCGGCTTTCGTCGGTTCCTGTCGCGGGGGCGGGACAGTTCCGTCGCCTAACCCCACCAAGTTTTGTAAGTGAAAGTGTTGGACAATGAGCTGCGGAAGGAGGGGAAGCTGTTCCGTAACACCTCGTTTTTTCTGTTTAGCTGTTTACTACTTTTGCTTCATACAAAACCGCCTTTTTGCTTCCTTCCTCCCTTCTATATTGAAGCATCTTCCGTCGTTTTCGCACAGCTACATCATTCACAATGGCCATCACGAAATCCTGGGTTGCTGCCGACGCCAACGGCGATTTCTCTATTCACAACCTGCCGTTTGGCATCTTCTCTACAGGCTCTGATGCTGCTCGCGCCGGTGTCCGTATTGGCGACCACGTTCTTGACCTCAAGGCCCTCGCCGATGATACCACTGCTGCTCAGTCGCTCAAGACCATCTCCGCCTCTGCCGCAACCTTTGCCCAGCCCACCCTCAACGCCTTTGCTGAGCTCGGCCGTTCCACTCACCGTGCTGTCCGCGGTGAGCTTCAGAGCATCCTCGACGAGAGCACCTCTCTCGGCGCTGTGCTCAAGGACAACGATGCCTTGAAGCAAAAGGCCCTTGTGCCCGTCAACCAGGTCAAGATGCACCTGCCCATGCAGATTGGCGACTACACCGATTTCTACGCCGGATACCACCACGCCTTCAAGGTCGGTGTCCTCTTCCGTGGCCCCGACAACGCGCTGCAGCCCAACTACACCCACCTTCCCGTCGGTTACCACGGTCGCTCGTCCAGCATTGTCGTCTCTGGCACACCCATCAACCGTCCCCGCGGCCAGATCCTGCCGAACCCTGCTGCCACACCCAAGGAGCCCGCTACCAGCCTGTGCAAGAGACTTGACTATGAGCTTGAGCTTGGCTGCTTCATCTGCAAACCTACTGAGATGGGCACGTCGGTCGACGTCAACAACGCGGACGAGTACATTTTTGGTTACGTTTTGTTGAATGACTGGAGTGCTCGTGACATTCAGGCCTGGGAGTATGTTCCTCTTGGTCCATTTAACGGCAAGAACTTTGGCTCTACCATTAGCCCTTGGGTCGTCACTGGAGATGCCCTGGAGCCTTTCCGCACTGAGGCTCTCGAGAATACTACTCCGGTACAGAGCTACCTTGAGGAGCAGCAGAAGAAGAACGTCTACGATATCCAGCTCGAAGTCAGCATCAAGGGTAAGCAGCCAAATTGTCCCATAGTACAATGTAATGTCTTCTTGTTTGCTAATTGATATTCGTAATAACAGCCGAGGGCGGCGCCGAGAGCTCACTTCTCGGCAAGACGACCGGCAAGAACCTGTTGTGGTCATTCCCGCAGATGATTGCCCACCACACTGTCGGTGGCTGCCCTCTGCGCGCTGGTGACATGATGGGTTCCGGCACGATTAGCGGCACCGAGATCCGTGAGCGCGGCAGTCTGCTCGAGATGACGGAGGGCGGCAAGCAGGAGCTGGACATTGGCAATGGCAAGACGCGCAAGTTTATTGAGGATGGCGACAGCATTACGATGCGCGGATACTGCGAAAAGGATGGTGTGCGTGTTGGATTTGGCGACTGTGAGGGCACTATCCTTCCGGCCAAGTCTGCCTAAATAAGACTGTGATGTGATGTGATGTGATGTGCTATGATTGGGTTAATAAAAAATTGAAATTGAGACTAGATGTGACGAAAGTGTAGCCCGATGGCTATGAAATTGAAAATGACGAGATTTGGTACATAAAAGGTTCATTTTTTATTTTATTTTTATTTTATTTTATCTTTTTTCGTGTGCTTACTTTTTACTACAGTATGACCAGATTGTAAGTGAATAAACAAGTTTAATCTATGATCAGTCGTGCCTGTGGCTTTGGCTGCCGCGTCTCACCGGATTATATACAATCACGCACATTTTGTCCGAAAGAGGAACATGCTGGTACAAGAGTATTATACCACCTTTGGTGTAAACGTCTGACCCGTGTGTGGAGTACTCCGTGAATATGCACAAGTCCTTTCTAGGCTAAGCTTTCTCGGTGGTGGGCAATTTCGCTCTTATAATTAGCATAAACTACAAGATAATTTTTGCCCATGCTCAATAACAGTCTGCTACAGTAATTAAGAATAAATCTTGATTTTATAATGCAGCCTTCTTGGTCAAGTAAACCCCATTACAAACCAATTCCTCCCCGACTTGAACTGGGCGTTCGGCCGCATTACTTTCCAGAGCCTGTCATTGGCGCGCAGACTACTAGCACATTCGGGGTCTCCCGGTCACGTGTAGGCGTCTGCAGTGGAAGCGTGGCGTCTGGAACTCAACTGGCAGTGGTGGTCAGCGGGAGTCACTTTTCTCCACGCGGGGTGGAGTAGGATTTTGCTAATGAGTGAACGCCCCAGGACAGATAGTTTTAGCGTTTAGTAGTCTGCCAGCCCGACCGTTGTCCGCCGTGCGACGCACCTAGGTACCTACCGGCCCTGCTGCCCCCGGGATTCTTTTTCTCGCCCATCCTGCTTCCATTCTGCCTTTTCCCTCCTTTTGCCGATATCCAAACAGACTACTCCGTAGTACTCTCCTCAAACCTTTGCACATGTCGCCCGCCGCCGGCAATGGAGCAGATTGAAACGCAGGCCTCGGACCTGCGGTTCCTGGCCACGGCGCCCGTGCCGCTGAGCAATTCTCCCAGCGTCTCGTACGAGACTCCGAGGCCTGGAACCCACGCCAGTCCTGCGGGTTCCGCATCTTTCGGAGACAATTCCGCGTCCCAGGGCGATGGCGGTGCGTCTGCCAACAAGAGAAAGTCGTTTGATGATGACGGCGCCTTGTCTAAGCAGACGCGCAGTAAGCGAAACCGGGTAAGTTTCTTTTTGTTTTGGCCGTTTTCTTTTGCTCGTTGTAGGAGGTTGCTGCGGCTGAGTGAGTGAGATTGGTCATCATCATCATTATCACCATCATCATCGTCACCTTCAACTATAGTGCCTTTCACCTTGCCGCATAACCACTATACTTTGTAATTCAACCAGGCTAATTCATCTTTTATTTGTTCAACAGTATATATCAATAGCATGGTAAGCCCCCTCTACCTCTCATTACCATATCGCTCTCATGCATCTAACTCCCCCATCTAGCAACGAATGCAAACGTCGCAAAATCAAATGCAATGGCGAAACACCTTGCAACCGCTGCGGCAATCTCAACCTGGCTTGTCTCTATGCGCCAAACTGCTGTTCGACAAACTTCAAAGACTCGGATGAATATAAGACCGTAACCTCCCAGCTCACCCGCTTGCAAGACGAGGTCAACTGGCTGAACCAGGCCATGCGCAACATGCAAAATGACCCGTCACGGTTGGCTGTCTCTGCCGACAGAAACGCGCCTGGCCCCGTCTCTGCAGTCTCCCAGTCACCGGCGCAAAGCTCCTCAACTTCCGGCCCACCACGAAGCGATCCCGCCCAACCTCGGCAGCAAAGCACATTCAAAGGCCCGACTAGCACAGCGTTCAACTTTGACCTTGCAAACAATACCATATCAAACATGGGATACAAAGGCATGACCGAAATGGACGCCCCAGACCTCCCACCTATTGCAGAAGGGCTCGTGCCAATCAACACGCCATACGGTGTCCTGGATCCCATAATGGAATTCAACAAAGACGAAATGATTCGTTTATGCCGCCTTCACGAAGAAGAAACAGGCATCATGTATCCTGTCCTCGACATTCAGGCTGTCATTGCTCATGCTAGAAACTTGGCAACATACCTGGAGTCTGTCCGGGGACAGCGCCTCGCCGAGGCCATCAACGACCAAGGGACCCTGCAACTGAAAATGATCATGTGCTGCGCTCTCGTCGTCGAAGAAAATGGCCCCAGTGAAAAGGCGCAAAGGCTTTACGAAAGCATGGAGCCGGTTCTCAACCGCAAGCTAATGGCAGACAGTAGCGATGTCTCGAACTTGCCGCTGCTCTGCCTCTTGGCTGGGTATCGCTTCTTGAGCAACGATGAAGTTCTCGCTTGGCGTGTCATGGGACAGGTGTGCCGCCTCTGTATAGAGATTGGCCTTCATCAAAAGGCCGTACTGATGCGTATTGAAAACATTGCCGAGCGCAGAAATGCTCTGACTAGTTTCTGGTCGGCATATGTACTGGATCGCCGGTGGGCGTTTGGTACGGGGTTGCCCTATACCATTAACGATGAGGAGATAGATCCCGAATTACCATTCCCAGTAGGCGTCAATGTGCTCTCTTAAAGACTCTGTGTTCGCTGACATGCATTAGGAGGAATATCCTTATCTCGTCGCAATGATTACGTATTCACGGATTGGCGCCAGAGTATGGCGGCAGGTCGCACATTCAGGACCGGTTCTAGCTAGGGAACAGAACCGAGAAGATATCGACCGGCTGGACCAAGAAATCCTTCAGTGGTACGAAACCGTCCCCGAAGAGGTCAAGGTTCGCAATTGGGACAAGGAGCGACAGATGACTTCGACGCCTTCGTATAATCTACAGCGTCTTCGCATCTGGACATATTTACGATTCAACCAAGTATGTCATCCCGTAATTACCTTCTTTGTTTTCCGTATACGTCTAACAGCCTTAGATACGAATCTGGCTTCATACACCCATCTTGCACAGCGCAACGAGCATAATGAAGAATCCCCATCACGCCCAAAAGGTAGTCGACCTGGCCAAAGACACCATACGCTATCTCTCCCATCTTAATAACACGACAAACCTGTACCGAAGAGCACAGAGTTTCTATCATCAGTTCCTCTCATCCGCCATATCTGTCGTGTTTCTAGCATCCGTCCACGCACCAGTCCGATTCAGCCCCGTCTGCCGGGAGGAATTCTACATGGGTCTCGACTTGGTACGCGACCTCTCCGCAAAGAGCTGGGTATCCAAACGTTTATGGCGAACAATCAAGTCACTCAAAGATGTTGCGCCCCGGTTCGGCCTCAAGCCTGACGAGGATCCGCATTCTAGTGCCGCTTGGGGCATGGTTGGTCTAGCAAGAGGACATGTTGAAGATCCATATCCCAACTTGCCCATGCCGCCCGGCCACCGCCCACCGGAGAACGCTGAGGTAGACAAGAACGGTACCAAGATTCACAGTGAAATGTCTCGCATCTTTGAGGGCTACGTGGCGTTGAATGGATTTCAGTATGGGGAGGAACATCCTCAGCAGAGCCAGCATGGAGAGCTTACGTCTCCAAACGGACAGGGTGTGGTGTTTGGGTCTGATGGAACGGTCTTTCCACATCTAAGGGAAATGTTTTGAGCGTGGAGTGTTTGGTTTCGGAGTGGTTTTGCATCATATACCAGAAGGGGACGACGTGCAAAAGTGTAGTGTAGAGTAGTGTAGTATTAACCTGATACTCTTTTTTCTGTAAAATATTATTTGTGTGGGAAAATGCTGTCGTATAAGCTGTGGCTCAACATACTTGATCTTTATTTTCACAAGCTCCCTCGGATGCGGACAAATGTGGCTGGCTCTAGCCTACAAAATCTCAACAAGTGGTCTGCGCGTTACAGCCGCACGGCACTTGCGTAACATGTCACGATCCTGATAAAGGTCCCGACAAGGCAGAATCTGTATCTTCTTCTTCTTCTTCTTCTTCTTCCCATTTTTCATCACTTTTCTTTCATATAAATAAAGCCACACAAAAGGAATTTATTTACTCGGCGAATATGAACTTTTCGTAACCAGAATGTCACACACCACTGAAGTCATCTCTGAAGACGACATTATAGTCTTACCCGAGACTTATACACACGACGTCGACACGTCTCTACCACAATACGCAGCCACAGATGAGTCAACCTTGGAAGCTCGCATTGCCCACACACCAGGTCTTGTGCTGCCTATACTCAACGCTCCATTGTTGAAAAACACAGTTTAGTAGCGACTGTCAAGAACATTCAGAGTGGCGCCTACAACAAGCCATTGTTGGCTCCTTTTTCCGCGCCGTACAGGATAATCAAGACGATGTTGTCGCCGACTTTATATCCCGCGGCCTCGTCTCACCCGACGTATCGAGCGCAAGTAATGAGACGCCTCTCCTCGCTGCCGTGCGCTGCTCGCACGTTGGCATGCTACGTCGTCTGCTTTCCCTCGGGGCACTAGTAGATGGTTACGGCCGCTCGCAAACCGTCATCATGTTTCGCTCCGGGAAGAAGCCTCCTCGATATTTCCAGCGCACGCCTTTGCAGTATGCTGCTGAAAAGGGTAATCTGGCAATGGTCAAGGTGCTGATGGAGGAGTTTGGCGCGGATGACTCGCTGGTTGCGCCGGACGGGTCGCTTGCGCTGCGTCTTGCGGCGCAGAATGGACATGGGGATGTTGTGGCGTATCTACCGGCTCGGACGGGCGGGTCGTGGAAGAGGTGGAAGGCTGCGCATGAGTGGGAGATGGAAAGAATTAAGGCTGCGGGGGAGAAGATCTTTTGGTTTGTCAAGGTGATTGGTTTTGATATTCCGAGGGTGCTGCTCTGGTATGCTCCCCCTGAGGTTTGGAAGCAGAGAGTTAAGGTTGCGAGGTGGATGAAGAGGCAGGTTGTTTTGCTCCCGCGGCGAGCTGTGACGCTTGGAAAAGGTTGGTGAAGGGGGTGAAGAAGTTGCCAAAGATGGTTGGCAAGCTGGCAAAGGAGGCTTGGGGTCTGGTTTGTAGGATGCCCGGAGCTTGCAAGCTTGTCGTCGACTGGTTGGTTTCTGGCGTTGTGCGTGTAAGTGATGCGATTTGGGAGGCTTTTAAGAGGACTGTGAGTGCTCTGCATACTGCTGTCACCATGGTTATCACATGGTGCAAAGACATTACGCTCAAGGATGTTTGGAACGGCATGAAGATTGCCTTTTTTGCTGTTGTCAGGGATTTACCGCTTGCAGTGTGGCAATTTGCGAGCAATGTTGGCGAGGTTATGTACAAGACGGCCAAAATACTCTTTGGTACGCTAGGGTCTCTTGTGTATTATATTGGATTGGATGTGTGGCATGTAATAATGTATGTACCGAAAAATATCTGGGATATGATGAGAGCTGTTGGAAGATCTTTGGCGAAGGCGTTTAATGAGGTCATGGTGCAGTTTGATCCAAAGAGATTGGCATGAAGGAAATGGGTTATGGAGTTTTCTCTTCTTTTTTCTTTTAATGCCATGGCGGGTTGTATCTAATGCAGTAAATTTATTATTTATTTGCTAACGTACATACAATTTGTCTTTTGCTATATGGCCCAACTGCACAGAAGTATGGTAGGATAAATGGCCGTTTCTGCCAAGGTGGCTTGGCGTACTTATACGAATACCGACCGTGAACGCGCCCTCTTTCTTATTTTCACAACAACACATTAAATGTCTCTAGCTTTCCAAATCGGCAGACACGGTTAATCCATTGCCAGTATTTTAGAGCAGACCATTCAAAATGCGCTCCCTCATCTACAACGCCGCAGTCTCCCTCGATGGATTCATCGCCTGCACGGATGGCTCTGCCTCGTGGATCGTCGAGGATGACAGCATCGACTTTGACGCACTCTTTGCCACTTACGACTACTTTGTCATGGGAAGAAAAACCTACGAAGTCATGCTTTCTTTTGGTGAACCCAGCCTACTCTCGAAGCTGTCAAAGGAGGCTGTCGTCGTGATTAGTCGCACTATGAAGCAGGAAGAGCATTCAAACGTTACTGTGGTGTCTGGGGATTACCTTCAATATATCAGAGATCTAAAGGCCAGCGTCGGAAAAGATATCTGGCTCATGGGAGGTGCAGAGGTTGCTGGACCTTGTCTCGAGAATGGGCTTGTAGATGGGATTGACATGGCCATCATGCCAGTCGTTCTGGGCCGCGGTATTAAAATGTTTGGGACGTCGGAAGACAATGATGGCAAGTCATGGAAATTGAAACTGGAAAGTGTCGAGAAGTTGGAAAACAGTGGGATTCTCATGACCAAGTACAGCGTTCTTCATTACGATAATGCATAGAGTCTAGTGTACAGTCTATCAAATTTAAATCTATGCCGCCTGCGATTCTCGAAGACCAGCCATGTACCTTTGCATTATATCAGAGGACATGTTACTTCCTCCGCAAACCACAATAACCACCGTCGTATTCTCATTATAGCCAGGGATCAGCTCCTTTAGCTTGCCATTGTAGCACAGCGCAGGACACACGCCGCACGCCAGCTCCACCACATAGTGCTCCTCGTCTGCAAATCGTCGGCAAGCAAGAATAGCTTCCGAGTCTGGCAGCGTTACCGTGGTCACGTTATCCCGAAGGCCGTACTCGTATGCACGGCTGCATACCTTTCGCGCACCGAGACTTGTAGCCAGACTGGTGATGCCCGGCAAGGTGATGTGCTCCTTCTGTTCCACTGCCTTGCTAAGCGCATCGGCGCCTTCTGTCTCAACTGCAATAACGCGAGTGTGGTTCTGGAGCCCGAATTCCTCCACGCCTTGCATGACGCCGGAAAAGAGACCACCGCCACCGACGCTGCAGACAATGGCATCAATGTTGGGTACCGTCGAGGCTGGTCCGACGCCGTTCGCCGACGGTGCCGTGACGGGGTAATGATTCACCGTGTCGCCAATCTGGCGCAGAATCTCCTTTGTTATGCCGGCGTTGCCGTTCCAGATTTCAGGGTGGTCAAAGGGCGGCACATAGATGGCAGTGTCACCCTTGGCCTCTGCCTTTGGCATGAGGGTATGCCGCAAGTGCTCGTCAGCTTCTTGCCACGAGGCGCCAATTTGCACAACGTCAGACGCACCGGCCTGGTGCAGCTTGCCAATCATGAATTCTGTCGTCGACATGGGCACCACGACCGTCGCCTGGCAGCCCATGGTGATGGCAGCGTGGACGCATGCTAGGCCTGCATTGCCTCCCGAGGAGCTGTAAAAGTGCACCTTGGCAGAGGCATCGCTTGTTGAGGCATGGTGAGCTTTGAGATTAGCGAGCATAAAGTGCCCGATGCCGCGGGACTTGAACGAGCCCGAGGGCTGGAGGTTTTCAAGTTTGAGATAGACGTTGCTATTAACGGCGTTAGTTTGATATAACGAAAGCTGCGTTGGCTATGCGGCTTACCATCCTACTTCTCTTGAGAGATTGGCGGATCGCACGAGAGGAGTTTCTATGTATGGTGTCTTGATGTTGCCGTCCATTTTGACGACTCTAGATAATGGTCAAGGCAGTTGAACGGGAGGAACATGGGTCAACGTGAAAGGCCAAGCACTAAATATGGCCGGTGTCGCTTTCAGTGGGTCGTTGCGACCTTTTATCACCACTCCACTTGCGTGTCAATTGCGCCTTCTAGAAGGGGTCGTGAGGTGGAGTTGTCGATGGAAGGGCGGGTATTTCAAGAGAAGCAAGATCATGCCGATAGAAATCTAACGAATCTATATCCCGCTGGGATCTTCTCGTTCATTCTCAATGTAAACGCTTCAATGCCGCAATCTCTTCACCCCAGACGAGGCGTCGCCCAGCAATGCAAATGCAGCCAAAGCACTACAATTACAAGCTTTTGTTCCTTTTGAAATGTGAACACTAGAGGAACTGCCCCTGTCAAAGCCCGAAAGCGCGTCACCTAGGCTGTGGCGGAGCAACGAAGTTCGTCATTTTGCACGTCTCGATTGTGCGAGGGTTGTGGGGGATTGGTTTACTACTACTCAATTTGGAAGGTATATGAACACTTCGTATTTATACAGAGGTCATTATTGAGGCACTTATATGCGCCATCTTCTAACAGCGCTCGAATTTACCCAATGAGTGGTACGTAACACAATCAGAAGGATTGCTAGCTTCGTTGTGATCGACCAATAGCATGAGTTACAGCAACTCATGTACGGACTTGCCGACCACAGCCTTATTGTGCGGGGGCTGTCTCAGGCACGAGGCGGCCGTTATATAAGACGTGGCTCTTACCGACCGGGACTGTTACATTTTCTATTCCAGTAAAATCGACACTTTGATAGGGCTGACAATATGGCCGATCGTGATATCCTCTCCAAACAGGTGAAGCCAAGCCATTACACCATTGACTTGCGCAACCTCGATCTTGAACAATGGGCATATGACGGCACCGTGTCCATCAGTGTTGGGATTTCCGAGAAACTGAAAAAGTTGACTATAAACTCGAATCAGTTGAAGCTCGTTAATGCAAAAATTGAAATCGGCAGTACAATTGTCGCTGAATCTGACGCCTTCAGCTACGACGAGACGACTCAGTCTGTCTGCATCACTTTCAATAACGAAGTCGTTTCTACAAAAGAGGCAAATATTATCATCACCTTCCAAGGCGCTATAAATGACTCGCTTTCTGGATTTTATCGCTCTTCATATAAGCCGACAGTCGACCCGGTTACTTCTGTGCCTCGCGGCGCTGACGGCTCATGCTTTGCTCTTTCCACTCATTTTCAACCAAGTGATGCTCGGAGAGCATTCCCTTGCTTTGATGCACCCAACTTCAAGGCAACGTTTGATTTGTCTTTGGAGGTGCCTATCGACCAAGTGGCCCTGAGCAATATGCCCGTCAAGTCAACGACGCCAACCAAAGAAGGATGGCAGGTTGTGACTTTTGAGACTTCGCCACGTATGAGCACATATTTGCTTGCATGGGCCATTGGAGATTTTGGCCATGTTGAAGGATCCACTGAGCGTGAGTATAACGGCAAGCGTATTCCTGTCCGCATATACGCTGTTCGTGGAATCGAACATCAGGGCGAGTTCGCTCTCACAGTGGCACCAAAGGTGGTTGATCTATTTTCAGACCTCTTTCACATGCCATACCCGCTCCCGAAAATGGATCTTCTAGCTGTGCCAGATTTGGCCTTGGGAGGTATGGAAAACTGGGGGCTCATTACTGTGCAGCTAGCAGCAGTAAGTTTTCAATTGTCCCATTGTCATATGGTTTGAATGCGCACTCATTTTACATGGCAGCTTTTGTTCGATGGAGCTACAGCAAGCGAATCATTTAAAGAAAATGTGGCGTCCATGGTATCTCACGAAATCTCGCACCAGTGGTTCGGCAATTTGGTGACAATGGAGTGGTGGGATGAGATCTGGCTAAACGAGGGTTTTGCGACATGGGTAGGGGAGTATGGTGTCAATCATCTCTTTCCTCAGTGGAATGTTTGGGCACAGTTTATTACGAATCGCATGGCCTCTGCATTGCAGCCGGATGGTTTGCGGTCAAGTCATCCTGTTCACGTACCCGTTCTAAGTGGCATGCAAAGTCATCAAGCTTTGGATGCTATAAGCTATGGTAAAGGCTGCGCTGTTATACGCATGCTAGCAAGCTACCTGGGTATCGATACATTTATGAAAGGTGTCTCAGCTTACTTGGAGGCCAACGCGTATGGCAATGCCAAGGCGCAGTCGCTTTGGAAGCACCTTGGAAAAGCTTCAGGCAGAGACGTTGCTACGATGGCAGACTCCTGGATCAACAACCCTGGCTATCCTGTCTTGACAGTGGAAGAGAACTTGGCGAAAGGTGAGATTACCCTAATGCAGTCTCGATTCTTGTCTAGTGGTGATGCCCGGCAAAACGATGACACGATTACTTGGCATATTCCATTAGCAATCAAGGGCCTTGATGGTGGCCAAAATGCAATTTTGTCGACAAAACAGCAAACATTTTCCGGGGTCGACAACCACTTCTATATCATCAATGCCGAGGGGGTTGGATTCTACAGAGTCAATTATCCCCCATCACGACTGGCAAAGCTCAGCACACAGCTTGACAAACTGAGTCTGGCAGACAAAATTTCCATCATCGGGTCAATTTCTGCCCTTGCAATGGCGGGTGCCACCCCGGTAACGTCTCTTCTTGCGTTTATCAAAGGCTTCCGCAACGAGACAGAACCAGATGCGTGGGTACAACTCCTCGACGCTCTTAGCGTAGTGAGTGGCATCTTCTCAGACGATTCGCAAATAAAAGACGGACTTAATCAGTTTAAGCTGAGATTGATTCAAGACAAGGCGGCTGGGCTAAGCGTGGATATAGCGGCAGATGACACATATGCTATTCGACGTCTGCGACGCTTGCTTAGAGGAAATGCAGTTAGGTCCGGCCATAAAGAGTATGCTCCTAACCTTAGCCTTGTATGGGATAGGGTCAATGCTAACAAATAGCACAGAATCATTGACAGTTACCTAGCCCTTTTTAAAAAATGGGAGGAAGATGATAAAATTGATCCAGCTATTCTTCCGGTAGTCTTTTCAGCAGCCATGCAAGAAGATCCCTCTCGCACATTCAAGCTACTCAAAGAAGCTCTTGCCAAGTCCAACTCTGCAAGTGAAAGACTCTACCTACTCGCTGGGCTCTCAAGAACTGAAGACGAAGAAAGCATGCGGCAGGCCATCAAGCTCAACTTTGCCACGTCGCCACCGAAGGAGGTACTCCAAGTCATGGAAATGGTAGAGATTCTGCAGAACTTGGCTGACCACCCAGTCGGCCGAGGTATTCAATGGCAGTATATAAAGGATAACTGGGATGACGTTGTTGCTAAAATTGGTCACCCGATTTACATGGATCACTTTGTGAGGATTAGCTTGAGCAAGTTTGCAACTGAAGCTGGATTGGCGGATGTTGAGGAGTTTTTCAACGATAAAGATACGACTAACTATGCTCAGGCATTGCAAAACGCCAAGGAAGAAGTTAGGAGCCGCGCCATATATAGACAGAGGGACTCGGTGTTGCTCAAGAAATGGCTTATTGAGAACAAATATGTACAATAAATCCGGCCCTTTGTCTTGATCTATTTAATATGCGGCTTCAACCCCGATCTATCTAGTCGTCGAGTCCCTGGCAGTGCTCCGAAGTCTCGATAATTTCCTTGTAAGGAGGCTCGTCGATCCAGATAATGTCGAAATGGTCATCGGGGTAATTCTCATTGTCACCACCGAGAGCCTCGACAATGTTGTTAAGCTTCTTATGCTCCCAGCTGCGTGTGTCATGTGTCAGTCTTGGTATCATATCACAACGAAGCTGACCACAAAATAGATAATTACGCGATGAGGATATTGCCACTGCCATTGTAGTCCTCGACTACATTTGCTACACAGTCGGGATCGTCGCGGTCACAGGAAACGTCGACCGTCAAGCCGAGGTCGTCAGCGACAGGTTTGACCGTGTCGTATGCTCGCCTTCTGGCACCGCCTAATTTGTTTTACTTTGCATTAGGCTGACAGACAATAATATACAATGATGATGCTCTTTTCTTACTTGGCTTGTATTCTTGTGCCATGATGTGTCCGATGTTATAAGGCGAAGAAGCGCCAAATACCTGTCTCAGGCACTGGGCACGTTGTATGCCTGCTACACTAAGGCCACGCTCATCATCGTCTTCGGGCTTTTCGCCATGACGAATAAGGTAGACGGTGGGCTTTGTAGCGGCAGCAAAGGCTGCCAGTGTTACAAGCGAGAGGAGCTTCATTGTGAATTCAGAGGTGCGGAGAACTTGTAAAGAATAAAGGTACAGTATTTCCATTTCTCGATTTGAACTATTTGTTATATACTCATCAAAATGCCGTCTTTTCCGGTTCATTCACAGCATTGCCATGCACCAGTACTAATACATACTAATAACTTATCCATAGTCTCACGCCTTGATGGAACCACACGTGCGTGGATTACGATGATCCATTGCACGAGGCCTTACACCGTAAGCGGTCAGCGTCACATTTGACCCATCAACTAATGGAAACTAACGCAGTAGTCTCCGCAGAATCCTTCCATTCTGCGCCCGTAATGTTTGAGATCGACACCCATGGTAGATCTTTTTGCTTACCGAGATCAGTTTGAGATCCATTTCCCCGCCTGGGCAGCCAAGAGTTATTTCACCGCGTCTCACATGCGGATTTTCTTCTTTTGGTCGAGAATATCGGGGTTTACCTGCAATTCTTTGCACGGCGCGTAACTAATCAATCGGGGCAAGCACAGATGGGGCTCGTGATTATGGAAAGTCGGCGGCTTCTTGCATGATGTATTACCCACTACAGCTAAGGCTTATGTTTATATCAAAAATGTGTAATCGATATCAACTTTGCTTTTATTATGTTAAATTTAAGGTTTATCAAGCTTCATGCAATGTGTAAGAAACGATGGCTAGTCCTTATATGCTCCCTTGATTGCTTCTCATACCACATTTGACAATAATCACTTCTCCATGTTTTGCGTATACAAACTCCCCTGAGCGTGTTATTAGTGATAGGCGGCTTTCTGTTGTATTTAGCCAATCCATGGGCATATAGAAATGCCTTGTGGTGTCGCCGTTGCGGGAACAGGCGGAGCTGCAGAGCCACAGGTCACGGTCCAAAAAGACTGCTTGACTTCGGTATATTCCAACAACGCTGTTGAGGAGCAAATTATTCCAATTCCCAGCCTCTGAAATAGCATCAGACTCTGTGTCAAAATCTGCAGTATTCCAGTAACTAATATTCGTCGACTTTCCACGATCGCCAGTCGACCACTCAGTCACTATGCGTTGACCATCTTGGGTGGCGAAGGCTTTCATCCGAACAAGTCGATCTACCCATGGATGGGGAGAATATACAAACTTAAGTACCATTCTAGTGTCAGCTGTGAGCTTTGTGAAACCTTCCCATGTGAAGATTTTGGCGTTTTCAGGCTCAAACAAAATAATATGACCCGGTTGGAGAGGATGGTTCAGCCACCAAGGTGTAAAATTGCCGTCATACACTTGGCGTTTGCCTATATCTTTACCGCTCTCAATATTGAACATTCTATGACTACCCTGTGATGAAACAAGAATAGAAGAGCAAGCTGGATCCATGAGAAGTTGCCGAACTCCCCCGTCCAGCTGATGGTCAAGCGTGAAATCCAGCTTAATATTGCAAGACCATTTAGTGGAAGATATCGGCTGTATCTGTGCCACAACTATGCGCCCAGAATTATCACCAGATGCAATAAAAAAACCGTTCTGAGACCATGTGATTGCCTCGATGTTGACCGTAACGTCGTGGTTGTACAAGAACTGTAGCTGTCGTCCACTCTGTGTGTCATGTATGAATATGGCGCCGTTACTTTTCCCACAGCAAATGTAGCTTCCAGTACTGTCGCTTGCCAGTGCAGTGACATTTACAAGCGCTCTGCTAGATTCCAGTGCGACGTTCTGGGGAATTCTTCCAAAACTGCTATTTTCAGAGTCCGTTCCGCTTATGGATGAGTCTTCTCGAACGCTGACTAAAAGTACCTCCGGAACCCAGACGTTACATTCCGACGAACGTACATCGAAAAGCTTTGTACCATCTGGACTGAAGCAAATATCTGTTATGGGCTCTGTATACTTGTCAAGCTTGTAAAGAAGCTCCATGTTATCAGCGGCGAACAACTTTAATACACCGTCGGCGTTTCCCGTCGCGACTAATGTGCCGGTAGCATTGCAGGCGACAACACGAGCATCAACTGCCGTCTTGGTCACTTTCTCATTTTCCATTGCAAGATGAATAATCGAGCCGTCATGATCAACGGAGTACACGTCTTCGTTGCAGGAGTTGTAACAGGACGAAACCGGGCTTCGAGTGGCCAGCGCCCCAATAAGTACCATTTTCTCAAGGTCCCAAACCTCAAGAGGCCACCCCTTGTAGGCTAGATTGAGTCTGGTAGCGTCTTTGGAAAATACAGCACTGCAAGCTGAACCACGATAGCGGTCACCATTGGTCGGTCGATTCCAGCGCACACACTGTGTTACGTTACGCTGGAAATTCCATGTTGTGAGAGTGTCATTAGAAGTGAACGCTGCAACTGATTTGCTTCCAGCTTTGAAAGAAACAGCCAGACAACGAGAGCCACCGGTAGTTTTCAGTTCGTGTGTAGCTTCACCAGTTTTCAGATCCCAAATCTTGAGCGATCTCACTCCACCAGTGACAAGACTTTCGCCTGTCGTATTAATATCCATGGCACCAAGTCTCTCACCGTGGTGAAGCTTTCGAAGCTCTTGACAAGTCTCAGTGTCATACAAAACGACCATTCCGTCGATACCCGACAATCCAATGGCCAAAAAGGAGTCACCACACATCAAAAACTTGCAAATTTCGCCGTTTCGTCCGACAGGCATGTGGGCGAGGCAATCGTCCCAGTTCTTCAAACCAGTTCCAACAATTGTAATGCCGCCAACACCTGCAAACTGAGATCCTATCCGCGTCTTAGTCGGGCAGAATGGCGGCAACAGCTTGTGGATTGAGAACGGATATGCCGTGATGTTCCGGCCGTATTTGGGTCCAATCCTCACCAAGTCAACCGCCCATCCAGAAATAAGTTTTCTGTCCATTAAGCTTATCAATGGAGATTGTAAAACGCATGCTTCTAGTGCTAGTGCCCCCAGTGTGAGTAGGGATACGTCATTGAGCAGGCCGACTGCTTCCACCCATGAAAGCACCGATGTCCTTAGAAAGTCGCGAATAGAGGTTTCAAGTTCTTTGTCAATCAAGGCCTGCTGGACATGGTCAAACCATGATATTGCTGAGTACCTCAACAGTGGATGTACTTGGTCCATGTCATAAGCAGACCTCGGTTGGCGGCTGCTACTGCTAATTGGCGCAAGAAAAGCATCATCACTCCAAACATCCAAACACACCAGTGCCAACTGGTGATGGCTTTTGGAGCTATCGATACCAAACTCGGAATGCGTACAACCTAATAAAAATTCTCGTACAGTCTCGTGGATTAATTGAAAATGCCATTCGTCCTGGTTTATTTTGCTTATACGGATGAGATGCGGACAGACCTGCTTCACCGTGTACTCGAGGCTGGCAATCTGGCCAAACATCGGGGTCAAGGTAGCCTTGAGCTCCTTCTCTGTCAGCGGCCGCATTGCACAAACAATATTTTGTAAAATGACTTTGGCAATTCTCTTGTTGCTTTCCAGTTTCTGAGACATGTTCTCAAGGATACTCTCGAGGAAGGCTGTCATATCAGACGGAATTCCCTCAAGTGCCTCGGGGACAGCATCGAGGGTGTAGACTGTAGACAATACAGAATCAAGGGCACATTCAAGCCATAGAAATATTCCTTGTGATTTTTGGACAATTAGGGAAACGATGTGCTCGATATCCTCTGATTCAAAGGGAAGAGACGCGAGCCTGAGCCTGTGTGTCGCGTGGCTTATCATATCCTCTCTGGTGTCCGACGCATCAATTAGTTCTTGCTTCAGACAATCTTTAGGTACACTACAAGTAGATTATGTCAGTACTTTTATTCACACCAAAGGAGTGTCAAGTAGCATGGGCTCAAAGCTTACAAAGTTTGTAATGCGCGTTGTATATCCATCCCAGGCCGTGAGGTCACCAATACGCTTATGGGTGTCTTGGACTTTATCTTTGCAATAAGTGAAACAACTTCTGTAGGTACTTCAGCCTCATCGAGCGCATCAATAAGCCAGTACCATGGCTGCGTATCGTTTGGCTTTATCTCGAATAGAGTATTGACAAATACCCTTTGCCACAAAACTCTTGTGGACATGGCCTGCACTTTTGTCTGTTCGGTATCAATTTCGGCCAGCTTTTCGTAAAACAAGGGTATTTGGTTCGCCATTTGCGATATGAATGACAGTAGAAAAGCTTTTGTCGTGCGCTGAGCCATATTATTACCCCGAAAGAAGTAGAAAGCGCATACTCTTTCTTCCGTTTCCAACTTGTCGATAACAGCACTCATCAAGACCGATTTACCAGCGGCAGGTGGCCCATTAAGCCATAAGTAGTGACCCAACGCTCCTGGTTTGTCGCCGTACCACCATTTATATGATGCTTTATTATATATCCACTCGCATGATTGACTTAGAATTCGATTGTCTCGAAAGAACAACAGGTTTTCCCCGTTTGTATCTTCTTGGCCGAGAATGGCGGCAAGATGCTTCATTGCCTGGCTTCCTCGGCGTTGCTTTTGTATTGAAGGTGAAACAGATACATATTCTGGTGGTTTCGCTGTATTAAAATATTAGTTGTCTCAGGTTTGTCTCATTCGGCCTTCTCCACTGATTTACCTTGTGAGGTGTGCTTCTTTAGCATGTGTTGAATGAGACTCTTCAGCACATTATAACCTTCGTCGTCTTTGGACGTAAATTTGATCATTGTGCGATGATCTCCGGGGAGTTCAATATTCTGCTCATTGGAATACCCCAGAAGAGCTGACTCTTTGTCAACAATCTTCTTGGCTCTTAGTTAGTCTCACAAAGTCCAAATTGCGGCCTTTAATACACTTACAACACATCTACCTGGCGCAACGGATGTTGGTAGAGTCTCGTACAAGGACCAAAGCCAGAGATTCTCTGAAGAATAGCGGAACTCTTCATTGATTGCAGCCAGAATGCTAGATTTTGTTTTGAGCTCCTCGACAAAGGTCTTCGACCCGATAGTTGCGGATAGTAACGTGTGAAGGGTCGAGGCTGCATCAGATCCGCGGTGAGGTGTCCCAATAAACACCATACCTTTGATACACTCCGCTACTATATTGTACGTTTTGTCCTGCTTTGCCATCATGTAAGCCTAAATAAATATTAGTTACGCGACAAGCAGAGTAGCAGTATATATACTAGCCTTCTTGACAACCAAGCCTCCCATGGAGTGTGCAACGAAAAAGATGGGCGCGTCTGCCATTTCTTTGACAGTGATGTCAAAGTTTAGTCTTTTTGAAAAGTCTGTAATTGTCGAGGCGCTATCCTTTGTTGTCGCAAAATCCGCCGCATATCCGAAAACACATATTCGAACCATTTCTAAGCCCGGCTCATGAGGGAGCCAGTCTTGGGGCCAAAACTAATAGATTGAATCTGTTAGCCAATGTTGTATCAATTGCCTAACCCTTTACTTACACTGTTTGGGACTGCAGAATGGCGCCATGTTTTCACAGGGTGTCCACCAAGTCCATGAACGAAAATTATGGTTGCAACCGGGCCTGGCACATCATTCGAAATCTCGTAAAGCCCAAGCTTTGTAGCCTCGACTGGCTCTTCTGTTAAACTCTCGTTTGCTCGAAATCGATGAAGTAGGCTGGAGGTTCGCCTAGCAGGGTGTAATTGCGTGTCAATCCGAGGCGGGGCCATTTTGATTCAACCAAGTGTGCGAACGCAATCTCGAGTATCACAGCGAGTTGATATTTTACAATCTAGGTGTGAAGTTTTACCGCAGGAGTTATCTACCAGACGTGCTTACGGGATTTCGGGCTTACTGCCTGTCCAGAACCCCAGTCCATATCATTGTATCCCCTGTCAACCATGGGCATTAACCGCTCGAAGTCGAGAGTACACAGTGTGAGCCAAGCACGATGACAGTTGATTGGAAGCGACATGCAGATTCACCCCGCATGAATGCTAGCCCATCCCCTGCATGCCCCATAATGGCGTTCTTCCCGGCGGCTACGTTGCCAATTATAGAGTCCCGTTAGTGAGGGACAAGGCCCGGTCCGTTGTAGCTTTAGCGTGTTTACGTACAGGGGCTGCAAGCAAACCTATTTCAAAGACTTTTTATGTTCTAAATGAAGGACTACTTATGTGGAGGAGTCTAAATAGCTTTACAGCAGTTCAGAGTAGGGGGTTCTTTTGTGTCGCCGACCGAGGCATAAGAGTCTTATTCCAAGGGTTCTGGGTATTTTCGAGCTAGCTCATTCATACTTTCGATCATTCTGTAATTGCACTGTCAACCATATTATTCTCAACCCAGCTTATTCTCGAATGGAACACTTACTGTTGTTTAATATCACCTAGTCCGTCGACCATAAGGCAGTAGTGGAAATTAAAACGCAACTCGTAAAGTTGGAGGCGATCGTCAAAACCCCAGGCCTCGACGGTATTATAATGGGATTTGTACTTGTTAATGTATTCCTTGGTGAAATTGTTTCGAGCGGGTCTCCAGTTTCCAAGCTCATACTCGTGGTGTGCGTAGAAAACGGCTGCGTCAAAAATGACTGGGGTATCCGGCATCGTAGTATTAGCACAGTTTCCGCACCAAAGGTCACCGTGCACCAGAGACGGGGTTATCTTCCCATGAAGAGGTCGCAAAAGACGAGGAATAACTCTGTCGAATATCGGCTGAATGGCCTCGGCCAACGCTGGCTGCTCACCATTTTTCTCCAAGTCGAGCGACAACATGTAGCGCAGGCCCGTTGCGAAAAATACCTCCCAGGAATCATCCCAGTCATTCTTCTGTCGGATGTTGCCGTTGCAGGTATCCATGTGAAATCCAAATTTCCCAGTCGGACTTTTCACACTTTTATGTAACTGAGCCAGCTTCTGGCAAAGAATAGTCTCTTCGGGCACTCCGTCGTGTACCATGTCCACAAACTGACTTAAGAAGTAGTGGTGCTCTGCTTGGTCCTCAAACGCTCCCCAGGCAACTGGCTTAGGCGCGAAGCCTGGTATGGCATCTGCAATCAGAGTCATGCCCTCGAACTCGCCGCGGAACATATCCCGCGCGACATCTCCTCGGGCTATTTTCACAAAAAAGTACCTTGTATCACCATCATCAGTTATGGTTGTAACTTTGGCTGTTTGGGCCCAGAGAGATACGCCATGTTTATGAGCGGCAATGAAAGTGCAATCTTGAGGCAGTGCTACTAGAAGCATTAGCAACTAAGCTCTATAATACCCTTGAGCAAATGCATTAGGACCAAAATTTGCATATTTACCTTCTAAGATTACCCTATCAATTTCAATCTCCATTGAGGTATTAGAATCACCCTCGTCCATAATTAGTTCCGCCGGACTGATATCAACATGGGGCTTAAGGAATAAATCATGAACAGGGCGAATCGTCGGGTTTTCCATGGTATCGGTTCGATGTAACACGGGCTGGTAGACAAACTGGTTACACAAACAAAACAAGAATAACAGCAGGGTACCCAGTGAGGTAACACAAGATAATTATATTGAACTGGTGTGTGCTCTAGCGTTGCCGACATATTCCTTGACCCCGTATTTCGTGCGGGCCGAAGCCGGGCGCTTAATCGGCGTTCAACTTTGGAGGCGGGGTTGCACTGTATACAACCTCCAATGTCAAATGGTTATATCACCGCAAGTCATATTTCTCCAGGCGCTTGATAAATATTATTACCTGGCCAATTATATGACTAGCTCTAATAATAGGGTTGCTCTCAATTTTTCTACTTTCTCTATTGGGCACTCTTCTCATCTTCCCGCTCACACCTACCGACGTCTAGCCGCCAAGATGGCTCAATCCACTGTTGAAATCGGCTCTCGGGGCACCAAGATGCCAGTCATTGGCTTCGGTACCTTTCAACCAGATGTAAACCCCGAATCAGTCGTTACGGAAGCGGTGCTTCAAGCGCTTCAAGCCGGTTACCGTCACATAGACACGGCTTGGATGTACGGCCACAGCGAATCTGAGCGTGGTGTTGGTGAGGCTCTCCGCAAATGGGGCGGAAAGAGGGAAGATGTATTTATTGTGACAAAGCTGTGAGCTCCTACCAGCAGTGTCTCCAACGTAATTTGAATATGCAAGTTAAGCCAATTACAGTGCAAATGCTCATCACAAGCCGGAAGATGTGTCAAGCGCGCTCGAGTTGAGTCTCGAGAATTTGGGAGTGGATTATAGTAAGTTTTCAGTGGTAATACAACCAGAAGCATGTGCTAACCCGGGGAAGTTGATTTATATCTGATGCATAGTTAGTGACGCTTTTGTTCTAATAGCCGGCTTTGGAGAGACGCTCACGTTCTCTGCTAGCTCCTGTCGCCTACCATAGGATTGGAAGCGGCACCGAAGAATGGATGACATCCAGGTATCCCGACGGAAAGGTATGCGTGACTCTTTAAGCTGCTTCAGGTTAAATTCACTGCTCACCGATATGGCGATGTAGCCGAAGGTTGACCAGGAAACAACCAAACGGTACCCGGCAACGTGGGCCGCCATGGAAAAGCTTGTCGAAACGGGAAAAGTAAAAGAAATAGGTACCGGCCTTTTCTGCTTTTTTGTTATTATTCAATTTTCTAACTGATGCATAGGCCTGTCTAATTTCATGATTAAAAAATTAGAAAGACTTCTCCTCACAGCCAAGATTACCCCGGCAGTCAATCAGGTCGAGGTTCATCCGTAAGCATGTCTTTTACTAATTCTCTTAGAGTCTAACGATTTCCTAGTTATCTGCCTGAACATGAGCTCCTTGAATATTGTGAATCCAAGAATATTCATGTCACGGCATTTTCGCCCCTTGGCGGCAAGCCTGTGGGAGCGGTCGCACCAAACGCTCATATTCCTGGGCCTTTACTCGACCAGACAGTCAGTACAGTCCTCCGATGGCAATGTTTCTACGAGAGCTCATTTTCAATCACAGGTTATCGAATTGGCAGAGAGAAGGAACTTGACTCCCGCCCAAGTACTACTGAAATGGGGGTTACAACGAGGGACAAGTGTAATCCCAAAAGCTTACGGTCTACAGCACATGGTGGACAATTTTGCTGTTCAAGAGCTACCTGATCTGTCTGCAGAGGACATGTTACAGATAAATGCAGCTGAATCTGGCCAAGGCGAAGTCAGGTATGTCAATGCTGCAAATCACTGGGGCTTCGACATTTATAACCCGGGAAATCCGGACGCTAGCGAAGAAGTTTAGAGGCAAGATGAGTTCATTTAATTGTGCAAGCTGAATACAGCTAGGGTGGTATTATTCTGGCCTCTATACTAGCTCATAAAAGCCCCACCATAGCTAAAGAAAGATACAGTTTGCATTCTCAGTCCTCAACGCTGCCACCGGTGGAGGGGATGTCAATGTTCTTCTTCTGAAACTTAATATTGACCAGATCATCAGGCACAAACACGCTGACCCGGCCAGCGCTAATCTTCTTGTTCGCAAGAACAGCCTCATACACTTTTCCAAAGTCGGAGGCCTTCATGGCCTTCTTGCCTGCGTCGACCACGGCATCGTAATCAACGCGTGTACAGAGATATACTTCATTGAAGCGCACATTGGTGCCGGCAAGCTCTCGGATTGCCACATTGCAAAGGGTGTATAGAGCGCCTTGGCCGATGGCTGTGACGCCTGCAAAGCCAAAGTCGCCCGCACCGCCAGTTACGAGAGTCCAAGACGATTCGGGGTTTCCTTGTTCAATAAGGTAAGGAATAGTTGCTCGGTAAGCGTCTTTTATAGTTGCGGTTAGTTCCTAGGTTCCAAGATACCCGTGGGCGTTGTGACTTACAAAAGTTGCCTCCGAGGGCGATATCCATGGTCTCCTTAAATTCTTCAGCGGTCAAATCTTGAATGGGAGATTTGGGTTGATAAAATCCGACTAAAGCCATCTAGTTAGTTACTTCACGTTTAAAATTCGCCGATATCAGCCGTTGCGCACCGGCTCCGTAAACATGCTGAAAGGCAGGAAGCTCTCCGGCCTTGACCTGGTCAACAACACCCTGCACACCGTTCTCATTGACAACATCGGCCTCCACAAATGTGACCTTGCTAACATCGGGCACGTTCTTTGTTATCTTTTCCTTCGCCGCCTTGTTGCGAACAACGGCTAGGACATTGCGGCCAGAGCGAAGAGCCGCGATGATGGTGGATACGCCAATATTACCAGAAGCGCCGACAACGAGAACGGTCTCCATGTTGATGTATTGTAGTTTCAAAATTGAACAAGTATATGCAGTGTTCTCTTGTCGGAGAGGATGAACTGGTTTTCTTGCTCAAATCCAGAGTAATATGTCGGTAATTTATAGGTTGTAAGAGGTCGGAACGCGGCGCCAAAATAGCCGATGAGATCGCAACGGCAGAGATTCAGATCGAGGTAAGTCACCAATCAGCTTCTTTCAGGGCTTCGAAAATTGACTACTCAATTTATAATCAGCTTGTTCTCGCAGTTTCTCGGACGTCCGGGCGTGAACAGCGGAGTTCTTGGCTATCCGTGTCCCACCGTACCTCGCCTCACACCAACATCCTTGCCAACTATTAACTGACTTAAAGCCCGTGTAAGTCCGCTGACTGGTTTTCAGCCTCGCTGGTATCTGTAGATATAATAGTAATTTCCGCCATTTTCCCAAAATATCGTTACTATTTGCACTCCACTTTTAACGCAATCTAATCAACCGGCATGAAGTAATTGCCGATCAGCAAAGTCCGATGGCTCAAGTCCGCTCCGCTAGAGCACCTCAAACGTGAATGGACTGATAAAGTGTTACGATTCTGCGGCTGATGACTTATGCTACATGTATCCATGTTCCTTCAACCATTCCCTAACGTCATTGCCATCTCGCTCAGCCCATGCCTTTCGAGCTCCCATGGCCTCCATTGCCTGGCCAAGGGCTTGATCGTACGCCTTCGTGTCACAACCAGCAAAGAAAGTCTTGACGTTGTCAATTTGTGACTCGGTGCTAAGGCCATCCAAACAAAGACGGAGAATGACTGCCTGCATTGATGCGGGGACGGCCTCTTCAACTTTGCCCCAGTTTGCCCTTGTCCACTCCCATAACTCTTCCGCGCCTGCGGCAGAAGACCCAAGAAGCCACAACAGAAGGTAGATCAATTGGGGTGTTAGAAAAGGCGACTATGGGTAATGCGGGCGGCTTGTGGATGAATTGTACGTACATCTTGTGGTTTCACGTCTTTGGAAAATGCATGACCAAGGACCCTTTTCGCGAGTTCGGCACTCCGGACCCTACCTAGACACTCAAGCGCTAGGTATTTCTCTTCGTCGTTTGATGAGTTTTTCCAAATACTGAGTAGCTCTTCAATCTCGTGCATGTCGGCGTGGGCAGCAACGATGCACAATACTTCATATCGGAGCTGCGGCGGGATCGACTTTTCGTCTGCAGCAATTCGCGCCGTGAACAGCCGTCTTGCTTCTTTGATAATGCTGAGTTACGCCTTGTGAGCTTGAAACGAAAGGCTACAGTGATGACAAGAGTCTCACGTTTTATCATCAGCCAATCCAGCGGCGCTGAACATAGCGGCCTTAAACTCCATCTGTGACTCGTCATCGGAATTCAGCATTGTCCAACCTAACTCGCGCGACTTGGGTCCTAGAATGTCTGACGACAATTTTTGGAGGCCATCCCTCAAAGCAGCGTCATCGAATTTCCAGATTGACATGACCTTGGTGAGGTTTTGATCAATCATTCTCCAAACAGGGAAATCTGCCATTGACTTAAAGCCAAGACAGGCGCTGAGCAGTTTGCTGGTTCTGTTGATGCCAGCAGCCGTAAGGGCGGACAAGTCTGCCAACAGTCCGATGCAGTCACGTAAGCTCAGCTGATTCTGCAACGCCGCCTTTGTCAGCTTCTCAAGATGGGTGGATGAATAAGACGTCCGAAAGAAACCATCGTGGTCGGCGTTGGTTTTTCGGTAGACTCTTGCCCCTTGCGGGAATGATGATTCCACGCTCATCCATGTCATATGTGTCAATGCCGGACTCTGAGCGAACCGAGATGCGAAGGGGGTATATCTGGGAGCTAGTGCCATCTTTGCTGTCGTTGTTAGAGCTCTTTAGTCCAACGACAAACGGTCTTGAAGTAGACGCAATGAAAGTACCTCCAGGGTACCCACATCATCTACATATTCTTCCCACGACCCTAACGAGAGGGAACCCGGGTACTTTTGTCCACACGTCCATGATTCTACCAACGTCGTAGTCGGTGCATTCCTGAAGTGCCCTCCAGAGGTCGGCGGATTCAGTACTACCAAATTTATGGCGGCGTGTGTAAAGTTTGAGACCATCGAAGAAGCTTTGTTCACCAATTTCTCCAAGGAGCATTTTGAGGATGCAGCAGCCCTTTCTATACGAGATGGCGTCAAACACTTGCTTCGCCATGGTTGAGTCTGCGACAAAGAGTTCGACAGAATGACTACTGTTGAGGGAATCAAGCTCAAGTGCTTCCTGAAGGGGCTCAGCGACGTAGTTATTCCATATGTTCCAATTAGGAAAAAGCTTGTCGGAAGCATACCACGCTAGAAATGTCGCGAAGCCTTCTTTGAGCCAGAGGCCATCCCAATACTTCATGGTCACAAGATTTCCGAACCATGAGTGGGAAATTTCGTGCAGTATGACTCGCGCGATGGCCTGCTTCCTGTCGATTGAGGCGTCATCGGCATCCAGCAGGAGATGATTTGCTCTAAAGGTGATGAGACCCCAGTTCTCCATGGCACCAGACGACAAGTCTGATACCGCCACAAGATCGAGTTTCGGAAGCGGGTAGAGGCTGTCAAATAACGCTTCAAAGAAACAAAGGCCATCTGAAGCCAATTTGAGGGCGAATCTTGCCCCAGCTTCGGAACCCTTGGGACATAGTACCGCAATTGGGATTCTGCCCTCATTGGATCCAACCCTAGAGAGTGGGCCGGCAACGAGAGAAACCAGCTGTGGCGTGAGACTCGCATTAGCTTCGATCTGGAATATACACACGAAAGGGGTTAACATGCATATGTTGACATGAGTGGAGTTTTCTGAAATATGACCAAACTCTTTGTCTCGGAGACTGCTTCGGTGCGGGAAACAGGCATATTAGAAACGCACAGGAAGGACGCATCGTCAACTGCCGAAATGGTAAACTCGGCCTTTTGGTGGGGTTCATCGAAGCAAGGGAAGACCTTATTGTTGTGTTAGTATTTAGTCAAGAAATGTCATTATCGATGAGGAAGACGGATGCCGACTTACTTGTCGGGCGCAGGTTGGCTCCATAAAGGTTACGGCCAGCTGGTGCTGTTTCCCATGTGTCGTCTCATACTTGGAGCGATAGAACCCTTCAAGCCCGTCTTTGAACTCTCCTGAGTATAACAAGGTGATTACTGGCGTGTCACCAGCAGCGAGTTGACACGGCAGTCGAATCTCTATAACATCGTCGGCCTCGAAAAAGCTAGAAAACATCAGCATGCTGGCATTGTACAGCTGATGCAGCAAAAGAACTGGGGCATACATGAGGGACTCCAAGACGTTCCAGGATGCGTCATTGCAGGTAATAGTGGCGGAAGATATGGATATGTTTCGCAATGTAGCTGTATGGTATCAGTCGGCTCGACAACATGACATCTTGACGACACAGGCTGTTAGCAAGGTACGTCGGCGTTTGGTGTTGAAAGGGAATGGCAGCTACGCACCTTATCTTGACATTCCCAGTAGAAATCTGCTTCTCAAAATCCGGCTCAAGCAAGATGTCATAGCTGAGCGGCCGAACACTGCCCGGAAGCAAGTTTCTCTCCAAGGCTGCTGCTGCCATGTTTCCTCTGCCGCGTTAGGAGAGTATATGTCGTTCTATTCCTTGGATAAATCGATGAAACAACAAAACGTAGGGCCAAATATAATGGAAATGTCTAGTGTGAGACGGATAATTATCTTTTGGTTTTTCGTTTCACGGTAACACTGGTGTGATGTGGTGTGGATGATTCAACTCAGGTTGTTGGGGCCAGATTGTGTTTCTTCGAGTAGCACAAACGGACAGCCACCAAACCGTTTGTTATCCGCTGCTGAGCTTGACCCTAAACCCCTCCAAGTTTGCGATGCTACCTACAAGCACTTGTTGGTGACCTTGTGTCTAACATACTAGTAGTATCAACCTGGAACCGGCCGGGTAACACCACTGTGTGTTGCTCTTCTTTACCATTTTTCTCCTCGCCTCTGGGGTGGTTATTGCAGTGTAAGGTAGAGAGAGTCAGGTTAGGGAGGATCGCATATGTTCGAGACTTCTTCATGTTCGAGACGGAGACCGTTCCAACTTTTTTCACCGGGTGCTGTACAACTACTCTTCAATGTCATACTGTGCCTGCCTGTATCGAAGCCTACTTACCCCATCCACTACCTCGAGATGTCATAGCTTAGACAGTGCTATTGTGGGGTATTTTTTTCCTTGTCATTTCTATTTGACAGAGTCTGCTTTCAATTCTTAAGAGTGTCTTAGCTTAGACAGACTTAACCGACCGGTACATATGCCGTGGTTCGCCCCTGTACGGTGCATGGCTCAAGAGCTACCCTGTGGTGGCAGGGCTGAGCACCGCCCACCGCCGCGCGTCGCTTTTCTTATTAGCCGACGACTCAGCCTTACAGCTATACTCGGTAGTGTCAACGCTATCGGGCCAATCCTTTTTTTTTTTTTTTTTTTTGTTCTTTGACTTGGCAGAACTTTTAAAGGCATAGATCCCAACGCCAAATTCGAGCTCGGACATTGCAGCTTTTCCAAAGAAGCACCAGCAATGAGATCTGAAAAGTCAAGCTTCCCTGGTGATGGAGAATTACCCGCCTATTCAGACAACCAGCACGTGTCGCCGACACACTCGCAATCGCAATCACAGTCTTTGGCGCAGACACAGTCTCCAGCAGACGACATACCGTCCGAAGCCTACCCAGCCTCGGATAATCTAGATCAAGTAGGCAAAGGACTCCCAACTGTCGATGCGCCATTCAACTTTCCAACCGACGACCGTCCACCGGCATACGAGCCCGTGACTGCGACGGCATCAAGCTCATCCTCAGCCGGCCAGCAGCTGCTCAAACCCATTGCCATCCCTCAAACAGTGCCTGATGCCACTGCACCATTCCTTGCAGCTTACCCTTCTAGTCTGTTATCCCGTGGCGTCACTGAAGACTCATGGAAGGCATTCATGGACACTATCTCGGCCTTTCTCACTGCCAAAGTCAGCGACCGCGCCATCAGCCATGCTGGCGACATGGCGAAGCATTTCAGCGAAGATACGATGAATCTCGGCAAGAGCGTCGTATCGCAAACAAAGCACCTCGGTCGTGATATCAGCAGACACGCAAAAAAGGGAAACATTATCGGTGTCGCGACTACTGCCATCAGCGGCGTCATCTCGCTTCCCATCTACCTCGCTCTTGGCGCCGCTGGTACGGCCATCAAGCTGCCCGGTGCAGCTGTCGGAGCTATAGTCAAGAGGCCGCGGACAGCGGTTGAGCGTGTCAATGCGTATGCCGCTGTTGCAAATGAAAAGTGGCTGCACAGCCGTGGTCTACATGCGCAGCTGGTTGATACACAGGGGCTAGCTAAGGTACTGGGTTTGCCGACCTCTCAATTCTTGGAAGTTGCTCGTGGAGGCAAGGAAGGAAGTGCAATAGGCATGCTCAAGGCACTGGAGATGCATCTTGAGCCGCTCAAATTGGCGCAGGATGAGACGCTGGGACTGTCGGAAAAGTCGTTATGGCTGGTGGTTGCGCAAGACGTACGAGAAAAGTCGTAGACATATGAGACTGGAACATATGAGATACTAAGAAATTGTAACATGTTGAACCAATGAGAAGCCCAAATTTGCCCCTTTGAGTGTAAATGGACCATGGTTAAATTCAACACCATGAAGCTGTATTCCCTAATCTAAGGCAAAGTAGTCTCTAATGTAAAACTTGGCTGTTTATTATTTCACATTGAATCCGAAATCTTTTTCAATGACTATTTATTTATCCCACCAGTTTGGTGTTGGCGCCAGTAGTATGACACTTCAAAACAGTGGGCAATGTGGCTTTCCGCGGAAAACTCACCCTCCACCACATTGACTTGCCCGACATCGCAACCATCCATATCGAGTCGCTGCCGCGCAAAAGCCATCAGCGCTGTATACGATATGAATCGTACCAAATCCAAAAGACTCTAAGAAACCATGGAATTGCAGAATAAGCCGGAGCGGCCGTATCGCTCCCATCTACGCCCGGCATGCATCCCCTGTCGGCGCCGCAAGTCGCGTTGTCATATGGAGGCTAATGCCGACGTCTGCCTCATGTGCCGCGTGCATCGGACAGAATGCTCTTTTCCCGAGGGGCCGGGGTCACAGTCCACTCAGCAAGCACCACCCACGAGTGGACGACGTCGTCGGCGAACTGGTAATTCGACGACAGGCTCAGAGACGCCAACTCGTGCTGGCAATAGAAGACGGGCAACTCCAGCAGCCAATATAGCAACTCCCGCCGCTTCAACAGAGCAAAGTTGTCAGAACCAGTCTACGGCAAATGTATTGCAAAGCGGACCGTCTCCTTCCGCCGTACAGCGCATCCAGCATCATTCTTCACACGATGATGATTCTCCCCTCAGTTTGGGGTCCGCCGACGACCAGAGCCTCAATCTTCACATTGTTGGTCCAGCTGTCACCAATGACAGCCAAGTACTTACAGATTATCTCTCTGGACTACCTGGAGTCACTCGAAGTACACGCATGGTCATTCCACAATCTGCCGGGAGATCGAAGCCTGTATTGTTTACAATGGTACAGAAGCGACCGCTGGGTGTTACTGTGAATCGCAGCAGGGCAGCGGAAAAGCTGGAAATTATAGAGAACCTGCTTCAACCTTATACAGCCGAGGTTATCGATGAGTACGGCTCTATTAGTCTTTGGCAAAGTACACACAAGCTAACGTGCGGCAGATACTTCAAGAAAGTGGACATTTGCCTGCCGTTATTGGACGAGGTTTCCTTCCGTCAGCAGTATCGCAGCGATAAAGATAAAATATCACCTGCATTGTTAGCCTGCCTGTACGCACACATGTCTATATACTGGCCTTATTCGCCTGAATTATCCCATCAGTGGCGTCCAGATGGTCGATTCTTGTGGAATCTCGCCAGTGACGCAGTATACTCCGAGCTTCATTTGGCTCCTGGCATGTCAATCATAACAGCAATCATCTTGAATATTGGCGGCCGGCCTACGACCTCTTTGATAGGAAACGGGGTCCTCCTTGGCTCCGCAGTGTCAATGGCGCACTCGCTTGGTCTGAATCATAACCCGATGCCTTGGAAAATCCCACATCAGAAAAGCTTCTTCGAATGAAGATATGGTGGGCACTTCTCATTCACGATCGATGGTAAGAACATCCCCTCTTCAAATTCAGCGCCAACTGACCAAGGGCGTCAGGTTGAGCTTGGCACATGGCACACCGCCACACATCTCCAGGATGCAGTACGACGTGCCTCCTCCAACTGTGGAATACTTGTGCGAAACTGGAGCTTCTGATCAGCGAGTGCGAACTGCAGCTGTGTTTGCTGCATTGGCAGGCCTCACCGATGTCCTGGACCGATACCTGCAGCAAGTGTACGATATTGACAAGGATAAGAGCTGGAGTACACATAATCTCGAGCTTTACCTCAACAACTGGGTAGATTCTCTGACCGGATGCAATCGACTCATAATAATCCGGGGCGCCTATATGGACGTTCCCGGAGCGCCGAACCTGAGGCTCGCTTACCTGACGACTCGGCTTCTCCTGCAGCGCATCGAGCTTGAGGCTGTAAAGCAACAATACAATTCCCCGGGAGAGCAAGTGATGAATCGATATCTGGACGCTCGCAGAACTGCCGAGGAGATTCTAATATTTACCCAAGAGCTCCAGGAAGCGCAACTTGGTGACTTTTGGATGTCGGTTTCCGCATTTGCATATCCAGCGACTGTTAACTTTCTTTTGCGTTGCGCCTTGGAAACAGAACATTCACCATCCGGGCTTGCTCAAAGTGGCTCTTTTAGAATTGCAAGAGATCTTATAAACACGTTGCGCAACTACCAAGATAAATATGCGTGGGAGGTCGGCGATATTTGTCTTGCGCAGCACGCTGAGATTGTCGACAAGGTCCTAGCTGGTATTGCGCCAGCCACACACAGTTCCAGCAACAACCTGGACCGCGAAGATTTTGTCATGCCGGATGCATCTATTATAGATCATTTCTTCCCTAGCCTCTGGGATCCGTTGCAAAATGTTTGGTAGAGAAAATATGCTTGAGCGCGGCCGGGCAACTGTGGGGTTTCCCGCGGCAAACCCTCCTCGGCCAACGGTTTCCGGAAAACCTTCCAATATTCACTCCACTCCTTTACGGTATCGGAGTGTGCGTTGTATGGGTGAATTTAAGTATTTAAACGCTAGTTTCGTGTCATTGATCGATTTGGAAATTTCGCCATCCTACACCATCTTGTTTTGATACCAAGTCTTGGCTGATATATATACCTTTACCATGGCACCTGGGCGTGTTACTCCAGCTACTGTGGATGACCTCGCTGTCATGACCCAAATGGAGGAGGCTGCCCCAAAGCTCTACCAGCATGAAGAAGAAAAGAGCCTTATGGAAAAGAGCAAAAAGTATTTACTCGGCTTCGGAAGTCCTGTCCATGACGAGATCGTCTCAGGTACTCAGGGACTATACTTTTACACTGCTGGTGGCAAGAGACTTCTCGACTGGACGTCTGGACAGATGTCCTGCCTCCTCGGCCATGGTCACCCGGAAATTGTCAAAGTTATTACTGAGCACGCCATGTACCTTGATCATACCTTCTCTGGAATGGTGTCACCACCTGTGGTCAACCTGGCCGAGCGTCTCTGCAACATGCTGCCGAAAGGTTTAGACCGCACCTTTTTCCTGTCTACCGGTGGAGAGAGTAACGAGGCGGCCATCAAGCTGGCCAAGGTGTACACAGGCAAATTCGAAGTCGTTGGACTTGGTGCCTCATGGCACGGCGTTACAGCTCAGGCCATGGGCGCTCAATTCCACTTTGGTCGCCGTGGTCACGGGCCTCTAATGCCCGGCACGCACATGCTGCCAGCTCCTAATGCGTATCGGTCCGTCTTCCGCAAGCAGGATGGATCATACGACTGGGAAGCTGAGCTGGATTATGGCTGGCGCATGATTGATCTCCAATCGTGCGGCCAGCTCGCCTGCTGCATTGTCGAGTGCATCCAGAGCTCTGGCGGCATGCACGTCCTTCCACCAGGCTATCTCAAAGCCGTGAAGAAACATTGCGAGAAGCGTGGCATGCTGCTCATAGTCGACGAGGCGCAGACTGGCGTTGGTCGCTGTGGTGATTTCATGGCCATCAATCATGACGATGTCGTCCCGGATAACTTGACCTTGTCCAAGACACTGGGCAACGGTTTGCCTCTCAGTGCCATTGTTACGAGCGACGAAATCAACCGCGTCGCCGAACAGAACAATTTCTTCTTCTATACAACGCATCTTAATGACCCCCTTGTTGCTGCTGTAGGTGACAAGGTCCTAGAGGTAGTCGACCGCGAAAACCTCGTACAGCATGCCCGCATTGTTGGTGTTGTTCTGCACAAGGGTCTTGCTCGTCTGCAGTCCCGCTACGGCTGTATTGGAGATGTTCGTGGGAGAGGTCTTATGGCAGGCGTGGAAATTGTTACAGATCGCGAGTCCAAGGAGCCTGGCCTGGATTTGGCGAAACGTGTCGGTGATAGGGCGTATGAGCTTGGACTTTGGGCCAATTTGAGCACGCATCCTAGCTTTGGCGGTGTATTCCGAATTGCGCCGCCTATTACTGTTACTGCGGAGCAGATTGAAGAGGGATTAGCAGTTTTAGAGACTGCGTTTGCGCAAACAAAGGGAACTATGCCATTGTATTAACTGTGGATGTAAGCGGTTAACAGTGCTAATGAAGATGAGGAATATCTTTTTTTTTTCTGATGAAATGTGTCTTTATATCTTGACGCTAGCTAGGTACCATCTACGGTATTATCTACAATAGCAGTCGTAGAGCACCAGCCAGCCATTTAGAATCTGCGCCTGCGACAATTTTCCAGTTAGACGGCTGCACCACATTCACAACATCATCAACCGCGCGAACAACGTAGCTTTAATCCTCAGTCGCCATGATGAGTGTCGGTCTCGTCGCCCGCAGTATTCAGGCTTGTCGGTCATTGGTTCAGAGGCAAACTTCAGATTATACTCACAAAGTAGCATAGTAAGAGTTCTTATAGGCAACCTTTGTTTCTTGTGCAGATATTATGGGAGTATAATAGATGATAAAGTTGCATACTTTTTTTTTTTTTTTGCAGCGCTTACCTTATGTCGGCATTGAGCGTCGTGGCGTCGATTGCAGTCTCCTGCTCGTATGTCTAATCGTGAAAAAACGAAGTCAAAAGGTTTAAGTATAATACACGCCCTTTTACCATTTTCGAAGGAAGAGACAGATTTTACTAGCAATTATGCGGCACAGTGGGAGATGCGCCGTGTGAGCGTGGTTTGAAGCCGGCGGCGTCGCTAGCACCGTATATACTCCACCTCCATACCTAAGTAAGGTACACTTTGGCTCAACCAGGTGCGGGCAAGCTTGGTTTAAATTAGGTTTGTGTTTATCTGCGGCAAAGTGTGAGCAGGCGCCCGCTAAATTTCGGGCATCCCAGCCAAAGCCTCCACCAGCTTCAAACGGATCGCAGTGCTGCCGACTATGGCAGAACAATAAAATACTCGTACAACCGCTAGACTGAAGCTTTCCAGACCACCCACCCTACGGAGGATACCATTTCGCCACAGCATGCACAGTTTCACGTGACGGGCGGCTACCTAGGCGCAGCTCTTTACCTTTGCGAAGCCGGTGGCCGGGTGGCGCGACTTGTTCAAGGTGCAATCAAGAGGCTTCGCATCACTGAAATGGCGCAGCGGCATCAAGACTTGCGTCCGTTACGTGCAGCAGCTACTCATGACAGTGATGGAAACGTACACACTCACTCACACGCACTGTCTAGCAACCCGCTACCAAAGCGACGTCGCGTTGGCGTCTCGAATGCCTGTAATGCCTGTAAGATTACGAAGACGCGGGTAAGTTGAACATTGCCAACGGCCATCTCAGCAACCGAGATCGCTCATGCTCTTATCTGCAGTGCGATGGCCAAAAACCATGTCAACGATGTATCCAAGCTCGCCGAAGCTGCGAGTATACTAGTAGCAGCCAACGACAAACAATCAACGCGCTGCAAGCCAGGGTCGACGAGATGGGAAGAGATATTGAGGCTTTAAAAACGGGTACAGGTCTTTATGCCACGCCCGAAGATACCCGAGATTCTCAAGATACCCAAGTCGCCCAGCATTCCCAGGATACTAAGCGCCTGTTACCTGAAGGAGACATCAAGGCGAAACAAGCTGATCCCGGGAGTCCAAAGGCCAATCGACCTAAAAAAAGTCCATCACAGAGAGCGACGCCAAATAAAGAACAAGGATCAGTGCCGGCGCGCGCATTCAGCCAACTGTTCTCTTGGAAATCGGCTCTTCAATCCATTCAAGGTGGCGTTCGTCCCGCATTAGAATCGGAGCTATCTCTGCCGCCGCTTCCAATAGATGCCTACATTTCCCATGGGCAATCAGATACCTGGACACGAACCGGATGGACAAAAGCCCATATCAGACACTTGTTTGATGCACTCTTTACGTGGGATTACTTGCCAGTTAGTCTTTTATACCATGACGAATTCCTGCAAGATTTTTATAACGACTCGAATCGATTTTGTTCCTCGGCGCTGGTGTACGCTATGCTTGCTGTAGCAAGCCGAGTCATCAATGAAAACCATGACGACTCTCATCTCCTTCCGTCTGGATGGTTTGGAAGTAGGGTATTTTTCGATGAAGCGGAGGCCCTACTGCAGAAGCCTGGACAGGGCGACAGTCTGCCGGACAGGGCGACAGTCTGCCGGACAGGGCGACAGTCTGCCAGACATTCAAGCAGTGGGGGTCCTCTCACTCTACAAACTTCGCTGTGGCTGTGAGGAAGAAGCGCTGCAGCTTGTCGGGGATTTCGTTACCAGGATTACAGCTCTATGCCAGCGTCCGCCACCACCTGGAGAAGATGAGCTTTACTCTAGGATACGAATCACTACGTACTGCGGTGCAGTGTCCTTATCCCGGTATGTCGTAGGAAAGCATCCCCTTAGTCCCAAATGATTTCACTTACAATCAATCGTAGCATGGTACATTTATCAACAGGCGTTATATTCAACATGCCAGGCAACACAATTCAAGGGCAACTATCGATTGTCGGTGATCTGTCTATCATCCGCGAAGGTATAAAAACGGCAAGCAGTTTATCGGTTCACAGTTAGTGCAGATACTCCAGAATTCCCCATAAGCCTAAAGGTCAATTGGATAACCAGCAGACAGATCTTGACGCCACTAAACACAGCTTACAGCAAGCCAATGTCCATCTCATCTCAGCGGAGATGTATCGGCTAACCGAGTCTGTATACCACACCGTTAATTCAGCTCAGTCGGAGCCAGACGCCGCCCAGCATCAGGCATTAGCCATCTACACCAAGTGTCTTGACTGGTACGGGAGCTTCTTCGACCTCGTAAACCGCGATGGCACCAGAACTCCCTATGTCCTTTTTGTCCAGTAAGTAGTTGTGTCTCACTAAAAAGATACGTCTAACAGATGAAGCATGTACTACCACTTTTGTCTTCTCTGCGCCTTCAGACCCTTTCTCGGTGTCTCGGCTGATGGTTCTATCGCGCACCCTGGTCAGATTTGCGCCCAAGCTGCCCAGTCCATTCTAACACTAGCCCAATCATACGAAGACTTATACACACTTCAGCGAGTACCTGCGCTTCTGCCATACTTTGTCTGCGCCGCGGGGCTGTATGGTCTAAGCATGCAAGATAGTGGTGCGCCTATGCAGTCAGTAAAGCTGCGCCAATCAAAACGGTTGCCCCCAGAATCTAGACACAAGATTGATGAAACTGGGCCCAATAGCACTGCTCGCAACACCTCAAATGACTCGTCACACATCAAAATATCAGCGGCGGCTCATGCCCGTCTATTACTTGCGAAGATGGCCTCAACTAGCCCAGCTATCACTACTGCTGGGGAACTGCTTTTTGAGAGAACTTGAATAGCTACGCGACGTTCTAGTGGGCCGAAGCTTCGATCTATAGAAAGCACATAAGGATTTTGCCACAGTGCATTTCGACAGCATCAAACATTAGCGCCAAATAGAAGTTGGGAGTGACAGCGCCTCATATAAAAGTCAAACTAAGATACTTTGAACCCGTTTGCTCCTTATGCGACGACACAAAGACTGTCTATCTTATAACTTCCGCTTTATCCGCTCTCAGAGCCCGCTGTCTGTTTGTCGGCAGCCAACCTCTTCTGTATTCCTGGCCGGTTCACGCAGCGATTCCACCATGCATTCACAGCTTCGCGACTCACAATCATGTCCCCGTACCCGTAGGCAAAGAGTGCTAAGACTTCCGGAATGTAATAGATGTCTACGAGGGTGAACTCATCGCCAGCCATGTAGTTATTCTGGCGCAAGAGACCGTCTGCAACATCAAAGAACGCCTCGAGTGACCGCAGTGCCTCGGATACAACGGCTTCATCAGGAGACAAGCCCCTGAAATTTTTGGCAAACTTCTCAAATGTGATTCTACTTGCAGGTTTTGCAAAGTAGAGCGTTTCCGCCGACTGAGCCTGCTCAAACAGAGCTGTTGCCTCTAGGTCGGAATCCGCGGGTAAGAGTGGAAAGGAGAATTTTCTTGCGAGGTACTTGCAGATTGCGCGGCTCTCATAGAGTGTGAATCCGTCTGGAAACGTTGTGAGTGGTACTTTTCCCCACGGGTGACGTTGGATGTATTCTTTTGTCTAGATGGATGCCCCTCATATTAGCTTAGACGAACACTGCACTGTCGCGGGCATAATACAATGGCGGCATGAGCGGGGGCCATGTTTAAAACTTGATAGAATAGGAAGTGGAAAGGCAGACAGAGGAAGTTTGATTTTTTTTTTTTTTGTTCTTTCAAAGAAAACAGGCGACTATACCTTGTGCTCTCCTTTTCGCAAGTTTACCGGCACAAACGCGTAATCCGTAAAGCCACTTTCGGCGAGAGTCAGGAGCACACGGTCGGTATTGGTCGTACCCTCAAATCCATATAGAGTAAAAGCTGGCATTTTCAAACCTTTGTTAGTAAGTTGATACGTATTCACGGCTCCTGTCTTGAAGAGTCTTGATATAATTAGGGCACAGATATCTCTCGCAAAACCTGGAGAGTGTCAGGCCCCCGCGTTTTATCTAAGCCAGCTCAGATCAGCCTCGCCTAATCGAGCTAGCGCTGAAGTAGGTCATACGGAGCCTCAGGTTCAAATAGTTTTGTCTACTGAACCATTTATATCAGACTGTTCTAAAAAAAAATAGTATGCGGTTTGTCCTAAGATCGGGGAACGCTTGTCTTGTGTTGCTCGGCTAGATAAATATTGTACGTCAGACTCCGAAACTTGGTGTGGTAATGACAGACCGTGTCCCAAACTTTTTTTTTAAGGTTTTCTTTTACGATTTGCTACCATCTTTCTTTATTTTTTGTAGGAGACCTAAGCACTTAGTAGCGAGTGGCTCAAGACTTGCGCCGAGCCGCAAGCAGCCTAACTGTGTGGTGACACTAACTTAAAGATTGTGGGTAGGTTGCGGATGGCGGAACTTGTTCGACATAGGAGTTGATGAGTCTAAAAAAATTAGATACTGAGCCAAAATAAGACGTAAAAGCCATCTGGCTGTGTAAAACGACGCCGAGCGTTTTAGACTCAAAGCCTTCAGGTGGGCTGTAAAACGGATCGATATTTGGCAGCTATGCCCTTTCCTCCCGAATCTGACTCGCTATAATGAGCGGCAATACGCCAAGAAGCAGCATAGGAAGAAGAGTATTGCCCTCTATATTGATGCGCGCCAAGGTGAAATACTGGCTGGTGTCGAACAGCTTTCGAACATCATGTCAACTGCCATTTTACCAATCCATCGGCTCCTACTATCCAGACAATCCCAGGCATGACATGTGCTCACCGATATAGTAACGCCAGTACATATCTTCGGGGAATCTCTATCTCTCAATAATATTATGGGAAGGCAGGTCATGGCTTGAAGGAAGGAAAATGGCAGACACCGAAACGCCGCCCCGCCTCCTCCGTTCTCCGGCCCCACATTGCCGATGAGGCAGATGCGCTGGTCTACGTCCGTACAGAGAGGTTAAACAGAGTATAGTGTCTCCAGGCCGTGGCGGGCCAAGAAAGCAGTACAGTATTCAGTTGTCGCCTACAGGATAGGAGTGCGGGTCCTGCTGGCTCATAATGGCCCGCGTAAAGGTCACTCACGAGCTTAATTTGGCTGCTACTGGTTAGTGGGTTCGCCAAACTACCTATCAGTTGAGCTAGTGTTGAAACTGGTTCCGTCTGGAGCATAGGATGGATAAATATCAAGTGCGCGCTCCAAGCCCACAGTAATTTGGGCAGTGATGGTGAATGAATGACTGGGAGCTGCGACGGTCCCAGGTAAGGCGAAATTTCAGGTGGAGATGGCGGCCGAGGGGCACTATTTTGTAGCCGTGTGGAATAGTAGCGGATTTATACTTGTTGGATGAAAGGAAACGAGCTATGTTAAGAAGTACTAACAGGCTGACTTACAAGCTGATACGGGCATTCTGAATATACTTGGGCCGACCGCGGAATGCCGCTGCTTTAGACTATTGTTGAAGAGTAGTACGGAAAATAATAGAAGATGCAGACGACCTAGAATTTGAATAAGCCACACATGAGATCATCACATGAAATAATTGGCAGGCAGTTCAACATCCACTCTGCGCAGCCACAAGCCATCGTCACCGCGTTACCTCATAGATTCCAGGGTTCCCGCCACTTCCCAATCGGGTAAGTCTCTAAGCCCATCCACGACTGAGATGACGTCGCCATTTTGCCCCGCCCCAACCGCCGCCCTTGCAAGGAAGCACATGTCAACGCCTGACCTTGGTTCTCAACAGCTATTTGCAACACCCATCCCACGAACGCTTTTCAGGTTTTTTTTTCCTTGTAAAGCTATCTATTTAACCTGGTTCCACCTCCTCTACAGCTTTATAGCACTCAACTTGAATCAATACACCATTGCCCGCACCACAACTATCTGAATCATGCTTGCCAACTCAACAGTCGTCGTCAGCAACATTGCTGCCGACACGAGCGACAGCGAACTTCGAGAGTTCTTCAGCTTCTGGTAAGTTCGCCACCTGCACAAGAGATTTCCTTTGACCTGTATCTCAAGCTAACTCCTTCGCAGCGGCAAGATCTCTGACCTCAAAGTCACCCATGATGATGGCGACAAAAAGGCTGAAGTCACCTTTGAAAAGGAAACCGCCATGAAGACGGCCCTTCTCCTCAACAACACCCAGCTCGGCCCCAACCACCTCAACGTCGTCAGTGCCAGCGGCGAGGAGCCCTCTGAAGAAGCCGGTTCCGACTCCAAGACGGACGAGCGTGACACAGACGAAATCACGCAAGAGGAGAAGCCTCGCGCCCGCATCCTGGCCGAATACCTAGCTCATGGCTACGTCGTCGGAGACGCTACCATCGAGCGGGCCATCAACCTCGACTCCAAGCACGGCGTGTCGAACCGTTTCCTCAGCACCATTCAGAATCTTGACCAAAAGTACCACGCCACCGACCGTGCCCGCACCGCGGACCAGAGCTACGGCATCACCCAGCGTGCCAACGAATTCCTCAGTGGCCTCAGCACCTACTTTGAGAAGGCTAGCAACACCCCTACCGGTCGCAAGATTGTCAAATTTTATACCGACGGGGCCAAGCAGGTCCAGGATATCCATGCTGAAGCCAGGAGATTGGCAGACTTGAAGAAGGACGAACACGGTGGTAGTGCCTACAAGGCTGCTGGATTGGAGAGATTCTTTGGCGAGGGCAAGGCCAAGGAGGAGAGTGAAGCTTCTGCTACTGCTGCTCCTGCTTCTGGCGCTGCTGCCGATACCAAGACTGGTTAGGAATTTTGTGTGATTGAAAGATGGAAAAGTGTAAACTCTAGTATTCACGACGGTATGAGGATCACGATACACGCTACTGTTCTTTATCCTTGAATCGAATTTGGTATGAGGATTACGATAAATGCTACTGTTCTTTACCCTTGAATCGAATTTTTAGTTTTAGCATATTGCTTGCCTATTTATGTGTTGTCTAAATTCAAGTGTAAACTCTGTATTCCCATAGTGGTATGAGGTTTACGATACACATTACTTCCTTTATATTCAAATCAACTTTTTATTTTTAACATGTTGCTTGTCTATTTACGTATTGTCTAATTTCCTTCCCCCTTGGCAAACTTCTTAGGCAGCGAATCGTCGATGGGACCCTTAGGGTTTGATGGCAAGTTCTGTCCAAAGTTGTCAGCATATATTTGTAGAATACTTCAAAGTTGCCAGACATACCTCGAGTTCACTTTTGAGATTCTTCTCTGACGTGTCTTTATTTCCCGTTCCTTGGCCGGAGCCAACGGGGTCCCGCTGCTGGCCGCCAGTCTGGCGCTCAGGGTCAGGGGACTCGCGACCTGCGGGCTTTGACTCGGGCATCTTGAATTAGAAAAAGTGTCGAAAATGTAGACTTGAAGGTAAAACGTTGGTAATTTGAACAGAGAGATTGCGCATAAGTTTTTGACAGCTTTCAACTCGAATTGGCTCGACAGCTTTTATATGACTTTGCCGTCTCGCCGCATGACGGCAACGTGACGTATCTGTGTGGTGTAGATGGCGTAATGGTGGGTGGGTTTACATCATGAGCCACAGAACAGCTTGATTTTTCTAGCAAGCTTTAGCTCCCGGTATTGTAGTTGATTTAAAATGGGACTATTTCCAATTTTGGTATTTTTAATCGTTTTTATTATTATGGATAAATTGCTTTATTGCGCAATGTTGCCTTCAGTAGGGAGACTCCATGACCAACACGGCGGGTGCAGCAGGGTGTTTCGGGGCAGGAATAAATGAATGTTTATTGACAGTTTCTCGCTTCATATCTCTGGTACTTTAGACAGATTCATTAAGCAAGAAGACTACGACTTCCGGAGCTAAGCAATTTTTCTGCGGCGTTCAAAAGTCACTAAAATGCCTGTGAATGATTCGTCTTGAAACGTGTGCAGTGATAGGCAGCCTTCCAAAATACAATGGTACATCATCCCCAGCAGACGTCGGCTCCAAATCGGTGAATGCCTGTCTCCTGACGATTCGGCAACATCAGTAAGTACCCCTGCAATTCACGCGCCACCGTTTTCTTGTTGGTGCATTAGAGGAGATAAGACGGCCATAAGGATTGGTTGAACCGCGCCCACTAACTTCCAAGGATCATGTATTAGTTGACACGGCGCGAACACCGTGTACGCTTACGTCGTCAGTCTTCTTCATCAACACAGAAAACCAAAATGGCGATTCCCAACGAAAAAAAGGGAGACTCAGAAAGACTCGTTTCTCTCCTCAGACTTGGAAGAGGGTTGCGCCAATGTTCCTGAGCCGCTGCCAGAATATCCACAAACTTCCACACAGCTTACTGCAGCGATTCTACCTCCCCCATCTGCCTCAGCCGAGGAAGTACGAGACTATATCAGAGGCGTTTTAGTCGTCAAGCATGGCACTACCCCAGGATATGCTGAGGAGTTTGCCATAAAGTGGCAGCTTGGCCGGGGTTGGGATCTGCGAGAGCTGGGGAAACAAAAGTTTACGCAGTTGTTTGGCGAGTTAATTGGCACACATCTGTGCCGTGACGTCAAAGAAGAAGTCAATGCTCAGAACAACGCAAAAGCCCAAGAGCTGATAGCGCCTTGGGAAATGACGAGGAAGCCTCGCGACTATTATAGTGAGTGAAAAACTTGGTGGTTGGTTCGTATAGAGGACTGGCTAATTAGATTGCCCCCCTGAGCAGATGGCAACCTCGTGGCTATCGGCGCGGCGACATTGGTTCTCATCTTTTCACAGAAACGTGAGCTTATATCTTCTTGCTTGCATTCGCCCGTCCCTTTTGACTAGGACTAACATTGCGGCTTCGTCGGTCTGCCTGTCGCATAGTACACTTGGCGCTAGTCCTGTTGGCAATTGCGCATTGTTTTGTCGGCCATCTACTGCCGACAAAAATTCAAAAAGAAGCTTCAGGCACCCGAGTTATTTTTCTGCTAGTTCTTGCTGGATATGTTGGTATGTTCGAATAATGCGACGCAGTGGTAGGGGCCAATATCGCGGCAGCGGATCGACACTTAAACACGGACGACGCGGACTGACCTCTATTTATAAAGCCTTGTGATGATGAGTTTAGAAATCGCATAGCTGATCTTTCATCCAGTTTATGATAATAAAGCGACATTGTTTCGGGGGAGTAGTATGTATACCAGTAATTGTTGTAAAGACTACGTCAAGGCTATCGATGGCTAGGTTTTAAGCCTACGAACAAGTCTTACACAACGTTGTAGTCCAATTCAGGTTCAATTCCGTTTACTGCATACACAGGGTTAGTTTTAGGTTCATTAACATGCTATCAGCCTAGAATAGGTAGTATAAGTCCTATCCTGGCGAGGAAAGATCGGTTTTCCGTCAACAGTCAATCACGGCAAACGGGACGTAGCTCCAATCTGCACTCGTTGCTCTACTGCAAACGTTTCCTAAGTGTTTTTAATTTATGTTTATCCTTGGGTCTATCCCAGCTCTGAATATGACGGCAATCGACAAGAACGAGAAATGGAACAAGGCCATCTTCCAATCCTCCAATCCCGCCACACATCTTCGACGCCTCTTCCATCGTACCCGAGCCTACCTCGCCAATTCTGACAAATTCGCCTACTCTTCTTCGACCTCTTGCCTTCGAAGATGAGGTACGTGACTATATTCGAAACCTGTAGTTGTCAAACACAGCATTGCCCCGTAGACTGCCAACGCAACTGCGCCCAGCATCTACCTTAGACGCGGCTGGGGTTTGCGTGCAATGCAAGCGGGAAACTGAGTCCAGCAATAGAATTGGACAAGTGGCGCATGCAGTTTGAATCTGATTTAAGCGTTTGCAGTTTTGTTGACCAAGCTACGAGCGACGCGGTCTGGTGTAAGTCAGCGGCTATTTGGGAAAGGACAACAGGCACAACTAGCAGTCGGCCGGTAATCCAGTAATTAAAAATTTATTTGTTACAGAAGACTTTTCTTTCCTTTTTTTTTTTTCTTCTGGAGTAACGGTTAATATGTTTCCAAAACTGTCACACGCAGATTGACCTGGATACTTATCATGGCGCATCTTGTTAGCGGCCGCCCGCACCGCCCGCCGCCCGCCTTAACACGAGCGCTGAGTGTGGCCCCGAGTGAAACCACTTTACGCCTCGCCGCGCCTTGTTTCCTCTTCCCCCGCCCGCCATCTCCAATAAAGTAAAACAAGCGGCAGCGATCCCTATTTGCTTTCTGCGACCTCCGTCTGCCCTTGTCCAAGTCGTCACCTCTCCCTCGACGAGGTTTGCCTCCTTTTTCGTGCTTGTTCCGCCAAGTTCAAGAGCAGCATTATCGCAGAACACGGACAACCACATCTCGTCACTCCTCGACCTCACGCACATCGCGTACGGCATCAACATGCCCGACTTGAACTCGGTCCCTGCCTCGCCGCATGGCCTGGGGTCCTCGCGGCGCCAATCCAACCAGCAAATGCCTCCTCCGCCACATCCAGCATCGGCTTCGCCGTCGCTGAACATCCTCCCATCGAACCAGAATGCCCTGAACCAGCAGAGCAGCACGGCCGTGTCGTCTTCGGTTCCGTCACCGCAACTCACGGCAGCACAGCCTGTTGTTGCTCAAGGCGATGCTAATACTGCATCTGGACCTGGGCCATTGCGACATCCACGGCCACTTACTGCTTCCGAGATGCACTCACAGCTAGAAAAGGAACAAGAAGCTTTGGTACGCAGACCAACATCTCACCTCTCTTTGTAGGTCCTAGACTAATCGTATCGACACAGGTCAACCGCCTAACGCGCGAACTCTCCCTTCTTCGAACCGCTCACAATGCCTCTGCAGCATCCAACGCCTCGTCTGCGTCAGCAAGCAACTCTACCCACGAACCAATCGGCGACGCGTCTCTTTTATCAGGCGCCGGCTTTTCTATCCCAACCACCCGCCGTCATCACCGCACATCCTCCGCTACATCCCAAGGCCACGGCCTTCCCTCGTCATCCTATGAAAATCGTGGAACGCACTTTCCTCGACCGCCGCCTCCCGTGCCGCTGACTCGGCAAGACAGCTCAGCGTCTCGATCGAGCCAGGCCAACGTGGGCGGTTACCCGCCCGCAGCCATCGACCCGTCCAACTACTTTCACAGCCAACGAGTTCCGCCCTCGGCCAACTCGGTCGCTGCGACGCCTGGTAGCGCAGCCGGGGGCGACCAGATGAGCCCTGGACTGATGCCTGCTACAATGCGATATGAGGAAACTGCCTTTTACAGAGGCGAGCTGGAATCCGCCAAGAGGGAGAATGACCTGCTAAAGAAGCGTATCCGCGAACTGGAGAAGATGGTCCGCGAGCGCAAAGAAAGCGATGCAAGCCGAACACGCAGCGAGAGCGTCAGCACCACGGCGTCCGCATCGGTTGCGCCAACAGGGGGAGCCAGCATTGCAGGTCCTCGTGACTCATCGGCACAACGCTTGGATAGAGGCCGGGCGAGCGCCAGACAGAGCGTTACTAGTGTTGCCGTTGGCGTACCGGAAGAAGAGGTCCGGGTGGGTGAGAGCGCTGCTACATATGTCCGCCGCGTAGAGGGGGAATGAGATGCAGTTTCTAGCGTATCAAATTCATAGAGACATGGATAGCGCAGAATGGGTGCGGTAGAACTCAATTGAGCACAAAAGCTGGCGTTACGGGAAAGGCATTTTATATAGCTAGTCTGTTGTTTCATATCGGTACATGGTCATGAATAAGCAACCTCTCTTCTCTAAGTCCTTCACTTGCAGTTTCCAATTTCAATCTACTTAGTCAATGTGAATGCCTTGAGCAATTTCCTTAACAAATCGCGATTATTCTTCCACCCTCACATCAATATTCTCATCGATACTCCCTCTTTATTGACACGGGGCTTCCATAGCCAGTTACTCGTCGCCTCTTGTTTGGCCGGATATCTTCCTCTGGCTCCTCGACGTTTTTTGCATCGTCAGTGCAAGCCTGACCAGATGTCGAGGGACTCGGAGTGAGGTACGCCGAAACCTCAGCAATGTCTTCAAAATAGTTACCCACGCCGTTGGGATGAGCAACGTAATGTCTAGCCACCCTCTCTACCAAGCCCTTGTACGCAACTCTATCGGCCTCTTTCGGCAGCAACTTGAGCGCAACAGCCAAGCTGCAGCGATGAATTCGCGATTCTTCACGCTGCATTTCAAGCTCCTGTTGGAGCTGTTTGACTGTATCTTCTGCATCGCCAAGCTTTTTCTCTGTATGTTCCTTTTCGCTGCGCAAGGTTGTCGTTTCCGTGTCGTGCGTTTCTCCCAGGTCTCGCAATGCCTTGTTCCAATTCACGCTCATTTTTCGAAGCGAGTAGAGCTCTTCCATGACCATATCTGTTCCTTTGCGGGATGTATCTAGTTGCTTAGTGCGCTGGTTGCTGAGTCTCTGTGCGCCTTCGAGGATGCTGGTTGATTCGGCGAGGTCTGCTTCGAGGCGTTTGTTGCGGTGCATTACGCGGTAGTAGTCGCCTGTGATTGTCTGCAGGATTTGTTTCTTCCTTGTAAGGTCGGACTGGGTCTTTTTCTTGTATGTTTCTGCCTTTGCGGCTGTGCTGCGCAGCTCAGTTTGGAGATTGAGAATGGTTTTGGCGTGGATTCTGCGAATCTTGAGGAGGTGTAAGACTCGGCCTTCTAGGCGTGAGACTTGCTCTGATAATGGGTATTCCGATGTGGCTTTGTGGAATTTGTGAGGTTTGGAGCGAGGTGGCATTGTGTAGTGTGATTTTGTAAGCTGAGAGGTTTTTGCGTTTTCCGCTTCGAATTCAGTGCTCTGTATCCAACTTTTTTTACTTTTATGGCAAAGGAAGTAGAGATGGTGCGCTTGCTTTTGCAAGATACTTGTTTTTTCTTTTCTGGTTTGTGAAATTCCAACGGTACTATCTGTGGGTGCATGTCTTCGGCGTGACTGCCGTTTCACTTTGCATTCACTTACACGGTGAGAGAGCAGCTTAGGCGGAGAATCTCTGGAATTAACGCATGCATTTTTAGTGGTATATCTTATCCAAGGGGGGCAGCAGCTTAATCTCGGGTACTGCCTTTGATGACACCGGTAGGGTCGACTGTGACGGTATCGCCCCATGTGGCCTGCCAACCATGATCAGCAAGATACACTTTCCACGCTTCATCGTCGTCTTCCAGACGTCTTGAAACATCCGGGATAACAAAGAATGCAACTATTGCGCCAACTACAGCAAAAGCAGAACCGATGAGGAATGCCGCTTGATCACCTTTAGAAGGGTTGTCGGCATACGAGTTGAGGATAGCAGTAAAGACTTGTGTGCCGATGGCAGCTCCGGCTTTGGACCATGCGGATATAAAGCCCATCATTTGGCCGCGGATGGATGTTGGGAAACATTCCGAGGCGGTCAGTACGACGGTACTAACATTCAATTAGCAACATGATAAACAGGAAGGGTCACATCTTACATACCTTCCGGGCCCAACTTCTCCCAAAGTTAGGAAAATTCCATACAGGACAATAAACAGTGGGAAGATGCTTTGAATCTTGTGAATAGCACCACCAAGAATGAAACCAAGAGTAGCCTGAAGCGTAAATCCCAGCGCCATTGTCCTGCGCCGACCAATCCTATCCGACAGAAATCCACCCAAGAACGGGCCCGGTATATAGAAGCAGTTAATAACAACGCCCCAGCCCAGGTTCTTGACCAAGCTACTGTCAGGATTGACCCTATTAATAATGGTAGCACTGAATATACCAAAGGGGATAGAAATCCAATTATACAAAAACCAGCACGACGCAACCCCAATCAGCGGCCGATAATACCGCTTCAGCGCAAGCCAATACGGCACCTTTTGCTTGCGCATAGCAGACTTGCGATACGCCGTCGCAACCGCCATGCGTATCCGAAACCAAAAGATACCAAGCGGCGGCACAGCACCCAGCGCAAACGCCGTCCGCCACACAATCCCGTAATGCTCCTCCTTTTGCCCTACACAAAGCAGCAGCAGCAACGGTACAAGCCCACCCCAGACATATCCCAGTGCAGACGACAGGTCCGCGAGCATGGCAAACATGAAGCCGCGGTGTTTGCGAAACTTGCCGCTTTCGTCGGTGGCTTCGGCTGCTCCCGCGCCGGAGACGGGGTATTCGCCTCCTGCGCCAACGCCTGCGACGCCACGCGCAATGATGAGCATCCAGAAGAGACCGGTGGGTGAGGTGCCGTTTGACGCAGAGGACATGGCGATGCCGACGACGAGGAGGATAGTGGTGGCGACGGCGCCGGTTTTGCGACCGAGTTGGTCGACTATGACGCCGAAGAAGAGCATGCCGACAATCAAGCCGATGAGGAAGGCGTTGCTGAGGCGTTGGTAGATTGTGCTTGTGAGTGCCTCGGGGTAGATTACTGCAAGGAGCAGCTCTATGTTTCCGATTACTGCGGCATTGCTGGGGTGAGAGGTGAGTAGGGGGTTTGGTGTTGTGGTTTGAAGAGAGAGTTGTGGTGTCTGGTCTTACTATCCGTCTGATCCAATGGCTAGGCCGGAGAAGAGAACCATGAGCTATACAGAGAGTTTACTGTAGTAGCCCTTTTCAGGCTCGTTGAGGCTGGCAATTTCGACATTGTCGGCTTCATTGGCAGTTGGAGCTGCTTGCTGCTTTTCTTGCGCAACTTGGCTCAGTTCCTCGTTGGGAGCAATTGGCGGTTTGGCATCCATTTTGAAGGCATCCGCAGGCCAGTCAGTTGAATGTAAGATGCTCATTCAATCGTAACTAGCGAGTCGTTTTGGTGTAGCCTTTTAAGTCTCCGGTTTACGGTCCGAGTGACAATTGCCGAATCGCGTACTTAAATTTACCCGACCACTTTCATGGACGCATGTCCGGACAGCGTCCGCCGCCGACCGATTGGAGGGGCAGATGCAGCCCCACAAAGTGCAAGACGCGTTCCGGAATAGTAAATCTTGAAGTACGCAAAACGCCCCTAAAAGTACGGTTTTTTTTTCTTTTTTGAAACTAAGGCAATGTAGTTTGTGAGGCTGAAAATTCACCTCGTGATACTAGTACTTGGTATACCAGCCGTTAGCGCGAATAACTGCCTCAAGTCGGCGTTTCATTGAAAGAGATAGCTTCTCAAGCATAGAATCTTCAAACCCCTCGCTTCAACTACTGCCTCGCATAACTTCTGATGGTTGTATTCTTAGGAAGCTCTGATAATTCAGGATGATGCTTTATCCGCCCATGAATGGCATTCTTGTCCAGCGAACAGCTAACCCAGCACCCCCAGCTAGGTTACAGCAGCGCCACCTAAACCAAATCCACATCACTCAGTTTCGTCTATTAAGCTATTGCATGCTTTTGAAGACATTACGTCGACTGCTGATGCTTACAACCTTACAGTATCGACTGTTGGCGATCTTCTCACTGACAGGCAGATTAATCGGGGTGATCACGTCACATTAAGTGATAAGAGCATTTCAAGAACGATCGAAGTCTTAGTAAAGAAAGGTACATAAATACGCAGTAGTTAGCACAATATACTAGTCGTACAATCCCACCTACTAGTGTAGTCCAAAGTAGCGTGTGGGCTTAACCGTCATCGGCGTATGTTTTAGCTTTAATATTCTACAGCGGGTTTTCCGCGACCACGTATTCCCTAGCTAAGATTTATGAATAAATTAAGGGAAATAGGTATTATACTGTACTATTTAATAGCGCTAGAGAAGGTGTTAAAACGTCACGATTAAACCATCCATTCATTGTAGTACCACCTCCCCCGCTGTCAAGAGACAGGTCAAAAAACCCACCCAAAAAAGGGTGAGAGTACCGTCACTGCAAAGGGAGCATCAGTGGTTAGACTTTAATCTACCCCTAGCACTAGTTTTGAGAGCTAGATCCAGCTAGCAGGTCAGAATTAACCCACCACCATCAATTCTGCTGACCGCTCTGCATACAGATGCTATCAACAATATATTTCCTCATACGGGAAGCTTCGAATGGATTTTCTTGGGGCTAGATCTTCTGCAGCAGGATTTCCTGCAGCTGGAGGCCTTGCAGCTGGGGGCCTCGCAGTCGGGTCTTGGCCGGGGCTAAAACAGTCACAGGCTGTATGCAGGAACATAGAGTAATTTTGATGGCTTATTAACTAAGTTAAGTTCTCTTATATGTGTGAAGCTTTTGCCCCTTTATTATATAATAAAGTATGCCCCCTTATTTTCCTCCGTACAGGGCCCAGCACGCCACGACCGCAACGCCCTGAGCTACCGGACGCCCAATCTGGATTCCTAGAAAGGCTGGCCTCTAAAGCCTAGCAAGCCTAACAAGTGGTGAAGATACAGCATTGTATTGTTTGTAGGCCCATATACGCCACAGTATGGCTTCACCCCTCTGACTATATTGCACTGCTATAATAGTTTGAAGCTGGGGGCCTTGCAGCTAGAGGCTCTACAAGTGGTACGCCTATAGTAAGAGACCCTAGTAGGCTCATCCCTACAGCACTGGACGGTTTAAATACTCCGAAAAACTCTAGGCTCAATATAGACGGGTCAATATAAAGCGCCTAAAATACAGAACCATTCTATTTGCTCTCTGGTGTTTTAATATAACGTCAATTTTCTACTTATAGTGGGAAAGGCTCGACATTATAAGGCGTCAAAATAGAATTAATCACAAATGTGATGTGGTGGGTTGGCCAGTAGATGGAGAAGTGGTCTGGTGCCCAGCGATTGTCGCCCCTATAAAACGCAGTAGATAGTGCCTTAACGTAGGATTAGCGATTGCTTTTAATATCTTCTTTTGTTTTTGCTTAGAGGTAGTTTATACTGTAGTCAATCGGTTCTAATAGCCTTTGTGGCTTTGTTTCTTTCCTTTGTTGTTTTTAATGAGTTTTGTAGCGTTCTTCTTCTTAGTTAAGCGTTTACCTGCTTATTACGGCCTCGACTATGCTAATTCCTACGAATATACGAATTGATTAATAAAACACATTCCTGTAGATGGAGACTCTAGAGGGCCACTTAGTGGTCTCCAAGGCAACAAAGCAGGGGCCATAACTTCTGAAGATGCCTTTGGGCCCTATTACCGAAGCCCCTTTTTAGACGTTCAGGCTAACAGGCCAAGATTTTCCCGACTCATGAGCGCGGGCTTGCTTGAGAAACTCACGACCGCCGTCACCAAGGCCGTTTACTCCTCTTGGACTGGCTCCCTTTGTCTAACTATAGTGGCCTTGACGGGGCCCTCCCGTCAACGCACAAGGCTTGTCCCGCTGCCTTTGCCGCGTTACTTTAGCATAGGTGGCTCGCGGTGAGCGCGTAGAGCGTTCCAGTATAGCGTTTCTGGAGTCCTTTCAAAAATAGTGTAACCGAAAATTAGCTCCGTAGTCAATGTTCGTTTCACACTTTTCTGGACATTCGCGGTGCTGATGTACTGCAAACGCAAAGGCTTGTGAGAGAATCAGTACAGTACAGCCTGTAGTCTGAAAATGAAAAGATAAGGTTCTTTTGTCGTATCTTTGTGCAGAAACGCGTGATTTTCCTAATGTGACCTTATGCAGGACTCCAGGCTCTCGCTCCTTGGCATAAAACCACTACGGTCAAACATTAGATACTGTGCGCCGACATTGAAGATGACCCCCAGCCTTGCCGCGGATGTAGAAGACTGCATTAACCCGCTAACGGCGCACAAGGATACTCGGCAACCACACGGCTGCCCCCAAGCCGCCCCCGATATAAGGCAGCCACTTACTGCAAGGCCCCCGACGCTAAGCAAAGCCGCCACCCCGCCAATGCAATGCAACATTTGTGTCAGCGTCTCGATCACAATCTGTCCACAACAGCAATGCTTATTCGCGGTAAGCCGCACAACCGACTGCCGCCAAGAGCTGAAACCCCGCGCACTCGCGATCCGTATCCACCTTTGAAATCTACGACTACGAGTAGACTGCCCGGAATTAGGCGGGGACACTTGTAGATGCGGTATTATTATCATGCTGTAAGTGCACAACTGCCCACAGTCAACTGTTAACCGGCTCAAAGCACCAGTCCGGCGACCGTTCATGCAGCTAAGGCGACCTTAACAAAAGCTGTTGCTATACAGGCCTAGTTCTACATGTGTGAGGGACTTGGTTCCATCGGATGAATTATACAGTTTAAATGCTGATGCCATGTTCACCAGTACCGCTACAGTGGAAACGTATGAGCTACAACTATTGGGCTTTAAAAAAAAAAAGAAAAGAAAGAAAAGAAAGAGATTCTTAAACTAACACATCTCTGCTCATAAACTCAAAAGGCGGTCTAAAAACAGGATCTGAATACTCTGTAATTTATTTACCCAGGCTGTGAAATTCATAAGACAGGCGACGCTAAACGCAACTTCTTATGGAACCCCATCTCCGTGACGTGGTATCCTGTTTTAGGCGGTTAATCTGCATGCCTGTCGTTGCCTAGGTGCAGCCTGCGACAGTGGTCTCGCAAATTATCCTGCCGGCTAAACAGCTTACCACAGTAGTGGCAAGTCAATGACGGTTTATGTCTGCTCTCATGCCGATTTCTGTCCTTTATCGTCGAAAATCCAATCTGAGAGCTCTTACCAGTCTGGTAGTATGCACTAGTAGGCATCTGGCATTCTGGAGCTCTGCAATAATATTTTCGGAAGTGTAGGCGATAGTGCTTGTCTAAATCGCACTGGCGTATAAACAACACTTGCGACGAGCATGAGGGGTGTGGGCATCGCCGTGCGAAGGATGGCGTAGGATAGTCCTGCCGACCACTAAGGGTTGACGAGGTATCTGCTTGTGCTCCGTATTCCCAGGTATAGCCTGTGTCGTGCGTATTATTTGCAATGAACGGGCTTGCATTGATGCCATCCCACGTGTTATATTCTGCAGTGGGTAAGCATTCTGTGTGTGGATTCTCAATACCTGGGGCTGCCGTGTTGACATCGAAAGCTATCAGTCCGTGGTCATGCCCGTGCAGACGATGACCAATATCGCGGGCTAACCATTCATCAAAACTCGAACTCGAGCTTGATGTGCCTGAAACCTCTTCGGCCACCCTTTTGCCTTCAAGTCTCATTTTTGGTGCCGACAGGGGAGCTGGTGCTCTTGATGTAACTTCTTGCACCTCATCGCCAGCATCTGCCACGGAGCTAAGTGAACAATTCGCGCTGCGGCTAAAACAAGGCAGCCTTGCTTCCTCCACAAAAAGGCCCAATTCCATAGGGTGCGTAAGTTGCGCCGACTCTTGACACCAAAGGCTTAATAGCTCAGAATTCGTGGCGTACGTCGACGCATGATCCGGTACAAGGCCGGTGAGGGAGTACGCTGAGCAAGTGAGACGCTGCATGGCCCGATGCTCGTGCGTGGAAGGGCTGTTGGCAGGCCACTGGACGACAGATGGCGCGTCAGGGCCAGTCTCCTCTTGCAAATGCGCCGCGGCAAGCTCATCTGGATAGGCTGTATGGATACCAGTCAGTTGGACAGTTGTTTGGGATGCGCCGAGCTGTGTGGCATTCTCAAAGATGCCTCTCTCCTCTGAGGTCTCGTAGTTCAGGTCCGCTGTACCCTGCGACTGTGGAGGCGGGGTGGCACAGCGCGGCGGCACCGATGCTGGTGCGACATCAAAACGTTGGTGAAATGGCATTTTCGTAGGAAAGACACCAATTGGCAGGCCTTAAAAGATAGCGACAGGGCTCCTAGATTTGCCAGAAGGAGCTATAATGGATCAACGACCCAGTTTCATGCCTAATGTAAGAATCTCACAAGGGCGCACCGCCCTACGACACGGAAACAAAGGGACCAACAAAAGTAGGCCCTTATTTAAGGTTGCGAATAAAGCCAAGGGGCCAGGTGGGCCCTTCCCTGCGGTTAGGATGCTACGAGTTGGCCCTCAAGGTTGTCGCAGCGCTTATTAGGTCCCCTAAGTCACTGTGCCCTATGGGCCTGTTCACTTTTGCCTGCCTTGTGGCAAATCTTGACGGAACCAACCAGTGGGTCCTTCGATTCCGCATGAGGGATTGGTCTCCTTGGAACGCGAAGAGAGCTAGGCACTTTTGCATGGCTTGGAGAAGTGTACTTAGATTAGAAAGTAGTTTAAAATGTGATGCCAGCGAACAACTCCACTTTTTGCATCTGGCGCCCGCCCGAAAAAAGCAAACCGTGGTAAGGCCGGCGATTGAAACACGTGGGCCTAGGGATCATGGTGCCGTCTACCCCAACCTTTACATCCTGCTTTCTCATCTATTTGCAGACATCAGAATGCCAAGGTTACTTTAGCAGCCAGCATAAAAAATGTCAAGGTATAGGTGATGTTGCTAAGGCAGAAGAAGTATATACTATATTACGCTGCCCGATTGGCGTCGCCCTTATAATGTGATCTATTAAAGAAACCTGCTAGTGGACTTCTCAGTGCTCAATGCAGGCATCTAAGCACGGCGGTCAAATCATGTCACGTACATGCCGGTAGCTGGATGCAGTCACAGCTCCGTCCGAGTTCACATTTCAAAAACATAAATGGAAAATTAGTAAATGTAATTTATACCTCAAGCTCCGATTCTGTTGTAAAGTAACGCTGAACCACGCCATTCAAATGTTAACCTTGAGAGAGAATAACCCACGCTCAATACAATTGAGAACGACGTTACCCGACTCAAAGTACGGGTAGACACTCCAAGCGCCAACAGTATGAACCAAATTCCTATCGTCATCTTCGGGATAGCAATCAAAGTGAGCCACCTCCTTGATACCATTACCAGACGGATCATCTAAAACGCTCTTAACGTCGAGCACGCGTAGCCCTGAAGCATAGTTTGCCTGATACGAGATATAATCGATAATATACTGGTTATGGTCAATCGACTTCTGGGGAGCGACGTATTTGCCTGTCCAAACGGGGTGGGCAAGACTAGAAATGTTAAAGACGTATGTAGTCGTATAACCTATATCGCCGTGATACTCGTCTAGCTCGTCGTCGAGTAGTAGGTAGCGAAAATCGGGGTCGACGTTCCAGCCCTGGTGGGTGTAGCTAAAGCCAGTATAAGACGTGCGTGAGATAATAGATGAGTTGGCTTTATTTGTGACGTCGTAGATAGTTAGTGTGTCCTCATTATAACCAAAGCAAATCTCATGGCTATTAAAGTCCTTATCAACACCACTATAAGTAACACACTGTGCGTCATGAACATAGCCGTCGTCACCGTTACAGCCAGCAAGCGTAGGGTTGGATGGATCCGACACATCAACCATGATGAGACCGGCGTTAGCGTTGCTACAGGAAACAGCAACACCATCTTTGCCCGCGCCGACAGCAAATATGGTGTCGCTCTCCTTATTAGCAATGATATTATGCGAGGAGCCAAACCCCCTAAACCACGCAGTTAAGTCGCGTGTAATGTTAAATGTCTTAGGGTGGCGGATATGGAGCAGCTTCTTGAGATCGAATACCTGCAAGCCGTGTCCAGCGGCCTCAGAGCCAATATAGACGTGGTGGCCAATAACCTTCATATCTCGCCAGATAATAGTCTCTGTCTGCGTAGGGAGGCGACCAACGTACTTAAGCTCACCAGAGCGCAAGACTTCGACAAAAGCCGTGCCGTCGGCTTGCCCAGCAATAGCGAATTCGCGACCATCATCAGATGTCCAACCTAAGTTTTCTTAGCATAGTCTAGAATCAGGGCTAATGGTTAGGATGTTACAAACCCCAAACATCACTTCCTTCACGGGACGTGCTACCCATATCTTGATGGCGTAGGTGGCCTAAGAGGTCCACGTTGTTGCATTGGTATTCTCCAGCCTTGCCGTTGATACACTGGGTAGGCTCGGCACGCTGGTACCTATTTATATCAAATTCACCAGCAGCACGCTGTTTTTCGCGTACGTTCTGCTTATATTGCATCATGCTCTGCATCGTGTTGCCTGCTTGCATTAACTGCATTGACTGCAAATCTATGTCTGCAGCGGCAACAGTTGCCACGGCGAACGTAGATAGGAGATAAAATCTCATGGCGAGAATCAACCTCTTAAAACAAATAATGGTATAAATAAAGCGTCGGACATAGTTTTATATTGAAAATGGAAGACTGCCTTTAGAATTTGGTACTTTGGGGCTTATATACCTTGTTGTAACTCGGCTGCCTTGCACATGTTCAACGAGGATAAAAGAGCTGGAGCACGGCTCCACACATAATGGCGGCTACATTATATATTGCTCAGGAACCTTTTTAGGCCGGCCATGGAGTATATACAGTAGCTTCGGTCTACTTTGGAGCCTGCGCGGCTGAAACTTCTGTGTTGTGTCGGCTAGCCTACATTGAAATCACGACTTGCCTAATCAGGCAATTAAAGTCATAGAGACAATTGCCTCGCCGATATTTGTTGCGTTGAGACCGTATCACGTCTTTCCTTTGTCTGGGAAGCATATATCGATCAAATTATTTCTGATTTATCTTGAATGAAGGCCGCGTAAAGAGACAAAAAAATTAGGAAGGGCGTAAGGTGAGCTACGTCGACTGACGAGCTCTGCCGCAACTGGAGGGCCTTGCAGCTTGGGGCTTTTTCGCTGGGGGCCTTGCAGCTAGCGGCCCTAAATTATGTTGAGGGTACCCTGAACCACTTTAGTCAGCCGGAGGGTGCCGGGCGGGTGCTGTGTTTGGTCTGATACAGTGCAACTCTTACCCATTATAACAGCGTACATCTGCTGGTATACAAACAGCCAGTATCATGGGTGTCAAGTTGGGACTTAAAAACGCCTACCTAGCCAATAAAACCTACACATAACGTCAAAGGCATGCGCCGCCCAACGCCGGACAAGAATAAAATTTCCTTAAAAATAGTTTATAGGGAGGCAGTGCCGTATAACCGCCGCTGCTTATAATGTCCACTCCGTTGCGGATCGTGTTTCTAGGCGCTTGCTATGCTGCCGCCTTACTTGCTGCCGCCTTACTTGCTGCCGCCTTACTATGTAGGACACTCGTTTAAGCATCTAGTGCCGAGTTATTACTAAAGTGCTGATGGTTGGGGCAAGGGACTCTGCAGAAAAGCGAAACCAAGTAGTTATTAGAGGACACGAGATATAGAGCATCGGTCGCAGTGGTTTGTAAATTTGTAAGTATGCGTCGGTTACCCGGCTGTGTGCATGAATCACTCTTCTTCCAAGACGGTGTGCTAAACGAAACAACTAAATTTGTAGCGAGTCTCGTAAATGGAACAACCTTGTGGCCTTTCGCAGGCTTATGAAGCTTTACTTTACTGCAGTAGTAGAAATAGAGAGACACATTGTCTTGCCAGTTAGAATTGCTATAAAAGAAAACTACATTTAGAAAGCATGCCCGTCTCAAAGCTTCTCTTATGGTCCTCTCGGTCATGGATGCCCATTCCTAGACTATGACTGAAGGGCAGATGACCTACCTACGTAACGTAGTAGCAAGTTAGATTACAGGTTGGGCAAGTCTGTGCCAGGTGACTACCACCACAACTGGCCGAAATAGGCAGCTGTCAGGGGGGTTGCCAACATCGATAGCTTTGTCTGGCAGTGGAAGACATGACTGGCCTCACTCTGGCTTGCGCTACTTCTACAAATGTATTGTCGCGGAATCCTACACCCCGGTTCATTCCCGTTGCACCAGGCCATGATAACATAACGGCCCAAAAGACGTTCAGTCTACATTCAGAAGCTAAGCCGTACGTGAAGAAGTAATCATGTCAAGCAACACAAGCAAACATCGAAACGAAGACACTGTGACTGTTACGGTACCGTTGGTAAAAAAGGTAAACGGCGTAGGAGAAACCATCAAAGCACAATAAAAGTTCGGGATGGTGGTTCTCTGATAGTAGATAGATAGGTATATGGTTGCTTTTACATGGTACGTATACCTTTGCGTGTTCTATAGTATAGCCATCAGTAAGTCAACTTCTATTTCTAGGTAAGCATAGGTAAGTGTATAAAATAACCACATATCTTCATAGAAAGAGAAACTTTTACCCTATATAACAATAGAATAACTCAGTTCTCATGCCCAAGACTGTCCAAAACTCGTATTTGGTGAAGCGCGTTACTTCTTGTCCAGACCTTCAGTTCATCAAAATTCTTACACATGTGTATCACGTTGAAATCCGACAGGATATCGTTATGCCCGGGGCCTATCTGCTCTGTCAGGATTGGCGTCATCTCGGCCGTACATTGGAGGTGCAGGCGCATAATCTCAATGCAATGATCTAGACCAGGGATTATGTTATTACATCTTAGTCTCCTAAAGTCAATCGTATCTACTACGTACCAATATGTGCTCGATCATCGGCGAGTTGGGTTATGTTCGCGTATATCTCGGGATAGGTTGCCATTCGAACCATGTTCTACTTCATTATTAGCCTAGGCCGTTTCGCAGTATGATATAGCACGTACTAGGCAATGTAGCTGGTGGAAAATTTCAGGATATCCAGCGAGGCCGCCTCCTACCTCATCTGGGAGACGGGACCAGTTGCGGTTGGGGTCCTTCCCGAGTATTTCTAGATACGATTCGTCGACACGCACGGGGAAATCGCCAACTAATAGGAACAGAGATAGTTCAAGCATTAGCAACTTTACAGGATGGTAATTATCATACATGCGCCTGGCACTCTTAGGGGTTTAATACTCATCACAAGATCGTCCCAAGCTTTGTCGACGCTAGGACTAGCGCCTCTGTAGGGAGATGGCGTCCAGAATTCACCAGTGATCTCATGCTTCTCAAACCTGATTATACCCTGAGCGGGAGCTTTGAATATTTTAGCTTAGTTGCCAATGCTCAGTGCCTTCTTAGCAACTTACACCAGGTCGTTACTATATTGTTACATCTCGCCAAGGCAGGATGATATGTGCCGACATGGAATATGAGGATAGTCCATGCTAGAAACGTGAAGACGTAGACAACAGGTAACTTAACATAACACCACCTTTTTAGCCTAATGGCAACATCTGCTGTCTCGCACTGCTGTGGGCTGCTTAAGCCCTCATCCGGGATCTTCTGATAGTCGGCAGGATCGATGGCAACCCTTCCTGAGGGGCGATAGCTTCGCAGAAGTTTCAAGAGGGGTGTCATAATGAGCAGAAATAAGGGTTTGGTGTACATGATCTTATAGCGGAAATGCCACTGGGCGTGCTCGCAGTGCCGCAGTATTTGTTTCTTGAGCAGGAGAATGCAGCTTTTTGGTCGGCGTTGCTGCAGAACGTGTTGATTGAGGAAGCAGGAATTCCTGAAGGATGGGACCCATGAAGTCCCATCAAGAGTACTGGCTGTCCAGATATGCACCCAAAGCTAGCCTAGCTCGGGACGCTTTGCCCATGGCTGAGGTGTTCCCCAAAATATCCCACATAATTCACCGCAAGCTGGCACCCAGTCTTTATTACACCAAAAAGCAGCGGTAAGTACCAAGAGAAGCTAAGTCAGGCCTATCTCAATCCGACACCTAGCCCTATTCTAGCTTGATGGTCAGGCAGCTAGATTCAGCTAGATGGTCAGAGTTAACACATCACCATCAATACTGCTGATCGTTCTACACACAGCTGCTATCGCCGCTACGTTCCCCAACACTGGGAGCTTGAGGCTGCTAGAGGCCAAGCAACGGGTGGCCTTGCAGCTGGGGGCCTTGCCGATGTGGGCCTTGTGTAACGCCAGCGCCCACGACCACTACTGCCTTCGCTGCAGGCCCCGACGCTGATGATAACGTACACCCGATCCGTATTACTAGATAGGCCAGCCTCTACAAGCCCGACAACTTTGGTCTACGAATTTGTACGCGAATGTATGTTAAAATGCAGTATCACTCTCTAAGTGTATCGCATGTGTTACAACTTGAAGCTGGGGGCCTTGCATCTGGAGGCCTTACAGATGCAAGCCGCGTAGCGAGATGCACTAGCCACTCAAGGTAAAGGATGCAGTAGCTGCCCGTGAGGGTGAGATAGATGTCCCTTTATAGTTTATAGGTTAAGCTACCTTTCGTCTTATTTTAAAAAATTTATATAAAGGCTTCATGGGCCGTGATAAACTGATCTATATTACCACTAAAATAAACAAAACTTCTATATATTTTCCCTCTATCTGGAAAAACAGACACCAATATGAAAGCTAATCTCTCTATCGTCTTTGCCCTTCAGGGCCTTTTTACTGCGATTCTTGCCACGCCAGTCCCTGCGGATGTTAACGCAGTTAACGCTGCTGATAACGAGAACAGCGTTGATATGCTTCACTGCAAGAACTGCTGGAACAAACCTGAAAACGTATGCGCTATTTCCCTTTAAGCAGAGTTCTTTAGATCATTATGCTAATGCCGCTAATACTACAGGGTGGCGGCGAGGAAGAGCAGTAAGCTATATCTGTCTTCACTATACTTTATATTTCGCGGTTTTTTTTTTCGCGAGAACCTTTCGCGTTGTTTTACGTGGATATACGCTGTAGTGACTTCAGAGTTATGGGGTGATACGCTATGATGAAAGTTTGGCGGCAAAGACACTACGAGTAAATCCGATTTATATAAGTGCTAGACAAATCTAATACGTCGAAGCTTCATTATCTTCATGCGGTACTAGAATATGTGTTTCCAAGTGCGAGCTTCTTCAGCGTTGTAGAATAGGCCACGTCATAAGATGACCAATTCTTAAGAACTGGACAGCACTCGACGAACGGCTACCTACTTGGCAGACCGCAAGAAGCCCAAACAGGAACGAGACGCACCGGGCCATGTGACCGCTCGCCTTGATTACTATTATTTAATATTACGGTAGCGAGGGGATATTAGTTACCGAGCACTGTGACCGGGAAGGAGCAGCCAGTACACGCACTGTCGACCGTGCACCTTACTGGAAGACCATCTATATGGACTTGCACTATCAATGCTTCAGTGACATTTTTTTTGGGTGTGTGTGTGTGTGTGTTTATAACGCAATTTCTGGGGATCTTTCAAATTTGCAATAGACGACCGCACCTCTTCACCAAGCGGGCTAGAATCAGAGGAACAGAGTCTGCTGCGACTCCAGCCCGGCAGTTTTCACTTCAAAACTATCGTACTTCATCAAATACCCGAACCTACTACTACTATATGTGAAGAATACCGGGTAGAATGTTGTTACTTCTGTTCTATATGTGCCAAGTGAATAAAAGTAAGGACATCACAGGCTGTGGTGATCTAAACGGCATCAACGGTGTACAACAATTACCGACCTTGAATATCGTCTTCAACCCACATCTCTGACACAAATTTCGTAACGCCCTTATTAGCCACCGCCCATTCGTATATAGAGTCAAAATTTCTACATGTATGGACCACATCCCCCCTCGGCATAGCCATCTGCACGTCTGGGTTCCATCGCCATACGATAGTACTCACGTCTGAAGCGCACATGAGTGCTTGACGAATTATCTCGACACAGTGGCCGCTATGCTTTAACCCTAGAGCTCCATCATATTCAAAATCCGACGCTGGATAAAATTGACGATAATAATCTGGGTTTAAAGCCTGTCGTATTAAGTTCTATAGTGCGGTTTAGTAACCGGAACCAGAATGACAGGGTGATAGTACCTACTAGGCAATGTAGGTGATGGAAGACTGCTAGTGAGATGATATAATGTCCGGGATCGTTCGTAAATGGATATGTCGCGTTTGGGAGGTTTTTTGCGCTAGACTTAGGAATACGAGAAACGCCGACACCTGCTATAGTTAGTAGGAAGGAGAGCTTTAGTAAGCAACTGCTTAGTGCTTACTATCATACAAGTCATTCCATGCTTGATCAACCTCCTCAGATGGCTCTTGTTGGTATATGCTAGCTTCGTTGCCGGTTGGGAAAGCATTATCAAAAACTTTAGTTTCGTACTTCAATATGTCTTGGGCGGGGGCTTTTTATTGCTGTTAGCAGGATTGTTGCCTCATAGGAAAGTCTCAATCTCACAAAATATCATTTCAGGAAATATTGGATTGGCAGGCCCTCGTCGAGAATAGTGGTATAGAAAGAAGAAAGCCTGCGCCAGGTTGAATGAAAGCAGCAGCAGAACACAGAGTTTGAGGGTGAGTGAAGGCAGAGAACGCCGCCGCGCGTGTTTGAGCCTGTTATTCACTTTGCCATCTGAAGGCAGTAAAGTAGAGAGGGATTCATCGTCCATCTCCGACCGATAAAGACTTCCAGCTTTTAACGACGCCATTATTTCGAGAACTTGTTTCTGGTGTTTGGACATTTGCAGAATAGCACAGCTGAAATTTCGAGCTCTCTGTACTGCACAGATGATCAGATCAGACTCAGGCCGACAGAAATGCACAATCGCCCTGGATCGCTCATTCCATTTCGCAAGGATGCGGAGGGTTGTTTGCCTCTAGGTCAGCAGCGTACGAGTAGTTAAATGTATGGCCCTTGACGGCTAAGACTCTACATGCCCGATGCCCCACCTTCAGTGCCCCCAGCCGCAAGGCCTCCAGCTGCAAGGCCTCCAGCCGCAAGGCCCCCAGCATCTATGCTAACCCCCTTCCGCTCGTAGGAAGAGTAGTAAGATATTCCGCTTATGACAGTGTAATTGCAGAGCTAAGTTTGATGATGGAAACAGAATATTTTCCATTATTGACGTTGTTTCTACTACGCTGTGTTTTACTGCCTCGCGGTCGTTGCTGGCTCCCGGGTCTAAGCTCTATCTGCTGTTATCCCGACTGCAAGCATCTCAGTGAGTTTTAAACTAGACTGGAGCACTTGAAATCATAACCAAATAGTTAAGGCGTGAAACACTATAAGTGAACGTTTTTTTTTTTTTTCCTTTCTTTTTTTAAAGGCGGAAACAGGCTGTAGCCGGAGCCTCGGTAGCTGCGTCTGTGATAGTTTTCTATGTTATCTCTATGAATCGTATAGTAGTGGGTAGATAGAATATATGGTAGTATAGGTTTAGCGTCTAGGTATGATTGAAAGGTTCTCTCGATTACGAGTATGTAGGTTTGTCGCTAGCATAGTGTGCCCGAGTCGGCTAAGCGGTACTCGTCTATGTAGGCTACAGTGGGTTGCCAAAAGTGCCATTCAGAGCCGTCTCACACTCTCCGCACTCTCCCCCAACGCGGATTGTTGGCCGATGCGGGCAAGGCTCCGGTACAGTTTCAATAAGCGAAGATTAAAATAACCATGATAGATTTCACAGTGATGTTATTCAATAGTTCTTTGCCTTGTCTACAACTATCTGAAATAGTGATGTAGGCTTCAGAGCGGACTCTGTCTCCCTGACTTTCCGAAATGATCGCTGCCTTTGGGTGGGGTGAGTCCTGGGTGTAAGAGCGCATCACCTACATAGCTAAACGGGAAACCATCAGAAAGCTGTCCTCGTCTCAGCCCTTAGTGTTCTGCCGCGGATGATAACGAAGACCGTATCTGTCTGACGTACGCCTCTGCTTCGCCAGCAAGCCACCCAAAAGCAAGCCGTACCATCTCGTACACCAAATCTTCATCTCCTTCGGGCACCTGGCCAAGTTTGGTAAAACATGCGTAAACTCTAGATGCCGGACTGTCCAATGCATCCACAAACGATGCCGTCAGAGCGCGTCCATCTTTCTTGAGGTCTTCTTCGACGCTTTGGAACCCTCGCCTATAAAGGCTGCGCGAAAAGTCTTGTTGCAATACGTTCTTGTATGCGCAATGGCTGGGGTCTTTTAAAATACTCTGGATAGAATCATTCGACTGAGCCAGTGGAAATGGCATTGGGTAATGGTTCACCTGCCAAGGAGCCGTCTCCGCAAATTCCCAGTCGATGATGGCGAGGAAGTTGAAGCTGTCGTCGATGACGATATTTTGGGTGCCAAGGTCCATATGGTTCAACGGAAATAAGCTTTCAGTGGCGGAATCCTTGAATAGACTGGTCCTGAAGACAATGTCGCAAAAGATTGATATACCTATTCTATATATACCTATTCTATGAAAAGACGTCGAGCTTCCAGAGTCCCCTGCGCAGTACCGATTGATCGCAGCCTGTCCAGCTGCTTTAAAGTATTCAGCAGCCGTTTTGAAAGGCCCGGGATCGGTGAACCCTTCTAGAGAGGCAGTAGCTAGCTTGTCGATGATCGGCTCGCCATTAGGTGAAAGCGATGAGATAGAGCCAATCCGAGGAATTACCAAAGTAGCTATTTCGACTTGCACTCTTGTCCTTTGGGTCATGATGTGCTCTTGAACTGCAGTCTAGATTTCGTTAGATTAACGGTCCAACGGAATCAGCGTAGTTACTCACCGGTAGAATACAAATATTGAATGCAACATTTTGCAGGGTGTTTCCGTAGAGCCCTTGCAGGAGCATATACGCAGCACCGGCATCCGCGGCAAGTGATGAACCCGGAGGTTCGTAGGCATATACAGCAGGGACCGAAATACCGGAAAGCCTCTGTCGAACGTATTGCATGGTTGCAATCTCACATCTTGTCCCGTACGTTTCCTCTTCTTCGGTAACCGTAGACGGGGTATCAGGATGGCGTGGTAAGCGAACGCGCGCAATAACCAGGCTGCTATCTCCGGCGACCATTTCGAAACAAATCCAATACTGACCTGCCGAAAAAGGCTTGCTCAGATTCAAATCTTGCTGCTTTATGCGCTCGGCGTGGACTACGAGCGCAGACGTGTTGATGCTGTCCAGGGCGCATTGTAGCCGTTCCTTCATGCCACTATAGTCCCAGCCGTCGAATGACGACCATCTGGTACTAGGAAGCACTCTGGCTTTCGGAGACGTTGCCATGATTTGATGTCTGGCTTGCAATCTTGGGTTTGGTAACAACTCATGGGACGACTACTGGATTTTGCATGCGTGAAAATTCAAGCTGTACTCTTTTCTTGGCTTGTGTTACACGGGCACTTTACCCGCGTCGTTACTCGTATAAATGTTAATTCGTACTGTGGTTAGCCGACGAGGGACGCGTCTGGGAAAATGCAGTATCAGTAGGCAATACAAAAACTACTATTCACTCATAATAGCGCGAGTGGCAGATTTTAATTCTGTATTCATTCCGCCCTTTGTCCACTGAACAATACTGCAAATAGACTCTAAACACATTGCCTCAACCAGCACCAGATTGTAGGCAGCCTAACAGACCCCACCTATCCACGCCGTTGACCCGCACCGGCACCGGCCACCCCCGACTGACCCCGAACCCCCGTCCTAATACAAAACATCCTGTCTCCTCTTCTATTCCACTTCGTGAAGTCGGTGGCCAGTTTTTGCGTCTGTGAATTACTTTACCGCTGGCCAATCGCACAGCGGAGGGGACCTCTTTATTTCTCAATCTGACTTCGAATTGTTTGCTCTCTGCTCGGAAGTTTGCCGACCTTCGTGAAGCCTGCTGCTCACCGCAATACTTTGGTCCGCGGCGGCCGAAGTAAACAACCGCTTTTTTAGCCTTCGTTCAGGTTCTTTGAGATTTCTCGCCCCCCTTGCTACTCTTTGAAGTTTCAAGCTGGCGATAGAATATCCTGTTAATCAACACCATTCACCACCATGGGTACCTTTCAAGAGCAGCCAAGACCGGCTTCACCGCAGCCATGGTTCAAGCGCAACGCCATCCTTCTCATTAGCATTCTCGCATCAGCCTGGATCATCTACACCAACAATTTTCCAGCCACCACTCTCACAGCCACCAACAACCCAGGAGAAAGGGCTCAAAAATGCACAATTTCCAACCTCCACAGCGACCTCTCTTTCCTCGACTCCGCCAAGCCCATCTCCAAAGACGAATTCATCCAACGCAGAGACAGGTTGGCCCAAGCCCTCGCGCAAAACGGCGTCGACGCCTTTGTAGTCGAACCAGGCTACACATTCCAATACTACGGCAACATTTCCCAAAGAGACTGGGAGCCATGGGAGCCCGAAGAGCGGCCGTTCCTAATGCTGATCCTCCCACAGACATCTACCACATCAGACGGCACCGCCGCAGTCACGGGCAAAATGGCCTTTCTCGCACCACACTTTGAAGAAGGTCGCGTACGCATGCTCGGTATCCCCGCTGCAGAAGAAGAAGAAGACCTGGACATTGTCGTCTGGGAAGAACATTGGGATCCGTACAAGACACTTGCAGAATCAAGACTTTTTGAAGAAAATCTGACAGGCCCGCCTACGCTCATGATTGACGAGGAAATGCGCGACTACATTGTCCGCGGCCTCGATGGCGCAGGCATGCACACCGTCGGCCTGACGCCCGAAGCAGAACTCGTTCGACAGACCAAGTCCACCGCAGAAGTCGAGCTTCTGCGCGCCGTAAACACCGGCACTGTCGTTGCCGTGCGCGCCATGAGGCCGTGCCTCGTCCCCGGCTTGACAGAGGACCAAGTCACGCGCATCCTCAACAATGCGCTGCTTTCGATTGGCTTTGGGCTGTTTTTCAACATTGTGCTGTTTGAGGAACATGGCGCCTTGCCGCATGGCGGGTTTGTAACTGGTGGCAAGAAACTTGCTGCCGAGTCCATGGTGGTGATTGATGTTGGGGCGCATTATATGGGTTATTCGTCTGATATATGCCGCAGTTTTCTAATTGGTGAGCCGCATGGTAATGACAGCGGTGATGATGATGATGATGATGATGATGATGATGATGATGATGATGAGCTGCATAAAGAAAAGGAAAAAGTGTGGCAGATTGTGCTGGATGCGCAGACGGCGGCTGCGGGAGCGATGAAGCCGAATAACACGGCTGCGAGCGTGGATATTGCTGCTCGCACCGTGATTGAGCATGCTGGGTATGGGTATGGCTTCACGCATCGGCTGGGCCACGGGATTGGCATCAAGGCGCATGAGTCGCCGTATTTGAACAAGTGGAATAAAGGCGTCAAGTTGCAGCCTGGCATGACGTTTACGAATGAGCCGGGCATTTATCTTGAGAATCGCTTTGGCGTGAGACATGAAGACATCTACCTCATCAAAGAGGATGGTGAGGCGGAGCTGCTCACTGGCCGTCGTGCACGGGGGTTGTATGATCCTTGATGTAAACAAATGATTTAGATGACCAAGAGAATTGGGTATCATTTATTAAAAGTGTAGAATTACAAAAAGCATTTCGACAAAATAAAAACGTAAAATCACCTCCGTTTCGGACCACGTTTCCGTCGTTACCTGTATGCCCACTGCCCTTTCTTGTTCGAATATCGTACGTTTCCACGTTGCGTTAACCCCATGACTTGAAAAAAATATGCCCGCCTTTCCCGATGATGTGAGATATATGACTGTATATGTAGAGAAAAGAAAAAGGTCAAGGGAAAGTAAGAAGGATAAAGAATCAAACGCCGTTGTCTTTTTTATGCTGCCGGTGGTGACGTGAAGCCAGCCAGCGGGAATCCACTGGCAATGGCCGCACCATGAAACGGCTCTAGCCAAGCCATGCCGTCGCCTTCTGCGACTGGATTATGAGATATGCTACAGTCGACGTATGCCGAGTCATTCATGTACACAAAGTCGGTCACCTCGATGGCGCATTCTGAGAGCGCGCCGGGAAACGGTGACGCACTGAGCGTAGCGCACGTCCAGCACATTTGCTGAAAGACTTCAATGAGAGTGTGTGTCCACGCTGAGACGCTGACGCGTATTGAATTTTCTTCGACTTCGAGATGAATCATCCGTAGGCCGGGACAGAAGACGGCGTCTTCGTCAGTGCTGTCCCAGACGGACATGCCTGGGCAATCCTCGCCCTGTTGATGTGAGACGGACGCATTGGTGACGGCCTCCTCTAGACATTTTAATAGTAGGCGTCCGCATTTAGTCCATTGCTTGTCACTGTATTCTGCAACAGTTGTGTAGACGCAGCTGCCTGCTGTTCCGGTAATGGCGGGCAGGCTGCCAATATTGACGAGTTGCGGGTCGCCAATGCCGTCTAGCGGACCAAAGAGCTGGCACTCAAACTTGAACTGGACAAGCTGGTAGCCGTCTCCAGGCGGTGGAAATGGTCGTTTGCGAATAATGTCCCAGATGGCCGACTCAGACATGTGCACCTGGACGTAGTTGGGAGATAGGAGGACGCGATTGATTTCGGAAAGGAGGTTTTTCGACGCTTTGCCGTCGAGAATGAGCGTGTGTAAAGTGCGGGCGATTTGCTCAGGACATCCACCGGGAGAAACAGACGGAAACTCTCTGTGCCAGAAGCCGCAGACGAGTTGCAGGGCCAGGGGAAGGTCAATACCGCTGGCGTTGGCGGACCACGAGACGGGCCGTTGCGACAGGCCGGGGCCGATTTTGTCGAGGACGCATCTCGAGGTTTCGGGGCCGTTGAGGATGAGAATGATTTGGCGAATTGGGCCCTCGAATAGCAAGATGACTTGGCTTGAGGGCTCGGTAGAAGAGTCGTGGTAGAATTGGTAGAGTTCGTCCCAGATCTGGCGGACAAAGTCGGAAAGCAGACGGTCGATGACGCGGTCGAGATTGATTTTTACTTTTTGTTCGGGGAGGTAGTAATGTGTGAGCAGTGCATTGTCGAGGCCGTCTGCGAGCGTTGTGGCAAAGGCAGCGACGAGAGCGCCGGCAATGAGCGGCGGGACTTGAACCTCGGTATCCTTGACGTGCTGGGAGAAGCTTGTCGGGAGCGTGGGCAGCGGAGGTTTGTACGGTACAGTGTCGGTCGCAGGCGCAGTGCCAGGCCTTCTGATTATGTCAGGGAAGCCATGTGGCGAAGGCATGTCTGCTCATGGTTGAGTGAAGTCGCGGGCGGGAATCGAGTTGTCGCAAGGGGTCGGTCGAGCATGGAAGAGAGTTTGCGAGACGAGGGAGGGAGGAACGGAACGGAGTGATGGTTGACTATCGAGACAGAGTGACGGAGAGAAGAGGCTGAAATTGCGCGCTCGCAGTATCGAGTCGCAAAGACGCTGCGCAAAGAGCGGATGGGCGATGGACAGAATAAAAAATTAAAAAAAAAATTAAAAGGGCGACAAGAGATGGTTTTGAGATGGTTGGTGTTGACAGGCGCAATGCGGCGGCGACCCGCAAGTAATGACGGCGGCGGTGGTCGCAGTGGCAGGGACGGGGGGAAGGGAGTGCGCTGTGGTACGGAGTAGCAGTGCGTACTGAAACTGAACGGTGGTGGTGGCTCGAGCGGAGCAATTGAAAGTCCCTGGCCAGCACTGGGGTCTGGCGTTCTCTGCCAGGAGCGATGGGTGGTGGGAAAGCCTGCAAAGGCGGTCGCAGGCACGCAGACCACGCACACACACACGCACGCACGCACCCAGCCAGAGGCGGGCTACGTGACAGCATTACGCGTCCCGCTGACTTTTTGGCTGGCAAAATCGCTTTCCCTTGTCAGTACCCCCGTACCAACGCACCAACGGCCATTGGGGCCCCATCAAAGCCGCGCCAGTGTGTGGGAAATGAAAATATCTTCCTCGTCATGCCTAGTCGTAGGTCCTAATAATAAATCGAGTGCTCTGCATATGGGCTCTTTCGCGGGTTCGCTCCTAGCTTCCGCCTATTTGTGTGTGTGTGCGTGTGTGTGTGTGTGTCTGTCTTGTCTCGCTGACTACCTGCAGGCTTTGGCTTCTGTCTGCAGAGTTCAATTCCATCCTGACACTCATCTTGCTGCGAATGTTCAAGCCGTAAAGACTTCATCACATAAATCTTCATCTTATCCCGAAGCTCGCAAGGCCCGGCGCTCACGATCTGCTTGACTGTCGATTCCCACACGGCCACGGGTCCCATATGCTCTTTGGTCGGGCCCCCTTTCCGTAAGCCGCCCAATTCTCCGCAAATATTTTGCCGACGCGTGTTGCGGGTTTTGCTGATCTGTACGGATACTCGTACATCGGAGGCAAAAGGTGGTCCTTCGTCACGTCTTTTGGCTGGACGAATTGCCACTGTCGCAGATCGCCGGACCAATTCGTCTTGGCTTCTTGGACAAATGAAGCCCGTAATTGAGCATGGGACTGTAATTATAGGTGATTTGATTTGCCCTTCGTGGCCAGCAGCCAACGAGCAGTCAAACACAGTCAGCCGCTCACTGGCTTACTGTGCTTGCTTCGTAACAGTCGTATCTCGTGCCCGCCGAGGCTATAAAGACCACAACTGTTTCTTTCTCTTGCCGAAAGGAAAAAAGTCTGTAAATTTTCAAGGGGCCGGATCCTTACATAAACATGCCGTAAAAAAAATTTACTAGGTCATCCCTTAGAGTAAAAAAATTGCTTTCGCTTAATGCAGTAGTTTATGCAATATATCGCAATGAGCAAGAATATTGGTAAATTGCCTCACACGTAAACAGCGAGGCACGTGAGACAGACAATCGCTTGATATTTACGGTGAATGCGCCCATATAGAATGCAGCAGTATACCGATAGAGCGGGGCGGAATCGAAATCAAAAATCGAAATCAAAAATTTGATAAAGAACACATCGGAACAAAAAACTCAGTGCTGTCAGCCATTGGCTACCAGCGACTCTGACGTGAGGCATGGCCCGACGCACGCGACAGGGGGGGACACCACACGCTGCCATGACCTTCTCTGAGTATATGCGAGCTTGGATGCTATGCAGTACGCAGAGTGTTTATAGCTCGATTATGTTATGTTCATTGTAGAATTCAGTCAATATTTTGGAGAATAATGCCATTTCTCCCCAAACTATGGCCAATGAATACCAGAGGCTGGTCAGTTATCGTGCGTGAACTCGAGAGTTGAAGACGAAAATTGGAGGATTTCGCCTGATCTTCCGAAACGTAGTGAAATCAATGCGTTTACCATTTGTTCAAATATCGAGAACAGATGGAGTACAAGTCTTTACTCAATACGCTTCTTTGTACGGCTTCGTCTCTTCTTACACCAAAATCCCATCTGCATGCATCTCCAGGTCCTCGCACTTCAAAGTGGGTGGAAATCGGCATCGTCTCCGAGCCGAGTCCTCCGACCTCGCTCCTCAGGCTGCTGGTCCAACAGGGTCCACTGCTAACAGTCAGGTGCCCATTGGGGTCCACATCACCCTCTGCGTAAGGGGGTGGTGAGCCCGGTGTGACGTTTGCGTCCATCCGAGTTGTTTTGCCAGGCATTGGCTCGAAAGCCGTCGAAATGGGCATAAGAGGAGGTATTAAATACAATGATATCAAATGAAGCAATCACTACAGCGGTGAAGCCATCTCCAACGGCACACCAGGAGGCGGGAGCGGGAAGTGGTGTATCGTGGCGAGCGGGACGCAAGCCAGCCAGGTCATGGTCAGCTGGTCATTGGGTCAAGAGCGATGTGTTTACAGGCGCCTACTTCGTACAATACAATACTGGGAACCCCTCACGGCCCCTGAATGAAGCTCTGCAGGCCGCCCGAAACAGCTCCCAGCTAAGCCTCTAGATCCTGCTGCATTGGGGTTAGCCATTCAATAAAATTGCCGGTACATGAAGGTACATGGGCTGGAATAGCCAATGATCTGTGGAAAGTCTCCAGATAGCAGGCACTAGCTGCTATCAAGGGCCAAAGTTTGGAGTCAATTTCGTCGCCGCATTAGTACTTCATGTTAGCACCAGCGTGTGCTCTGACGACATGTACCCCGTACCGTAGATTCGAGCCAGGCGTCCCCCCTGTTCCAGTGTCGTGTGTGTGGTGGCATGACCGTGAGGGGTTCGGCGCAGCAAATGCCACTGCAGCGAGCGAACGGCTCTGGCACACACACACCCGACAGCCAGTTGTGGCCAGCTGTCGCGTTCCATCGACACACACACACGCTCTCTCGCCTGTGGACTTGCTTCTGTGCTGCCAATTGGACCTCGATATTGATGCCGTTGAATGCACTCAATTCATCTGCCTCTGTGTCAATGCCTCGAACACCACTTTACCAGTTCGCTTCAGCATCCGCTGCCCCGTTCGGCACTGCATGCCACTGATCGCACAGTGGGTCGGCGACCAGCTTCCCCGGATTTCAAGGGCCCCTCGATCAGTGGTTCCAGAGGGACGCTAAACCAAACAGAGCGCCAATACGCTGCGACATCCACTGCAAGCACCACCAGGTTTCGCCTGCAAAGCATGCCATGTACCATCAAGTCACGCGATCCTCAGGCTCTTATCCGTCATCTCGGCGCGCCCACCCCCAACACGGCACGCTGGCTTCCAATGGCTCGTTGGCTCACTGGCCTAGCCCCCTCACTGATAGGCAAGCATTGGCCCCAACCTGAACGGAATAGAGTCATCGTTTGCTACCCCGCCCGCCAGCCAAAGTGGTGTCAGTGTGACCATTCCTGAGTTGTTACCTCAGGTTATTAGCAGTAGAGGAGTGAGGGGGCAGCCTGGCAGCTGTCCAGTTCCAGCTCACCTCAGCAATACACCCCGTCTCGTGCTTGCTAATATCAAGGCCCCTACCCTCCTCTTCCCGCTTCCCCCTCCTTCTCTCTCTTCTTCATCATCACCTACACTCGTCAGATCTCGCAATACTGCTTCAGTCCGTCTCGACTCAATCCAACTTCAACTGGTTAGTCCCTCTGCAGCTTGCCTGCCTTTTGCATCTCCCTTCCCCCAATTGCGTTGCCTACGCTCTTCTCCTCGTCCACTGCAAACGAACCAGCTTGCTCACACGCCGCGTTTGCTCACAGTTTTCCGGTGTTTCAACAGCTCAACACCAACCACACACATATCCAACCTGCCCATCATGACAGAACCGCTCTCCAAGGTCGACTCCGCCGTCCAAGGCCTGTCATCATCCCCACCCAAGGAGAAGGGCCATAGAAGGGCCAGCTCCAGCGCTGCTGGTGTTATGAACATTAATGACCTAGGTAAGCGCCACTTCCAACGCTACCCCGCTTTCTTCTGTGAGACAGGCTGCCACCCCAAGCTGCCAGGACTCTATCTAATCAGCCATTGAGACTAACGCTCCTGTTCTCCAAATAGAAAAGGACGGCATTGAACTTGAACTTGCCATTGAGACGCAAAAAACCGGATGGTGAGCTTGTCCCGGCTCTTCCGTGGATGCCGCTGCCATTCGTGCAGCTCTAGCCCACAGAATACCCCGCTTTCTGGAGCAAGACGCACATGGACGGCCCATGCCCATTGCCCAAGCCCACTCGCTAATCGGACGCCAAAAATAGGAAAATCAACAAGAGTCCAACAACCGTGGATGACCCTAGCGTTCTCAAGGTGTTGCTGACGAAACCTCCCGTCAAGAAGATCGACCTCCACTTCCCCCTCGGATTGGAAGTCACCGCCCGAAACCTCAAGGGTGTCACTATCAAGGATGCCATGGATGCCATCTACAAGTCATACAAGAAGCGAGTAAGTTTTTTTTTTTTCAAGTTTCCGTCTTTGCTCGGTAAAGTCGTCAATGGCCCCAAGTAGAGTTGCTAACATATGCCGTCCAGTCCGATGACGAGCTCGACAGGCCATACTTGGCCGGCTTTGAGTGGGACAAGGAAGAGTCATGGACGCGGCTCACTGTCCATCTCCAAAAGGAGCCCGGCACGGGAGGCCCTCCTGGCGGTGGTAAGAAGAAGAAGAAGAACAAGGAGGAAGAGTAAACACCTTGTGCCGACCCTGATATCTGTTCCAATGGTTCCTTCAATTTGTCTTGTTTGGCCTCGCTGGGTTCGTTGCGAGTCGGCGCCGGGGATATTGCAATGAGATACCTAGGTAATCTTTTGTTGGCGCGTTTTGCTCATTCAGCGGCTGCGTTATGCGTCGCTCTTTCATGTACTCTTGTCATGAATTCACACTTTTTGATTCGGTGTCTGAGTGGCGGTAGGCTGTGCCTCCGACCCTTGGAAGAACCGCATTTATTGCAGATATGGCCCGTCTCATGATGTATAAGAATCAGTGACTTGTTTGTGACTACGCTAGAGTAATTTTTACACTTGTCCACTACGATATACGTCCACAATTGTGCGAGGGTTTGGCGAGACACTTGTCCACGCTTACTGCCCCACCTTTGCATCGTACAGGTTTCGGTCTTGAAGAATGAGCCGTTGACACGCGTGAAGCGGTATTAGTAAAACAATATGCTGCAGGAACGGCGATCCAAAAATTTACAAGTAGCTTCTGATGTCATTGAGAAACCATGGCCACCATGGATCGAGCGATTGTGCAAGCCTTTTGGGCTGCGGATTCGTGGTGTTCCGGGGTTCCGTTCCCGCTTTCCGATCAAGCACTAACAACGCCCGCTTCAATACACCACACTATCTGATAGTGTACTATTGCCGCTCGCTCAGTTACATGAATGCAGTGCGGAACCAGGTTCCGGAGGCGGCTACCTTCGGGCCGCCGACCCCAACGGCAGCTCGCATCCCCACGGCGGAATTGACGGCGATGCACGCGGCCAAGGCAAATCGGAAAGGACAAAAGGTCAGTGAAACCGATCGCGCCTTATATAACCATATGGCGTGGCCCGGCTTTAGCTGTTTTTCCGTCTTTTCTCAGTTGAGCTTTGCGCTAAATTTCGACAACCATCTGTACTCGTACACAAGCTTAGAGCTTTAGCACAGTTCAGTCACGATGCCAGTCACAGAGTTCAAGACCAAGGAAAAGTACCGTTACCAAGTCGGTTTCGGGTGTCACTTTGAGTATGTTTTAATCTACATTCTTCATTCCTTTTCGTCATAAAGAAAAATTCAATATCTTTGCGCATCGCAAAGGCGAAAATTAATCCAGCTGTAATGGAAAGGTAGCTAACACCCTTTCTCTCTCTCTTATTCAGATCCGAAGCAGTTGAAGGTGCTTTGCCCATTGGCCACAACAACCCACAACAACCACCCTACGGGCTATACGCCGAGAAACTATCCGGCACAGCCTTCACGGCGCCTCGACACGAAAACAAGCAGACCTGGCTGTATCGCATCCTGCCATCATGCGCGCACCCTCCGTACGAGCCATCCGAGAAGACGGCCGCAGCCAACGGCGTCGACGGCGCCGCTCGCGATGAAGGAGCCGACAAGCTGCACTACATCCCCAACCAGCTGCGCTGGGACCCGTTTGACCACAACGAGTCGCACGATCTCGACTTTGTCTCTGGCCTGCGCCTCGTCGCCGGCGCCGGCGACCCAACCATGAAGTCCGGCCTGGGCATGTACATCTACGCCGCGGGCAAGAGCATGTCGCCCAATGCGGCGTTTTACTCGGCCGACGGCGACCTGCTGATTGTCGCGCAAGAAGGCGAGCTGGAGATCCGTACCGAGCTCGGCTGGCTGCTCGTTCGCCCGATGGAGATTTGCGTCATCCCCCGCGGCGTCAAGTACCAGGTTAACCTTGCCGAGGGCAGCGGGCCTGCGCGCGGTTATGCGCTCGAGCTGTACCAGGGCCACTTTGTGCTCCCTGAGCTGGGCCCGATTGGATCGAATGGGCTTGCCAATGTGCGCGACTTTCAGGCGCCTGTTGCGCACTTTAGCGAGGACTTTGGTGCTACGGCGTCTGAGGGCGGGAGCGAGTTTACCGTTACGGTCAAGTTTAACAATGCGCTGTTCCAGACGACGCAGGCGCATACGCCGTTTGATGTCGTTGCTTGGCAGGGTAACTACTATCCGTACAAGTACGACCTCGGCCGCTTCAACACCATTGGCACCATTTCGTTTGACCACCCGGACCCGTCCATCTTTACTGTCCTGTCGGCGCCTTCGTCGACCCCCGGCACGGCCGTTGCCGACTTTGTAATCTTCCCGCCCCGCTGGCTGGTGGGTGAAGACACCTTCCGCCCGCCGTGGTACCACCGCAACACCATGAGCGAGTTCATGGGCCTCATCTGCGGCGGCTACGACGCCAAAAAGGGCGGCGCCGGCGGCTTTGTGCCTGGTGGCGCGAGTCTGCATAATGTCATGAGCGGTCATGGTCCGGATGCGGACAGCCACGAGGGCGCGCGCAAGGCTGAGCTGGCGCCTGTCAAGGTTGGTGAGGGAAGCTGTGCGTTTATGTTTGAGAGCTCGTTGATGGTTGGCGTTACCGAGTGGGGGCTGAGGACGTGTAAGAAGGTGCAGGAGGGGTATAGTGAGGAGAGCTGGGGTGGTGTTATTACTCATTGGGCCATGCCTGAGGGCAAGAAGGTTGTTAGTAATTTACTATGAGAGACGGGCTTGTTGAGATGGGGATTTTTTTTCTTTTGCGTTGGTTACGATTATGATGGGCATGATTTGGTTTCGGAGATGCGTTGTAAGCCGAATTTCGATTTAGAGGACGAAAAAGGGAAAATTGTACATCATTAGCATGGTTACAAATAAAGCAAAACATTTGATTTCTAAATTGCTTTTTATACTCTAATTCCATAAAAAAAAACCGCCAGATTAAGTCATCAAGTCCCCCCCTTCTTCGATGTTAAAAGCGCTCAATCATGGCATCACGGTCAGGACCAGTGCCAATCCATTTGATCTAGGGGACGTTAGCCTTGTTTACAGAGGTGGAAGAGCTGCAGCTTACCTTGACGCCAACAAAGTTTTCGATAAACTACATAGAAATTAGCGGGATTATATTTGAACAGACAAATATAGTTACCTCGATATAATCCCTCGCCTGCTTGGGAAGTTCATCGAATGTCTTGATGTTTGTCGTTGGCGTCTGCCATCCTGGCATTTCATGGTAGACAACCTCGGCTTCATCCAAAGTGTCCAGGTTTGCAGGGTAAGAAGCAAGTTCCTGTCTAGGGTCAGCACTGTAACTTGCCATTAAATTTTAGTTTTTTTTTTTTTGAGATACCCACCTCGCCATTCACCTTGTAAGCAGTTGCAATCTTGACAGTTTCAAAGGTATCTAGAACATCGAGCTAAAACGAATATCGGTTAGAACACCGTGTAAATAAACATGGATAATTAATGCTCACCTTTGTAAGGTTCAAAGCCGAGTAGTAGTTGATCGAGTTGCTGTATTTTACTACAACAAGGTCTGGAATGTTCATATTAGTAGCGTTGCAAATGAATATAGGCATTATGATATTTACCGAGCCTAAAATATGTTAGCACGTTTACGAAGTTGTGTTTCCTATGTGGACTTACCATCCACAACGGCGTTTTCGGCCAGTTGAAGTCCCCTTTTCCCCATTGGTTAGCCCTTGCTGCAGCTTTTATTCCTTGTACACCGAGTTCTTACCCATTCCCGGCCAATGTCCTGGAGTTTAGCGGCGACTCTGCGACGGTTAGTTAGCATAGAACTAATCACTTATGAAAGGGTGACGCACTCTCCCGTATCTTCGGTCTTGAATGCTCCGTGACCAACACGCGTGGTGTCTATGTCTCATTAGCTAGCTTGAATGTATTTAAAGGCGTAGACCAACGTACAAGCTTTCACAACACCGATAGTCTCCGTGATGTTCTTGGGGTTCAATGCGAGTCCTCCAATAATACCGGATATAGAAGTATTGGACGAAGTAACAAACTGGATTGAATTAGTACATAGGCGATGTATAAAAAGGCAGCCATGATGAAAACGTACTGGGTATGAACCATGGTCGATATCGAGCATAAGAGCCTGTTTAAAACGGTACCAGTGAACCGCTGGGTCTCATTCCTTTTCCTTTCTGACAGAGGCTACCGTTTGTGCGAGGGCAGAGAAGAAAAGGAATGCAAGACCACAAACGCGGTTACTCGGCCACCAAGCAGTCAGTATCTTAATCTGAACGGGAAAATGGTGTTTACCAACATTAGCGCCCTCCACAAGAATGTCCTTGCCGCTGTCTTGGGCATCCTTCATAAAAGACACGCCATCTACAGCATACTTGGCAAGTTTCTGACGGTATTCGTCGAACCGGGTGATCTCCTCTTCAACGTCATAGTCAAGCAAGTCTCCGTAGCGTTTTTTATAATCCGAAGCTAGTCGGCGGAGCTTGGTGTCGAAAAGTGTTTTGTTGAAGACTTCTGCCAGACGAATGCCACTTCGCTATCGATGGGGTTAGCAGCAGAAATGGAATCAGCGTTAGATTACCCACAGCATGCTTGCAAGAATAGGCAGGGCCTATGCCGCGCCGTGTTGTACCAATGCTACCCTCTAAAATAATGTTAGATATGTGGTGGGATTTTGGCTGTTTCAGGAAGACGACCTACTTCCGAGCTCGACCTCTTCAAGTCCATCGACTACCGTATGGAGCGTTAGATCGATGTGGCATCTGTTTGAAACAAAGATCCTGTCCCAAACGTTTTCAAGTCCTTTGTCATCAAGTTCCTGAAGTTCCTTGAAAAAGCTTGGGACGTGAAATACAACTCCGGATCCAATGTAGTTGGTGCTGGAATTGGCAAGTCAGTTATGTCTAAGTCTTTTGTAAATGGAGTAGTTTCTTACCATCGCGGATTAACCAGACCTGAGGGAAGCAGGTGGAAGCTACGAGGACGTCAATAAACTGAAACCCTTGGCGTGTATACGCGCCGTGCTCACCTATAAGAAACTCCTCCAGCGCTATAGAATGCGGTCAGTCTCATCACCCATCACTCAATTGCCCGCTAGCAAGGAATCTTCAACTCACACAATAGAGTGACCGGCATTGTGTCCTCCCTTGACAATTTGTTAGTACTAAGACTCCATGTAATGTCGGATGAGTCATGTTGTACATACAGCAGCACGAGCGCAGATTTGTGCCTCGGGGGCAAGAATATCGGTCAATTTTCCTTTCTAAGCGGCCGTATTCATTAGCAATTAATTCCATGACGCCTAGCAGTGGTAAGATCCAATCATTGTGACATGTGACATACGCCCTCATCTCCTATAAAACCATCTCAAGTTAGCATCGCGTGGATATGATTGATGGTTACTCTGCTCAGTGCCTGAGGTCGTTGAGGCGAACGGAGAGCACTTGAGAGCAAGAGAGTGCAACATACCCCATTGGGAGCCTAGAATGACCTTGATTGTCATTTTGTAACTGTTCCGGCGAAGCAGCGCGACTGGTCGTCGTTGTCTGGTTGGACGGAAAAAACCGCAACGCTGCCGGGAGAAGATGAGGCAATGGAGGGGCAGATAAGATAAGGGTCAGGGCACCCAAAACTGGCAAAGTGCCTGCCGCTGACCCCACTATCAAGCCTCGGCAGCGAAGAGACATGTCTTAGGCATTTCGACGGACAAGATATAAAATATGAAACTCTCTTTCTAAGATTAGCGGAGCAAAAACTTTACATATATTTAAAGCTCTCCATTCGCTGACTGCACGCACTTATTGTAACAGATTGTGTGCTGCGTACCTGAGCGGGCATGTAACCCCACTGTCTTGGGTTGGACCCTGGAAGTAGATCCTGGTCACGGACTGTGGGCTTTTATACAGTAAAATGTCTTCGGTTCGATACTTAAATAGTTTGTAACTTACCTATATATTATCCTGATCTATCCCCGTAATGTACTCTGCAGTTTACCCTGAGAATCCTCGTCAACTTTGACTGGTGCCCCGGAATGGCTTCTGGCTCCATTTACGACATCCTCCGCAGTCGTTTGGAAGCTATATTTATCATAGGTTTAACATCTAGAACATGGCTTTAGAAAGTCTATACGTTGTGCTGTACTTTGTTTACTTTCTATTATTTGTGTAAATGTGCCGTGTTTTAGAAGCTCAAGTGCTCGGTATTGATCTAAGCATGTCGATAATGCGATGTACACCTGGCCCGGCGCTTCAATAACAGCAAAGTTGAGAAAAAACGATAAAAATTTAGCAGGTCCTTGTCAAGTTCATTACAACGATTGATGTTGCCATATGCTTACGATGTGGATGAGCGTGATCAAAATTGGAGTCAGTTATTCACGCTGAGATAGTCAGGACGGCGGTCTAAATTGGTAGTAAAAGAGCGCAAAACCATTATAGGGTAGCATTTTGAGCACGAATATTCACTAGCTTTAGGTATACTAGCTATCTAAACGTAAAATCGGTTTCTCCTTCATTTCCAGGGCCGTAGGAAACGCAGAAACAGAGCAGAAAAACTATGATGTAGGTCTACCCTAGACAGCAATCCGCAATCTTCTGTCTTAAAACTTTAGTGTTGCACATAGAAACATTAAAGAATTTCGGAAGATGGCTCCAGAGTACAGCTGGCGTTTCGGTTTCAACTCAAAGCTTTTCCGAACCCAACCCAGCTATTGTTCTGTTGTGAATCTAATGAGGCCTCCCGGCTTACACAACCACTACCGTGACCACCAACAATAAGCGCTTCTAGAGGCGTAATAGCTCATGATTGACATTACTCAATGCCAAAGCAATATACAACGAACAGCAGAATATAAGAAATTAGCGCGCCTGAGTATCTAGAGGCTCTCAGGCATCAGGTAGGGCCGTTTCTTGCAGGGAAAGCTCATTTCGTTTTGTTGCATACTTCTTACGGCATTGGGGGTTAAAATCGCGTAAAAGTAAAGCTCTTAGCTGAAGCTTTCCAAACACAGGCTGGCTCTCACTATTCAGCTCATACGTTTGGAATACGTTAAAGGGCTCACATGCGCGTGCCAAGCGCACAGGGGCGACAAAAGGTCCCCTTCTGTTCCGGCGGACAGGGCGTACACAGGCGGTGGCAATTCCGGGCAATCTACCACGCTTCTCTAGGCTTATTATTAGGTACGAGCTTCATTCTAGCTGCGAACATCGCGTGCAGCGCCAAGAAACCGGAACTGGCTCCTCCTTCTCTTGGACCGTGGCGCTATCCATTGGCGCCATTTCACGAACTTGATTTGTCCTGGTCTCATGGAAACGCGGGGTTTGGGAATGTACCTGTACTTTGCAAGCCTTCGGCCAGATCTGGGGCTGGAGGGTGCATGGGGGAGGAGGCGCGGCTGTACAGGATTTGGTGGCTGGCAATCTTAATGTACACTTTATTCTTTGCCCTTTAGCGTCGGCTTACAGGAACTTTTTGGAAGGGCTTCCGAAGAATCACTCTACTGGGGCTGGTGTCATGCGAGAGTATGGTGTTGCGTCTGGGCTACGCCACCGGGTGGCTATTGGGAATCTTTGATCAGGCCAGCCAGTTGGCTGAAATGGCGTTGGGCTTTTGCTGATCTCTTGTTGGTCACTGTATTGATCACAAGCGGTGGCAATATATGTCCAAGGCCTTGTGTAATGTATCCGTGCCGCGAGAAGCCGAAGTGGTGTTGCGGAAAACAAAGGGCTAAGCGTTTGCCTTTGCCTTTGTGTCTTTATCCAGATTCACAAAATGTTGCTCACGAAGGCCTCGTTTCAGGCAGTTTGGGCGCCGGGTTTGGAAATGTTTGCTTTGGAGGAGCTGAGTGTCAAGCAGCATATAACGAGGCTGCCTCTTGTCGGGGTTGTTTTGTACACATACGCAGAACGACAGGTCTGTGTTCCACGCTATCTGAGACAGGATGACTTACAGCATACCCGACGGAACGGCATGATGAGCTTCCATTGTTCTCTGAGCTGAGGCTCGGGGTCTCAGAGCAGCCCTGTTCGCACATGCTTTCTTCAGCTGAAGGTTCATGTTACATTTTGGTAGCACAGAGTTTGCAAAGATGTGCATGCTGCCAATCACCTTGCCGAGCGTGCAATGCAGCCAAGAAATGTGACACTCTCACATTTCTCCGCGAGCCTTGCTGTTGGCTAGACAGTTTGACCGATGTAACCCGGCAGCCCCCCTCCCTAAACTAGTCCGCGAACTTGGCGGTTGGACGTTTGTAAAGTCTAATTTTGCTATTTAACTTTTTGAGTGAGCTGGCTGGTGCTTGGTGAGGGGCTAAGAAAAGTAATGGATATCCATGCCACAAGAGCGACCAAGGAAGAAAAGTAAGCCAGAACTAGACAAGGAGCGGTCGATTTTACGACTAAGTGGCTAGTTGTAAACAAACGCAGTTGGCCATCCGGGCGTTGCTGCGTCCTCTCCAGAGAATCGCTAGTCTGCCTTCATCTGGGGGTGGAGCCTACTACCCCAGCATTTCCCATGTCAGGTTTATCATCGTGCAATAATCAGGCCAGACTGGAGTCCAATTAAGCGATAACAACAAGGACAAGTGAAACGCCGATAGGTGCGGAGTTCAGGTGGGCGAGAAGTGGTCTCTGAGAAACATGGAGAGGGAGATTTCCAGCGTGACCAGGATCCTCTTGGGGGCGTGGAGAAGAAACAGGATTACAAAAGTTCCATCCATCCTAGCCGACAACCGCGTGCCAAGCGGCAATCTTTCTGGCTGAGTTGCGGAACGGCGCCCAGCGCCCCAAAAAGGAGAGGGGGTGTGTGAGCCTTCCGCCAATGCCACCGAAAAGTGATGACGGTAAGGCCCGCCGCGTGAGGTTCCTTTGTTCTGCGGAGTAAGAAGCAAGGCTGGGGAATCGTCAAAAGGCGCATAGATACGTAGGAACTTTGTTGATATCAGCTGTCAAAGTGACGCGTTATTACTGCGCTTGGTGTCTTTCGGCCTTTCCGGCGGCGAACCGGCGTCGCACATCAGAAAGATAGCGTGGCAAACGACTCGCCATAGCAGGGACAATGAGCCATTACGCGAAAGGTACACCATTGTTCGGAAGTTAACCTACAGCGAGACATGCAGGGCTTTGGGCATCTATGCCTAAAATGGCAGGTGTTTGAAGAGGATGCAATCCAGCTGTGCGTTAGCAAGGGAACAGTGTATCATGTGTCAAGTTAGTGGGTCGGAATATTGTTCGGCTTCTGTGAGTCTATGATAAGCTTAATTTTTGGGCCATACCTCGTACTAGGAGGTACTGCCGCCGCTGTAGCAACAGTACTGTCTATCTGTGAATGAAGATTATCTCACTAAAGGGTCAATACACTTGTTCTCTGCTCACAATTACTGGATAAAAAGTTGGCGTAGGGACATTTAAACCTTTCTTTAGTGATTTGATGAATACAGATATGATGTTGTGTATTGCATACAATCCTAGCGTTCCACGCCCTATCTCCTTGACCACTTTCGACAGCGTAGAACTTACAAACGGTACAGGTGCAAACTGCAGCTTACCAGCTGCAGGCACCGGGCTTCTGTAGGAGTTCCATTATGCATGAGACACAGTGGTCGCGTCTTGTCCATTGTCAAACCCTGCTCCTCCAGTTTTGGCAGCGAACTAGTACTAGGGAACCACGTGGAACGGCCATGCTGCCGGGCAAGACTGGAAGTATTACATTTGTAACGGAAATAACGGAAGAACTCATAGTGTACAGCCTCGAGCAATGCCGGTGAGCTACAAATTTTGCCGCGACAGCTTATTCCAAGCTGCAGTGGCAGACACGGGGATGACCAACAGTACTGGCTTTCATGACATATTGGGTCGGCCAAGTAGTATAAGTGAACAGGCAAAATAGCTACATGAGACCATACAATATAAATGAAAGTAAGGAAGGCGCATGATTGATGTTACTTGATAGGTCTAGCATTTGCACGTTGGTAAGCCATAGGATGAGCAGCCATATAGATGTGACTTACACCGTTAGCCAGTCGACTTGGAAGAACAACAGCAGTTTTATGCGACCAAAAAATAAAATTAAGGTACGGCCCTCTTCGAGAAAACATTTTCGCTGCCTTGATTAGTCCTCTACGAGGAAGAAAGAATTGTGTTCATCTGCCCTGTGTAATAGCGGCGTCAGCCATGAAATACCAACATCGTCAAATCGCCCGCGAGTCAGTACATAACCGTCTACCTTATACAACAACCTGGATACTACTAGGTAACTCATAGCTTTATGTTAGTAGGTACCTACCTTAGAGACGAGTGAACTCTCTGGAAGTCGACAACTTAAAAGGTATCAAGATACCAAATGTAGGGCAGGTGCAACGCCAAGATCTAAAGTACCTACTAGCTACCGACCGAGGTATCTCCTCTTGACGGCCGTCATCAGCTGGCCACAGTTGTCCATACAAACGCGGTCAGGAAGAAAGTCCTCGCAGAACTTGGCCCATCTTTTGCACTTCTTTCTCAAATCACCGTTATTTTGCGCATATTGGCACATCACTTAGGCATTCCAGAACGATTACTCGCGCGCCGAATCAAAATACATCTTTGGATCAATACGGCTGCGCAAAAGTACTACGCCATGCTGTACCACGCAGCGCCTCGCCCCCGTCTTTGGCGCAAGATTTGCGAATATCGAACAAAAGGTCCATTTCCTGCCACTGCAGATGAAGAAGCCGAGGGGTGATCCTACCAATGGTACTCTGGAGATTACGCCGTATTCAGGGTCGCCAGCGGAGGCGCAGTGCCCGCCCGACCACTTACGAGCGACGCTATTGTTGGTGGTGGATGGTGGCTTGAATATTAGCCTTCTTGGCTTGCCCGCATGCCGTCTTGGGCATAGATGACGGGGCGACCAGACTGGCTGCAGGCTGGGGAGGCGTTAAGACGAGCTGGCTACTCATGCAAATGTACCATGCTGCCCCAGATAAAGCTACATGCTGTGGTGAGAATAAGGGAGGTACCAGCGGCCAAGAAATTGCCTAGACTTTTGCTGACGGCGGTTGAACCAATTCTAGACCTGCGACCGGGGGTCGGCAATCTCCCACATTGGCGATAAGTTCTCTTTTGAGCTCGGCTGCCAAGGCGAGCTTGTGCCTAGTCGACCAAAAGTTCCTCTTTGGTCAGCCCTCTGCTTGTTTTTGAGACTGGCCATTGAATCGCTCCTTTCGCATCAGTATACGAGTACAGCGTCTTCGAGAGCGGTGCCAAAATGGACAGGTAGTAAGACGGCCTGTGCTGCGCTTCGCTGGCCTAGACCCTACGACCCGTCAGACCCCATTCCTCCCGCACCACAGCACCGCGCTAGCACTCGAGTCTGGAGCCAGCCTATCTGTGAGGGTCTTTTGCTGGAAAGCGATAGGCGCAGAGCTCGCGACAAACCCTAGCCACAGATCTATTTACCGTACCCCGTCGCATTAGCGTCCAAACTCAAATGGAAACGCAAAATCTCAACCTTGTCTCTGTGGCGTCTTTCCAATGCCGCCACTCTCTCTTTACCCTTGGATGAATCACCCTGGTGACCTTTGGGGACTACCGCCTCATAAGGAGCAATTGACGTATCGATATTCAACGTACTGTACGAATGCACAGTCTGAAGGCAGAATGTAAATGCCTGACGGGCAGGCGGTCCAATACATTACCCCGCCTTACCATCGATGGGCGCTGAGAACAAGTGCTACAGGCAGTAATGCGGTTGCATCGTCTGTTGACTGGAGCCTCGCGGTGTGACATTGTAAAGCAACCCACAACCCAAATCCTCAGCACTGAGTAGTCAGGCTAGCCAGTCATTCTCTTCTGCAAAAAGAGAAATTGTAAGTGTCGAATTCTTATTACGTCTATTAGAACATCTCCCTGGCAATTTTGCAAGAACAAGCCGTCTTCCTTTACCCACCTGCTGAATCTGGTAGTGACATTTCCACGCACCAGATATGGGCTCTTTGTCGCACACCCCATTCCGTCGAGAACCTCGTGGCGCCATGGTTGCAAAAATGGTGTGTCTCCCTGTTTCTCGTAAAACACCTCGATCCTACAGTACCATGCTGTGCTACCTGGCTGGAGGGGACCGACCGGTCCTGGCTTTACGCGCCTTTCTATTTTCAGGGCCCACTGGCTAGCTTGGTGTGGTGTAAGTGCTAGCAATAGTCCCATTGCTTGGCAGACAGGCATGCCTCGTTGCTGCCATACTCGTAACATTCCCGCCATTGGGTTCGCATGACACGCTATTACATTTGAGGAAGCTGGAGGCCCAGATCTCTAAAGTGCTGCACTTCATTTGGACGGCATGTACTTGTACCCACCATCTTTGCCCTCCGTACTCCATGCTCCATACCAAGTCCTCAATCTGCAAGCCTCGAATGGACCCCCCCGCGATCTTGCGCCATGCGTTTGCCACCTTCCCGCCTCGGTTTCTTGCTGCTCAGGCGACCGTTGTAAGATAAGCTCAGCCAAGGCTTGTACAAAGAACACCATTTACTATATGAGAGCTGCCCTGCCCACGTTTACTCCTCTTGAGCTCGGACGTACACCGTTGTTTCTATCCACCTTCTCTTCTCATTGTTCCAAAGTCTCGGTATCGAGCACAGCCGTAACAATGGAGAAAAGCCAGCCCAGAGAAATTACTCAGGAGACTGAAGGCTCTGGAGTCATGACCCAGAAGCAGCAGATGACGGCAAACGTAAGTTCAAGCTCTCATGGCCTCGACTCCTATTGCTACTGCCGACTAATCATTCCTAATTCATAGATCCTTGCCGAAGATGTTGGTGACGAACGTACCGCCACCATGGAAGGGTAAGTAGCGCAGTGTATCCTTTTGCTCTTTGGATGTACAGACGCTGACGCCAGCTCACCAGACTTCTGAATGCCACTGAAGACGATATTCTGGAGGCAAAGGAGATTGCAGCCACCATGACTCTCGAATCAGTTAGAAAGGTATGTGTATAATTTTTTTGAAGCGTTGAACTCATTCTAACATTTGCCAATAGCTCATGGAAAACGTGCTGCGGATTCACATTGGAGACCCAAACTTTCCTTTCACCACTCTGCAAAATATCAAGGAATTTCTTTGTACGTCTTTTCCCCCCAATTTACTGCCCCGACAATGCTGACAAAATACAGCCAATCCTTCCATTATGGAAAACCCTGAAAAACACGAGACTCTTGTGCAGGAGATGAAGCTCGAAGCCGCTCTTATTACCAATAACAGCCCGTACGCTGAAGTGCGCGCTGTCGTCGACAATCACGATGATCCAAACACACCTGTCTCTACCATTCGAGCCTGGACTATCGGCATCTTATTTTCCGTCTTCCTTGCTTTTGTCAACCAGCTCTTCGAAATTCGTCAGCCGGCCATTCGTTTCGATACCAACGTCGCACAGCTGCTTGCTTATCCTCTTGGAAAGGCTTGGGAGAAGTGGATGCCCCACGCTGAGATCAAAATCCCCTTCACAAGCAAGACTGTTAACTTGAATCCCGGACGCTTCAACAAGAAGGAGCACATGCTTATTGCGATTATGGCCAACACCTCCCGAAGCACACCATACACTAACTACATTATCTGGGTGCAGGTCTTGCCCCAGTACTTCAACCAGCAATACGCTCGTAACTTTGGTTATATGTTCTGCAACGCCTTTGCAACGAACTTCATCGGCTACGGTCTTGCTGGCCTCACACGAAAGTTCCTTGTCTATCCATCCTACTGTGTTTGGCCTAGATCACTTGTCACAATTGCGCTTAATGCCGCGCTTCACGATGAGGAGAATACAACAGTCATGGGCCCGTGGAAGAAGATGTGGAGCATGACGCGCTATAAGTTCTTTACCCTCACCTTTGCCGCCATGTTTGTCTACTTCTGGTTCCCCAACTACATCTTCCAGATCCTGTCCTACTTCAGCTGGATGACATGGATTGCCCCCAACAACCGCGAGCTCACAATTTTGACCGGTATGACCAAAGGTCTTGGCCTCTTTAACCCGATCCCTACCTTTGACTGGAACGTTTTCAGCTTCCAGAACGACCCCCTGATGATCCCTTCGTTCTCTACTTTCAATGCTGTCGGTGGCATGTTCTTCACCGGCTTGATTGTCCTCGCTGTCTGGTACACCAACACGTGGAATACGGGCTATTTGCCCATCAACAGCAACCGTGTCTATGACCACTGGGGCAAGCTATATAACGTGTCTCGCACCATTGATGAGCGCGGCATGTATGACCATGAAAAGTACTCTCAGTATTCGGCTCCCTACCTCGGTGCTGCCAACGCTCTTCTCTATGGATGGTTCTTCTCCATCTACTCTGCCATTATCACCCACGTCATCCTCTACCACCGGTATGAGCTTGCTATGGGCTTCAAGAATCTCTGGAACGGCCTCAAGCCGAAGAAGTGGTCGAAGAAGAAGGCCACGGCCCACAGTGCCGAGGGTGACACTGGTAGTGACGGAGTTCTTCGTGCCAACGAAGGAGAATATCTCGATGTTCACAACCGTCTTATGGCTGCCTACCCTGAAGTCTCTGAGTGGTGGTACCTCGGCTGCTTGGCCATCTCCCTGGTCTTTGGTTTCATCGGAATTGCGTTGTGGCCCACGTACACGTCTCCCGCTGTTGTCTTGTACGGTATCCTACTATGCCTCATCTTTGTTGTGCCTGTCGGCATTGTCAGCGCCATGACCGGAATCGAAGTCACCCTCAACGTGCTCGCAGAGTTTATTGGTGGTATGATTGTTGAAGGCAATGCCCTCGCTATGAACTTCTTCAAGTCCTACGGCTACGTCACCTGTGCTCATGCCCTGTCTTTCGCCAACGATCTTAAGGTCGCGCACTATCTTAAGATTCCCCCTCGCGTCACCTTTACCGGCCAGATGCTTGCTACCTTTATTTCCACTTTGATCTGCACTGGCGTGTTGAACTTCCAGATTAACATTGAGAACGTCTGCACTGAGAACGCCCCGATGAGGTTCTACTGTCCCGGCCCCAATACCTTCTTCACAGCATCCGTTCTCTGGGGCACCATTGGACCCCTCAAGGTCTTCGGCAAGGACGGCCAGTACAATTGGCTGCTTATGGGTTTCCCTATTGGCATCCTGTTCGTACTCTTCTTCTGGCTTCTGAAGAAGTGGGCGCCCAACAACCGTGCGCTACGTCAGTTCCACATTGTCGTCGCCATTGCCGGATCCCTGCAGTGGGCTCCCTACTCCTTTTCGTACTTCTGGCCCGGCGTCCCCGTCGCTTGGTTCTCTTGGATCTACATCCGTGGCCGCTATCTGGCGTTCTGGTCCAAGTACAACTTTGTCCTGTCCGCCTCGTTCTCGTCAGCCATTGCCATCTCCGCCATTATCATGCTCTTCTCGGTCCAGTGGGCCGACATCGAGATTGAGTGGTGGGGCAACACCCAAGCCGCAGTTGGTTGCGAGGCTACACACTGCCTACTCACGACGCTCGCCACTGGGGAACGCTTCTTCCCCTGGTGGGACCCCAACAAGGTCCCCGCTCCTTAAGCTTGTTTTTTGATGCCTTTGCCGCTTCTTCTATTGAGCGGTCCATTTTTGTCTTTGCCTCTGTCACTGCCAGGGGAGCAGTCAGAAAGGAGAAGGAGAAAGGGAAAAAGATAACTCGGCGGCTGATTCGTCCCTGGCGACTGGCTTTGCCTTCTTTTCAATTTAATTAGCAATCTGCTTTATATTTACGAGTTTATATGGCACTGATGAAATACCCGCCGAACTTTGTACGTAATGGATATGAATTCAAGCGTGTGTTTTTCAATGCATTTTCATGCGACTACCGTTTTAAAGACCTATCTGCATGCAGTACACCAAGTGACAAAAGGAGCGTAATAAAAAAAACAAGCAAAGAAGTAGTGGTTCAAAATTTGTATTTGAGGAAAATGTAAGCTGTACTTTGATTTTGTACATGTCGTAACTGAATAAAATGCAATTCGCCTTCGATGCTTTCTCAACACAAGGCAACCAGACTTGCTGGAGCCTGCCCATTCATCATATACATAATCAACAAACCAAACATCTACTCCTCCTTCTCATGTTTCTCTTCAACCTCATCCTCCTCAATCGCCCAATCGCGCCACCCCTCACCACGAACCCAGCTCATGCCCTTGCGGAAATGCGGCTCCCTCAACGCAGTAGCATCCCGCTCATACACAACGCCCGTAACCATGAGCGCAAGCACAAACACCCACACATCGCCGCCCTTCATGGCGCGCCACCAGCGGCGCTTGACGCCAACTTTCCACAGACTATCGACCGAGGCCCGGGCGCTGTACAAGAACGCATCGCGGCCGTGACGGCGCTCGACCCATGCCCACAGCCCGGCGAAGAAGCCGCCAAAGAAGAAGCGCTGCGTGGCTAGCATTTGGCGCGGCAGGTAGCGCTGGAAGAAGCAGATGGAGGCCCAGGCGGTGGAGATGGCGCCGGTTGCGAAGGTGGACATGCGCAGGGCGCGGGAGAGGACGCGGTGCAGCGTGGCGATGGGCGCGTTGTAGAAGGACTTGAAGCGCGGAAGGATGGTTACGGCGGAGAAGAAGAGGGCGAAGAAGCGGGCGAGGGGTGGGAAGGAGTTGAGCCAAAAGGTCAGGTAGGTGCGTGTGCACGATGGGTCGGACGGGTGGAGGGTTGCGCAGGAGAGGGAGGTGATGAGTGGGTGGGCTTGGGATGTTAGAGGTGAGATGGCTGAGAGGGATGGTGGGAGGGTTGATTTGTTGGTTGGGAACATGGTTGGTGAAATGTAGGCGCTGAAATTGGCTGTTAGTTTTGGTATGAAAAGGAAAGGGGGAAAGGATGCTTACGGCCAGTTGAGGTGAGCCATTTGGGCAAGGCTGGTGACGACGTCGTTGGTTTCGGGCCACTTGACGTTCTTGGGATAGTCGTCAGGGCGTGGATGCAGGTACGCGGTGGAGTTGCCAAAGATGAAGCGGCCAAACGCCTGTGATGAATTGGTTAGTACGTACGAGAGCTCTGTTGGCGCTTCGGATAACTTACATCAGGGAAGCAGTCTCGGTCAAAGACGGAGGCGTGAAGGAGTTGGCCAAAAGCAAAAGGCTGAAGCATCCAGCTGCCAAACCACCAAGGCCGCTCTCGGTTGCGGCCATTCTTGATGCCCCAGATGGCGCCCTCGGATTCGCACACGTTCCAGCCATACTCAAGAGCCTTAAACATTGTCCAGATTGCAACGGAAACGCGCAGCTGCTGAGAAGGGTAGACGCCGAGAGCCAGACCGGCAAGTGAGGCACCGACAGCCGGAGCATACGGCGATGTGAGAGCGTGAGCGGTGCGTGGGTTGCGCTGTCGGAAGGGCTCAACCTGCGGATCCATGAGATGTGCTCGAAGCCGGCTCATGAAGCGGAAAAGCAGGCGGTAGAGAAGTAGAATAGTCGAAAGCGAGAGCGAAAGTCTAAGGGCTGGTGACTTGTAGAATGGTTGCTTGTGAGCATTGGTGCTGCAGATTCAACCAGTTAGCTTTTCATTCTGTCTACAGACGACGAGATGCTCCAACCGAGCAGGTGTTGCTATACGCACTCTTTCTTGGACATCTTTTTGAGGACAAACTCGTAGCCCTTCATGCCCGTCCACGTCACGGCAAAGACGCGCAGCGCATGGCGCACAGCTTTGGCATTGTACTCGCCGCTGGGGCTCGCATCCTTGGGATGCAGTGCCTTTTCGACGGCCGCGGGAGACGGCGTCGAGCGACGTAGGACCCGGTTGCGGGAGAGGATATATTTGTGCAGGGCTGCGTACTCGCGCGCAGAGACAGTGTAGCGCAGAGCGTTACGCGTGATGGCGTCGCAGGGTGGTGATGGAGCGCTGGCCGAGGAGGACTTGCGCGGACGCGGACCGCCAGTGTCGGCGTCGGTCGGAGTCGACATTGCGCTCTAACGATGATGGCTTCGATGAGATGTCTTGATTGATCGAGGTTGAGAGTGCCGAAGGTGTGTCGGGGAAGGGATGCGGTCCTTGCTGCAGCAGACGTCACGAGCGGCCAGCGGGATGCGTCGTTGGCCGAGGTTGACGAACTAGCGTCGAGCTTGTGCTGACCCTGGTCCAGATGAAAGGGAGAGCTCCTGTTTGATGCCTAGAGACTCTCCTATTCTCAGCCTGCTCAACGCAAATCAGATAAGAGCTATCCTAGCTTTGAATGAGAGGCAAACCCGCGGGATACAGTGGTGGGAGCGGTATTTGTGATGGAGCGCCTGAATGGAATGAATGCGGTCCCAAAAATCACAAGGGGAAGAAAAGCCTCGGCTTGCTCGTACGACGCGCCAGGGTGCCCGTGGGGTAAAATTTGGGGGACGTGTGGACGGGTACTTTGGGAATGCGGGGAGAGCTGCAGTGGGCGGAGGTATATCTTAGATGGGAGCTTCCCCACACGTGTTTACTCATAAGCTGCTAACCTAGCTGCACACAGGGATAACAGTAATACCTTTGGCTATATTATAATAGTATATAAGATGGTTAAATAGTATTTCTTTTTACTGTTTCCCGGAATAATTCCATCTTTTGTATTATAAGTAGTGGCCGTGATATGCAGGATTTTGGTAGTATTTTTATAACTGTCTTGAAATTCCCATAAACTCCAACAACGAGACTTATAACACGAGATAGGGCTCGAGTCGCCAGTACTGTATTCAATCCAGTTTCTACTGGAAGCAATCTAGAAGTTTTACTATAGAATGTTGTTGGGCTTACGACACTCTAAAACTCTATAAATATACATGTAGTGCATACTGTCTCGGGATCAGTGAATATAATCGTGAAGCATTGGTGTACTTTCTGTTGTTCGTAACCCGTAATGACTCTTTGGCCAGCAGCTGACTTGCACTATAAACTACTTAGTTCCAAAGCAACATATTATGGGCGGCATCCTGTGGTTTTCAGATTCCACGATCCAGTAGCCGCGACTTTGGCCCAGCTCGGGCGCGACCGCATTTTTCAGTGGTGCAAGAACCTCGGGATAGCGGCACTCTCGCTTGTCTAGTCGTGCCTCGCCTCCATGGCCGTCCAGGCAACGCCATAGCTGGGCCGTATAGAGACCCCGCGGTGAGGAAGTTTTCCCAACGGTAGATACCTTGCCATCTAACCCGTCAATTAAGAACCTGTCCAGCTGAATCACGGTAGCCTCAGCCTCTGATAGACGCACGTATTGGTCGATGGCGTTGAGGATTTGCGTCAGTTCCACTTTCGTAATTTTCCCATACATACTTGGACAGTCGAGGCAGAGATGAAGCCGCTTAATGCCGGTGCATCGTGCGAGCATGCCCAGGCATAGCGACAAGGTTTGGCTCGATGGCAGGAAGACGTCGTCGCCTGTAGGTTTGGATACGGTAGATCCAGTTAGAGACAGGACAATCTCAAAAGAGGCCATTCTCGCTAGTCGGGCGGGAATGATGTAGTCTGGCAGCCTGGTTAGAAGTTGTTGGCCTGTAATATGAAAAGTATTCGTCGCGTAGAGCAGATCAATAACTTCCTCATATCTATCGTAAATCAGTAAGCAGTCTTTTCTTATCGTTCAGCCAAAAGATTCAACAAACTTACGCCCAACGACAAGATCGGAGCCAGCCCAAGACGCCGACCCGGCCTTCGGAGGGCTGCCAATAGCGACAGCAGCAAGAAAAACCTCCTTCAAAGCAGGAATCAAGCTCTGGCCTGTTCCAGCACATGTACCAGTACATGTGTTGGCGTATCAGCCATGGCGGGTTGCGATGGCAATCGCAGCTTCGCCAGAGCCATTGCTTTGGTGCTGAAACATCGCGACGCCGAGCAAGCCTACGGTGACAGTCATGGCTGGAGCTGTCCTCGGCAACGTCTACCTGCGGGTGATCCAACATCAGTTGCATGTGTATGGTACGGTTCCCAAACGCGTACAGCAGGATGGCCTTGCGGAGCTCGGGCGGAAGGCGAGTGAAGAAGGGACTTTGGGTCTGGAGGTGACACTGAAGCCCATTATTAGAGGGCGTGATGGGTCGTGGCCGCGGTGATGGGAGCGGTGGCGGCGGCCTGCGACTGAAGCCGGATTGTCTGAGGGCGCGATCAAACCAGAGCGATATTCGACGATGCGTGGAGGATGAGCTTTCTCGGCTTGTGGTTGTATTTGGTGCCATGTTCTAGGAAGAGACTGATGTATCGTATGTATGTCGTCGGAGGGTCGAGCACGGAACGAGGGATCTTATTATACTGTATGCCCCCCCCCCCCCCCCCCCCCCCCCCCCCCCCCCCCCCCAAAAAAACGTGGCAGTAGTACAAATCCAAATCATGCGTTTCGTGGGGTGTGTAAATAAAGAAAACAAGACAACATCAAAGTTGCCCAAGCAAGCAAAGTGTCCTTCAAACCGCGAAACTCTTGCCAGCAATATCCCTGTACGATGCCAAGTTTACGAGTCCGTTTTGGGGAAACACAAAAAGGGCGTCGATGCACGCTGCATGACGAAATTTGCGTCGGCACGGCACGGCACGGCACGAAGAGGGAAGAAAAGCGAACGCAGCGTGCGCCCACCGCTTCAGCGGCCATGGGCCGGGTTGATCGGAATTCATTCCTTTCCGTTGTTCGCAGGTCGCAGAAGAAAAGAGGAGTGGGAATAAATTCATGCAACGCACTCTGACGTTTGCTGACATGTAACACACATTGTATTACTCTTCTCCCTACCCTCTCCTATATTTTGCGCCTCTTTCGGCTATTAGTACTACATATACTTGGGTCCGTCTATAGGATAGGAGGATGTGCGTGCTATATCTCGTACAGGCGCGTTGCAAACTTGGTGGCAGGCAGCCTTGATGACGTGGGAGGTGCAAGGTTGGCTTTACACCGGGGTTTTTCGTAGGGTTTGACAGCTGCAGGTCTGACCTCTTGAAATTTTTTTTTCACTGCATTTTTCATCATTTATTGAAGACGTGAGAGACATTGAAGGGGAAAAGATAAAACATTGCGCTTGTATTGTGCTGTTGCTGTATACCAAAAATGAATAGGATGCATACTTTCCAAAACCAAACTCTCATCACAGCCCACAGCCCCCCCCCCGATATTTGTTCTACTTTCGTCGTCTGCATTCAGCTTACTCCCAATAATCTGATTTCCTCCTCTTGCGTTTCCGTTCCAGACTTTCAATATAATCAAAGAAGCAGGGGTAATAGTAGTAGTAGTAGTAGTGCGAAGATGGTGTGTGTAAGGTGAAAAAGAGTGAGGCGGCAGCCCAGCCGGTTGCGAAAATGGCGCCAGTCCCCGAGGCACGTGGCCATGGGACAGTAAAAATACAGGCTTCGACATCTGGAATTCCTAGTAAAAATAGTCATCGGATGCGTCAAATCATGCCTTGTAGAGAATATCCAGGAAACCCCTGGCCAGATCAACCACGACACTCTTATTGGGCAGCGAGCCCGCAACACCGTACAGAGCCGCAGAGTCACCCACAGCCTTGCCCTTGGCACCTTTGCCCTCTACCACGCGGACGCGCTCCTTCTCGCGCTCCTCCTCGACAACAGTCTCCAGGTCGCTGAGCAGCTTGGACCAGATCTTTGTGATGGGCAGAGTGACGGCAACGTGAATGGCAGGCGGGTTCTGCAGTGCGTTCAGGTGCCAGCCCTTGCTGGACATGCCGTCTGCAATGTCGTAAATGTCGAGGCTCTGCGCGGTAAAGGCCACGACGGAAACGAGCGGCTTGCCGATAATCTCCAGCTCGCCGGCCAGGGCGGGTGAGTCGCGGATGGCGTCGGCCAACTTCTTGGCGGTGCCGACAATCTTGCCGCAGGCGTCAATGTAACCAGACTCACCAACAGTCATCAAGCTAGCCCAGCATCCGGCAATGAGCGCACCGGGTCGTGAGCCTGCAATGCCGGGGGAAGCGTAGACGCCGCCGGACCAGTCGGGGCAGACGTAGTATTGGTAGGTGCGCAGGGCGGCGGTGCGGTAGAGGACGGTAGAGTTGCCCTTGGGAGCGAAGCCGTACTTGTGAGTGTCGCAGCTGATGCTTGTAACGCCCTTGAGGCGAAAGTCAAACGGCACGGTTTCGAAGCCGGCCTTTTCCAGACAGGCAACGACAAAGGAGCCAAGACAGCAATCGACGTGCAGGCAGAGCTTGTGCTTGAGGGCCAGCTTTGACAAAGCTGCAATATCATCGATGATGCCGTGGGGGAAGTTGGGGGCGGAACCGACGAGCAGAACGGTGTTGCGGTTGATGAGACGTGAGACGGCCCTGACGTCGACCTGGTAATTGGGAGCCGGGCAGTCGACAAAGTGAATCTTGATGCCAAAGTAGTCGCCGGCCTTGCGAAAAGCCGTGTGGCCGGTAATGGGGAGGATCATTTCGGGTTCAGTAACACCACGTTCGGTGTAGGCCTTTTGGCGAGCTGAGAGACAGGCCAGCAGGATACTCTCGGTGCCACCACTGGTCGAGGCGCCGGCAGCACCGTGAGGAGCGTGGAACAGGTTGAGGACCATGCTGACGACCTCAGCCTCCATCTTGCGAACTCCAGGGAAGACGTCGGGGTGGATGGGATTGGCAACGGTAAACTTGCCATATGCCTCGGTCTGCAGCTGCAGCAGCTCCTCCTCGCCGTGATAGACTGCACCGGAGACGTAGCCGTCCTCCCAGCGGGTATGATCCATGTTTGCAAGTGTTTCGAGCTCGGCGCGTACGGCATCGGCATCCATGCCTTCCTTGGGTAGGGTCAGATAGCGGGTATGAGCAGTAGGGACAAGCTTCTGTGACATCTTGTCGAGCGATTCCTTGACCTTTGCCTGGACTTGGCTGCGTACGCCGGGGGCACGGAGGAAGTAGCCGTATAGGACACGTCGGAGGTCGCGGTAGAGTTCGAGAATGGCGCCGATAAGGCCGCGGCCCTTGAGTTTCCAGTAGATGCGGCGAGTCCATCGTGCGACAAAGTAGAAGAAGACGATATTGCGGATGCTGCCTTTTGTGATTAGTACGAACGGCGGACGAGGCATATGAAATGGGCAACGGACGAGCAAAACTTACAGCTCGAGATTCAGTATGCCCAAAACCAATGCGGGCTTATAAGGATTGACCTTGTTCAGGCCGCGAAGGCTGATGGGCAGTCGCGAGGATCCAGGCATGGCTGCTTGGAAGGAAAGGTTTCCCTTGGAATGTTGGTTTGAGGGTTTATGTCAGAAAGAGGCGGGATAGAGGCAGCCAGCAACAGTAGCCTAAATAAGAAAGATGTAATATATTATAAAATATCCAAAAATGAAGAGACAACGCCAGGTCCAATTCCACTCTCAGGTACGGCAACGAGTGTAAGGAAGGGCAGGCGGGCTAGCTATATGTGTAGAAGCAGGATTGTAGGTTGGGAAGCAAAATCAAGATTCAGCCAAGAATGACGTCCGACATCTGGTCTTTGGTTGCACCACAAGCATAAGCCGCGGCCAAAGCCTAACCGAACCAGAAAAGCTGCCAGAAGAGCAGAGGTGGGGGATGGCCGCTACTTGGACATTTTATTTATGGGGCCGGCAGCCTGCGGTTCCACTGGCGCTCCGGGGCGCGGAAGGCGACAGACCCTGCTCAGCGGTATAGATGGGCCTGTAATTATTATGTTAAAGGGGAATTAGGTGCCTGATAGAAGATTCAAAGGCGTCAAGACTGTATTAATAGCTCTTCTTGTTGCATGAGCCCAAATGTGGCCCCGCAAGTCTATACAAGGGACGACGTTGCAGCAAAGATGACAACAGAATCAACTTTCACGTGTGAGTAGAAATGCAACCGAGCCGGCGCTACGAGCTATAATAGTGCCATCTGTACTCTGTACGGAGTACAATACACGGGATAGTACGTCTCCATCTGTAAAAATACACTTACCATCGAAACGTTCGTATAGGCCCTGTACATGAGCGCGGCTAATATACTCGTATGCTCGTCTCGGCCATCGCCAACCGCCGCGTTTCATCCCCTTTAGGCAATTCCACCTCCAAGCCAAGACCATCACTCCGCCGCATCGTTTTCTCCTCTAGCTTACGTCAAAAGGCGTACTTCCATGCCAATAGTAAGAGCCATGTAGCCTCAAAATCTTCAACAACCTGCTGGACCCCGAATCCGGTTCATCCTTTCAAGTTCCTCAGACCTTCTCCACATAACATATTCCGAGCCTGGAAAGCGACATTCGTTCTCGCTTGGAAACACTTCATGTATAACGACCACCAATTCGACATTTTCACATTGGAGAAAACTGTAGGCCTACACCCTGCAAGTCTCTAATTGTGTGTTTTTGAACGCCATTGTGCAAAAATCGTCTCCATGAGTTGTGTACATCTTCTCATATGTAGTATTGCCGCCTGCCGAGGCTGCTCCAGAGCGCTTAAACTTCTTCCGACTGAGACACCAGTCTCAACGCGTGCAACCGCGTACCACCGTATTCCAGCAAGACACTCCCTCGTGAGAGAAAATTAAAAGGGCAAATCTGGCAATGTCCCCCAAAATGTAACCTCACTTTGCTTGCCACAAATAACAATTGAGCTTCTGCTTAACCGCCAATGGAACCCCTCTCCGCGGCGTCCACAACCTGTATGCCTGCCTCTCCGCCGGCCAGCATCCTCTTCTCCGATCTCGTACCTATAATGCAGGTTATGCAAATGGCAGCGTGCGCCAATGCAGCAGCAGCAGCAACAACAGCGGCAGCGGCAGCGTGCAACGGCTATGAAGAGCTCTGCGGCCTCAAGTACTCGGACATTACCTTTATCGGATCCCACAACAGCGCCTTTGTCGGCAAGTCGATTACCCATAACCAATACATCTCCGTCACGGAGCAGCTCGACTACGGCGTGCGTTTTCTCCAGGCACAGACCCACGAAAAGGACGGCGTGATTGAAATGTGCCATAGTTTCTGCTGGGAGCTCGACGAAGGCCCCTTGACGGATTATTTGCAGGAAATTGCAGATTGGATGGAGCAGAAACCGAGTGAGGTAGTAACAGTCTTGCTGACCAACCCGGATGCTGTCCCAGTTGAGGAGTTTGATGCTGCCTTTGAGAGCACGGGGTTGAAAAACTACGTGTTTCACCCCAAGGAAACGATTGCAAAGAACCAATGGCCAACGTTGCGGGAGCTTATTGACGACGGGACGCGACTTCTTGTGTTTATGGGTATGTTGGTTTTCAACCTAGTCTCGGGGGGCACACAACTAACACAATACAGATTACCACACTGATCAAACCAAGGTGGATTACATCATGGATCAATTCGACTACTTCTGGGAAACCCCCTACGGCATCACAGAAAGCGAATTCTCTACCTGCAGAATAGACCGGCCAAAGGGCGGCGATCCGACCCAGTTGATGGGCATCATGAACCACATGCTCAATTTGAAAGCTGGCGGCATTGTCTACCCGAATCAGGACGACACTTCTGTTACCAATTCTCTTTCTTCTATTCAGAAACAGGTTGATTTATGTGTTGGCCAGTGGAATGTGCTGCCAAATGTCGTCTTGGTAAGTTGCCTCTCTTGCAGCTGTAAACGTGACTAACTGTAGTTGTTATAAGCTGGACTGGATCAATATTGGCCAAGCTGCAGAAGCGCAACGCCTGTTGAATTCCCTTCCTGATAAATAAGCATCAAACTGGTGAAAGAGGCAAATAAAGGCTTCTCGAGAATTGTCGTTGTCATTGTCTGTAAACCCGCTGGGCCATCACCCGCAAAAGCCTGCCTTGCTTGTGTGGGTGGGCAGTGCTCGGAATACAATGTGCGTATAACATCAGCACAAATAATAATTATACATTAAGAATAACGGCAGAAGTTCAACTGCTACTATGCCACATATCCCGAATATCTATTTCGCACGTTTCTCCCTGTTCTCCGTAAGCTCAGTACCTTGTTGAGCTGGCGCATCCCTCGGAGGTCTTCCCTCTATACTACGTTTCATACACCAGAGAATTACGATAAACAGGATAAAGCAAACAACAGTGCCAACAACAGCCCCGGCAATGATCGCACCAGTAGCTATCCCGCCCCCATGACTGCTTCCCGCACCACCGTCGACGTTGCGCACCTCTGTACCGGGCGTCCACTCGTGGACCAACGTCGGCTTGGGAACTTTTGGCAAAGAATACGGCAAGTCCTTGGTCTCTGACTTGTGCCACTGGGCGACAATTGCCTGGTGGGCAAAGATGCTGATCTTCACATCTGGGCCGGTTATGAGTCGGATTGTAGTAGCCGACGTCGTCGCTGTGCTCGTCGTAGTACTCTCACATCCCTGCGTTGGAAACGGAGGACCGCGCCCGCGGACATGGCTAAAACCACTTCACAAAGAAAGAAACGATTCATGTAAGTAAAACGTAGCCTCATATACTTGCCCCAAAGTGCGAAGAAAAAACTTGGACATACCTGACACAACAAAAGCCTTGTGAATAAAGGTCTTCATTTTGACCGACTAGGGTGGACGTCTCCGAAACTGTATAGTATATCCATCCGCTCGGGCACACTGCCGGGCTGAATGTAAAGTCGTGACTATCCCATCCTGACGGCTGGCATGAAGGGAACTCTGGCGCGGCGGTATCCGACAAAAAAAATGCCCATGTTGTAAAGAGGCCGTTTTGTAATAATCCGTTCGTAGTTGTGTTTGCTGGTGTAAAGAGCGACGCGCACCCGCCTGGCTGTGTAAATACCGTAGTGAGAGGAGGAGCAGCGGCCGCCGTCAAAGAAGACGTGGCGGTGGCCATTTTGCTCTACCGGTTGCTGAAGCTTTGGGAGATGTTCAACGGCGTCGAGCCATGTCCACCAAGGGCGGGATAGCTGTGAGGTTACTGGGCTCGGGGCAGACGGATGATAAATACTGTGCACCATGCCACTATTGGTGTGCATAGACGTTGGACGAAGGTGGGTATCAGAGACTTGGCAACGGCGAATGCTGCCTTTCAGGGCGACTTTGAAGGGTAAATATTCTATTCTAAGCGCCAATGCAGTTCAATATTACAAGCGTTGCCTACTTATTAGGAAGGCGGAACAGGCTCTCTGCCATGTAGATGCTGGACGTCCATGTGCCAAGGCGCCATAAATCAGGCTGTACATCGTACTGCTCGTAACGTATATTAAATGGGCTGTCAGACACACGTGGATTCAGGACTGGAAGCCGGCGCAGCTACGGAGTACATATTTCGGCGTCAGTAGGGCCCTAAGCCTACGAATGAGGAATAAGTGCATGTGAGGTGGCTTCACCGCATTTCGCATAGGATAATGAAAAGGTGCATTACAGGGCTCATGCATATTATGCATCCGAGATGCGGTTTTGAATAAGTGTACCTATAAGAATACACAGTGATAGTTCTTTGGAATGCTATAGAGATGAGGAAATAAATTAAGCGCCAGGGCTACTTCGTCTCAAACCCAACGGCAGCATCACATGCCCGTGACATGACAGTTCTGAGAGGCAATCTTTTACGGTTTGAGTTTGCTAAGTGCTATGCCCTGCGCCTTTTGGCTTCTGCGCCAGTATCATCCGATATGTCATTGATTCAACCCTGCATACAATGAAGAGATCGGTATGGCTGATGCAGTTGCCGTCCTCGGCATAAACGGACGGCCCCGAGGCAGGAGCACTCAGGGTTATTTATCTCTCTTCCATATTACCTATGTACAAGGAAGCGTTTGTCCACCTAATGTTGGGCGCTTCTACTCAGCAAAAGTACCTCACGATCGTGATGGATGGTTACATTTTACAGCACTTATTACGATAAGAATTCGCAAGAGGGGTTAGTAGCCGCCGCAAACCCACCTACTCCTGCCTGTTTTGAGCAAGCGTAAAACTATCTACTGCAATCCAGCACGGCGGGGGGGGGCAGAGGTCTTCCCCGCGATCTTGCTTTGATTGGCTCCAGCCCAGGACATCCTCGAATCTGTTTAAAAGCCGCGCAGCACCCCTCGCTACTCTTCGCTCCGCGTCACACACGCATGCTTACTTCCTCCGTGCCCGTATCCGCCCTCTTGAACGATACATTATTTTGCCAAATTGATCCTTAAGAAGCAAATTCGGAACCCCATCGCGGTTCCCGGCCCATGGCTGTTGCTTGGCTACGTCCGGCGACAAGCAAGTACAATATCAAGAGACTGCACCTTTCGCACGGCCATTAGTCGTCCAAACTTCAGCTATGGATGAATTGTGGAAGCGTTCCAGTCGGGCGGCGAATGACAACGTTTTTGGGCCGCAGTCCGAAACGTACAGCGATGTTACAATTCGCCTTCAAGAAAATGTATTCGCCATGGGACCGTCTGCAGTGCTGCTTCTTGTGACACCATTCTACGTGACTTACTACTCAAGTCTTCCGGTTGCCATCGCAGAAAAACCGCTAGTCTTCGCAAAGCTAGTAGGTCTTGAATCATCTAAGCCTGTTCGACTCTCAATTAACCATGTTTCTGCTCGCAGGGAGCCAATGGCGCCTTAATTATTCTTCAGATTGTATCTGCTGTGCTTTACAAGTATCCGGATGATCCGACGGGTTCTTCTACTGCCTCGTCAGTACTTGCTTGTCTAGCTGCAGTTGCACTCGCCGTCTTCATGCATTTTGAGCATCGTCATGCCGTCGAATCGTCTCCGCTTCCTGGCCTATACATCTTCATCAGTCTGCTCGTGGATGCTGCTAAAGCAAGGTCATACTTCCTCCGAATTGGAACAGGCCTGTACTCACTCGGATGTGTGCTCGGCCTTATCTCTGTACTAAAACTTGTCTTACTTTACCTAGGAGAGCTTCCGAGGCGCTATCGGGTGAACACACACTCTTCAGGCCCTGAAACGATCCATGGCTTCTGGGGCCGTACATTCCTCTTCTGGCTAAACTCTACTCTCCTGTTAGGGTTTCGAAACATGCTTTCCATTGATGACATCCCCCATCTGGGCCCAATGTTTGTGTCCGCAAGGCTCGCAGCCAACTTTGAGCCGATTTGGGCCAAGCGTAAGGCAACTGGCTTATGCCCACCCTCGTTAATTTACAAGCTAATACTTCGCAGGCAAAGCGTCATCATTCAAGCTCCTTCTAACAACATTTTTTTCCTTGTATTGGTCGTTCTTTGCTGTAGTGCCCGCTCGGATGGCCTACACGGCCTTTTCTTTTACCGAACCGTTCCTTTTGCGACGAATACTACAACAAGCTGCGCAGAGCACGAGGGATACGAACGCTGAAAACTGTCTCATTGGTGCCATTCTTCTGGTACGGCTGGGTGTGACGGTAAGCACGCTCCAAAAGTGTGACAGAGTTAGGGTCTGACAATAATGCATGGTTTAGATCACTCACATGTGGTACAAGCGTCTGAATGACCAGCTCGCCGTAAAAGCCAGAGGCGTTCTTATCTCACAAATATTCCGAAAAAGTATGCGATTTGGCAGGCAAGAAGCAAAAAGATCTGCTGCTGTCTCTCTTATGAGCGCCGACGTAGACAGCATCGTGACAGCTAAGGACAGGATTACCGAAGCTTGGGCCGGTATTGTCGAGCTGCCAATTGGCGTTTACCTACTTTCAACCCTTATATTCCAAGCATCTTTCCTCGTCGTCTTCCCAATTACCAGTAAGCACAACTTGCAACCTGAAAGTTACGTTTAGATTTGCTAACTTGTTTCTCGCAGTTGCAACAGGCCTTGCCCTGGAACTTGGAAAACGATCTAGGCCTGCGACAAAAGTATGGAACGATTTCATCGAAAAGCGAGTTGCGATGACGTCCAAAATACTGTCTCAATTGAGAGGAATCAAGATGATTGCCGCTGAGACAGCGGTCGGGTATTATGTTCAACGTCTTCGGAAAATTGAAGTGGGCTGCCGTGAGCAAGTTCACAGGTTGAGCATCGTCAGGAATGTTGCGCGTGAGTTGAGAAACTGGATACACTGAAAATGGCTTCGCGAGTTGCTGACAAGGTAATAGTCACCATGGGCTATGCACTCACCCCAGTCCTAGTGCTCGCTGGTGGCCTATTCTGGAGTGGATTTACAATCAATGTAATCGATGCCTTCACCACCCTTTCTCTTGTTCACCTTGCAGCACGACCAATGGCTGCTATTCTAAACTCTTGGTCCCGAATTGGCCCCTTCATCGCTTGTTTTGAGCGTATACAAGACTATCTGGAGCGTGACGAACATATCGACTGCCGTGAGCAAGTTGACGGGTTCTTGGACACTGAATCATCCTTGCATAAAAATAAGGCCCCATCTCACGATATCAATCGCTTCCCACTACAGCTTAAGGGTCTGTCTGTTTCATCTCCAGATGGCCGATGCTTGTTCTCAATCAGCACTGCTTTTAGCCGCTCCTCTGTGACCATGATTATTGGGCCTACTGGTTCGGGGAAATCTACCTTGCTGAGGACACTCTTAGGTGAAACCAACGCTTCGAAGGGCTCTATTTATCTTCTATCGCAGAAGATGGCGTACTGCGACCAGGAAGAGTGGCTGCGCAACGTCACAATACGAAGCAATATCATCGGCGAGACCGACTTTGATGAAGAGTGGTACAACAAAGTAATAGCGGCATGCCTCCTGCGGAATGTAAATGAATTCCCTAACGGGGATATGTCTCTTGCTGGTAGCCGCGGCTCAAATTTGAGTGGTGGACAAAGACAGCGCGTTGTAAGTGCGTCAAAGGCAATAGGACGCAAAGCTTACTAACAGGAATAGGCACTCGCGAGAGCTATTTATTCCCGCGCACCAATCATGCTTTTAGACGACGTTTTGAGTGCAGTAGACTCAACCACATCTTCTTTAATCTTGCAGCAGCTTGTGGGAGTCGATGGTTTACTGAGAAGATTGGGAACTACAGTTATCATGACAACTCACTCATGTGCGAACATCACTCCCCAACCCTTGTATTCGTTCGCTAACAGTAGCAGTGGAGCTGCTTAAAAGTGCCGACAGAGTACTGGTCATTCACACCGACGGCACAGCTACGATGCAATCTCCTCAGTCGGCGATTAAAAAGTACGAGGGACGTGATTTCTTGGATGGTGACGAGGCTGGTAGCGAACTCGTAAGCGATGAAAACAGCCAAGACGACTCAGCAACCAGACACTATTCGCCGCCAGCACCAAAGGCGCAGCCCAGCAAACAGCTCCGTCAAACAGGAGATATAAAGCTGTATGAATATTATTTCAGGTCGTTCAGCTTTAAAATGCTCATGGTGTGGCTTTTCGTGGCAAGCCTAGTCATAATAACGGAGAAGGGGCCAGGTAAAACTATTATGCATCGCGCGCGTTGAGAAGATAGCTAACCTTGCTATGCTCGAAGATATATACGTGCGTCTATGGGTAGACAAAGACCCAAACAACAAGAAGCTATTCATCGGATACGCGCTGCTTGGAGTAGTCAACCTAATCGCTATCGCACTGTATACTTGGTAAGCCAATTTAGTTCTTGAACAAGTCCTTTTCTCCCCTCACTTTTTTGTTGCTGACCAGAAACTCGCCATACCAAAGGGTCTATTTCATTCGCTTAGTGCCAGAGTCCGCTGAAAGCCTTCATATGCAGTTGTTGACTACCGTCGAAAAGTATGTAAAACGGCCGCCATCGCTGAATAGCACCAAAGTGCTTGTTCTAATCCAAACATAGTGCGACTCTCTCATTTATTACGTACACGGATTCTGGATCCTTATTGAACCGGTAAGAGCCTCTGCGCTTGATGTCCACTTTTAAAAATATATCTGACTCCATATAGCTTTAGTCAAGATATGTCCCTCGTTATTCAAGAGCTTCCTATGGCATTTTTCTATTTTACATATAGTAAGCTTCAGGCGCTGACTATAGCGGAGCTACAGGCTAATAATTTTTAGCTCTTCTCGGGGTACTTGTTACCATAGGGGTCATTGCAGCAGGAGCACAATACGCTGCAACTCTTATTCCGTTCATTTTAACTCTGTTATACGGCCTCCAGCTATATTACCTGCGTACATCAAGACAAATGAGGTTACTAGACCTTGAATCTAAAAGTCCAATGTACACACATCTAAACGAATGCAGCGAGGGCATAGAGCATATACGTGCGTTTGGGTGGGAGCAGCAGTACATACAACAGGGTTTTGATCTGCTTGACCGTTCTCAGAGGCCAGTTTACTATTTGTTGTGCATACAAGGCTGGTTAAGCTTGGTCCTTGATCTAACAGCCACCGGCATCGCTGTGATTCTCGTTACTTTGGCCTTTAAGCTCGGCTCGATGAATCAGGCCGCTCTGGGTCTAGGCCTTCTAAAGGTAATGCAAATTGGTTCCGATTTGGGATTTCTCGTGGAGTGGTGGGCCAGTCTCGAGACGTCTCTAGGGGCAGTGTCAAGAGTGCGCGCATTTGAGCAGGAGACGCCCCAAGAAGCTGACGGCGAAGCGCACACCACATTGACTTTACCGGAAAATTGGCCACAACATGGACACATCGAGGTGCTCAACGTTAGTGCAGACTATACAGTTGATGATGAAGACTACCGTGCCCTGCATGAACTCACTGTGGACATTGCCGCAGGCACTAAAGTCGGTCTTGTCGGGCACACGGGGAGTGGAAAGACCTCGTTTCTCTTGACTCTCTTATGCTTCTTAAAGTTTACTGGGTCTATTACGATAGATGGCGTCGATGTAACAAAGGTACCGCGCCACGTACTGCAATCTCGTATCACGACTATCTCGCAAGAGCTCATGGAGCTACCTTGTTCTGTTCGGGATAATCTAGTGCCACGTGAAATCGCTATGGCCACGGAAGACCGAATTGACGATGCTAAGTTACTAGATGTACTAGCAAAGGCTGGACTTCGGCAACTGATTGAGAATCGTGGCGGACTTGATGCAGCTCTTTGTGACATTGGTCTATCAGCAGGCGAACAACAGCTATTTGCCCTTGCTAGAGCTTTAGTCCACCATGACCAAACGAAAAGCAAGGTTATTTTTGTTGACGAAGCTACCAGTTACATTGATTATGAGTGCGAAGAAAAACTACAAGATATCACCACGGAAGCTTTCGAAGACTGTACCGTTCTGACAATCGCACACCGGTACCACACAATACAGAATACAACTCTCCTAGAATTGTCGTCTGGAAGGCTGGTGTCTTACGGCTGAAAGAGAACAGATACGGAAGGGCGAGGAGGTTATCGGGCTGACTTCTGCGTATTTCATTTATTCTGTTGAATAAATCTGTTGCCGCGCGATTTATTCCTTTTTTTTTTTTTTTGGCGTTTTTCTGCTAGTTAGGTTGTCGATTATACCATCCAAACATATAGCCACCGTCATTTTCAGTTCGGTCGCTGCACACTTCAGGCAGCATGTCTAAGGCGCTTAAAAGCATAGTCGTAGTTGTCTGCACGCTTCCGACAAGTGTTACAGCTCCAGCCAGCTTTGGCAAACGTCATACGTCAAGCGGTATATGCGTTTGTGCACACTTTGACCTTCGCCTCCTCAGCCATGACTAACGAAACTCAACAGCATTCACGATCCCGTGCATGGAAGTAGGATTTCCAGCACCCATTTCCAGCAATGGTGCCCCGAGGTTATTTGCCTAATAAATGCGGACTTTTCAGCTCCGCTTCGTATTCTCAAATACCCTTGCAGAATCTCCGCCATAGCTGAGGCCCAACAAGTTCAGCTCTCAACACCACACTTCACCCAGACCCTCCGATGCAAGCGGGGTAGACGTGAATAGCATTGACGACGCAATTTAATAATCTGGCTGCCAGGTTTGCCCGAGTGCATTCATACGTTTGCCGGGCGATAAATCTATATCTTTGAGGGTATTCCCGCAAAGCTGAATTTTAGCCTCCAAGTCTGTTTCCCCCAAACGCAAACAGCCTCGCACAACAAGACCCCTCGAAACCAACTTACACCATAGCACTTTATCACAGGCCGTTTCACAGTCAAAATGGGTATCAAATTTTACTTTGCTCCTTTCTCGACCGCCTTCGTAACCACCGCTGTGCTAGCAGAGCTGGAACACGGACGCTCGGAACCCATTGCCGAGCGTGTCGAGGTGTCGCTGCAGAATGGTGATACCCGCACCGAGCAGTACCTCACCGAGGTGAACCCCAACGGCATGGTGCCCGCCATTGTACATGACGGTGTCCAAATCTGGGAGTCATCTGCAATCACCATGTACCTGGGTGAAAACTTTGGCGTTGAGCGCGAGGTTGACGGTGCCAAGGCGCCTTCGCTGTATCCGCCGCCGTCCAAGTGTCGCGGCGAGGCTATGAAATGGATTACGTGGGCCAATGTGCGCCTTGGTACAGAGGGTGGATACATATATGCTCTTCAACAAGGGACTCAATCATGTGTGGACAAGGTGTGTTTCCTTCCAAGTTTGCTTTTACAAACAGTCTTATAAGCCATGGCAAGTACTAACAGCTTCTCGGAATCAGGACGCCGAAGTAGCAAAGGGCAAAGAGAAGCTCTTAAAGACGGCGGCTATTCTAGATGGCCATCTCAAGGACAATGAGTATCTGCTTGGAGACAGTTACTCTCTTGCTGACACTCATGTTTGGTCGTTTGTGTCGTTTCCGGTGCAATATCTTGGTTTCGACATCTCATCGCTTCCAAATGTCACGGCTTGGATGGAGCGCGTCGGCAGCCGCCCTCAGCTCAAGGGTCTTTGAGAAGCTTCAAGGACTCGTACATATATGTTTTTGCTATGCAGTATACGTTTAAGACAAAGAAACATTCGCTTCTTTACAAGTCATAGTCGTACTCTATGTGTAATGTTTATTATGCATTTTCAAACGGACGAAGCAAGGCGCGCTAAACCAGATCGGTGCCCCGTCTCAGTCCCCCATCACACGCAAAAAATAGCAGCACGCCAGCCCGAACCACTCAGGGGCTAAGACTTCCCAAGCTTCCGCTGTCCGAGCCACTAACAGGGGCGGCATTTCAATCCTGGCAGCGGTAGTGGCCCACTAAAAAGTAACCTTGGACTTCACCAGCACGCGTAAAATACGGGGAGGAACGCCCCTGGACTGGAGCCTTTTTTCAATGAGGCTCACACCAAAAATTGGAGGTTAATGCTGGGCTTCCCGGTATCTTGGCGGGACATGGTACCTAAGATTGTGCCAAGTTTCTCCCGGGCTCCATCGTACCAAATAGCGTCCGGATACCTTACGTTCACAACCTAAGCCACAGGAGGGATCCAGGTTTGGTCGTGGCTTGCTACCTAGTAGCTCATTAGTACTGAGTTGTTCCACCACCTTTCATACCAATGCGACACCACCTCTCCCTCGTGTTGAGCCTCTTTGTTTCTTTGCAAATCACGGGCTGTTCTCTCTTTTACTACCAAGTCTTGGCTCCTTCAGCTTTCTTATCCATATCTAATACTTTCGACCCTCGCTTCTCATCCTTTTCTATCGACTCCTTCTTGCCCATGTCCCAGGGCGTCTAGAATAGCCATGCGCCTAACCTCCTTTTCGCGTCTCGCAGTAGCGGCGCTGTCCAGTACGTTTCATCTCAAGTCAAACACCCCTGAACGAGCTTTCAAATCTTGACATGGGAATGGATATGGGCTCGATGAATCTGCCTCTTGTCCTGTCCCGCTATCGCTTCAGAACTCTCGCAACTAACGCCGCTTTGCGCTCCTAGCACTCGTCCCCTCCCTTACCCGAGCCGAAGATAGCGACAACCCCGACGGCCAATCGACATTCATCGCCCCCGACAATACGCTTGCATTTGCTCTTACCGTACCCAATGAAGGTTCCGACTTCTTCTTCCATCTGCGCGTCAAGACGTCGCGCTCGTGGGGTGCAGTCGGTCTGGGCAGCGACGATATGCCCGGCGCGCTCTACCTCATGATCTACCAGAATGAAAAGGGGGACAACGTCACTTTTTCTCCGCGTCTCTCCAACGGACACCACGAGCCGAAATACTACGAAGACGTACAATATGAGGCGCTTAATGGCACGGGGGTCAAGGACGGCTGGATGACGCTCACTGCTCGATGCATTGACTGCCGCAACTGGAACTCGAATAACGTTGCTAACAAGGGCTACATTGACGTTAACAGCCCCAATCAGCATGCCATTTACGGTTTGGGCCCCAAGGAAAGGCTGCGTGATGACAGCCCCAGTGCCGCTATCCGATATCACGAGTCTCATGGCGTCTTCACCATTGACATGAAGCGTACGAGGGGGGCTGCGGACCTACCAGTCATTACCGACGAGTCTGAGAGCGAAGGAACAAAGCTCGATAGCCAAAATTCCGGCCTCTTTGACACCAAGTCCACTATGCACGCCGCGCTCATGACTTTGGCCGTACTTGTCCTTTACCCAGTTGGTATCGCTATTTTGAGACTTGGCAAGTGGGCAAGATGGCACGGCGCCAATCAGGGTGTTGCTCTGATTGTCGTACTCGCTGCCTTTGGACTTGGAGTCGCGACGAGCTTCAAGTATCAGCGTGTAAGTAAATTTCGGAACACCTGGCAAGGAAGCTCTAGACGCTAACGAAAGTTTAGTCCATTCACTTTACATCTCCTCACCAAATCCTTGGCATGATTGTCATTGCGTCCCTCATCGCTCAATTCTGTCTTGGTTTCATGCACCACAAGGAATTCCAAGAGACGAACATGCCAACAAAGTATGGCAAGATTCATCTTTGGCTTGGCAGAGGTGTGCTTTTCGTGGCCGTAGTTAACCTCTTCATGTATGCAATTCTTCATCTGAAACGCTCGGACATGTTGCTAACGACTTGTAGTGGTTACGCTTTTGCTTTGAATCGCAGAAGTGGTATCGCCATTGCTGCTGTCCTGCTTGCTGTCTTGGTCGGCCTACTTGCCTACAGCATCTATCAGCAACGCCAAGCTAAGAAGCGCCGTGTTGCTGCCGCCTTTGGTGCCGCTCATGCCCACAGCTACGGCCAGGAGCCCTGGCGCCAGAATACTGACGGTGGCATTGATCGCTCGGCCAACGATTCCCCCGGATACGACCGCGAGCCTGCGATTGGCCTTCAGAGCACCTCGCCATGGCAAAAAGGGAGCGGACGCAAGAGCTACGAGGACGACCCAGATCTCGGCGCGCCACAACGCCCTAGAGACATGGCGTAAGTCGGCGTCTCTTGTCTTTTGTATTTGTCATTGTATCTTGCATACTAGCTAGGTTGAAAGAAATGGCGTTGGGGGCACCGGGAAACATTGCATGGGAATTTGCCGGACTTAACTTGTGTATTGAACTCGAAATCTTTTTGTCTGCGAGACAATATGTATTATACTGTTTTTGTCGTTTTATTCTATCGAAATTGCAGCGTTTGTCATCAAAAATCATGTACTTTCGTGTCGACGAGCAGCAGGAGGCGACACAACTAATATCGCCTCTCTGAGTCGTCTTCTTCGTCGCCTTCTAACCAAACTTCATGCCCATCGCCCTCTCTAACCAACAGACTCGACAGACACGCACAAACCGCCACGCCACTCAGGCACCACCAGACCAGTCCAACAACGCCTCTATTCAGCCCATGACCATACACCACTCCGCCAACCATGGGTCCAATCGTCCTCGCAGCACTACTCACGCTTTGCCCCAGTCCATGCACTGTTCCCAATACGCTCGGATGCGGCGAGCAGTTATTAATCAGGATCGTCTGGCTCGGCAGCGCAAACGTGCGTCCAATAACCTGCACAAACAGCACGCCGCATATCGCCAGCCAAATGAACACGCCCGTTTTCGCAGCCGGTGGGAGCGCACTGCTCGGCACAATGGACAGGTACGGCACGAGAAAGTACGCCACGGGGAAACAGAGCAGCGATAGGCGCCAGGATTTAATCGTCCCTAGACGTGCAGAGACGTTTGGGTACAGAAATAGCTGCATCAGGATGCCGATGACGCCAAGAATCGACATGGCTAGACCGACAGACTGTGGTTGCAGGCCGAGGCCACCGGTGAAGTGAAAGGGGAGACGGGTGTGGTGTTTTGACTTTGAAGGGTCGTAGACTGGCGTGGATAGGAACACGAACCAGAGGGAATTGAAGGTGCCAATGTGGAATGTTAGAAAGAATTGCGCAAAGAATGTTATCGCGACGTTGCGGGTAAAGATGCGCCGGAAGGCGAGGCGTTGCGTATAGCGCCGTGTGCGAGGACGCTTGGATGAAGCAGCACCTGCTTCACCATCACTGGCGAGCTCGACGTCGGACGAGGGCACGGCTGTGTACGCGCCTCGGTTGCTTCCGGCGTTGCCGATGCGGAATATGCGACGGATAAGAGAGGCGAGTCGGATCCCGAGCTTGATGCCGTAGTCTGGCATGCCGTAGCGTGAGTCGAGTGTCTCTTCTAGGCCGAGCCAGACTGCCACTGCGGCGCAAAAGAGGAATATGGCGCTGACTATGTTGGGCGTTGCGTAGGGGAACGCCTTGAAGAAGTTTACGTTGCCAAAGAGGTTTGGGTAGCTGCCTGCTGGGTCGGAGAGGATGCCTCCTAGAATGGGACCGATGATGACGCCAATGTTAAAGGTCATGGGCATAAGCATGAATGCTCGGGGTTGGTATTTCTTTTCCCGGATGATTTCGCTTATCCTGTTTGTTTTTTTAAATATTCCGCGTTAGAATTTGCAGCTTTTTCGCATGAGCAGATCTGTTAAAAAAGATGGCTGTGTCATATTTTGGCTTACATGGTCCTCATGACGCCGATATTTCCATTTGTTGCGCCACCAATTGTTCGAAACACGAGAGCCTGCCAAAATGAAGTCGAGAAGCCAAACCCAAGACATGAAAAGCTCGTCCCCAGCAAGCCAATGAGGAGCACCGTCTTGCGCCCTGCGCGACGCGAATCAGCAACCCGGCCCCAGATCATGGCCGTGACAAACTGCGCGGCCATAAAGCTGGCGTGCAGAATGCCAGCTTGTGCGGAGATTGTGGAGTCTGGAAGACTTGAGTCGAACCATTTTAGTTGGTAAAACATATAAGACTGTAGATATCATCGGACATCTGGGTTAGAAAAACAGTTTTTGTCTCACGGCTATTTCGGGCCCGTTGAGAAGTGACTCACCTGTAACGACGTCTGGACAAGAGGCTCGCTTAGTCGTGACAATGTAATAATTGCTAACTGCTGCTTCTGCGGTAAATCCTTCCATGCGACTGGTTTCTTGCTCTCTTTGGCGGCGCCATCATGCGTCGTTGCGCTGTCGCGATCCGGCGGCGGTGGCGATATGTCTTCCGCCTCTGGATCGAGCGACAACCGCCGTGTAGGGTTGTCGCGATTGTTTTGTCGGTCATGTCTCATTTAGAACGACATGAAGAGAGTACATGAGGGGATCTTGCGTAACAAAAAGGCCATGTACATGAGTGTCTTGTTTAGGGAAAAAAAAATCTAAGAAAGAATTGCTGGCTGGCCGGCGACTTTCTCTGTTGGGTTCGCCGGTGCCGGTGCCGATGGTACGGTATGGAGAGTGTGGATTGGTGGGATCGGCGGGGTCAATGGCGTTGAAATGACTTGGCGGTTTGCTGCTAATGAATGACAAGATTAAATGAAGTATATTATAAAGGAAGAATTTATCTATAACAAGTTACATGAATCAATTGCCCCTTGATTGAAAAGAGTGTATAGGTCATGTCAGGTCAAGTTTGGGCGTTGACAAGACTCAGATTCTGAGGACCGTTGCTCACAGCATTACTGCTACCTCCGAAATAGGCAGGCTCTAACTAAACAAGCTTATCAGTACAGTATTCTGCTAGCTCCAACGGATATGGTGGCTGTGGCGGAGGGAATGTAAGGTAATGCAAGGTCCTAGTGGTGTAAACCACCACCTCTTAGTTAAGCTGCTGCTTTGAGTGGTCGAAATGTTGCCGGGATTAGTTAGAAGTGTATCCCCTCTATATACTAGAGGGAACGTGCGGGTTCTACTCGACTGGGCTCGTCTGCGTAGCTCAACTTCTGTGTGGGTGGGTGGCCCTCACACCTCCCAGGCACATGCGTTCAAGACGTAGATTTTAATATCACTACCAACAAAATATACACCAGCAAGCACCCTGTTGTCTTCCATACCTTCCAGTTGTAAAAAAAAAAAAAAAAAAAAAAGGTGAAATAATATTGAATTCGTTGGCCGTGTAAGGGCATATTCCCATGTAGGGGTTCGGCGACTCGCCCGCTGAATCCAGTAGTTATATAACCCAAGCATCGAGAGAAACATCAACATTGGCAGTTTGCAGCTTGATTGCATCTTTTTTAGAAAGCGCACGACAGTATACAACACGCAACCGCCGCTATGGGCATCTCGATCTGCCCCGAGTCCCCCGCCGCCTTTCCCAACTCTTTCGACCGACCCGTCCCCACTCCGTCATCACCGATCTCCGCTTCACTTCCGCCCCGTGCCGCGAGACTTCACTCGGACTCGGCTCCATCTCCATCGCGCCGGACCGCAAGCAGAGGACGGGCTCGCGAGAACTAAGGGGATGAATGGCGTGCCCGCAAGGCTATCTGGCTCTGAGGGTTACAAATTTTATGGAGGGTTCGGATTTGAGGTGGGTAAGGGGCCTGAGGCTCGAGGGCAGGCCGGAAGGGTACTTTATAAGTTGCTTGCTGGACTAAGTTCCAGAGCACTTTTGCTAAGTCTCCTCTAGACCAAAAAGCACAGTATTGGTTTACATTACAAGTGGCAATGTGCAATATTAGAAACTGTATATATTTGGGCTGTCTATATATACTTTTCGCTAAAACGCCACTTGAAAGTGACACAAAAGGACTTCGCCTCACACTTTAAATACCAAACTAACTGTTTATTTAAATGGTATAGCCTTAGGCTGCTTTGAATTCTCCGTATTATATGAATTGAAGTGATTTGAACCTGAGAATACTTTCTGCGCCAGCTAGAAACGTCTAGCATTGACGTTACTATACCTAAGTAGCGCTCCGTTCGCGCCCATGCCACGAGGTCCTGCCATTTATACATACTTTTGTATCCACGCCAACGCAGAAATATTTTCTCTTCTTTTGATCTTTCTATCCTAGAGATTCCTTCGGTCAAGTATCACTTGCATATAGGGCGGATAGGGCTCGCAAATTCGACAAACACGCACGCACAAGACGAGCAGCATCCGGGCTCGACTCCAAGTGCACGACTCTCGTCAATTTTCCCGCCTACTGCTGCCAGTGTTTTTGATACCGCTAGTCCCGTCGTACAATGGAGATACAATATAAGTCTATCTCAGACTGGTCCTCGCTGCCATGACTGTCCTCATGCGGCCCTGTGCCTGGCTGGAGTCCTTCTGCCTGTACCTCCTCAGCATCGACGACTCGACCACGTTTCGCAAGCTCCCCATCCAGGACGCACACCCAGAGTTCCCCGCCATTCTTCCCAACGGACTCGCTTTCATCCACATTCTCCTGATCCCACACTTTGTCTTGTTAGAATACGAGCCTGGATGCGGCATGCTAGTGGCCGAGATACTCTCGCCTCTGACTCGCCGCTGCAGTCGTCGGGTGCGGTGGCCGCTCATGCTGCCAAGCGTCTGGCTGTACATGGCCCTATTTAACTACCACATGGTATCTATCCTTCACCATCAGGATCGTCTCTTTTTCATTGCTTCCAAGTTGGCTTTTTCCGTCTGGATTCTGTGATTATGCTAGTAGGTACTTGCGCAAAATTGTACTCCGGTTTTCCGCTAATGTTCGTTCACCGAAGCAACCATTACTTTGGTTCGAAGAATTCGATAGAAAATGCGAGATTTCGATGCTACAATTTCGACGTCCGTTGTGTTCGAGGTATCCGCCATATTGTTATTAGAAATTACAACAATTTGTGTCTAGGTATCACCGACAGCGTAGTCCTACTATCTAGTCCTCGGCCATGACAAAAGCCAATCTTAGTGCTGGTGGAGATGTGAGACACTTACAGTAGACACTATACATCGACAGCATGAGACCATTAAGACTCATACTTTGAGCAAATACATTGGGCCGGTAGCTTGATCAGAACTTCCTTTAAGACTTTACCTCACATAGATTTGCAATACACGAATACAATCTGGCAGCGACAACGGAGCACTTCAGACCTCTGTCGAAGCACAGCGTACCCGCTCCCGTCCAAAGTCGGAACAGAGCAGCAGCACGTCATCATGTAAAACACATTTTATTTCTTATGAAATACACCAAGAATAAATGTAAAATCTAGTATCTGCCTGTTATCCGATCCAATGATGTGATTTTCCACAGATTGGCCTATGAGACTGCAACGGACCCCGAAGCCGCCGTCATCCCCCCGCCTCATCAGCACCCGGCGGAGCCCGGAACCGGCGTCGCAGGAACCACGCCGGAACCCCCCGGGCTTTCGGTCCGTCAACAAACACCTTTGCTCGCACCGTCTCATCAAACGCAGCTTCTTCCTTTACCATAGCGTCTTGTCTCCTTTGGCGGTTTAAGATAATATTTCGGAACAATTTCCAAACAAGTTACTCCCAGTTGAGCGCGGGCTGACGTTGCAACTCGTGCGCCGAACACGCTGTACTGGACTCGTCTCATCTACAAATTCGCCAAACAGCCCAGTCGTTTGATTCAGACTTTTCCTTGCCACCTCTCATTCCTCTCTGCCGTCACTAAAACCTTTCGCTACCGTCGTGCAACGCCTAAAATGTCAGCAATCAAGCTTCAAGTCGGTGACATCGACGTCCGCGTCACAGCCCAGCCCCTCACACAAGGCGCCTTTGAGCAGTTTGGAGACGTCGTCAACAACCCGCGCCCAGACGTTCTTCCCACCTCCTACGCAGAACACGCTACATCTCTTCCTTCCAATGCTTTCATAGCCAACCAGGGTTACGCTATTCAATACCGCAATGTCAGCCGCATAAAGAATCTCTATGACAAGTCTCCCAGCGGCAAAGCTCAACCGGCCATGAGCATGTTTGTGTGCTCATCGCGACCCATCATGACCGCTCCAGGGGCGAAGCACCCAGAGTTTACAGTTCAGTACCTGGAACGACATCCATACACCACACAGTCATTTGCGCCGGTAGCCTCCACGGCGAGTGCGTACCTCGTCATTGTTGCGCCGAGCCTGCCGCCCAGCTCGCAGGATGAGGATCTACCTTGCCCCTCTGGCGAAGGTCTGCCCGGGCGAGGCCTGCCAGATCTCAAGAATATCAAGGCTTTTATTGCTACTCGCAGCCAGGCTGTGACTTATGGTGCTGGAACCTGGCATGCGCCCATGGTTGTGCTGGGAGCACCTGGTACGACACTGGACTTTGTCGTTTCGCAGTCTATGAGCGGCGTGGCTATGGAGGATTGTCAGCTGCTAGAGTTTGAGTCAAAGGGCCGGTCGGAGCCGAAAATACGTGTGCAGCTTCCTACGTCGCCTCAAGTAAAGGAAAAGTTGTAAGTGGGTGATGCTGGATATGAACTCGATAGACACGGCCGTTATGACGCATTTCTTTGGTATATAAAAACTTGGTACATATCTTGTAAATATATCAAAAGTTTCTTTGCATTAAATCTTTCAAGTTATTACAGTCTTAAAGCCTGTGTGTGAGGCAGACATTAAGAAAGTTGACGCATCGTGAAGATTAGTCATCCACTCAGGCTGTCCAACGTTGTTCAATCACAACGGTGCATCTCCCGCCGTAATCAACCTCCCACAGTTGAATTGAGCAAATAATATCATAACCTGATTCAACAACTGATCACAGCCGCGATGCCGACCGAGCTCATATCCGTGGATGCTCGTAACAAGCTCGAGGACTTATCCGGCATCACGCTTCAGCCGGGCGATAATCCGTACGATGTGTTGATCAAGGCTTGCAACGACAACCCGGTAAGACTCTTTTATTCACTAGCATTGTTTTAATTTACTTTTCCTCCTATATCTGGCAACTGAAAACTTTGTTTAAACAAGCTAGCTACTGAGCTAACAAACAGCAGCGCGAAATAAGGACCCTCTACGAGGCTCACCGTACCAGACGCAACGCACAACAAAGAGAGAAGTTCCTCTCAGTGGAGTTCAAAGAACTCGTCATTGATCAATATCTACTACGCTTAGAAAATCCTTCTATTCAACCGGGATTTAAAGACGAGCGAAATTGCTTGGTCTTTTGGGCTAGGCCCCCTGAACATGTCCTCAAGCTAGCAGCAAAGCTTCAGCAGATGCTCCAAAAGACTGCACCAGGTAAAGCACCTGAAACTCAGCAGCGCCGTGACGGTCTCTACTAAGAATTTCACTAGATATCTGGCTCATGCCTACACATCGTATGCATATGACGGCCCTGGAAGTGACCTTTTCAAGAACACCTCAAGAGATTGAAGCTCTGTTATCAACTCTACGCCCTGCCATTAGGGCCATAACATCATACACACACCTGCATCGGTCAAGACTGGTCCGCCCACTCATATCATACGACTTATCTGCTTTTGCCGTGTCGTTCCTCCCTGCGTCGGGTGACAAGCTTTTGTCGCCTCCGCCTGCTGGCATCGACACCACTCAACCCATCACTGGTGGGGATGATTACACTTACCACCACTTGCGCCGGGACTTGTTCAACAAAATTGAGGAAGCAGGTGTAGAGGTGGGTTCACGCTATCAAGTCCCAAGTGCTCATATTACTCTTGGTCGCTATCTGTCGGAAAAGGATCACGATACACCCGAAAAAAGGAACCAGTGGGTGGACGCTATTGATGAGGTGAACAATTGGCTTGTGGAGAATGTATGGGATAGAGAGGATGCCGAGTTTACAGGAGAATGGATAGTTGGCCAGGAAAAGGGACTGGATGCCCGCAACGGAGCGCTCTGGTACGGTGGAGGGAGAACAATTCTTCTTGGTGAAGGCTTTTAGGCATTACATACCGCAGCACGCCAGACAGATAGACTACGCAATAGACCTCACTTATTTCATCGATTCGCAGTCTGTCGTGCACGGGCGGCCGTCAAAAGGTATCGGATCGCGGCACGAAACTCAAAAAAAATGTCGTCCAAATCGGGTATTCATTGACAGAGAAGTTTTTCCTTTTTTTTATAGATTCCCTATGAACCATCCCTCAATCGAGGACCTCAACCTCCCTTCGCCGGTGTTCCATGATGCCCAAATGCAATAAGGAGAAGCACGAATAAGCGTGAATAACCCAGACATAATGCATTTAGAAAACGAGAGCAGCACCCTTGGTCTTCTTGTCACCACTGTTAAGAGAGAAAAAACGTGTTAGCAATGCGTTTGGGTTACCGCTATATCGCCGACAAAAGACAGGCGATATAGAAAGAATAAATGCGAATTTCATAAATAAAACGTACCCCAGCTCAAAGTGCTTGCAGCGCTTCAGGGCCAGCTGGCACTTGGTCTTGCACTTGACGCACTCCAATCTCAGCACAACCTTCTTGGTGGTCTTGGCCTTCTTGTGGAAGACGGGCTTGGTCTGACCACCATAACCGGACTGCTTGCGGTCATAACGGCGCTTTCCCTGAGCGAACAGAGAGGCCTTGCCAGCCTTGTACTGGGTGACCTTGTGCTGGGTGTGCTTGCGGCACTCCTTGCCCTTGCAGTAGGTGTTACGGGTCTTGGGAATGTTGACCTAATTTCCAATTCGAGTCAGTTTTTCAGTGTTCCGTTTTGCATATATTCTCTCGCTGCGCTTGGTATGGTTCGAGGCCGAGCCCGAAGGCTGCGCGGTTTGCAAAATTTCAAGAGAATTCCGTTTTGTCGAGTTGGGGTCTGTACGGTGGTTCCGCACGGGGACAGCAATTGTTGAATAATTTCCGTAACTTGGTCAAAATCGCGCAGAACTTTCGCTTAGCCGTAGCAATTCGACCGTCGCAATCGATGAGGGAAATGTCCAGTCGGGCCGGACGGTGCATAACGTGCCGTCGATGTGGGCGAAGGTGTCGAATCGGTCGGCGGAAAGCTGTCCTCGTGCGGCCGCAAACTCGTCGAAAACGAAAAGAAATAATGCTCGCCGTTGAAACCTGTAACCATCTCAAGCATTTAAGGGGTATTCCAACGTACCATCTTGACGACGTTGTGTGGTGTCGTTTATGGGGTTGTTTGGTGATGCAAAGTTCCTAAGGTAGCGCACAAATTTGGAGGTTTTGGTGATTTCTCGGTTTGTGGGAGACTAGGGTCGGCGCCATTCCTCATTGAGGTGTGGCTTGAGCGTCGTTTTTGTTTTTTCGCCTCACCAAACAGTGAGGCGCAGGAACACGTGATTAGGTGGGTGTGGCTTGACATGGTGGGGCATAGGCATGCAGACTCGGGAGCCTCTCTTCTTGTAGGGACAGTAAAGTGTTCGGCGCGGCTTATCAGACTATCAATATCTTCACAAATGAAAAGCAGGATAATGTTTTTTGTAAGTAGCTAACTTTCCTGGCACTATAACATTGTATGATTCGACCTGGAGGTCATACAACTGTCCAACTAGGCCTACCACTTACCTGACCATATATTGATAAAATGTGAAATCCGTAAAGTACGCCGTCAAACAAGAATTATGTAAAATTAATTATTCTTTACTCTGGAAGGCTACGGTAACTTTGTAAATAGCTGAATTTCAGCGGTATTGTCTCTTGCCATGATATTTTGGGTTGAAACTCAATGCAGCTCTCGTAATTGATGCACTCCCTAGTACTCAGTTACTTTTCTCCAGCAACGATTGCTTTTAAAGATCGCCAATGCGTCACGATCAAAACACTCGAACTACGGTCATCTCCGACAAGACACTGGTATCGTAACAGTAAGATTAAGTCCAGCAACGTACAAATTTATAAGCATTCGACTTGACTACTTTGAAACGCACTGTATCAATCAGGCGCGAAAGATTGATATGGCTACCCTGCACCAATTTTAGTATCACGTGGGGCAAGGTGTCACCAATTGACGGCGGGCCGAGCTCCCTGGTAGACCTTTGGGTATTGCTGCGTAGTGTCCTTTCCCTGTTGAACCCCCACGTCCAGCTTGATAATAGACAACAACACCAGTCGCCCAACATGGACCCCTATTCCGCCGAAGGCGAATTGATCAATATCCACAACCACTTTCACCAGGGACAATACCAAGAAGTCGTCGATTTCGATACATCCTCCTTTTCTCCGGAGAATGAGCTCGCCGCCCGAGTCTTGGTCCTGAGGGCCCGCATAGCACTCGGCCAGGCGCAAGAGGTTCTGAGCGAGGTCAAGGGCGAGACGGAGCCCGAGCTGCTGGCCGTTGGTGCTCTTGCAGAGTGTACACTCGGAAAGGCCGATTCGGCGGCCCAGATGATTGAGAAACTCGCTGCGTCGTCTGCCGATAACGTCACTGTCCAGGTTGTGGGTGGAACCGTCCTCCAGGCTGCTGGTAAGCCTGAGGAGGCATTGGCTCTGCTGTCGCAGCATCAGGGAAGCTGTGAGTGATAATTCCATAGGCACGGGAATTTTGGGTTTCGAAATCTAACATGAAACGCAGTGGACGCCGTTGCTCTGATTGTTCAAATTCAGCTCCAACAAAACAGAACCGACCTCGCCGTCAAGGAAGTCACAGCCGCAAAGAGATGGGCTCAGGATAGTCTATTGGCCAACCTGGCCGAAGCCTGGGTTGGCGTGCGTGTGGTAAGCTCATGTCAAGCTAAATCGAAGCGTAAATCAATCTAACAATGCAACAGGGCGGTGAAAAGTACCAGCAATCATTCTACGTCTTCGAGGAGCTCGCTCAAGCACCCTCAACCTCGTCGATCTCCAGTCTCGTCTCCCAGGCCGTATGCGAAATCCACCTTGGCCGAACAGAAGAGGCGCAAGCCGCTCTGGATCAGGCTATCGCCAAGGACCCCGAATCTGTTGATGCCATTGCCAACCTGCTTGTCCTCAAGATTATTACTGGCGACAAGCAGACCGAAGAGCTTACTGGGTGAGTACTTTTGCTTAAGGAAGTGTTGTATGCATCGAATACTAACGGTGACGTAGTGCACTGATGAAAGTTAGCCCCAATCACCCGATGCTGGTCGACCTGCAAGAGAAGAGTGAGCTGTTTGACGAGGCCGCGGGTAAGTTCAAGCCTAAGGTTGCAGCATAGAAGACAGTATAGAAGCGAAATAAAAATGAATATCACGACTGGGCGTATTTGGTAGACAGTTGGACAGGTAATGGGGCAAAATAAAAGCGTCATTGTCAACGAACCTACACAAGTTCATTATAATGCAATGCCATAAATCAAACTACAACTGAAACATCCAATGCATGGTATGGTGATTATATTCAACTTTTTTACTCTGAGTGAAGTTCCTGATACCATGAGCATTCTTCATCTGAAATCCAAAGCTGTTCACGGACGTCTTGCTAGAATGCTGTGACTTCAGCTTTTGTCCTCTTTGCAGATGAAACAGTCCTACTCCTTGAAATACATGTGACTGGCTGGTTTCTTTTCGTTTTTGTACCCCCTCGTGTCAGCGTACAGTGGCCTCTGCTCGCCTCTGCAACTTCTGTAGTCTCTGAATCTGCCTTTGTTCCCACGTCGTCCATCTCAGTATCTAAGCAGCGAGCAAGTGGCTGATCCATAAAGTAATTTCGATAATTCAAAAAAGCTAGCGAGTCATCAAACGGCTGTATACTCAAGTTTTCCAGCTGCGGCGGCGAATCACCGACTTGATTCGTAACTAGTTTCTCGTTGGCTCTGGTGGAATCATCGTCAACCGCCTGAAGCCCACTTGTAGAAGACGAAGATTCAATCCACGCAACAATTGACCTGACACTGCGGTTCCCGCTGTTCGCCTTTGTAACGTCGAGTCGAGGAGGAGATGGCGAGTTGCGCTGGCCGAGATTGAATGAGAAACTGCCCGGTACGCCTCGAAGTTCTCTTTTGCGGTGAATGATGCTATCTTGTGCGGTGCTTTGGGAGAGAAGCGAGTCGTTTTGGACGTAGGAATTATCCATTTTTGAGCGTTACGTGAAATCTATTCGTCCTGGCAAAAGCTAGCAGAGTTGATGTTGGTGAAAATTCTGCAAGCCATGGCGAGGCAATTTCGCAAGTCTGCGGCTTGAACGCTTAAGTGAATCTCAACTGAGGCGAAACACGGCAAACGGAACCCACGTGAGGCAGAATAAGCGAGGGATCAAGTATATGGGGGTATAAAACGAGCCAAAATAACTTTCCTTTTTTGCTAAACTATGCCAGAAAACAGAAATCTATAGTCCATTCTATCGAAACCATTGATTTTGAACTCCATCACACTCTTGTGCGTTCATTTCCTACACTGCAGCATGATATGCTCCCAAACCCACGGCGCAAAGCAGACAACATACTTCGCGAGAGGCAAAGATGCGTATTTTCTCTTTTTTTTTGTGACTTTTTTTTTCTTGGTTGTATTTATTTCTTCTTGTTTGGGAACTTGGGAGCACCAATGTCGCTGCCGCGAAGCTTGACGTTGAGGACACGCTCCATGTTGGCAAGGACCTTTTGGTCGGGAGCGGCAGTACCGCGCTCGAAGTCGGCCACGACAGACTGTGTGGTGTTGCACTTGGTAGCAAGGTCCTTCTGGGTCATCTTGGGCTCCATCTGCTGACGGGTCTGGGAGATGACGTCGCCGACCTGCTTACCAACGGTGTTGGGCTTGACAATGTCGTCGGAGCGGTCGACCTTGGTCATACGCTGGCCTTCTGAGGAACCACCCTGTAGCATCAATGCGGTTAGTAGCTGTCGTTGTGATGATTGCACAGCGGCAAGAAGGGCTGGTGCAAGGCGAATCGCGCCATTTATGACGGTAGCCCTCGCGTGACCCTGGGATGCGCCGCTGCTACCGGTTAAACAACTCACCGAGTTGGCAGAAGAATACTTCTTCTCCGTGGCAAGGACGCCGCCAGATCGCTGAGCAGCGTTGAGAGCAGACTTGCCGCGGACAACAGTCTCGCGAGGACCGCCACCGGCGCCTCGGACGCGGCTACCGATCTTGGTGGCGGAATCCCAGTCGTCAGACATTGTGAAGGTTGTTGTTGGGTGTAGTGGCGGGGTTGATTCGGTTCGATGAAGTTGAGCAGTTCGAAAGATTGCCAAGTTGGCGGGTATTTTCGTCGGAATTCGTGAGTCGTGGGAGAGATGGGGTTATTGACAGGTCCGGCTCCGGTTGTTGCACGACGAGTCAAAGGAATATATATATGGTTGAAGGAGGAGGCAAAGGGTGGAGAAAAGCCGAGTTGGCCTCTTTTGAGTCAACCGGCGTCCGCGATGGAAAAGCTTTCGCGGGGTCCAAAGCCTGTGGGTGGCCCTGGCACCAGCCTGCAGCGCCACCCTGGGATGCCTGTCCTGGCCCGCCTGTAGGTGTGATTTGGGTGGCCTTGGTTGGCTGTGGAAGCTGCTAGATTCACCAGCGTTAGGTGGGCCGACCTAATACAGCGAACCGCTGTGTCTACATTGTGACTAGGAACGTATGACGGCATATTACTTAGTAGCCCCCCTGGGGGGGTGAAGACCGTCCAGTCCACCGCAAGCCACTCGATCGGCTCAATTTGATGATGACTAAGAAATCTCAAGCCCGACACAGACGCCGTACTCGTAGGTAGCGTTGGTCCCATACACCTTGATGGCTTATGACGCGCGGGGACAATTGACCTTGACTACTTGTCGCTCAACCGCTCTAAGATTTCATTTTCGGCCTCTTCATCCTACAGACGGGAGATTCGTCCCCTGTCCGTGGGTATCACCCAACATCTGATCTGATGGAGAGCGGCTATGAGCGTCTTGTAAGAATCTTGCTGGGAAGCAACTCCAGTTGGATGAATGAGAATGAGTTCACAGGGGCGATTGTGACGTGGAGTCTGTTTGCTTATTATGCCAACGTTTGGAGCTGGTTGGACTTTTTTCTTATATTTTTCGTCGGCGCCATACATTTTCCGCAGGCCAGTTCTGTCGACGACAACTCATTGATCTCCGATTCAAGTACAGGCAGGCCGTTACATGACACCAAGGGGAAGATCGGAGTATCACCTGTGGTCTTGCTTGCAGTCGGCTTCTTCCTGCAGTATCTCACATATCTAACCGATGTCAAACCACTAATAGGGAGCCAAGCCGTGCCCGCAACGCAGAGGCTGATGCAAGGCCCAGTTCCCTCGTGGTCGGCCTCGTCATGGCTCTTTCTGTCCTTGAATTCCTCACTGTTCTCTCGTCACATACCTGCAGCTAGGACTGCGACTTACGCAGAGGTGTATCTTGCAGAAGCATTTCGTGAGTATTTGGCTTTTTCGGTCCAGGGTTCAAGAAAGCCTTTGCAAGTCAGATATACCGCCGCTGGCACCCATTCAGTTGAGACGGAGACCTTTGAATCTCAGGCCTTTATTGAAATGGGGCTTTCGACATTGTCTGCCGAAATAGACGCGCCCGTACCAACGACAGTATCTACAGCACCTGCCCAGAGGGACGTGATGGAGTTTAGAGTGTTGACGCCAGAATTCTACACTCGCTTCGTACATTACTCACACGATATTGAAGCTTTGTTTGCCGAGATGTTCAACATGGGGACTATATCTATTTCAAGACCCGACCTTCTGCCCGACATATTCGTCAAGCCGCAGATGGACCCTTGGACCGTCTGGCGCCCGACTGACTATCTCTTTTTCAAGCTGATTGAACAGCTACGCACTATTCCCGCGAGCCAGTATGCTAGCCGATTAGCTGGCAAGCAAGCTGCAAACATAACCGAAGTCGATATTCGCAGCTTTCGTCCGTCCTCCATGGACAGCTTCATACTAAAGCAGGATACCTTTTCCAGCCCTGGCTGCCCCACCGCGAAACTCCGACACTCATACCGGTCAGTCGTCGCGCGGCTGTTTCTAGCAAATCGGTTTCTCGGAGGCAATCTGTGGCTATTGACTATGCTGGATCTCGGGGTTCATTTATGCATAGCATATATCCTGGTTAGGATTACGTTGCCGCTTGACTGAAAAAGTCGAGCAGGTTGGGTCATGAAACGAGCCACACGACAGACGATGATTACGACGATGATTGCGAAAGACAGACCAATCAGCAACAATACGATATACAGGATGCAGGGCCGACCAGTCTGCGCATTATTTTTTGCTATGAAATTCTACAAATGACCGATTTGAGGACCACGACACCAAATTGCAATAGCTCAAAACCACCACTGCGAAACGAGAATGACAAATACCTGTGCGTCTCCCATGCTCCTGCGACCCCGCGCCACCCTGCAAATCACCAGCGCACACCGGCGCGGCGGCGGGGTCGGCGCCTCTCGGGTCGATGGCGGGGGCTGGAAGTGCAGCAAAGCCGGGCGGTGGACTATTGAGCAAGCCAGGGCCCGGAATTCACTGTCACTTCTGGGTAGTTGGCCTTCACACAGAAAAAAGGGACAGACGAACCGGTGGGCAAGCGTCTCCATCCATTTAATTGGAATAAACCAGGTACGGACAAACGGGATATGGAACAAGGTCTCGAGCAACTCTCCCAAACATCGAGCCCCAATGACGGCACTGGCGCCATAATCCCCCATCACGAAACGCCGATTGGGCAAAAGACCATGATCCGCCAGTCGCTGGTCTTGACTAGAGAAATTCCCACAATCTCACCACAACACGCCCGCCCCCCCTTTCCCACGTCATCGACAAGCTTTAGCTCACAGCTGCCCCGCCACAGCTACCTATGAGTACAGCTTGCGTATGGGCTTGTCTTGAGTCGCTCAAATGATTTGAGAAACTGGCCTGCCAGTACATACATATATATATGTATCGCAACGACCAACCACACACCCCTCACCATTTCACCAGCTGCCTCTCCCGCAACTGTACCAAACCGACAAATCGAAAAAAAACCTACGAAATTTCTTTCTTCGTATATTGAATACCCACCAAAACCCTCACAAGAAACTCATTTCACCATGCCTCTCTCCGGATACTGCCTCTGCAAGGCCGTCACCTACACCGTTGACGTCGACGAGCCCCTCATCACCGGCTACGACCACTGCGACGACTGCCAGCGCCAAAGCGGCTCAACCTACTGTACGTGCCTTTTCACTGCCTCACTCAACTCACACACACGCACACTCTTTTTCTCGCACAACAATGCATATTCCAATTCTTTGCTAATCTAACATGATTCCAACACGAAAAGCTCTCGTTGCCGTCGTCCCCAAGGACAAGCTCACCATCAGGGGCACCGTCAAGACATTCTCTAGCAAGGGCTCCTCTGGCAAGGATGTCCATCGCATCTTCTGCCCCGAGTGTGGCTCTCCCATCGCCCACGATCCTGATGCTGCCCCTGAAATCATTGCCCTCAAGGCTGGTACGCTCGAGCCTGAGCAGCGCGAGGCTCTCAAGCCCGTGAGTTTTACCCCCCTCGTCTACTAACCGTCTTCTTTGTTCCGAGAGAGGGAGATGCATCAAAGCTAACATTGGACGATTCCCCGTGCAGGACACCGAAATCTGGACCGTCGGCAAGCTCCCCTTCTGCCAGGAGAAGCTCGCCAAGCCCTTCTCCCACATGCCTGAGTAAACCATCGCTTGTCACTCAAGTCTACGGCATGACAAAATAAAATCAATATAGTTAGTTACCCAGGCCTTGTAGGCCATTCAAATACAAAACGGAATTACCACAAGTTTCCTCATTGCACACTCAAAATAGTCATGTCAGGTCAATTGCCTCGAAGCCGTTATTTATTACTCGTGTATCAAAGTGTAACCATGTCCCATCAATCATGAATGTATCATACAGGCGCAAACCAAACTTTCCATCCAACCCATTACCTCAAACGACCCCGCCCTAAACTGCAAAGACTAGTGCAGCTCCCGCAATCGCCATGGCAAGGCCAGCCTTTTGTGTCGGCGCAGCTCCGTTGGTGCCAGGGGCCTGTGTCGATGTTGGCTCGTCGGCATCAGTGCCAAAAAAGTTCCAGCCGTTGTCATCAGTCTCCTTTGCGGTCGACTTTGGTGTCTCCGTGGCCTCAAACGATGCAATGGTGGCAGGCTCGGTTGATTGCACAACTGTGGCAGCAGTTGCAGCACCGTTAACGGGACCGGGCCCTTGGCTGACGGTTGGCGTGTAGTACAGGCTGACTTCGGTCATGCCAGGGTAGACATCGACGTATTCGGTGTTTCCGGTCGTGACTGGAGGGACGGCGTCCGTGTCGTACTCGGCAGACTGGAAGTAGGAGGGGAAAGCGGCCGTCGGGGTTCCGGTGCAAAGACCTTCCGACGCAACAGACAAGACGCTCTGCCAGTACTCAAAATCTTGGTCGTTGCGGAAACCGTGGACAACAAGGCACTTCTGGCATCCAACCCAGTCTGAGAAATAGCTGCCATCGCACATGCACTGTGCATGGGCATCATAATCCTCTGCATCCGTTCCGTTAGGCTGGCAGGTGGCTTCAATGACGGTGATTTCGAAGCAGGGGGCTGCAACGTCTGAGTCCGTGGTGTCGGGGTAGCAAACGTCAGTGTCAACATCGTCATCGGCGCTGTCATCACGAGCAACGGCATAAGCCGAGGTGGTAAAGGGCATGACTGCAAGAGCAGCAACAACGGCAGCGGCTGAGTGCTTCATGGCGATGGATAGAGAGGCTGCTGAAAATAAAGCTGTGTAGCAATGATGGGAGTGAACGAGATGGATATATTACAGTAAGCAAGTAAGAAGCAACGCGTTAAGAAAAGCACTTGGATGGATTGATGCTGGGAATGATGAGTGATGTTGACAAGTCAAGGCCAAAAACAAGCGGACAAGGGCCGCAGAAGAGAGATATATACCACCATGTAGTGGAAGGACCCTCCTCGTTACTGCCTGTAGAGGAGGAAGGCTGCTGGGTGCGAGGTAAGGTAGGCGCCACGCTGAGGCGAGGGCGGAGGAAATTACTTCCCCATGGGAATCACTTTGATTAAGTTCAGGTTGCTCATGCTTTGGTGTCGTCCAACGAAATCTTGCCAGCTGGCTGCAAAGGCTTTAGCCTGCCGATTCCTACTAGGTAGGTACGCATCAAAAAGAAAGGCAGAACAGTCTTGCACCTTACTAAAGAGTACCCAGATACTACCCTTGGGCCGAAAGACTGAGCAGCAGTGGTAATTTGCACGTTTGACGGTGTATAAAATTTAAGCTAGATATCATATATGCATCATGTATTAACAGGTCAATTCGTACATAGGTATTTCGCATTTACATAATCATCACCAAGCCCATGCAGATCAAGAAGGCGCCTCCCATTCTCATTAATGACACTTGCATCACACCCGCCGCCAGCGACTCTTCAGGCTGCTGTTTCTGTACACTCTCTGTTTGCGTTGCCTCGGCACTGAAGCAGCTCGCCGTTCCGCACTCGTAGCCGCTGGGACAGCAACCGGCAAGTGGTCCAGCATCCTCTCCACAGAGAAACCAACCCCCAGCACATGTCGACGTTGCCGTGGCTGGGACATCTGTGACGGGTACAACTAGTGTCTTGCCGTCGGAAACAATGGTTGTCGACTCGACTGGCGGGCAGGAATGCGTCTGACAGTTTCGATCCGTTTGGCAGCATCCTCCCCCATGCCTCGCCAGACATCCGTAAAATCCAGTGGGACAGCCAGTCTGTGTATCGGTAATCTGGCTGTTGGTTCCCTGCTCTTCCTCAGAAGTTGAGCCGGTTGGTCGCCAAGGCGGGTTGCCAGGCACTGTGCCGTCGTTGGATTCTGTGACAAATTCGGTGGTTGTCCGTGTTGTGTCTTCTCTGGAAGCTGTGCGTGTAATGATTTCTGTTACAACAACGGTCGATGGCTTCCCTTCAACATAGGTCGTCTTGGTGGCCGTGATGGTCTCGTCTGTTGGGGGCTTTGTGTTTGTTTCCACAACCGTCCGAGTTGACGTCTCTGGTGTAGCCGATGCCTTTGGAACACCTATCTGCACGTTAGTATTGCAGCAATGAAGTATTGTAGTGCTGGTTTCCCTCACATCCTGATCCCTGGCAGACATAGCCGGGAATGCAGCATCCACCGCCCAAATGAGCAGGACAGCTAATGGCATCGCTAGGGCAGTCACCAACTTTTCCGCCACAAGAAGAGCCCTTTGGGCAGCAAGCCACACCGGCAACAGTAGAGTCCTCAACCCGTGTACAAACTGTTCCTTCTTGGCAACATTTGTTTCTCGCGCCAATCGATTCGCAGCTGTTCATCTTTGCAGGGCAGGATGCCCGTCTCTCCAACATTGCCATTGCCTCGGCCGCTCGTCGTAACACATTTTCTTCGGTATCTTCATGGTGTCTGGCAAATGCTGGAAGGTAGTTTCTCGCATCGAGACCAGCGTGGTGAAAGCTAGCGTCTTGGTTCTCGAGCAAGTCGAGGGCGGCGGACGCTGCGTCGCCGGGCGTGAGAGCTCGCAGCGGCGCAAAGGCTAGGTGCTCTGGAAGAAGCTTCTCGTTCAAGTCTGGTGACAATTTGCGGATTGCGGTAGGTAATTGGTCGTTTCCCGCAGCTTGTGCTATCAGGGCTAGTAGGGAAACTGGCAAGGCGAACATTGTGTCCAGGCGTGCCATGATTACCACCTGCTGGTCAAGGCTCCGATGCCAAAACTTGTGCCACGCTGAGCAGTTTGACCTTGCCAATTATGGCAATAAAATTCAAGAATAGAAAATAAAGAGAATTCCCCAAAGCAAATGCGCCAATCTTTAAAAATGATAGGCAGTATACAGTAAAGAAGATTAATGCGGATAGCTTGGGTTGGGTCTGAAGCAGGTTTTGTCCAAGAAAACAAATCCTGGTGGCTGGGGTAACTCGCGTTAGCGTTGTAGGTGCATGAGGAAGAATAAGGCAAGGCTACTTATACAACGGACAGTTCAAGCTCACCTCTCGAAACAATTAAACGATCGAAATTAGCCAGAACCCAAGTAAGTTCAATTGAAATACAGATGAACTATGTAAGTCAGAGTTTGAATGTCACCAATTCTAATGATTCTACCACTGGAATGCGGCGACGGGTTACATGCCTGTGGCGTCAACGGCTTACACTACAGTGGGGCACGGCAGGGTCCGAAATGTCAGATCCCTGCCGGCCATGTGCAACACGACTCTCTCTCTCCACACCCAACCCATCATCTCATGGCACGAATATTTGCAAAATGATGTGTTAAATGTTCCACACAAAATACGTTTTATTATACAAAGATGCGTCTATATGATTTATAATAGTACATTTTCATAGATTACAACGGCCAGCACCAGTCTCAAAAGAGTTGTTCTTGGCTCCTGCTGGGCGTTTCCGCCCCTTCGTCCTCGTTTACTTTAGCCGTGACCGGTTTTCCAGAGGATTTGACAGCGTCTGTTGTCGCCTCCTTTACGAAAGCGTGGCATAAAAGGCCTGCTGCAACACTAACATTTAAGCTGTCAACACAGCTGCTTTGTATAAATCGCGGGACAGATACTTCGTAGTCGGCGGCCACCTTGACCTGTCGAGGCAGCCCATAGCCCTCATTGCCCAAAACGAGAACACACGGGTGGTTGTCGAGAGGCTTGCTCTTCTCAATGGCCTCTATTGACACAAACTTATCCCCATGCATTCGAGCCAGCTTGCGGTCAGGCGGTGCTACCGCAGCATACGTTTTCCAGCCTGCTTCTTTAGACTTTTCCAAAAAGGCGGTTGGCGAATCGACCCTGAAGATTGTAATCTCTTCTACAGCTCCGGCTGCGGATTTGAGCACAACAGGCGTCAGCGTAGACGAGCTGCGGCTGGTGATGCCGACAGCATCAACTCCGAGGTAGCTTGCCGTCCGGAGAAGGGCGCCGAGGTTTCCCGGGTCGACGATCTCGTGAAGGAGAAGGACTAATGGTCTCGGAGTAAGGTTGTTGGCACGAGGAATAAATGTCTGCAGGCCATTGATGGCCTCGTCCTCCCTTGTTTGATGTGCTAGCTCGATATGGAAGCCCAAACGAAAAGGAGTCTCTTCGAGGGGACCAAGTCCAGCGATTGGTAGTTGTGGAAGAGGCGAAGTTTCCAAGACAAAGCCGTTATGAGGGCGACCCATACTCATCTTATCCATCAGTCGTTGCTCTTCGTTTGGCACAATAGTCACCGGCACGCCTTGTCTTTCCGCAAGCCTAATCATACTAGTATTGTATTCCGAGTCAATACGGTTCGTGCCTCCATACACATACAAGTTGTATAACTTCCGTCTTGACTGTTCCAGGGCGGCCATAACTACAGATCGGCCGTAGAGAAATTGCGAGGCGGCCGTGGTATACTTGATGGCCAACGGCATCATCTTCGGTCGGGATGACGAGGACGAGGATTCTGCCTGCCCCCACCCGCGATCAGATCGCTCCGTATCTCGGCGATGTCTTTGCTGAAACGCTTCATCAAAGTTGCTGGTTGTTTGATCGTATTGTCGCCGTGTGGTCCGTCTCTCGCCTTCTTTCCGCCCCCACGCGCGATCAGATGGCTCTGTATCTCGGCGTGGATGTCTTTGCTGGAACGCTTCATCAAATTTGCTGGTCGTTTGATCGTATTGCCGCCGTCCGGTCCGTCTATCGCCTTCTGTCCGCTGTCGCGGCGCCGCCCTGACAGGTTGTTGTAGTTGATCTGGGTCTACCACATCCTTAAGAGCACCATGTTTCAATTGATAGACAAGGCTCGATTTTCCAAAAGACGTTGTGGGGTCGAGAAACCGCTTCCTCCGGGTTTGCCGTCCACCATCGTCGAGTTCATCTTCTTGCTGCTTTCGATCCAGTTTTTTGCGCAGCTTAGACTCTTGGCGATATGATGAGATACCGTCTAATGCCTTATTCGTTCTGTTGTCATTGCGATTGCGGCTTCCGTAGTTTTCAGAAGAGTCCCTCCTTGGGCGCGTCGCTCCATATTGTACTCGTTCAGATTGCCGCAGTCCACGATGGATCGCCGACAAGCTGGAGTGGCGGGTTGGCACGAAACAAGAAGTCGTTGTGCTAGTGAATCGCAGAGAATGTTGTCGCAAAATGGCAGAACCATTGCTCGCAAGACGTTTCATTGCATGCGACTCGTCGTCAAGGTCTTCCAATAGTTGGCGTAAAAACCCAGGAACTCCAGACACTTTTTGATGGGGCACGTTCCGGCTCTGTAGGTATTTTCTGCCGTCTTTGCTAGGATGTACCAGGGTCTGTTGGCGGTGAGGTACAACGGCGATAGCGATTGGGTCGGGGGTAAACGATGTGGGTCCGATCTTTAAACTGCAACGCGTCTATAAGTTCCGTGGGGTGGCAGAAGCGCACCACCAGGGCCCAGGTGACGAGATTCTAACAGCAATCTAAGGCCTGTGTGAATTACAGGCAGTATGTCGACTGCCACAGATACCGTGGTGAATCGTACTGTCCGATAACCCGAATATTATATCGAAGTCAGCTAGAAATGCTATTGCCCTACCCAATGCTAAAATGCACAACTCGCCTCACACGGAGTCGCAGCTTGTCGATTCGATGGACAGCGAAGAGAGTGCCCGACCCGAGGGGGTACGGGATGATAGCGCGGACAGGAGTTTGGCTATCGACCCCGGAAGCCCGCTGCAGAACCTTATTGGGGCCGAATTTAACGAAGACTCGCCCGGCTTCGATTTCGCGAGACCCGTGAACAGCGCGCTAGAAGAGAACAACGCAGAGGCAGATGGCAAGGAGCAAAACGAGGCCGGGAAGGCGTTGCCAGTTCGACTAGAGATTGAGCTCCCACACCGGCCGCACAATCCGTCGGATGAATATGAAGCCATCGTTAGCCATGCAGTTGAGTGCATACACAGCCAAGTTCTCGCGACTGGGTCAGAGAGTATTTACACTGCTGAATTCACCGACGGACGAATCGAACAGGTACGCTATAACAGCTCTTGCAAATCGCCACTCAAACTCCTCAATATAGCGCGCCGTTGTTGGCGCTGACCATCTCTGTCTTGCATCTTGCTGCCAGCTGCCATACCAAACGCGGCATTTGAATTTCCCTGCACGCACACCTCACTTTCTCTTTTTTTTCACTTCTTCAACCCCCTTCTTGCACACACTAAACATTTTTAATTCCAAAAAAAAGAAACAAAACACTTTCTGATAATAATTTCGCGCTCTAGATCACTTTAGATGATCTTCTTAGGTACGAAAACGGCGAGAACGCAATGCATGATTTCATGGACGCGTCGCATGTCGGCAGAAACTCGCGGAAGAGAAAGTACGCCCCAGATTTGGACTGGGAGTCGGATCTTGATTATGAAGAGGACGAAAGAAGTGTCACAGACTTGCGCATGAATGAAGACGAAGAAGAAGACCACGACGACCAAGGAGAAGCTGACGAAGACGAAGAGGAAGATGAAGACGAAGAAGCGAGTCCTCGGCGCCCGACACGTATCAGACTCCGCTCCAGGTCTGTCACTGTGGGATCAAAACCAGCGTCAAATAGATCTGAAGATTTAGAAAGCGATGACGCCCCTTCGAGACGACTACGTCCTCGTCGACAGCAACACTTACAAGACCGGGAGACGGATGAGCCACGCCGCGAGTCGTCCGAAGATGACGATTTTGCGCCCGTGATATCTGATGTACAAACAGCAGGTAGACTAAGGCGAAACCAGCGGCCCAAACGCTCTGGGCGGCGTATATTATTGCGCAGGTCTTCAACCGGAAGACAAGATGACGGTTCAGATATTGCCTTTGAAGCGCCTCGAAGGTCATCAAGAGCGGTCAGACAAAAATATACAATGGATCACGACATAATGGACGATGATTTCTATTACAGAGACGACGACCAAAAAGGACCTGGAGCACCCAAAATCGCATCGATAAAGGAGGTTTTCGTTCCGCTTCAAGCGGATTCTCCCTTCGTTTTGGCGCACATGCAAATCTGCCATGTGTGCGATGGTTCTAAACAAAGGGGCCAACTGGTATACTGCCAGGGCTGCAGTTTATCGTACCACAGGGCCTGTATCGGGCTCCGCAGCCAGCGGGAACACTTGGTGACCAAGATCGGCGAGGCAGATTTCACTCTTCAGTGCAAATTTTGTGTCGGCGTGTACGCTTCAAAAGACAAAAACGCCCCAAAGTATTCATCCTGTCAGCGTTGTCGGGGCGAGGGCCCGGCATGCTCCGCGTTTTCCCGTAGACTGACAGCGCGACAAGAAGAAAAAATCCGCGAAGAAAATGATGGCGTTGATCCGGTAACTCAAGTGCCGCCTCAGTTGGTTAATAACGCCGATAACGTTCTGTTCCGGTGCACGGCTTGCCGCAGAGCATGGCACAGGGATCACTTGCAGCCACTGCAAGATCTGAAAGGCATAGAACTAGCTCAAAGCTACATGCGAGCCAGACAATGCAAGCAATGCGGAGAGACGAAACATAAAATCCACCGTCTCGTCGCGTGGCGCCCTACACAGCAAAAAATGTTGTCCAGCGACTCACCTGCCCCGAACTACGCTGATATCTCGGAAGACTTCAAAGAGTATCTTGTCAAATGGGAGTCAAAGTCTTATTTCCACTGTTCGTGGCAGCCAGCGAGCTGGGTTTATGGTGTTTCAAATGCTCTCATGCGCAAGGCTTTCCACAAACGAGACTTGGAGCAGAGCCTTCTAAAGTGCAATGAAAAGGACGCCATACCAGAAGAGTATTTGATGGCAGACATTGTCCTCTGCGCCAAGATGTCATCGACCGCGCCCAAAGCAGAGAATAAAGAGGAGGAGCTTGCAAATGTTGCTGACGTGCACAAGATCCTCGTCAAGTTTCAAGGCCTCGGATACGATGACGTTGTATGGGATTCCCCGCCTTCTGAAGATATGGGAGACATCTACCGAGCCTTTGTCAACGCTTACGCTGAGTATGTCAACGGGAAATATTTTCAACATGAGTCGAAATTCAAAATCAAGGAGCGGGTTAAGGAGTACAAGGACTCTGAATACTCTGAGATTGAAGGACAGCCCGCCGGAATTAGACGGGGGAAGCTAATGGGGTATCAAGTCGAGGGCTTGAATTGGCTTCTCGGGAATTATCACCACGGACGAAGCGTAGTCTTGGCAGACGAGATGGGGCTCGGCAAAACAGTTCAGGTAATTAGCCTGATCACTTCACTTGTGCAAGATAGCCCCAAGGTGAGTTTTTATTGTCCAATGTTGATGATGTGTTACTGACAGGGCTCTAGTGTTGGCCTTTTCTCATCACAGTACCTAACGCTACTTGTCCGAACTGGAGACGCGAATTCAAACAGTGGGCTCCTGACTTGCGAGTGGTAGTATACCACGGAGGAAAAGCATCACAAGCACTTGCCTATAAATACGAATTGTTTCCGGAACACGGAAAAGGTATGCGAGCACACGTGGTAATCATGTCCTATGACTCTGCGCAAGACCCGAACACAGCCACTCTATTCAACTCTATCAGTTGGGCAGGACTGGTTGTCGACGAAGGTCAACGGCTGAAAAGCGACAAAAACCTTCTCTATCAAGCTTTACTCTCCATGAAAATCCCATTCCGCCTCCTATTGACCGGCACGCCGTTACAGAACAACAAACGGGAGCTATTTAACTTGCTTCAATTCATTGATAGCACTCAGAATGCGGAAAAGTTGGACGCTGAGTACAGCGTTCTTGACAAGAACACGCTGCCCAAGCTGCACGAAAAGATTCGCCCGTACTTCCTCCGACGCACCAAAGCTGGAGTGCTGAAGTTTCTTCCTCCTATGGCGCAGATTATCATCCCCGTCACCATGACTGTCATTCAGGAGAAGCTGTCAAAGAGTATCATGTCGAAGAACCCACAGCTCATTAAAGCAATGTTTGCCAACACTAAGCTCAACAGAAATGAGCGAGGCAGCCTAAACAATATTTTGATGCAGCTGCGAAAGTGCCTCTGCCATCCGTTCATGTACTCTGACGCAATCGAAGAGAAACATCAAGATTCCTCGGTAGTGTACCGCAACCTAGTTGAGGCTTCCGCCAAGCTACTCTTGCTACAAATTATGCTGCCGAAATTGAAGGAACGTGGCCATCGGGTGCTCATCTTCAGCCAGTTTCTAAAACAGCTAGACATTATTGAAGACTTTTTGAACGGACTAGGGTTTGAATACCGTCGTCTCGATGGCCAACTGTCGAGTCTCGAGAAGCAGAGACGAATCGACGCCTTTAATGCGCCAGGATCGAGTCTCTTTGCATTTTTGTTGTCCACTCGAGCTGGAGGTGTCGGTATTAATCTAGCTACGGCGGACACAGTCATCATCATGGATCCGGACTTCAACCCGCATCAAGACATCCAAGCGCTATCCCGAGCCCACCGTATTGGGCAAAAGAAGAAGGTACTTTGCTTTCAGCTCATGACCAAGGATACTGTTGAAGAGCGCATCATGCAAATAGGCAAAAGCAAGATGGCTCTTGACCACGCATTGATCGAAAGCATGGATGACGATGAGCTTGAAGGAGCCGACCTCGAGTCCATTCTCAAGCACGGTGCCTCTACCCTGTTCAATAATGAGTACCAAAAGTCCGCTATCAAATATGACGCTGCTATGGTCGATAAACTCCTTGACCGCTCACAGGCTGAGACTGCGATTGTCAGTGACCAAGGATCTGGGGAGAACCAGTTTTCTTACGCTCGCGTTTGGGATACCGACAAGACAGATCTTGAAGGTCTCGCCGCTGTTGAAGACGAGACACCACAACCGATAGATTCAGGCGTCTGGGACAAGATCCTAGCGCAGAGAGAGGAGGAAGCTCGCCGACAAGCAGAGGCAAACCGAGAAACCTTTGGCAGAGGGCACCGGCGCCGAACAGTAAGCTTTCTGCCAGGCACTCTGGGGCTGCCCAGCTAATATGACTTAGAACATCAACTACACTTCGAACGCGCTGGCAGCAGAAGGCGATGTTGCAGCTGACCGTCCCGACACCGATGAAGACTTTGCCACTCAAGACAACTCATCAGACGACGACGATGATGATGTCGCAGGTGAGTGGGCTGCAAAAGGTAAACGACGCAAACCACTCCAAGCACAACTACCTACACCAATGTCAACACCAAAGAAAACGACAGTAAAGAAGCAAGAAATTGACAAGAAGACTCCACAGAACGCGAAATCGTCGACCCCAGCGGCCAGAAAGCCCGGAGTATCAATACCGTCACGTCAAAAGCCTCCAGGGTCAACGCCTCGGCAGTAGATGAACTCGATGGGCGACAAGCAGCAAAGGCCGGGGCGCAGCCACAACAGCGTCCGGAAAGCGGTGACGTTGGCCGAATCCCTCCCACGGGCACCACTCTGCGAACTATTCCACCACACATCAACCAGACGAATGGATCGCGCCGATATTCCGCCGCGAGCACTGGCCAGTCGCCGACGCCAAGCACATGGCCGGCAAGACAAATGCCGGTGATGCCAGCCCCGCAACAAGATTTATACCCAGAACAGAATAAACTTCTGATGAAGCTAACGTCAGAATCACAAGTACGGCTTGCTATTGACTACGTACATCGCAGCCTCGCCAACGGAGCGGTAAAAGATCACCAGCTTGGGGCATTGTATGGGCGCCTTCAACAACTCGGAAGGGCTCCGCGGGCGGTTAAACGCTGAATTATTATCAAGAATATTGCTTTGATAACAACATAATACCATTAACGCAAGATGAGAAATAGACATATACATAGCTAGGCGATTTTTAACTAGTTGGGTCTCGGGAACATACATATTAAAATGACAATTCACTAACAGCCGGCATGGCTGCATGAACTACTATGAAGCCTGCATTAATAGCTAATGGTCTTCCTGATCCAGTGACTTTTCCCGTTTATGGGGTATGCGTAGAATGCAAACGTCCACTGTATTGGGCCGAATGAGGTGGACATGGCGATGCATCCGAGCGCCGTAGCTGCAAACGGTGTCTTTGTTCAGACAGGCGGTGCGGAAGGTAAGCGGCTGATGTACTGGCAACCGCTACATTATTATATGAAGCAGGTTTGAATCAACAGCATGACGGATACTGGCTGCTTTTATAAAGGATTCTAGCTATGACAGTGTCGTACTAACCTGCCTGTTGGGTTGCCGGCGGATCGAGCTTCAACCACTTCTGTTTGCCCAACCAACAGATTGGGTCCAATTTAGCACTGACCTCCCTCGCTAAAGCAATGTTTAAAACCCATTCGCTAGATATATCTTGTCTCTTTCCTTTCTTGTTCCCGTTCTCTGGAAACCTGCAAGTCTTTTCCTTCTTCCACGACTGGAAATCATACCATGCCTTTTTCAACGGGGTCGTCGGTGTACACGTACCGTGATCAAGTGGGAAACTTGAAACTCGTTACTGTACCGATGTCTTCTGGGAATACTTCTCCAGCACAGTCAATTTCCGAATCACCTACTGTTGGATCGCTGGTTGAGAAGACTGAGGTTGCACAGTCTTACTTCTTGGACCGAGGAAATGGGCAGGTTACGAGATTGATCCCAGCAGATACGGTGTCGCTGTTGAATGAGATGCCTGCTAGGGAAGAAGCAACGTCTGGGATGATGATTTTGCCGCCATTGGCGACTAGAGACGCATCTGCTTCTCAGAAACTCTTTACTGCAAAGGTCGGTGTGATGATGAAGCTGTTGGCCGTCTTTCAAATGCATTAGCAGCTAACGGTTTATAAATAGCACCAGCGAGATGCCCTTCAGGTATTTGCACCTCACATCAATGCAAATGTACTCAAGGGTCCTGACGGCAGACTCAATCAGAAGCAGATTGACCATATCGTATTCGATACGCCGACTCTGAGAAGAGCAAAGATTTTCTGCGACAAATGGGTTCATGAAGGCGTCTGCGCATTCACGCAGCAAGGATGCAAGTTTAAGCATGAGATGCCGCACGACGAGGCAACGCAACGGTCGTTGGGGTTGTTTCACGGTCTACCGAGCTGGTGGAAGAGACAGTCGGGAGAGGAACCAGCACACCAGGGGAATAGTCTTGTCGAGAAGTCTCCAATCATGGAGTTGGACACGGCATCGGTTGGAAGTGCTCAAACACCATCTCCCAAAAGTCCAGTTATAGACCGGACACTGGCTTCGTCTGGGTCCCAGTGGATTCAGAATGGGATTGTGCCGTTTTCGCGCGGCCCGATGAGTGGCTCCAATAGGTATACACCGACATTGAAGAGCTGGATTACCGCTCCTCCGGGATTCCAGCAGCAGTTTAATTATGCGTCTCCCAAGGGTGGAAGCTCATGGCGTATTAGCCCACCAGGCCTAGAAGTGCAGACGGGCAGCTTCCCAGTCTGAGAGCGGTGATAGAGCGCAACTGTGGATATAGTAATATTAGGTTGTGAAATTTAGATATAGATTTTGCGTTGTATAGCCAAAACCGAAGCATAATTAAGCATCACAATTGGGGGACGTCTACTACGAAGATTGTTTGGCTCACTAACCGGCACATCGTCACATCGTCCTGTCGCCTCTCGAATAAGGCGGCACACAACCGCGTTGTCATCTGACGTCCAAAATAGTCTGAGATTCAGCAGACTATATAAACAATTTTCCACACGTGTCCTAGACTGTTGCGCACTGGCTCTCCGCTCTCGTGCCAGCTGAACGCTAACGTGACTGGGAGGGAGCTGAGGTCGCTCAGCCACAACACCCCTTGTACATGTAAAAGCGAAACCTTTCAAAAAGGAGCCTAAACCTCAACTCTGGCCTGTAAAAACACTGGAGCAATGGCCGAAAAAGCTTTTAACAGGTTTCCGTCGGTGTCGGCACCGGTGTCCTCAACGGCAAGTACTCTACCGTCCGGCGCACAAAGTCTACGGCTAACCGCTGCGGATCAGCCAGCGCCAGATACATCAGATTCTTATACGCTCACTGACGGAGTATCTACAAATTGCTTACAAGCTACGTTAGAGAAGGCAAAGACGGGGCAAGCTCACCTATTTATCGCATCCTTAGGCGTCATCTTTTCTTGTCTGTATATTGTATCAGGAGATCCAAGCACGAGGCTGTTGGCGCTTGTTGAGTTCAACTTGATTCTGGTACATATCATCTTCGCTTCCCGTCCAAGACCAACCAACACGAGCCTTGCTAATATTTATGCTTACTGTAGGCCTGCTTCCACAGCTTTAGTAGTTGGGGCGTCTCTCTCCAACCGACTTCGCCTAAAACTGCAAAACCGTCCAAGACTCTCATCAGTTTAGTAGCTTTAGACTATATACTGAGCATAGTGGCTACAGGATGTATGCTTGAAGTTGTTCGCTCCGAGGGCACTTATGCCAGCATGATAGCCATGTTGTTCGCTTTTTGGACAGTGTAAGTTTTAAGCAACACAGACAGAAATGCGCCATAGTCACTAAGGCGATCTTAGCTGGACCTCTACCGTGACGCTCCAGACCATGTATTTTCTATATAAAGGAAACTTTACCAAGAAGGAGCTCAAAGAGGCGTTCTATCGGTCTGAAGAGTCGTCTGTCTTCCGCAGCCTCAAACTCGGAATTACATCGGACTCCGTGGCTAAAACAAGACACGGCCACAGCGGCCAATACTCTGGCGCGAGCGATAGCAATTTCTCCTGGCAGTCGCGAAAACTTGGCCGCCTGTTCAATCAGTACAGAAACGTGCGGTGGGTGCAAGTTTATTCAAACGTAGGTTTCCTGCCCATCCTGGGTGTCTCGACCGCTATGTTGGTGCGGTACCCCAGCGACTTAGCAGCTGCTTTTGCATCTTTCAATATTGCGACAGTGAGTGGAATTTCCTTTATTGCACTTATAGTCTCCACCATGAGAGGGCGTCAGTTGACTTTGAACTCTCGTCCCTAGGTATGCATTTACCCGGCCGCCAGGGCTTTTAGGCTCAGCCCAATGTCTGGCTTATCAGCGAAGCCGTTTCCTCTAAGCGTATACTCAATCTTGACTCTTTGCGCTCTTCAATTAGTGGCCAATGCCATGATGTGGTACATTTACCGCTCAGAACACCACCTCTCGACATTTTTTACTGCCTGGGCTGGCATGGGTGTCGCGTATGCCAGCATTATCGCGGACATGTCTTGCAGAACAAGCTAACGGTGTCATAGCCTTTCCTCGGCGACGAACGTCTATACAATCATGGCCATAAGAGAGTACGACTACTGTGCCAGAGAGATAGGCTATGCGTATTGCAAACTCGTCTTAGATGATACTTTATATCAGCATACTAAGGCCGAGGAGTATTCGGCCAGCTTGCTATCTACACTGGAGGTACAAAGTAGCCTAGATGTTGTTCAGCTTTGCATCTCTGCTATAAGCATTGGCTTTAGCTCAAACGCTGTTGCTGCCTACCGGGAGAAGGCAATACAGATATATACGGTCTATGACCTCAGCCTTGTATGTACCTTTTCCATCTTCGGTTTATATCATGTGGCACTTATCGTCCTTTACGGTATACGGAGACTGATGATAGCTCATCCAATAGTCTTGCGTTCGCTTCTTTGTTCTGAACACCTTGATACCAAAGGAAAATACACCACATGCCCAGAGGGCATTTTATCGCCGTCTCAAGATGGTGGATTGCATTCTTACAGCTGGTGCTGTCGCGGCAATGCGTCATGTGTCTGGAAAGCGGAAGAGCATCGGCATCTTGGCGGAGGTAGGCATTGATGTCATAGCATTGTCAGTCAAACGAGTCATAGGGCATTTCTGGAGTTCCATGCTGACACGTTTAGTAGCTTCGTTTCCGCTGTAGAGGTGTGCATACAACTAGACAGATATTTTGACGAACGCAGGGAGAGAGCCTGGCAAAACCAAGACAGGATTAGGGCAAGGCAAACAGCGCCTAGAGGATAGGACTCAGGTCCCGAAAATTGACAATAAACGTGGATATAAAATAATTCTTAGAAACCGAATACTACAGAACTTATTAAAGTTTCCCTTAATTTTGAGTAAATTCATAATTACTCAAGGATAATGGTCGCTGGTGAAAGGCAGACAGGGCGGTTAACACCCGATCTAATACTACAGACGTAGCAAGGGCGGGACGCTGTGCCGCCTAATTCAGCCACTCGGATCAACATCGGCGCCTGCCACGGCATCTCTTACCCCACCATTACTCCCTGGAGCCTGGAGCTCCCGTGAACCTCGTTTGCTATTTCGACACGGCTACAAGACGGTGAGCCAAGAGAAGAAACACCAATATCTGCCCATTCTTGGCCATTATATAGCTTTTCAAAGCTTCGCACACGATTTGCCAACAAGAGTGTCAAGCGTGCAACAGTCCTTTACCCCGCCCTAAGCCGAGACAAACGACGACCGAGCTGCGACGTATCCTATCCGCCACCATGGACGAGGCACTCGTTGCCCTCAACAGCTTCCCAGATGCTGCAGACTCGTTCGGCTCGTCAAAGAAGCGGGATACACAGATTCGAACATATCTCAAGTCTGTCAGCGGGCTTTCAGATGCTGCGCGAGCTGCGATTCTCGCCAACCCGATGAAGGCGTTGGATGTATGTTCGAATGCCAGTGGCGTTTGCCGTGAATGAAAAGAGCTTGTCGAGTGCTAATTGCTGCGGAATCCAGGTCATTGATTCATCGAAAAATTCCATAGGCTGCCTTGCAGTGCTCGATATGATTATTCACGCCTCCGAGGGACAGTCTACCGATCAACGCAAGGTGCTGGACAAAATTGTAGAGTTTCTGGCCAACTTTAACCCCGTCGATATGCGATACGTTGGCCAGTCACTCAAGACGCTGTTGGATCAAGTGGCATCGGGAGAATTACTGCCAGTAGGTGCCTCTACCTTGCTTCATCATCAAGCCTGCTGACAACACTTTAGCCTATCGTGGCGGTCGAGCTCTTATCCAACGCCATTCTTCGATTAGATCCTTCCGGAAGCATGTTTACTTCGACACATTTTAACCTTGCGAAGCTTGCAGTTGAAGCCAACGTCATAGATCCGGCGCTAAAAGTCTTTGACAAGGACATTACCAACTTCCCAAATATGCCTGGAGCCAAAGACCCCCGACCTCTGTGCGACACGACTCTAAACCCTTCTGCTTATATATCCTCCTCAACTGGTCTTACCGGCCAGATACGAAGTAGTTCCATTCTCGAATACAACCTTCTCCGCGCAATAGCATACATGTCCAGACGAGATTGGCCCAAGGCTCACGTCGCATTAGAGCAAGCCATAACACATCCAACCAAAGAACGAGGGGTCAGTAAATTGATGCTCGATGCTCACAAGAGATGGGTTCTTGTCGGACTTCTTAGCAGTGGCGCATCCCACAGCCTCCCATCCTACACATCTTCACAGGCCAAGAGCAGCTACAACTCATTAAACTCGGCATACATTGAAGTGGCTTCATTATTCAGCACGTCCAGCGCGTCACAGTTTCTGCAAGAGATCCAAGCAAACCAAAAGACATGGGAGGATGACGGGAATCGCTCTCTCGTAAGAGAAGTAATGGCGGCATATCAAAAGTGGCAAATCATCAACCTCCGACACATTTACACCGAAGTACCCATCCCGCAAGTACGAAAACTGACACGAAGTGGAGAAACCGGCGAAGAACTCAAAGACAATGGTGAAGTAGTGGCGCTCATTCGCAGCATGATAGACGGAGGCTTTCTCAAGGGTAGTCTGCAGCTAGAAGACGGCGCAGAAGGATACCTCAAATTTGAAGACGACAGCGACCCGGTTTCTGAGACGGCGTTTGCTGCCCAGATTGCATATAGCCACCAGCGCATCACGGCTCTTAGCCAACAGTATAAGCTTGCCAATGAGCGCTTGAGCGGGAACAAGGAATATGTCAAGCATGTGGTTCGGGAGCAGAAGCGTGCTGAAAAGGATGGGCCGGACGCGGGGATTGGGTTTGATAGCCAGGTCGAGGACGAGGATCTAATGACGGGTATCATGAGCCACGGATAGATGGACTGGATGCTGCTTTTCGCATATTTTTGTCTTTTCAGGAGCAAAAAAAGGGGCATCGGTGCGTGTGCTTTTAGATTTTATGCGTTTATGCCTTGCATGATAGATGAGTTGCTAGAGCATAATGAGACTTGACTATAAAGAATTCATTCAACTTTAGTAACATGTCGGTAAACGGTGTCAAAGTGCGGTGGTGTACAACGCAATGTAAGGCTGGTGCGGAAGCATTTTCACCTTGAAGAATCGACTGACTTGCTTATACAGACGCTAAAAAGTATATGTATTGTAGTCGATAATGTCCAAACTTAAGCCCATCTATAACCCAGTGTAGTATAAGAAAGAAAAAAACAAGCGAGCTGAATATCTATACGCCGACTCCCAGCTTTATTCTGTACCCAATTACTCTATCCCCCCCAAAACGCCAAGCCATAAAATAAAATAAAAAAGACTCAATAAAACAAAAAGTATGATTTACTCAAAAGGTCCTCAATCGCTAGAGGCCTTGCGATGACGCAGGCCACCAAAGCCCGGCATCGAGTGCTTCTCCTTGGGACTGGAGCTAGAAGTCCTAGGCGACGACGAAGGCCGCGACCTATTAGGCCGACAGCAGCATCCCAAAGCAGAGTGCAGAATAAAGGCGACGTCAGTCAACACGGCCCCAATCCACATGAATGCAAACATCTTGACGCCAATAATGGCATTGATATTAAGCTGGTCCTGCGCAGTCAGGGCAACCTTGGCAGCGACGCTGAGAGCAGTGGCAATGGCGGCGGCAATGGTGAGCAAGACGGCGGATATCAGGGCAAAGAGGGCGACAAGGGCGGTAAAGAGACGGGTGCGGATGACGAGGGGCGAGGCGCACAGGAGGACGAGGTTGAGAATGGTGCCGGCCATGAAGAAGGCGTACATGATTTGCGAGCCGATGCGGAGAAGGGTGAGGATGGTGTTGACTTGTGAGGGTAGGGCGATTTGAGCACCGGCGAGGAGCTCACTGACGAGGACTTTGACGGGGTTGAACCAGTAGAATTGCTCTGGTTCTGAGCAGTAGGTTACGCCTCTGAAGAAGTAAGGGGAAGTGTTAGCATCAGAAGTTCTTACATTGCTTCCTTCCTGGAAAAGCAGCATAACGGCGAATTTGGGGGGGAAACGTACTCGTCATTATAACCCTCGCAAAAATTCCATAGACCAACCGAGTAAAAGTCGTGCAGACCTAGACTCCTGGCGACGGAATTCAACAGGCGCGAGTTGGCGACGGCAATGGGGATAATGTGGGAGACGTCGAGCTTGAAAAAGTAAAAGTCGTTGAGGACGCCGTTGATGTGCGTGTTGCCGATGAGGACGAGGACGAGAAACGGCAGCGTGATGAAATATAGAACCATTGCGACAATGGTCGTGTTGCGTCGAGCCTTGGGACCAGCCATGTTGGGCGGCGTGTGTTATGCGCGTTGTCGACGCCGCGCCTGTGCCGTAAGAAATTGGTGTAGCTATTCAGCTAAGTAGGGCGACTTTGCTCTGTTTTTGACTCCCTGTAGAGCCGGGGGACGCGCCGGGTAGAAAGGGAAAGGGGGGAGCTTTGGATAGCTTTATTTGAGAGCATTCATGATGGTCAGAAGTCGTGGTGAAGGTGGTTAGAACTGGGCTGGCATTGGCAACTCTGTGACGTGATGATGGTTCGAAAGAAGTCGGGCAACGATCGGCAGCTACGGAAGGACGATGCGCGGTCTGCACAGTGAGTCGAGCTGAATTTAGTTCCGCGGAAGAGGAGCCGCCATTGGCCAGAGGCAAGAAAAAAAGGCCGTCGTCATAGGGAACGACCTCGTGCTGGATTGGCGTGGTTTCGACAAGCTTTTGCTGGGTGGTGGCCAGCGCTTGGAAGGGCCCCCCACTACGGAGTACTTTGGTAATATTGGGAGGGTCGGCAGCCACTGGACGGGGGGCCAGAAGCGCTAACAATGGGCGGAGGAGAGATGGCAATGTCTAAGATAAACAGCACTACGGGATACTTGTTGCAGATATTGGACGCAGGCGCTCTCGTCTATTCGTATTCGGGCCAGGGACCAAGACACAATAATCAAAGAGAGGGGGGCAGTGCATTAGTATTCCTGGGCAGGATACTGTTACAGGACCCTGAGGGGAATTTCCTTGGTTTTTTTTTAAATAACAGACAGGGGACTTTGAGATGAGATAGAGCCCTTGATGGGCTGTGCATTGTGAAATGGTGAGACGGTGAGGGCTGGTGCCGAGGAAGTGAATATTCTTGTGTAACAGAACTTAGTACAGAGTACGAGTAATACTAGAATCTGTCAAGACAGGGGACATGGATATTCGTGATACGGCACAACTGTTGATGGGCTCGGCATAACTACAATAGCCTCTATGCAATGAAGTGATTGATGTCTTGTCTTGTCTTGTCATGTCTTGGCCCCAAAAAAATCAGGTCTAAGTGCATTCTACGACTAGACTGCCGAGACCATTGTGATTTTTTTTTTTTTCAAGAGTCTGAAGCCCACTGGAACACACCCTCTTTTGCATAATAATTCCAAACCAATTGCGGCAATGTTAAAGCTATCCGGTCAAGGTGCGGATTTATATGGAGACCATTACGCGTTCTCGCCCAGCCAAGCAAGTTTGATGAAGCCATGAAAAGGTCTCTCTGCCGGGGCCCGCACCCAAGTCACAGCGCCTATCCCTGCCATTTGAACAGACAATTGGCCATGATCAGCGCTGATTTGCGATTTCTCGGCTCCATCGCCATCTCCGGGCGGGAATATGTGGCAGACAGGTTTATTATTGCACATCAATGGGTGGTAGACTGGATTGAATCCCGAGGAGAAGGATGCCGACCTTCAGTACAGATGCGTAATTCGGATGAGGTCATGCATTTTTTCAGACGTGCGCCGATCCATCCGGTTGGGTATGAATGTCTCGTCTAGCGTTGAGCTTGTGATTGCGTGGATGGATACGGTTGGATTGAATTTCAAGAGATAAAATAAAATGTAAAAATAACTATTTAGAAAAAAGAAAGAAAGAAAGAAAAAAAGAGACAAAGGACAGCAGTTTCTTGGCAATACATGGTCAAGATGCCCAACTTTGCGTTTCAGAGTCTGGTCTTATTACTTGACTCGCTGCCCAGACGCCCTGAAGACGACTTACGAGTAATGAAGCCAGCCAACTATTACAGCCTATCCCACGTATTGCAGTTCATATGACGAGCCTCTTCACCGGACTTAATTAACATTGAGACTTAATTAACATTGATGCTCTCTTGAACAGCCTGTAAAAAGACCAAGACCGAAACGAGCCTCACTGGCCATCGAGTCTAGAGCCCGCCCCTGGTCACCATTTCACTGTGGCGCTAGGACCCATACCTACTGCCAGTCGCCGCCGTTTGCTCGTCTCAACGTCACCGGTCCCCGGCACCTGCGGCGCTATCGATTTGGCGCGCCTCAGAGCTTGGGCCCGACCTCATCTTTAGCCCTTTTTCGCCATTCCCTTTCCAGCGCTGTTTGTTTCGATGCTCTCATAGTTTGATATCTCCAATCCAGCTTCCTGTCTACACTACCTCTTAGCTCTTTCTTCAACAGAGCACCTGTCGCCTTGCCGTCATTCACCTCGTTGAAAACCCCGAAGCCTGTGCAACACATTGCAAACGCAAATCTGCCAGTCTGCGTAGCTTCGTGCTACCCTGGCCGCTGGAGCCTCAAAAACAAGCGACAAGCTCGGCGAAAACAAGCTTATTCTTGCTTGCATCGGGCAAAAACAAAACATTTACCATCTTCGGGGGCATTGCCATCATGAGGGCGTCCATTTCCGCGGCCATTGGCGTCGCCACCACGCTCCTCGTGCTGCCGACGCTGGCGCAGGTCGTCACGTACACCGGCACCTCAGAACTTCAGTTTCTCACCGGCACAAAGTCGCCCAGTACCAGTCCTACTGGGCCACCGAGCGGCATCTACGTCACATATGAATCCAGAATCACCCTCGTCGGCCCAAACACCACCGCAACTATAAACCCGAGCTTGTTCCCGACGCCTTCCAACGCAACCACCACTGCTGCCACGCCGACCAACACGCAGCCCTGCAATAACTATCTGGAGTTTTGCACGCGCAAATACAGCAACATTACCTTTGTGGCCGCTCACAACTCACCCTTTGTGCGGCCAGGAAACTCTGGCTCCAACCAAGCCATCCGTGTCAAGGGCCAGCTTGAGGACGGCATCCGCTTGGTGCAGGGCCAAATGCATTGGCCAACAAATGGCACAGAGCCTCACTTTTGCCACAGCTCATGCGATCTGCTAGATGCTGGTCCCATTACCGAATGGCTGACCGAGGTGCGCGAATGGGTCGACGAACACCCCTACGACGTCGTCACCATCTTGCTCGGCAACGGCAACTATTCAGATGCCTCGCTCTATGCGCCCTACATTGAACAATCAAAAATTACAAAGTATGCTTACACACCGTCAGTCCGGCCCATGAAGCTGGACGACTGGCCGACGCTCGAGGAAATGATTGTGCGCGGCCAACGCGTCGTCATGTTCATGGACTACAACGCCAACCCGGAGGAGTATCCCTGGCTACTGGATGAGTTTTCGCAAATGTGGGAGACGCCTTTTGACCCTCAGAGCCGCGAGTTTCCTTGCACCATTCAGCGCCCTCCGGATCTCAGCAACGAGAGCGCAAGGAATGACATGCTGTATCTGATGAACCACAACCTCAACGCCGAGTTCAACGTCTTCAACGTCGAGCTCCTGGTGCCGGCCGTTTCGCTCATCAATGAAACCAATGCCGACGCGGGCTTTGGTAGCCTGGGGCTGTCAACCAACAGCTGCCGTTCCGATTGGGGCCGCCCACCAAACTTTATCAATGTCGACTACTACAACTATGGCAACTACCCGGGTTCTGTCTTTGTGGCTGCCGCCCGTGTCAATAACGTGACGTACCCGAATGGGACATGTTGCAATGCCGAGGCTTTTGCGGCTCCGACGTTGCGAATTTCAACTTGGACTGTTGCTGGTGCGTTGTTGCTGGCGCTTTACTTGAACTTTTAAGCGGGGGAGGGATGGTGTGAGAGATGATTGTTGGTGATTGTTCGATTCAAGGGTGCGAGTTTTGGCGTTTGATGGAATATAGAAATAGACGGGGTTTTTTGGGAAAGTATTACTTTGTACGGCGTCTGGGTTTATATTCAAGTGTTTATTTAGTATCATATCAAGGCACTTTATTTTCAAGTGTTTATTAATCTCATCTCAAGGCACAGGCGTATATAACGACTTACAAGACTGCTTTTGCGCTCATTATTCCGCCCAAGAAGCTTGCCGAATTCCAAGGGGGCAGTGATATAACCTGACCACCTGAATAATACGAGAATGTGGTTCGCACGAGTGGCTGGCCGCCTTTGCTCGGAGGCCGCTCAAAGCCGCATGCTTGGCACCGTGTAAGCGCAGAACCGCAACTGCCTTAAGTGACCGAATCGGGCATATCATCCGCCTCAAAGCTGAAAAAAACCCAGCATTGCATCGCATCCCCCATCGCGCGGCTAGACAACTCCAGCAATGATTTGCCCCATCGGAAATCGGGCAACTGTGGCTTCCGTATTCCTATGTAGCCCCCTGTACGGATTAGTAGCTGAGCGCTTATGAGTAGTAGAAGCCTTGCTGCTTCACAGGATGTGGTCAAATCATAGCTTGTTGAGCAGAAGGGAAGCCCAGCCAGGGCGTTGAAAGTCTCGGCCAACCCGCTGTAATCCCAGCCCAGTCCACTGATTGTTTGGGGAACCGATTGGGTTAGGTGCGAGTAATAGTTCCAGTTCTAGTTCTAGGCGCGCCTCACCCATGTGGTCCCCTCCCCATAACTAGCCGGCCCCCCGGGGGGTTCTTCTCGGTCTCACATTGGCTGCTGCAGAGTCCCTGTTACTAAATTAAACCGTTCAAGCTGTAGGTACGACCGTACTCGTAAGGCTTTGGCGCCAGCTCTTGAAGCCTCGTTCTTTGTCGCTTGCTTTCTACCTCTGTGACTGTTTATGCTTTTGCACTGTTCCTGAAGCGTTGTCGTTCTTTTTTTTTTTTTTTTTTTTTTTTTTTTTTTTTTTTTCTACGCATCGATATCGACTTACGCATGCTTGTACGACCCAAACGCACGCCCGTAACCCACTCGTCCTCGTCCTCGTCCAAACTTGACAGCAGAGCAGAACGAACCTCAGCCATGAGTCGCTCGCCAGATCATGGATCCTCTTAGCGACAGAGGCAAAGAGCCTCTGCGCCGCAACGGTCCACCGTCGCCAGAGCCACAGCAGCAGTTGACGCATCGAATCTCCAACATTTCCGAAATCACAGACATTGACGTGAACCCGTACGCCGTCACAGCTGCAGGCCTGTCGTCGTCGCCGCCGCCGCCGCTGCACTCGACCGTGTCCCAGGATTCTCTGGGCACTTCCTACGATGCCGACGTTGACGGCAGCCTATACAACAACGAGGAGCACGCATACATTGCGCCCTCACCTGTATCTTCTTCGTCTTGGAGGAGCCATCGCTCACTGCCGTTATATGCTTCCAGCTCGGGCCGCTATGCGCCGCTGTCGGGGTCGGGCGATGCGCTCTCACCTGCGCCTGCGCGGACCACCTCGAAAGCTAGCCGGCGCTCAAGCCGTGGGTTTGCGGCGTCTTTGCACAGCCCGATCCCCGAGATTGTAGATGAGGAGTCGTATGACATGTCGCTGTTAAAGGCGGCGGCGCCAATGGGCTCGGCACCTGAATATCAGCCTGTTGCGACTGCGACTGCGACTGCGACTGCCGCGATGGAAGATACGCCCATGTCGCCCGTCATTGGTGTCGATCTCACGTCTTGCTTGCCTCCGATAACTGGCGCGCACGATAAAGAGTTTTTCAGAAAGTTGCAGCAGCAGCAGGAAGCCAGTGGCATCTTTACCGGTGGGCTTGGGCTTGGGTTCCGAGCGGATGCGCAGATGCGGGATTCTGACTTGCTTACGTCGCCGACGGTGAAGCGCTCGCTTTCACGGTCATTCACTTTTAGACGGAGTAACAAGAGCCTTAGCCGTGCGCAGACTATTAAGACTCTTGGCCAGGATGAGGCCAACCGTCTGGGGAGGGTGATTGAAGTAGTCATGGAGAATGCGCATGCACCACCACCGTTACAACCACTACCACCATCTCGTGAAGCACCGCCATCCGCGGATCTGAGTTTTATAGAAGGACCAAGCAATAGGTCTCCCGAAGGCATCCCCACCGGCGACCTGCGCCAATCTACGTTTCCAATCAAGGAACAAACGAGGCAAATGTTCTTTCCGCAGCCAAACTGGAAGCCCTGGTCTATGCGATGGCCGCACATTACCCTGCTGGTGCTCATGTCTGCGGGTTTGGCCGCCATGCAGGAGATTTTGTTTCAAAAATACAAGGACGACCCGATTCTCGAGTTCAAGACGCCCGACGAAGTAGAAGCGTGGCTCTACTTTTCCATCAAGTTTTTGCCGACGCTCGCCGCCGTCGTGTTTGGCGTCTTTTGGCAGTTTACCGACTTTGAAGTGCGGCGACTCGAGGCGTTTTATCAGCTCTCCAAGGAGGGAGGGGCGCTGGCTGCAGAGTCTATCAATGTAGATTATGTGGCCACGTTTAACCTGCTTCGGCCGTTTAAGGCGCTCAAAGTAGGGCATTATACTGTTTTCCTGTCGTCGCTATCTACCATCTTGGCTGTCTCGCTCGTGCCTACTTTTGCGGCGGCGGCTATTGTCTTGACGCCGAGTCGCGAGGAGCGCATCAACCATCCTGATGGCATCAAGACGCTCGAGTTTTCTCCGGTGTGGTCTCGACTGCTGACGTCTACGTTGGCGCTGTGTGCTGTGTGCGGCTGTGGCCTTTTCTACTTGCTGCATACGCGGCGCTCGGGGCTCTTGTCTGATGTTCGTGGTATAGCAGGTTTAGCGTCCATGGCTGTCGTTAGCCATATCCTGATGGATTTCAGGGATATGGATACTGCCAAACATCATGATATCCATCACAAGCTGAAGTATTACCGATACATGTTGAGGAATTCGTCCCTGGCGCCGGATAAAGAGAACCCGGTGTCGTCAAAGGACTTTCAGAAGTACCAACACGACCACATGTCGGATAACCCGCATCCATTGATGCTACGGCCTGCCGGATGCATTCCCTTCATCATTGTCCTCATATTATTCACCGGCTTCGTGCCTGCATTTCTCTTCCCACCTATTGACATTGTCACCGACAAGGCACCCTGGTTCATTACTGCATGGGCAGTCTGTCTAAAGCTGGCATGGACAGGCATGGAGACTGGCGTGCGCATGATGGAGCCGTATTATATCCTGTCCAAGCGACACGCGCCCGCCAAGACGCTTACGCTGGACTACACAGCGCTGCCCTTTGGATACATGCCCCTCAAGGCGCTCCTAAACGGCCACTTCCTCATGTTCCTCGTCGGCTTTGGCAGCGTCATGGCCGAGTTTCTCACAGTGCTGGTTACGGGGTTGGCCACCGTAGACGGCCAGGGTCTGTTGGAGGGCTACGGCGACGAGATGGAAAACGAAAAGGAACACGCAGACCCAAACCTAATCAATGCCGGCCAGGAAACGGTCCTCTCGTTCCAAGTCTCGCTCGCCCTGGCGCTCTTCATCCTGGTCTACATGACCATTGTGTCGATAACGGTGTTCTTACGCCGGCGACACCCGTTTCTTCCACGGCAGCCAAACACCATTGCGTCGGTGCTGGCGTTTATCCACCAGAGCAAAATGCTGTACAGCTTTGTGGGCACGTCCAAGATGAGTAGCGCTGAGATGGCGCGGCGGCTGGATGACGGCAAGACGACGTATGGGCTGGGGTGGTTTTTGGGACGGGATGGGCAGACGCATTGTGGCGTGGATCAGGAGGAGCTTATTAGTCGGTATAAGCATGGGATTGATTTCTCGGCGGGCAATCAGCCGTGGAATATGACGTGGGATGTATTATAAACCTGGATATTGGGGGTTTTTCTAGCTCCGGGGCTTTTTTGTGGGATAGAAATGGGTTAATGTTAGCGGTATATAGATGTGGATGGAGTTTTTGGCGGGCATCTATTATGAACGAATCGTGTAGTTAAGAAACGACTCTTGAAATTTTATTTGGACTCGTCTCATGAGTTGTAACAGACTGAAGTCAGCGATGCTGTATCAAGATGACCTGAAACGACGGCAGTTAAGCTTCCGACGCAAAGACAAAAAAAACGTGTCGGCAAGGCATGGGATGAATTTGCCAAGACATGTTATACACCTTCCGTTTAATTTTTTTTATTCTTATTATTATTCTTATTATTATTGTTTTTCGCAATTTTCATTATTTTAGGTATGAGTGTCGCTGGTTTACGGTCACCGTACCCTGTAGGCTTCTGCTGTTAGTAATTACTGCAAGTCCGTATGAGGAAATAAGTCACGGGCCAATGGAAGGACAATACCCAAATCAGGACCAGCAAGACGAGGGGTTAAAAAGAAAAGCCGCTTCTGTGTCTTCAGTCTAGGGCAAAAGGGCATGCCCCAAACCACCCTCTTCCAAAAGCCCCCCACGCGCAAAGTCGTCTGTCTACCTTGCTAAAGTTACTTTTGCGTCCGGTTATACGTACATACGAGATTCATTGCTGTTCGCCTCCCCGGTTCGGGCTTACGCAGCCCATGCCCAAAGTGTGGGAAGTATGTATGTACATATAAATTAACTAGAAAATCCCTGGCTGACAACGGAAGCGACGGCTACGGGAAGCGATGGCAGCGGGCCGGCTGGTACTCTGTACTGGGTAGATATCGCCAAGAGGCGCCATTGGCAGGGGGGGTGGATGCAAGGTGGAAATGAGTGCCACATGGTTACCTACGAGTACGTCGTAACGCTTTGCACGATACGGACGGGAGCACGAACAAGTGAGCATCCATGTTTGACGTGAGAAAAACCTCGCAACTAGAGGTAGGTATCGTTATTGCATGCCCCCTACTAGGAATAGGCTGTGTCGACAAGGGAATTACGACGTAGCGGCCACCATTTTCTTTTTTGTACCAGTTCCATCCGCGTAACTCGTAATGCCGGTACTTCATGACGACTAAGGGAAAAAAAAGAGCCGCTTATGCCAGGAACTAGTCTGAGCAGCCGCAAAAAGATCTGGCCCTTCTTGGCGCTCCATAGGATTTTGTGAGACGGCGCGGGCGCTAATATCGTGCTCCCTCTTGGGAACCTTGGATATGTGCCCCTGACTACTCCGTACTAGTGCTTCTATTCTTGTCTCTCCCAGCGTACCCAGGTCGGCCAATGGGGTGCGAGAACGATGAGAACTGGGGCAGCTTGGGGGACTGGTGTGGGAAAGGGGGCCTCTTGAGTATGTACGAGTAGCAGTTGAGAGACGAGGAAAAAATGGTGTTAAATTCAGGCGTTATTCAGCATTTCTCTTGAGATGTACTGTATGAGTAGTCCTGTAATTATGAATTTAGTCAGAGCCAAGGAATACTGAAAATTTGGCTGCCGTGTTGATGGGCTGCTGTTGCTGATGCCGATCCTTGGGTAGTCTTGGCTGCTCGTATTGCAGTACGTAAGCTTTGTGCTTTTTTTCCATGACGCCGTCATCCAGCAAACTTTGGTGCCATGCGACGAGTTCACTGCACTACTGCATCTTGAACTACTACGACAAACACGGTTCCATTATTAACTATTAAGTTTTCCTGCTTCTCTTTCCAGGAAATGGATATTCTCTTCCCGGCAGTGTGACGTGCGACGCGCTGCGCAAATACCTGCGCTGACCGTGTGATGCGGAACGTGGGGCAGCAAAGCGCCGGCTTCAAGGTTCTCCGGGCACTGTACGACGTACGAAGCACGGAGGTTAGTACGGATACTCGTGGCCGAAATAATAAGACGTCTGTTTGTTTCCGATAGAGCGACGGCTTGTATTGCAGATTAGCGATTCGTAAAAAAATAAAACGGCTATCCAATAACTACGTCAGTATAGAACATTTCAGCCCCAAAAGGCTCGTCGATCACTCAAGCCGTTGCGACGTAGCCGGCCTACCTGTAGGAAAATAAACACGACAATCCTCATCAACTCACCAGGTCGTCCGTCACCCTTCCAGCATTCACCACGACAACAAGCCGCCTGGCACACGGAAAAAACCAGGCCATCGCGGCGATCCTCAGTCACCTCTGTTAGTGCCATACGAGCAGCCTCCTCGTTCCAAGAGATTTGGCATGTCTCATGTACTTGCATCGCTCACCTAAATTGTATGCATCCTTCAGGTATTGCACAGCCCTCTTGGGTTCCACAGTACTGGCACGACCTGCGACACACTACCGCTCCATACCTCTTGGCTCCTCGCCGCCACCTACCGGGACTCTGGCTTACGAGGCAAGTCCCCTAAGAGCGCCCTAGAGCACCGCTGTAACAAACTTTCTTTGGCCCCAAAAGCAAGCACTGGGCCAAAGCCTAAATCTCCCGTCACCGGCACCACAGCCAAGAGCAAAACTTAGCCCACCCACCATAGGCGTACTTTGTACCCCCTGGTCTCGTGGCCCGCATTCTGCACGACTCTGCGTGCTTGGAATCGTGCGTGTTGCGTCCCCGCCAGCGCGCCCACTTCACCCAGTTTCCCTCACCCAAATCACCACTTTTCCCAGCTCAGGTTGCTTTGGTGCACCCGCCCCCCTGTTTCCACCCACCAGCCAGGCACCGCCTCCGCCTCGTTCGTCTCTCACCAGCCTCGTCACCAGTCAGTCCATTTCCTCCCTCTCCTCTTTCAACATCGCCATCGTTGTTTTGACGGTTACGGTTCACCTGCTTTTTTTTCTTCATTGATTGAAACGGAGCGCCGTTACTCTCTCACGAAAACTATCGCGCGCTGCCGTCATTCGCTACATCTCGTTGTTTTCTTTTCTTGTTTCCTTTTCCACTCTTCGTCTCTCCAACTCGCCCGTCGTTCTCTCAATCTCTCCTTCTCACGTTTCGTCTTTCTCTGGTAGAAATTCGCCCCTTCGATCGCTCTTCGCGCCTCTATTGCCTATTCCCGACAGATCTTAGGACGCTATTCTCTCTTTTTTTCTCTCCCTCTTCTTACAACTCGATACGAGGACCGCTCACCAATCTACTCCCGCCGACTCTTGTCCGTTTTTCTCGCCCGCATTTTAACGACTTCTGCGACGCGAATCCGCCAATCGGCTCACAACTGAGCGCAACCTCATCTCTACAAGCGTTTTCAGCCACATAGTCGCCATCATGCGGTCCTTTTGGAAGGCACCGCTGGCTTTGCTCGCCTCCGCGGCGACGCTGACGGGTATTGTTGACGCTGAGAAGATGCTCATGTCCAACTCCCTCAACAGCTGTCAGGCCAACTCGGGCTTCTCGGCCAGTTTGTTTAACGTCGTCTATACTCCCAGTAACGGCTCTGCCTCTGTAAACGTGGTTGCCACCTCGTCTATTCAAGGCAACGTCATTTTTGACCTGGCAATTTCCGCCTATGGTTACGAAATTATCCGACAAACCGTCGACCCCTGCGACACCAGCCTTGCTGGTCTTTGCCCCATGAGTGCTGGACGTATTCCCTTTGGCTTCAACATCCCCATCGGGGGTGATGCCACCTCGCAGATTCCCGGCATCGCCTACGCCATTCCTGATCTCGACGCCAAGGTCAGGGTCTACGTTAACAAGACGGATACCGGCGAGAGTGTCGCATGTGTCGAAGCCAACATCTCCAACGGTAAGACGGTCGACCTCACTGGCGTCAAGTGGGCCACTGCCATCATTGCCGGTCTCGCTCTCATCTCGTCTGCTATTGTCAACGGCCTCGGCCAGTACAATACCGCTGCCCACGTCGCTGCCAACTCGCTCTCCCTCTTTGGCTACTTCCAGGCCCAGGCCATTGTCGGCCTCACTGGTGTTCGCCTGCCTCCCATTGCTGCTGCTTGGACCCAAGACTTCCAGTGGTCCATGGGCATCATTCGTGTCGGGTTCATGCAGGACATTTTCACTTGGTACCAGAGAGCAACTGGCGGAAAGGAAGCCACCCTCTTGGACTCCCTCACCACTACTTCCGTCCAGGTTCAGAAGCGAGGTGTTGATGTTGCTACAGCAGGCTTGAACCTCTTCAAACGCGGTCTAGCCATGACACCCATCCCCGAGATTGCCTCCAACCTTGCCAAGCGCGCCAACATTCAAACCAAGTCTGGCTCCTTTGTCGTCTTTGGCATCCAACGCGTTGCCTTTCGTGCCAAGATTGAAACCACCAATCTCTTCATGACCGGCTTGACATTCTTCTTTTTGTTTGCCTTTTTCACTGCCCTCAGTGTCGCCGCTTTCAAGGGTATAACTGAGCTGCTCGCCAAGAAGAAGGTTATGAAATCGGACCGCTTCCTCGAGTTCCGCAACGGCTGGGTCACTGTCCTCAAGGGCATTTTGTACCGAGTTGGCCTTCTCGGTTTCCCCGCCATCTCCATTCTCTGCCTCTGGGAATTTACCCAGATTGACTCTGCCGCCGAGGTTGTTCTCGCCGTCTTCTTCTTCTTTGGCCTCCTCGGCACTCTTGCCTGGGGTGCCAGCAAGGTTATTCGCATTGCCCGCCGCTCTGTCGCCATGCACAGGAACCCGGCCTACATCCTGTTCTCGGACCCTCAGGCTCTCAACAAATGGGGTTTCTTGTACATGCAGTTCCGCGCTTCCGCCTACTACTTTATTGCCCCCATCTTGGGATACACCCTGATCAAGGCCATGTTTGTGGCTTTTGCTCAGAGAAGCCCAATTGCCCAAGCTGTCGGCTTTGTCATTATTGAAGCCGGTGCTCTGATTGCTGCCTCTGTCATGCGACCTTGGATGGACAAGCCGACCAACTCTTTCAACATCGCCATCTGCGTCATCAACTTCCTCAACGCCGTCTTCCTGCTCATCTTCTCGGATGTGTTTGGCGCTCCCAAGCTGGTCGTTGGTGTCGTTGGTGTCGTTTTGTTTGTCCTCAACGCCGTCTTTGCCCTTGTGCTTCTGCTCATGGTCATCATCTCCACCACCTTCAGCTTCTTCCGCAAGAATCCCGACGCCCGCTACCAGTACATGGCCGACGACCGTGCTTCATTCATGAAGTCGCAGACTCAGCTCAACACGACGACTGAGCTAGACGCCCTGGCTGCCACCGCCCGAGGCGACAAGGGCGGATACAAGGCCCAGCTTGACCTCGACGAGGACAATGACTCGCTAGCTGGTGACGATATTCGCCGCCGCAACGACCCCTTTGCCTCTCCAGCCGCGTCGCAGCAGTCTCTGCACCACGGCGGTGGCTACAATGCGCCGCGCTCACCCATCAACCCTTCGATGCCGCTATTTCCGGCTGGCAACCAGCGACCACAGAGTCCTTTCCGCTCTGCGTCCCCCGCCGGATTCAACAATTCACAGTCGTCTCTGTCTCAGGGCCATGCGCACCAGCAGCGCGCTCAATATAACCCCAGCCCCTCGGGATCCCGATCACAGAACAACTCAAGGTATGTTGATTCGTATACGTGCAACTCAAAATCGTGCTAACCCAATGGGACAGCCCGTGGCAACGTGGTGCCGGCTATGAGCACTAAAGCCTTGCACTGCACGAGTTTGCATTTTTTTTCCGTCATGTGTACGAGTGGCATTATAGAAGTTTCGGCGTGAAGCCATGTACAAGGCATCGTTTCGGGAATGGGCCGTTGTCGTTACATTTTTTGTCTTTTGCCTTGTTTTCAAAGCGGGTGCAAGCAAGGCCATGGACACAACAGTCGGCATTGCGTCTAACTATAGTTTGGATATTTTCTGGTTCCTAGGAGCTTTCTACAGCTACCTGGTGGGGAACCGTGGCGTTGGCGCGAACATGGAAGCACGGTTTAAATTACAGTAGTCCCTTTTTTTATTGTTTTTTTGTATATAGCACTGTCCCGATGGGAATGAAGCATGTTGATTTAAACAATCGTTGAAACCGAAGATGAATGTACGTGTCAATAAAAGTGTGACTACGTATTAAACAAGATTAATGAAGTAGCCACACTTGATAAAAGTGTGTAACTACGCATCAAACAAGATTAATGAAATAGCCACATTTTATTAAAACTGGCTAGTTATACTAAGTTTGATATTTCTCCGAGTAAGTCATCTTCATCTCCTCATCTACATTCTTCCCTTGCCTATTCTTCAACGAATACGACATCACGACACCCATCCGTCACAGACGAGTACTATTAATCCACCAAAACCCAACAAAGAGGTAAGACAAAAAAAAAAAAGAAAAGAATAAAAAAACAGCAAACTCCCCAGCCAGAGAGGGGGAAACAGAGATTGTAGATAGCCTGCGACGCTTTTTTCGCTAGCAAAATAAAATCCAGAACAAAAAAGACAATAATATGTTGTACACTACCCAATTCTAGTTTGACTGACGTTTGCTGTCAAACTGAGTTTTGAGAAACCAAAACAAAAAAACAAAAAAAAACAAGCAGCAATTAAGGAAACGTCCAAAGAAGGAGAGAAAATAAAGCTGAAAGAGACGGAAAAAGAAAAAGAAAGAAAAGAGGATTAATGAAACGACAAAGCGTAAAACGCCTCGTGCTCAAACATGGAAAATTTATGCGTTGCTTTCCCACCCGTTTTTTTTTTTTTACACATCAAACCCTTGCTGTCGCAACTTTTCAATATCCCCTCCCGCCGCAGCAACAGCCTTCATCGCCGCTTCGGAAAGACGCCGTCTACGATCCTGCGCTTCTTTTTCTCGTCGTGCCTTCGTCTTGGAGCTTCCACTTGGAGCGACGCCCGTCATGAGCATGGAGCCGTCGTTGGGGGTAAAGTTGACAAAGCCGATGCCGCCGCCGCCGCCGAGGGTTATGCCACCGCTACCGCCGCCACTGTCGGCGTCGTCGGACACGGCGGACATGCTGCAGCCCGTGTCGCGCGAGCGGCGCTTGCGTACGCTGCAGGGTGTGCCGGGCATGCTTCCTGGCAGACGGCCTGAGGCGCTGCGGCCAGAGGAGCCGGAGCTCTGGCGCGATTGCTTTGTTCCTGGGGATGGCGAGGCAGAGGGGGCGCGGGTCTTGCGCATCGGCGAGCTTGACATGTTGCGGTGGTGGTGACGGGCGCCGGAAGATGGGGCGCGGGGCGGGCGCTGCGGGGCCCGGTCGTTTTGCGGGATGGGCGGCGGCGGCGGCGGCGGCGGAGGCAGGTATGTCTGGGCGTTGAGGGCTAGGTCGTGGACGTTGGTGCCGGTCTGGCTGGTGCCCTGCTGGGGCTGCGGCATGTGGATCATTAGGCCGCCGTTGCTGGTATCGGAGACTTGGGAGTATTCATATGGCAGCTCGCCGTGCTGCGAGTGCATGGCCATGTTGGCGTCAATGTTCTTGTGGTCGATTTGGCCGTTGTGCTGTTGTGCCCACCAGTTTTCCTGCTGCGTCCACTGTTGCTGTTGCTGATGCTGTTGCTGTTGCTGTTGCTGATGCTGGTGTTGGAGGTTGTGAGGGTGGTGCCAGTGAGGCACGGCCGAGTTTGGTTCGCTCATGGTTGCGTGAGTCGGCGAATCGAGGGGAGTTCCCAGGCCGCCTTGGCTGTAGTAGCGGGCCGGAGTGGGCTGAGTTGGCGAGATGCCATCGCCGTTGAAGGGGTCTTCGCAGAAGCCATTGACAAAGTGGTTGGCGACGTTGGTGTCGCATTGAAGCGGTGGTGATTCGGGCAGATGGCCCGGTGTGTGCTGTGTATGGACTCTGCGAGCATTGGGTCTTGTTGGCTTGAGTGCCATGGGCGGGTTCTCCAAGCTCGGGGAGACTGCGCGCTGCTGCACTTGTGATGATGATGCCTTTCTGCCGCGGTTGCGATTGGTGGCTTTGCGGATAGTTGATGATAGTGCGTCGACAAACTTTTTCGACTTGCGGCTGTTGCCGGCAGTGCCTGCTGTGCGGGGATGGGCTGATGAAGCTGGATTTGACGCATTGCTGCCCTTCTTTGGCGAATGGAGTGAGATGCTCTCAAGCCTCTCGAGTTCCGTGTCAGAGATGGCATGGTTATGCTGGTTGTTAACAGCGCCGGCTCCGTTTTGTTCATCAACTTGGTTGTTTCCGTCTGTAAATAGATTGAGCTGGTGGGGGTCAATCTCGTAGCTCGGCGCGCTCATGGTGGCGGCTATATTGGAGCCGTTGGACAGGAAGTCGTAGTCATCGGCGGTAGAGACGCCAGAGGAAGTGCTGCCCTCGGCATGCTGCTGGTGCTGCTGGTGCTGCTGGCCCATTAAGAAAGGGTCCGCATCGGTGGCGGAACCGGGGATGCGACTGTCGCCGGCTTCAAAGTCGAGAAACTGGTTAAAGATGTCATTGTGGCCGTCGTCAAGAGGAGCGCCGCCGTCGGCATCGACCCAGGTGAAGCTGGGATCCCTATCACCGGCTTCGAGCGGGTAGGACGAGGTCCACAGCGCCATTCGGAGTCTGAGTAGTGGTTATTGGTTGATAGTTGTGTTTGCGTTATAGCATATATTGGTCTTGGTTTTGGGTATTCGGTCTGGTTGGTGTTGTTGTTTTGTTGTCGCAAGTGCCGTATCTTGTAAGTCGCTTGTTGGCCGCTATGTATGGAGGCGCAAGATGCGATTACAGCGGATAAAGCACAAACTCTTGGTTTGCAGGAAGCAGAAAACACAAGGCAGCTTGCGGAATCTATCTTTTGGATAAAGGCAAAGCAGAATAAGAAAAGAGTGAGGCAAAGCGTCGTCGGGTGGGCAGCAGCAACGAGGGTTTTGGGGCAGTTATGGAGTTGTTCTGACAGCCACAAGCTGGACTAGAATTGGCACCAGCAACCGGTGAATACAAATTCGCAGCAACACCCCGGCAACGGTAAATCGCAAGTCTCATGTTATTTTGGAGTCGGACGAGGACAATGGTGGAATGCAGAGTAGTGGCAATGTAGAACATTCCAACCGACATCAGTTGTATGCGGCCTTACAATATGAGTTAGGAGGGCGGACAAGAGTGGCCGACATACCCGGCTGGGCTCCCCACTCCAGTAGGTGACATCCTACCCGGTAGGTGAAATGTCATATTACTGGATAGTGATCCACAGGCTCTTTGGCGATGTCGGGAAAGCTTAAATTGTGAAGAAGGGCTGCCTCAAATCTTAATTTGCCTACCTACGAGCCCGAGAGAACCAAAACGCGGAAGCCTGGGGCAGATACCGGGTCTGCTTGTGGCGACACACGGGACCCAGCCGGGTTAGCGTCGTTGCGTGACCAATTGGACAACACGGCTTGATAGCTCGACAGAAGCTATAGTGGGCACAGCGAGTTCTGGTGGTGTTGTGGAATTAGCTTTGAGTAACGTAGCGTGACAGGAGGCGATGGGCAGGCATAACTAGATTGCAGCATGCAGACATTGTAGTGTACTCGTACAGACTGCCCCAGGAGATCAGACCAAGACTCATAAATGAGTGTGGCACCTCTTTGGCCGTTCCAAGAGGGCTGCATCGGTACCGGGCGTCGCGTCATGCATCCAAGCTATAAGCCGTCTTTTCTGGCGGCGGCATCCGGGCAGGGCAACTGATGTGCAATAGAACAGCCCAGCCGAGCTGTCGCCGCAGCGTATTCTCTTAGCCTAAAGCAGAAAGTACTGTGCAGTCTGTCTGCATCACGGAGACAAAGCTATCGGGTTAATTGTCGCACGCACTGGTTGACGACAAAAGTAAGATGAGACAGAAAACGGAACCCTGGTGCCAGAAAGCTTGCCTCCAAATGCATTGAGAGACGGACAGACAGACAGAGAGAGAGGATTTGGCTTGGGGTAGTGAAAAGGCCATTATACTCGTCACATCGTCTCCCCACATTAACAAGGAAAACCAATTCTAGCGTCCACGGCATTCGCAGGGCCGGGAACTTGAGTTGAATTGCCCGTCCATCACATCCATCACCGAGCAAACGCAGAAAAATTGGATAGCGTTCGCAGGCCCCCCCAAGGTGTCGGGGAAGAGAGGGCAAAGGGTCCAGCAGTGCAAAGAGAGAACAAAAAAAAAAAAAAAAAAGTCAAATCGATTGCGCAAGCCAATGGCCATGGCTGCCCTTGATTTCTCCGGGGGCTGTTGGGCTTCCATTTCATGCCAACTAGTCCCCGCTAAGGGGGAATTAGAGTTGACACCAGGGCCCGTGGATGAGCTGAATTGGATGTCATTTACATCAGCGGGAGACCACTGGCGGCAGAATTTCCAGTTTCTGCGGTAGAAAGGCGGGCGGGCGGGCCTGGAGACCGGGAGCTGACATTTTTGTTCCGATTGTCTGCCTACAGGTACACTCAACTGGACCACTGTTTCACCCGCTACGAATGCCCGTTCAGCGCTCTTCGCCAGCACACCTACTTAGTGGAGTTTACAGCGGCGATTGCCTCGACAACGGGACGGCAGCTACATGCTTTGTCTGGAGCAAAATGTCTTAAAAACATTCTTCTGACGTAGCTCGTAGGCTCGAGTTATTTTTTTTGTCTTTCCTTCTTTCTTTCTTTCTTCTTTGTTTCCCGTTTTTTTTAAATGACATGTTTTAATTACGACTCACCTATTTTAATAGGTAATTATTATACAAGTAATTATAATAGCCCTTAAGTATGTCGAAGCCGTACTTATAAACCAAAGCACCTTTCCGCGAAACCTTTTTTATAATAAAGCCGTCTCTCCAAAGAGGTGAGAGAAAACGCAAAAGCCAAAAAAAAAAAAAAAAAAAAAAAAGAAAGACATAAACTCTAACTAAGTGAGCAGACCCTCACCAACTACTTTACTCCCAAGTTTCTACTATTTCGATACACTCACTCACTAAATCAGGCAAAGATCATTAGGGAGGTACTCTTGATACAAAAAACCCGATTTATCGTATTTCCGCTGAGCTTAAACTTGTGGTCCCCCCATTTCCACGGAGCTTGTCTCCCCACAGACCCGATGGCTCCTCCGCTTTTTTTTTTTCTTGCACCACCTTGCGCCCCCCACACAACCACACACTACGAGTTACGAGTTAAACAAGAGACGACTCTTCACCCACTTGACCATACATACATATCATGCTTCTTACCCGAGTACGGGTAAGCTTGTAGCTCAGTGTATTTATTCGGAGAATTTCTGCGTAAAACTTGACTGTAATGTCATCAAAAAAAGAGTCACCAAATAATATGAGAAGTGAAAGATGTACAGTCAACAGTATCATTCCATTGTAAAGTGGCATTCGCTAAACAGAAAAAAAAAAAAGACAAGTAATCCCGTCCCAACCCTACATGACCAATAAAGGTATGGCAGCAAACGCTCCGCTCAGAAATCATGCTCAATCCAGTTGCAGCAAAGGACGGATCGAGAGTGCCCATCCGTCGTGGCCAATTAGCCAGCATGCTCGCCAGCATCTATGCAAACAAGCAAAGAAAACGCCGCCGGCTTTGCCCAAAAAAAAAGTGAGTAATAACAATATAATAAACAGTGTCCCAAGCCAATTATAAATCCCATGTTGAACCATTTGTCAAAAACCGCCCGCTCCCAAAGTGACGCTTCTTCAGTCTCAAAAACGCCTTCAGATGAATAAAACAAACCAACGTGCCAAGTCTACTATGGCCTTCCATGAAGCCACTCCCGTCGACTGCAGGCTGTGCTGCTGCACTGTGTTGCTGAAATATGACACAGAAAATCAAGGCATCGAAACCGGCGATGGTGTCCTCAGAAAATCTATTTCGGATGTCTCTGAAGCCGCCAGAGACCGCCGGCGCAAGTCCGTCTCCTTGCGTCTCCGGCGACGCATTCGCGGGACGTTGCGCACAACCGTTGGGCATTGCATCGCAGCTTCGTACGACCTCCTGTACTTTAGCGCCATATACTGACGCAGTTCTGCAGGCCTTTTCCCCATCCCTTTAATGCTTGGATGCTGGTTTCGCTCGCCGTCTAGCCACGAGAGCGAGTCTTCTGTTTCGCAATACCCTTCGTCCACCTCTAGAATGGTATCGACGTGGCCTGCATCGCTGTCGTCCTTTTCTTCTGCTTCTCTGGGTGGTTCACTTGGTATAGCAACAGAAGTCTCGTGTATCTGGTTGTAAGTGTTTTTGTTAGGCTGCACTGGCGGGTTGACCCTCGATGCGAGGGCCGGCCGATTGTTGATTTGCCGTAGCGCCAGCTCGAATTCATGATGGGTATGGACAGGGGCCGCGGTATGTTGGCTGGAGGAGCTTCGTGGCGGGCTTGTTGAGTGCTGTATTTGTGGTTGCGCTTCTTGGAACGCGCTCGATAGGTAGTGATGTAGGCGTCCATCCGTCCACGATGAAGGCCGATGGAGATCTGATGTGCTGGATCGCTTTCGTATCGAAATAGGTCGCTCATGCAGTCTTTGTGATTGTTTTGTTGGCCGTCGTGTCGACCCGCTATCGCGAAGATATGACTGGCTTCGCCGTGATTGTAGTGTGTTTAATGTAGGTGACCTCGGTCGTCTTTGCGACGCTGGGGACCGGTCTCTGGTTTGTGATTCAGGGGATTGTATTCGGTGATCTGGCAGGTTGTTGGTCGGTGACGGGCTGTCAGGGTCGCGGTAGGCGACGGTGCCCGAGTCCAAGTCCATGGCATCGACTGCCATTCTGCCGGGGCGAGGTGTCAAGGCGTCGCTATCGCGAAATCATCGGGGCAAGCTGTCGGTGATGCGAGCGACGACCGGCCGAATAACGAGATTGGGCGAAATCCTTGTGTCGTGGGCGTTTCTCTTCGCCGTTGAAATGATGACAGGTCGCAAAGGCAAGTTGGATCCCAAGGCCGTTATCGAGGCATCTGGTAAGCCGGCAGGTAGCTCAGTGGACCGTGAAATGGTCAAAGTCGGTGTACAGAAGGTAGAATGTGTATATTCGACGAGATGATGGTAGAAACGCGGGTACGATGGATGGCGATGAGATTGCTGGATGAATAGATGGCCTGAAAAGGAACCAGATGTCGAGCTGAAAAGAAATGTACAGGAGAGGTGATGGCAGGTCTGAGTCGGGGTGTGTGCAGTGGGAGGAGGGCGATGTTATGTACCGGCCCATGCAAGGCAGTTGGGAGCGAGTGAACGGTAACTGGGTGGGTAGGTAGGTAGGTACGCATAGGTGTAGTGACCCGGTTCCAGGGACGCTACACAAAGCCCCGTGGGACAAGAGGTACAACGGACCGGCACTATTCGTAGGTAAAATAGGGGAGGGCGGGCCTTGGGTAGGTAGCGGGCGTTACCCGCACAGCGGTTTCTGGGCAGGGTGCGTGGCGGGTTTTGGCGGCGGGGCCCGACCAGTACGTTGTACCTGTACTAAGGTACCTGGGGGGGGGGGGTATTGACTGAATAGGTCACTTGGGGGAAATTTAGTGGGAGCACAAGCAAGTATTTTGTTTATGGAAAGCAGGCACACGGTAACTTTTCGGTACTTGGCGGATGGGTGACTGACGAAGAAAGATGTGCACCGTCTTGCCTCAGAAGAGACATCCTGGGCAAGCCACAGAGGCGAGCTATTGAAGTGATGCAGCGCTGTGCCCAAGGTACTATTGACAAGCGAATGGCGCTCTGTTTCGGTGGAACGATGCGATTGATACGACGGGCGGGCCACTGCGAGTCTTTTGGGCAAAATACCTAAGGTACCTAGGTACGAACCTTTTGCGCCGAGGAGCATGTACTCGGACGGAGTACCAAGGTAGGTAAGGTGCGAGGAGTACGGAGTACCAGCATCGCCCAAGTCGCTGTGGGTGGGGGGGCTGTGCCGCGCTCAAGACCAGACTGTTGGGTTGCAGATGTGCTGCGGTCTCTGGTGTGCAAGACGGCTGACCCGCCTACTTGGCTGGCCTCATTTGCGAGAAGGGGGAAGGGGAGAGCAGGGGGGTCCATGGACCTGAGCACATGAGGGGGGTTTCTGGTTGGCTCGTGCCACAAACCACTGCAGTTGACGATCGCCTGGCCCCCAGCGGTACCAGTAGGAACGAAGCCAGGATGGGCATGGGCCACGGGATGCCCCAGGCGCTCGGTGGGTAAAGAGACGGGCGATGGACGATGGGTCAAACGAACGCTGGAGACAGCTCTTTTTACGGCACGCGGTCGCCTATTCGTAAGGTACTGTACTCGTAGTGTGCTATCTGTGCTAATAACTACAGATTACTGTACCAAACAATAGCGGGTAGACAGACATATAGTCCGCCGAAAGTCTGGTTGACGAAGCCGCTGCAGAAAGAAAATACGTTGCAAATACGAATTACTCAGCGGCGACCCAAAGTCCCTCCAAATACTAATGGGGCCCCCCAAGGGGACGAATTAACGACGTGCTGAACCCTGTTATGTACAAAGAAAACTGGCAGTCGAATGTCTTGGGAGTGTCCCAATGGGGGCGCAAAGAAGCCAGGCCAGTGTCGCATCGTCCATTCGGTCGCCGCAGTGAGCCGCCTTGGGCACAACGGCTGTCCGATGTACTAACTCGTACGAGTGACGGAAGAGCAGAAGAGGAGTCTGCGTCTGAAGCATTGCTCACACTGTTCATTGATTTGCTTTCACGATGTGCCTTTTTTTTTTCTTTTTTTCGGTAGTCTTTTATTCGCAAATACAAGACTAGCCTACCAGCGAAACCCTCTTTTCTGTTCTTCGCTGCCACGAGGTAACAGGACAAGGGGCGGTTCAAGTTGACAAGGGGGAAAACGACCCTGGCGCCAGGCTTGTCACCCCTCTGTGCCGTGTCTCAGCCGTCCCCGTCACAATGTGCACTTACGTACGGAGTATAGTACAGTACAGTATAATTGGCGGTCGCTGCAGTCCTGCCTGTACTAGCTGTTTTCTTTGTTCTTGCTAGATTGTTGCTTTTCTTTTTTCTACATTTGTGACAATTTGTCTTGTTGCCTCTGTTGGAGGAGCAGAGCTGCGAGTTACAGTGCTCCAGTTTACGTAGTATTCGTACGGTACCTACTGCAAGTGATGCGGGTACAGGCGAGTGCGAGAGTGGTACCTACAGGTACTAAAGGAAAGCACCTTAGTAGACAAATTGGCCCACTCTCAACGGCCACCGACTGCATCCACTTAGTTACCTGAGCTGGCAGAAGGATAGGTATACGAGTACGTAGAGCTCATTTGCTTGAGAGGAAAGGGAAGTAGGCAGGCAAAGTATAGATCGCTAAATAAAGAAAAGAAGAAGAAACAAAAGTTCCGATTATTATTTAGTCTTTAGGTGTAAAGCGTGCTAACTTGTACCACTGAAGCAAGTTTGATCTACCATGTCCCTCGGAAAGATACAATTCCGTGCATAAAACCTGATGCTACTGCCTACCTTAGTATACTACAGAAGGTACCTAGGTCGATACCTTAGGTAGGAAGGTATCTAGCTCAGGTACCAGGTACTAGGGCGACTCCGTACAAGTAGTTAGGTACCTAGGTACTGTCTACCACGAGTCCCTCACATTGGTCCTATGAATCAGTTAATGTTAGACACACCAACAAAATGACTCTGTGCCGCAAACCAACTTCAATGATGGACCACGAACTGCAGTGGACTCGTCTTAGTACCTTACCTGTCCTCCGTACGAGTACATCTGCCTTTCCAGGTACTCGTAACGGGGCGCCGAATGTCTCCGAAAGCGTCGCGCGGCATGAAGAGAATCCATGCATATCCGTAATTACTTCACATTCTCAATTTGGGTTAATGAATCGGCCTGCGATAAACACTTGGCTCATTACAGTGCTCGTATAATTTTGCCTTGCCCGAGACGGCACGCTTTTCAGTCAGCTTTTAGTGCAGCCATTCTGCAACTTATTAGTGACTCGTATATCGCGCTACCAGTACGACGGCGGCGCAATGCGGGAAGCGAACTAACAAGGCCAGACAATCAATGGTAGACCGGGATCCGGTGATGGCGCTAGCAGCTGTCCCGTCCGAAGCCATCGGGCTAATTACGTGCGTACCACCTTGCTACGAGTTAGTTTATTCCGTAAAATTGTAGTGCGCCGTCGTGAGACGGATTCCGCCGGAATGAGACATGGCCCCCGGAGATGGAGCGGAGATGCAGCCAGGTAGAGAGGGGTTTCTTGATCAACGCGACGTGAGTGAATGAGTTTCCCCTATTGCTAAATAGACACGCTTGATATCTCATGGAAACAAAGTTGGAGCGGCACGGCCCAGTCCAGATATGATGTACGTGCATGTTTGTATGTGTGCAAGGCAAGTGACAACGCAACGTTGGACATCAGACGACGTAGCCAGGACCCGGGTGGACGGACCGATCCATGATCCGCCTCGCCTCGTCTCGCCTGCCTGCTGGGCCCCCCTCGCTTACAGTCGTCGCATGGATGCATCATGCACCCAAGTATCGGGTTCGTGGAAGCTCTGGAGCAAGGTTTGGGACTAATGTGCAGGCCATCATCGGTCAAGTGGCCGGTCGAACTTAGTATCGTCTTTAGCTTTTTCAAAACCCGCCATGACGGTAGTTGCACCACCAGTCCTGCATGAATGGGGACGCCTAATGATGAATTACTTGGCTTCGATCCTGCAGGAGAAAGTAGACCATGTGCAATATATTGATGGGCTGGTGTGGCACGCTGCCGGGATAAGCTGCATTAGTCTGCATCACTGTCCAGACGGTCTAGTCCTGGTCTTCCTCAGCGACGAGCTCCGCAGAATGAAGCACGAGGTACTTAACAGTACTCAATAGGAGTCGTATCAAAGGAAAAAAAAGCATTATCGACTACGAATAGCGATGCACCACTTCACGCCTGGTGCCTACATAGCTGACTTTTGCTTTTTGAGGGGCGGCGTTGTTGACCCAGCGCCACGGAACCGCTCACAGGTGTGGGTGTGGGCGTTCTATATCATGCACGACAACAATATGTACCTGCTGCAGCGAATTACAGTGCAGAACAGGGAGGGACCTTTCACCTTTTTCTTTGGCTTGAGCGTGCATGCATCATTATTGACGTGATGCGTGAAAAAAGAGCCCCGTACTTTCTATTGTGTAGTGAAAGACCCGCCTCTGTACATCAGTTGAGGCGTTGCTGCGTCCCAATATTTGGCAACCCAGTGGCTCACTTTGGACCGTGTTCTCGAAGGCTTGGTGTTGATGTCTACAGCAAGCCACCACACTAGATATGGCAGTGGCCATGTGGTTTGAAGAGTGATGTTGCTCTCCCCGGGCTTTTCTTTCTTTCTCAGTTTTAGACGCTGATTACAGAGTAAAACACTTTGAGGCATTGCCCACGGCTACTTTTACCCGAGTTGGACAGAGATGTTGTCAGGCAATGATGACCAGAACTTGTTCCCAATGGGCAAGTCTCCCAAGATGATCAAGACGTCAGATGCAAATAAATCAAGACCTGGGATTACACAACCACCCTCACAACGGCGTGGCTTTTGTGAGAACCCTTTCCGAAAAACAAGATAAAAAACGTGGCAGTGGAGACGCGCCATCAAGCGACATGTATGTATAACCGTGCACATTCCCACCAGTCAGACAGAAGGAAGTAAACGACAGAGGGAAGAAGCAAAAGCAAAAAAGCAGAAAGCAGTAGTCCAATGTCAAAAGCCAAGTCGGGGCGCCGAAACGGACGTGGTAAGGATCCGCAGCACAAAGACGCCTCTCTACTCGTATATTGTAAATTTACTTATTACTTGCACGCACAGACTTGCCTTGGTTCCACCGTATGCAAGCCAAACACATGGCCATATCCCCGAGCCACGTTGTTCATGACGCTAGGGGGCACCAGTTTATTTCCCAGGTTATCAATACATGTGCTTTTTTTCCTCTCGTCTTTTTTTCCTTTCTGCTTTTCAGGGTTTTTGCCTCGGAGAAATAGGCTTCTATTCCTTGGTGTAGTAGGTCCCTTCCCAGAAGCAATGACGGGTGGAGGCTATGGCTTGCTTGCTTGCAGCGTGACGACGGGGGTTTGCCGTTTCCTTCCTTTCTCCTGCGGGAGACGTGGGCTGTTTTTAAAAGACGTCATGTTTTTGTGCTATTTAGTTGTGTATCCAGTGTATTAACTAATGAGAAAGTGCCGAGAAGAATTGGGGGCGTACTACCTTTGCTGCGACTCTGCGTCAGGGGAGACGACGCTCGTTGTTGGAATCGCCTGTGCTTGATCAAAGTGTAGTTATAGTTATTTTTTGCTTTTACTCGCTCGCAAACCTTTGTGCTTGCATAAAAACAGTTTTCTTAGTGATAGATATCGAGTTGCTGAACCTGGGCTACGTTGACGTTGATATCGAACTAGCTATATTTAGTAATTCGCAAAGTCGCCTACTCGGTACACTATATCACCAAGTATGGAGCCCACAACTATACTAACGAAAATCTTTCAGTTAGTTGAATTATTAGAGGAAAAAAAAATTAAAAGAACAATCATTTCTCTCGTCCGCAAACCCGTTCTCTTGCATCACAACTGCACAAACCGGCACTGCCACCGTCGTATGCTCACTCGTAAGCGCCTGTGACGGAACAGTTCTCCATCACGGCGCTAACAACGCCCAAGGTCCGTCGTGTCCATTGGCTCATTCTGCGGGCTGAGCTGCTGAGCTTTCCCCTCGTCACAAACGCAAGCTGCCCATTGGCCAACGAGCTGCTCGGGTCGCCCCCAACTTGGAGAAGCGCGAAGAGTCCAGGAGGCCGCTGACCGGGCCCATGTACGAGTAGCTACCGCTATCCGATCAAGAATGCTATTCTGGTTTTTTATTTTTTTTTATTTTTTTTTATACTTTTCTCTTGAGTAAATGAATCTCTCGGCGTATGAATTATCCCGACTTGCGAGATATTTGAACAAAGCCTTACCAATTTAAGTCTGGTCAATCCCTGGTTGCTGTTCTCTCGGCAGACTGTTGCATAAGACGCACGACCTACATCGCCCATTGCACGTGCGGGGAAACCTGACGACTCCAGCCTCACTTCGCAACAGTTCAGCTGGCGATATTTCTCCCCTCGGGTCGAATTTCCGTTCTTTTTAACACCTCTTGTTCGCGATTGAACCATTTTCGTACTCGGACTTTACAATGTCTGGCCCTCAGCAACATCAGTACTATCCTCGTACGTAGTCTTTCCTCGCCATACCGGCCCCCAATGGATTATCATATGCTGACACAGACCTCACCACAGCTCCTCCCAACGTGACTGGAGGCCGTGAGTGAAACTCCTCCGGGCAATCATGTACAAATTTTTACGTCTAACAAGCTTCAAAGCAGCTCCCCAGCAGAATCAGCACTATCCACCTCCGCCGACTGCCTCTCCACCCACGAATCTGCAGCAGCACCAACACTACCCGCCGCCGCCTCAGCAGCACCAACAGCACCAGCACCAGCACCAGCAGCAATATCAGGCTCCTCCGCAACACAGCCCTTCATCCCAAGCACATCATGGAAGTCCTGGACACTACCCTGCTCCTCCGTCTAGCCCTCCCATTCAACAACCTCAGGCACAGCCCGGACAGCATGGCCAACAGGTCAATCTCGCCATGAGGCCTGCAGCTGGCGCGACATCACCTCCTGCGCAACAGCAAGCCGGACCTCCCTCGTATCCGAACCCTGATGCTGCGTATGCGCCTGAGAAGACTGGCATATCGCCGCCTCCTCAACCTCATCCCCTTCAGCAACAACAACAGCAGCAGCCACAGCAGCAGCAGCAACAACAACAACAATACCAACACCAACAACAGCCTCAGCCTCAGCCTCAGCCAGGCCGTCCGGTTAGCCAAATCTCTGGTGCCCCTGCTTCACCATTCGTCGGCGCCGCTGCAACAAGTGACGATGTCGGCACATTCAACGGCGGTAGCTACCGCATTAGCCACCGCGACTGCAACACTATCCTAACCATTCAGCTTGCCATGGGTTGCCCTCTCGGAGCCAAGCCCGGTGCCATGATTTCCATGTCCCACACAATGACACTCAAAGGTGAAGTCAAATTTAGCATGAAGAAAATCATCTCCGGCGCCGAGCTCGGTAGTTCGACGTACATTGGTCCCGGCGAACTTTTGCTTGCCCCGTCCATGCTGGGTGACATTACCAGCATCCGCCTGAATGGCCAGGAACAGTGGAATGTTGGCCACGATGCCTACCTTGCATCCACCCAGGGTGTTATTAAGGATCACAAGCGTCAGGGTCTGGGCAAGGCCATGTTTAGCGGCGAAGGACTGTTTGTGTACAAGATTAGCGGCCAGGGTATTCTTTGGATATCGAGTTTCGGAGCCATTATTCGCAAAGATGTAAGTTTAACTTTTACCGTTTTTCTTCGTTCCTATTTCATTCTAATAATGGTTTCACAGCTTGCAAACGGTGAAAAGTACATGGTCGATAACGGCCATCTTGTCGCGTGGAATACCAAATACATTCTCGAAAGAGTCGCTTCGGGAGGCATCATTTCCGGTATTGCGTCGGCTGAAGGACTCGTTTGCAAATTTACCGGCCCTGGAACCGTCTACATGCAGACAAGGAATGCGGTAGGTCTAGACTTTTCTGACTTGCTTTAATAGAACACTGTACTGACATGGATAACCAGCGCGCCTTTGCTGCGTACATGGGGGGACAGAGCATTCAGGGATGATTTGTGTAGTTATGGGCGAGTTTAATGCTGTTTGATGCGGCTCTTTCCTTTTTCTTTGTCACTCTCTGTCTTTTTTTTTCATGCTGGATATCAAAATGTCGTTTAGCGTTGGCAGTTTATACATCCTACTTCCACCGCCATCTGCGTACTCTCGCGTCCTGCCTCTTTGGGAAGCCCACGGTGGCTGGCCGCAACTTCCAAGTTTCGTTTCCATAACAATGCAAGATTTCCTGCGCCGTCCGTCTACCTACCTTATTTATCACTTCACCGAGTGCAGTGTCCTCTACTTAGCCACATTGCCTCCAAGATAAGTTGCTCCAGACATCAACACGGCAACATAACAAGAGCGTGCTTCATTACCAACCCCGTTCCTCACATTCTCAAGCGATTTCCGATTCACCGGCGAGCTCTACCTCTTATAAGCTTTGCTGGATATCTACCAACTCAGCAGCAGGTAGGCGGCGACCTGGCGTACGCTGAAGGCCTCGTTGACTTCTTTCTCGAACTAGTCAAGCTAATTTGAGGCTTCTCGATCATGTAGGTCTTTTGGTTCAGCACATTGCCCGCTGGGTATACGGGTTATCCCCAAAGCAAACACTCGGTTTAGTGGCTATTTGAACGTTGATTTGCCCCTACATTTTTCGAGCAGTACAAGAGCAGAGAACAACAACCGAGACCTTCCCCTTTTCTTCCCTCTTGGATACTTGTCCCTTGATACAAAATGGTTCTGGTCCCATTGCTTGGACGTACGGAACAGGCTAATACGCATCGCGCCAAACAAGGACGGCTACAAGTAAAAAAGGCCACGCGGCAGAGTAGTCAGTCAGAGCCTGCCAAGCGGTCTACCTCGGATAGCTTCCCTCCAGATTCAAAGTCCCCAAAAGCTCTGAAAAACAAGAATTGGCGTGCCCGTCGAGATGGATCCCCACCCCTAAACAAAACGAGACCGTCTTCAGAGAAAGAGAACACATATCAAGACAGTGGTCATCCCACTTCAACGCAAAGCGTCCCGGTTCCAACCTACAACGACCAAAAGTCGTCAGCTTCTCAGTCCGGCGGTAGTTTTGTTCAGATTGTGAACCAAATGGAGCTCCTCCGCTTGTCTAGTGACGGCGCATCCATCAGCCTCTTCGAGGTCACCCCTTTAAGTGAGCAAGAAACAACTGAATCTTCCGGTAATAAGCTTGATATTGCAAAGATACAACAAGTACGAGCCAAAACACTGTCTACTCTGCTGCCTGAGCATACTGAGCCTGACAACCTGCGCGTGCATGCTCCGGGCGGCCACTTGCGGTTTGAGATAGACGCTATAACAGCTGTTCCTGGCTCTGAAAAACCATCTGGCAATGTTTTAGGCGCATTTTCAAGCCGCGAAGTGGTTACAGGAATGATAAAACACAACGACATGGCTACTGCCAACGACATACAAGTGACGAATGGACCGATGCCAAAGGTAGCCCGACAGCAACCGCATCATGTTGCAAAATTGCAGAACCGAGACCTCGCTTTTCAAAAGATAATTGAGCGGTTAAACAATGGAAAGGCTGACGAATTGAGGAAGGACAAGAGTGACCACGTATATCAATGGCCGGTTCGAAATGGACAAGACGGGAATGGTCAAGGATTCTTTCGAAAGCCTATAAATGGCAGCGGACGCCGCAATGCGACAAACTCTGATTTTCGCATAAATTACTGGGATCAAGAGACTAATTCTCAAGAGTTTACCGAAGCAAATGATTCTGACACCGGAACCGAGGTCAAGCATAACAATTTGAACCCGCGAGCGAGAGAGTTCCTGTCGATCGGCTACAACCCAAGTTTTACGGCAGCGCAACCGAATATCAACACGTCGCAGAAACAAGCATATACTATTCATGATTATACTCCGGGAGTGGGATACTCGGCAACTACCAGTCCGACTAGACATCCCAGGCCGTACAAGACGTTCCCTGGGAGAGGCGCTGCTAACGGCGTGGCTCCAAGCTATCCGCAACAGTATGCCAAGAACTTGCCGCCGGCTTTCAACAGTACACAGAATTTACTACAACAACTATCTAACTCTTTGGCATTGCAACCCGCTATTCAAGCTGCCACACTAGGCCTACCTTTTCTACCAACATTGCCACCGACCTTGAATACGCGTGGCTTTGGTCCAACAGTGCCACCGGCGCCATATATTCACAACAACCATTCTACAGCGTGCTCCACGCATCTCTTCGAAGTTCTTCGCGTGCCAAATCCAACTATTAGTAGCATGGGGAGATCTGTGGTACCGAAGCCTCGTGTCCCTGATGCAAATGGGCAGCAGGCATACGAGGCATGGATCGAATGGCGCAAGGCAAACGAGCCAGGCTACGCGATTGAGTGCAAAATTCGACAGCAAAGACGGTCACAAAGGAACAAGGGCACCAAGGCACGATATGGTGTAGATGGCAACAGCCGAGTTGCACCTGCTGCTGCTGCGGCGTGATGCATTGACCTGGGAGGCGGGACATGATGGGCCAGTCTTATCATACTGTATGGATTACATTAATTGGAAATTTCTTAGCATCATGGACGGTTTCTTGAAAAGTATGGACTTTTTTTTACAGTGGATGGTAATACGTCAGGAATACTTGATGGCGAGTCTGATGCAAATTTTAGTGGGCACGGAGGATAAGGAATGAAGAACATGTCTTATGAATCGTGGATTGCGGTTTGTAATTATCATTGTCTTTTATAGTTGATAGTGACTGTCTTTTTTATCTAATCCAACATCTTTTAAAGTGTTCCCCAAAACGTAAAGTATACGACTGCGCGATAATAACAACTGCTCTGAAGCTTGTATGTGTTCATTGTATAAAGTGTAAAGAGTCTGATTCTAAAACTCTGGAATAAGTTGAAATGGCAGAGAGAAACAAAAAGGAGCAAAAATACGCCATACTCCCATCCGTAAAGAACATAGAGGTATTCATTCATATCCAACAGTAGCAATGTAAAAGAAACAGAAAAAGCCATCCCAAACATTTCAGTCACATCGTAACTTGCAACAAATTCTCACCGGCCAATGACGGCAGAATTACCTCCTAAAAACAAGTGAACCGTCCCTTCAATGGGGTTGCATCAAGACAAGTCTAGATGCAGAAAACAAAAAATATGCTAGTTGCGCCAGCCTTCACCCTCGGCGTCCTCGTCAACACGGGAGGTGCAGGTGCCGCCCCGCGCCTTGGAAGCACTGTCAATGCTTGCGCGGCTGGAGCGGCTGGAACTCGCACCTTCGCCACGCAACGGGTTGCACAACGTCCAAGTATCACCATTCTGTCCGCAACGGGTAACCTGCACACCGTCACTGGCGGCCCATTCAGTCAGGGTCCAATCGTGGTGCCCGCCAAAACAAACTGGAGGCTCTTCCCCAGCCGCGGCACGCTCAAGATGTCCCGCGACATGTTCCATTCGGTCGTCCCAGGCATTGGGGCCGTGGAATTCGGTGGCGCAGTTTACAGCAGGGCAAAGCATGAATGTCGGCAAGGCGCAACGGATGCGTGCGGCACGGCTTTGGAGCTCGCGCAAACGGTCTTCATAGTCGGCCGGGAGATGTTTCTTGCCGCCTGGTGAGCCGCCGTCGGTGGGCAGGTGCATGCGTCGAATGTGTTGCGTGTAAAGGTCTTTGCGGTTGAAGATGGAGCCAAAGGACGGCAGAGTAGACGCGCGGGAGCGTGTTGAAGGGCCCCGAGTCTGACCACAGGTTCCCTCGGTGCAGAGCCAATATCGCAGAGCCAAGTGTTGCGACGCTACATGTCGCTTCCATTCGTTCTTGGACGCAAAACGAGAAGTGCAACCAGCGTAGTGGAAGACGCAGGTGAGAGGGCGAGTGTGCTCAGACTTGACGTGCTTTTGTAGTGCGGTTAGGTCGCGAAACGTCAAGCTGCACTGTGAACACTCGGGTGTCTGCGACGATCCGGGAGACAAGGCCATGGAACTTCCAACGGGAGTCGGGTAGGGGCGAAGCTCCTGCTTTTTGGACAAGGCAGCGGCGGATCCGGCCTTTGACGTCCTACGCTGAGATTGTGTAGATGAGCGGTTGCTGCGAGCGGCTCGTCGCTTTGTGGAAGGAGTAGATGACGATGGGTGCTCGTCCTGAGTAGTGAGCGAGGAAGGGCTCGAATGTCTAGGCTCGACTTCCGATCCGGGCATGAGCAGCCCGGAAAATGCGTCCGACGGTTGATGAGCAAACCCACGTGGGATACTGTTATGAGAGTCGCGTCCGAGAAAGGGACTCGTGCTGGCAGGGCTCAATGGCATGTGCGCCATGGGCATGAAGGAAGAAGCGGGCGGATATGGGCTCGTTCGGCTCGGGCCTAGAACCAGCTCGTCATGATGTTGGTGCATGCCCATAGACGAGTGTGAGTCAAAGCCAGCGCCGAGGTGAGCAAATTGGTCGACGTGGATTGATGAGGAAGAGTTGTGGCTTGAGTAAGTATCGTAATAGGGAGGAACGCCGGCGTTCCATGAGCCGGCGTTGCCCTTTTCGCGTGAGGGCATCATGTTTTGCCAGTCCTCGGGAGTCGATGGGCCGTGTGTTCCGTCCAAATAGAGGTCGCTGTCGCGGGAGTGGCTCACAAGACTGTGGGCGGGCGACAAAGGAAAGTTGTAGGAAGCGCCGTGTTGCTTCTCAGACTGCGCGAAGCTCAAAGAATCGTGCTTTTGGTCGTAGGCTGACGGAGAGGGAAAGTCGACGTAAGAATCGTCGTTACTGGCCCAGTGAGGGAAGGAGCTGCTCATGCCTATTGAGTGAATGCTGGGAGCACGCTTGATAAGGTCGGCGCAATCGCTGCCAGGGTTGCTGTATGAGTTGTTGGTGACGGATGCGAAGGATTGCAGGTCGTCGAGAGTCAATGACTGGTGTGCGGCAGGAAGAGTAATGGGGAAGTCGCCGTAATCTTGCTGAGTGTCAACTTCCATCCTGCTTTATAAACGAGCCACAGAACAGAAAAGGGACAATAGGCAAGGCGGAAGGGGGGGAGCGGCAGCCTGGAGGTGAGGACGACTGGGGAGGGGGGTCTGAGTAAGTGGTGACACAGCGCGGACAATAAAAATAGAGAGCGGGCGTTGGCGGAGGATCGGAGGATTTGGTGTGCCTCGTGGAAAGAGAGAGAGAGATAGATGAAGCAGACCAACTGCAACAAAGAATAGAGAGAAGACAGAGGCGAGGATTGATTTGACAGAGTCGAGTATTGTCTTGAACGACTTGCCAAGCTCGTGAATCAAAAGACAACGGTATGATGATGGAGTGGGATTGGAGTAGGAGAGGAGATTCCTTGTTGAGAAAAAGCTGGGGGCCTTGGGGCAGATATAAAGGATTTGGAGTCTAGCAGAAGAGACGGGACGGTATTCCTCGTAGATTGGCAACGGAGTGGAGGGGAGGGGGTGAAGGTTTCGCGGGTTGATCGTCTAACAATCGTGGCAAGGAGCTTTATTTAGATCCGATGGGTGCAGTGGTAGCCGTATGTCGTGGTACGAGCATGTATGTATACCTATGTACTACTAATACTCGTGTACTAGGTAGGTAGTAGGTAGTAAGGGGTATAGTGAACGGTATGGATTCAGTCCCCGTTGTTGTTCGGGCTGTGATGGAGACGGGAAATACTAAATGACCAAACGAAAAGAAACGAGAAGAACGAGGAGGATGACAAGACGATGGGAGCTGTAAGGTAGGTACGACTGCAAAGTAGAAGCAGGAGCGAAGGAACGAAGGTAGGGCGGATGGGGTTTTGGCCGGGGGGGGGTGGGGCGTGTGTGTAGGAATCGTAGTAGAAAGGGGGGGAGTGGGTGGGTGTTGCTCGGCCTCGTTCTCGGTCAGGCCAGGGCAGGAGCCATCGACATCTCTGTCCAACACAGTCTCGTAGGGCAGGGCGGAGGCGGAGGCGGGTTTGGGGGCGTGAAATAGCCGCGAGAGAAGCGATACGGCTGCATCAACCTCGCTTTAAATTACGGCAACCCATGGTTAATTATGCTCAGTGCTTTAGAAGCGGGGGAGTTTGTTCTCAATGACAATGACAGCTCAGCGTGTCCGTACACTGGGATTGCTACCTATGCCTCGTAAAAAGACGAACGACATGGACCATGGCACATACACAATACATACATACAAGCGACGGCGGCATCAAGAGACTCGTTTTGGAACTGTTCCGTCTCTGACCTACGGTCACTCGGATCACCGCCACGAGACACGCAAATCAGTGGGCGCAACGGATACCACTCCGCAAAGCTAATCATCCAAAACCAACCAGTCAGCGAACGGCGTATACGACAACGAGAGACTCTTTCTGCCTTTTTGGCCCTACCCACTCGCCGTTGTGCCGTCTTTGCCGTTGTCAAGCACTGCGGCCAGCGCAACGCGGGCCTTATTCCGGGGTGTGAGCTGTGCTGTTCCGCCTGCCCTGTTCGGGGCTTACCCAACATGGTATGAACCGATGGAGTGTCGGAGACGGCGGGCGCCTGGGGGGTGGGGTGGGGGCGCCGCTGTTGTTGGTCGTCAACGAAGTGAGACGGGGGGGGGGGCAGCAGGGGACGGAATTAAGCGTTGGGAGCGTTGCACCAGATGGAAAGAGAGTCAACCAAGGGGGGGGGGGTCTGGACGTTGCCCAGGAGGTGCAAGTAGGGCGGTGGCTATGGGTCAGCCCAGTCAGGTCTTCGCCCCGCAGACGCAGAGAGACGGAGAGCGCGGTGGAGATTTGGAGACTTTGGGCGGGTTTGGGCGGTGCATGCGTTGATGAGGGTCCACCAAAGAACTTTTCGTCCACTGGCGTTACTCGTATGGTATGGTTGGAGAACCCGTCTCTGCTCTGAGCGACTTGTACTCGTAATAATAAACACCATCAAAAGTACCTCGATATCCATTGGGAGGCCAACTAGTCTGTCCTTCCCAGGACCATGGCACGAGACAACAGTACTACAGTAGGCCTGGCTCTCACTCGCTGCAGTTGTGTACGACCATCCATCCCCCCTATAATAATACACTCTCCGGAGTCGGTGACCTGCTAATAAGAGCTCAACTCGAATTGCCAAACAATAGTACTCCTCACCGTCATCTACATGGCGTAATTGGAAGTGCAATGGCGCACACCTCATCTGCATCTCGAATCCTTTGGCGTTCTTTTTCGCTGGGGTCCATCGGTTGCAATGGGGTGGTGAGGCGCCACAGCAGTAGCGCCCAAAGTCAGCTGAGGCGAACGACCCTCAGCACAACATACTTCTGGAAAAGCCACCCTTTCTACGCCAACGAAACCTGGTGGTCTCGCCGCAGCTTTCCCTTGTCACCCTGTCCCGGTTCTTGCTGTTTTGAGAAAGAGGCCAAAGTGCTGCGGTGCAGAATGACGGAAGTTGTAGACCTCTGGCGATGCTTTGGTATCACGGGATGGCGCGGCCACGCATCATGGTAATGATTATAAAGCTCACAGCAGCATAACAAAAGCGCTGCCGGACTGAAGCTACATGTCATGGTTGTATGAGTCTAATCATGCCCATTATGATAGGCGGTCCTGCAAGTACATGGCAGCAACCTCAGGATGACATTGTTGACAGGAGAGGTTGCGGGCAATTTAATAAAGCCATTTTCAATGAAATGGCATTCAGAGAAAGTACAGCATACGAGTATACAACATACTCGTAGACAAGACCATGCCAGGCGCAAGTCCAATCTCGGGCCCGCGCCCACGTGTGCCTCTCCTCACCAGTCAACTATCATACTGTATATTACACTAATAAACTTATTGTACACATTTCCTTGGCTATATTGGAGATCAGCCTTCAGATTGTATGGGCCGCGTACGTAATGCATGCATGCAGTACATACTGTACTCGTACTCTGGCGAGCTTTTCAACTCCGCACACACACACATGCTTGCTCTCCCCACGCCGCGAGTTCCCTCACCCACCAGGTGCCACTTTACAACGACGCAATCGGTACAGAAGCAGGGCAAATTGCGGGCTCTTTGGGGCTCCTAGGACCACCCCGTCGCAACCGCGTATGGGTGGTGCCGAACCCTGCGTGCAGCAGAGCGCTGTCAGCTTGTACGAAGGACGACACGACGACCATTGCCCCCCACTCGGCGACTTCCCCTCTCGGATAGCGTCCCGAGTGCGTGCCCCACTCGCTTTTGCTAACCCCATTGGGTAGCGACACCCTGCATGTCACTGCCAGTCGTCGAGTCTCCCCCCCCTGCCATCACCACAAAAACCACGCTTTACCCGTTCTCGTATGTACTTTACCAACAGCCCCCTTCCACTCCGCTCATGCACGCCCGCTGCTAAAAATCTAAAATCCCGTGCTAGCGTCGGCGCAGTTCCCTGCAACAAGTCCCCTCGCGCGCTAATAAACGAGCACAATGCAACCCTGTTAACGAGCGAGTGTCAAAAAACGAGTCACATCAAATCGACGTCACGCCGATGAAGCCAAACCACCACCCGTCACCTGGGCGCTGCCAAAACTACGAGCAGAGCTCATTTGCTTGGTCCACCAAACGATACATGCGTTTTGACGCCTACGAGTACACGCGGCATGTTGTTACGCACCGGCAGCAATTACTAAATTCCTTTTTCAGGGTATCACAGCCGCCGTGGTCAATCTGCAACTGATAGCTTTTGAACCCGAGCCACCCGCCATGTGTCACTGCCGCCGCATCCATACCTAGTGCCACGATTCCGCGTGGGCCCCCTCCCTTACCACCTATATCCGCACTAAAAGAAAAAAGAGATTTAACCAGACCCATGAGCTAGCCGCCAGATGATTATAAAATACTGGACTACGAGTAAATCGAGCTGTTAGGGGGTTTTGAGCCCCGACCGGTTTGTTACGAGTAATTGCGAGGTTACAATGCATGATGGACTGGCCGTCGTTGACTCGACTAGCACGTCTGGCTACAGATACTTTTGGGCTAGGGATGCTCGTTTAACTCGTATATCGTCTTCCCTGCTTCGGTAGCCTTACATACATGTTTCCACCAGCGTTTCAACATCAAAACTGGGTTCAAGGTTCAAGCTGTTCGATCTACAAGCGCACTGCAAAGACTGCATGCGGCTTTGTCCCATACATACTGTACTCTAGTTTACTGTTCAGTACCGAAAACTCTAGCTACAAGGGCACTGTCCCTCTCTGGGTTTGCGAAATAGAGCCATCCATCTCCATCTGACTTGACATAACTATGCACAGCGAATACTTGGTTATCCAGTTTCGATAGATTCAAACGCACCTGCTGCGTATCGATTTGTCCCATGCCATGATTAGTATCTCCGGCTTCGTCCGACTTGTAGTGGTCAGACAGCAGACTTTGCGCGGACTGTTAGCAATGCTCCTTAACAATTCCAGTCGCTGGGACACACAAGACAGTCTGATTGGGTCGTTTGTTACCTTGGCGAACTTGCAATCCCGTCTCACTGCCCATCCAACTACGCCTCCTCTACGCCTCCTTATCCTCCCAAAGCAGACAAGCAATTCGGCAGTGGACTAGGCCACAATGCGCCCATGAGCAAATTAATCGCAAGCCTCAGCTGGGACATTTTGAAGGCGGCCACGAGTACCTACTGCGACGTACTGGGTGGGTGGCTCTACAAGCACGGTGGGCATCGCTTCACACTGTTATATCCGGCCTCAAATATCCGCTTTGTCATGACCGTCTCCACGTGTCGATAGTGAACACTAAAGTTACTTCCTTAGGATAATAATACCTACTGACAGGGCTGACGGAGGTACGAGAAACCTTTGAGAGGCGCCGGGGGCGTGTATCGTGCTTGCTCAAATCAGACAGCTGCACATCTTCGTGTTCATAGCGCCCCGGCTCCGTGGCCCCCGCATCAGATGTGGCCAGGCTTTTCGGCCGGCTCTTTCGGTACTAGTCCGGCGCAAAGCATTTCCCGGGCAGGGCTAGCCTCGTTCTGAGTAGCATTTGCAGCGTACGGGTCGAGCAGAAACGCAAACCCTGTCGGCAGTTGCACTACCGAAAGACAGCCCAGGCGTGACGCCAGACAAGCACTCTATAGATCACGCCAGGAGGAGGCTGACGATCGTGACTTAAACTGAGCGCGGCTCACCACTACAAGTGCAGCCCTGGTGTCCCCTGAATAACACGGCTACGTACAAGCTAAATTCCAGAGTTTTTGATATGGCGATATCACATCGGCCATTAAAGAAAGAAGAAGAAAAAGATCTTGTCCTGGAGGGCTTGAGGGGACTCCCAAAGGTAAGCGGACAAAGATAAAGCAAGACATTGGCTTTCAAATCGCACAACCTCCTACGTATAGCCATGCAACAGTACTGAAAACGGACAATCCGCATCAATGAACCGTTTTAGGCAAGTCCGGGAGGCTCTGGGGGCCTGGTGATGGCGGTCAACAGAGGAGGCGATATCCGGCCCGAATCCAGCGACAGGCGGCTTGCGTATCTGTATGGAAGGCAGTCGAGTGAATAATTGACGACCTAGCTACGTAAGGGTCTGGAGCACGACAGCCCATAGCCTGCAGCATGATTTATGTAGGAGCACAGACCAAGCAAGGTAGAGCTCCGAAGCTACTTACATGCTTTGGCACGCTAGTTTGCTCCCAACGTGTGAGCAAATAGATTCGACTGCTGGTGGAAACCGGGTACAGACGTACACAGTAATAAGACTAATAACGAATGCAGTGTGTAATGAGATTTGCAAAGTGGGCAAACTAACGGCAACTAGGATCCACGCCAACTCTGTACCAACTGGGGCACAAATCCATAATTAGAGCAACCGTGGAGCCTGTTCCATTAGATCGTTCCCATGTACTTCTGATTGGTTGTCCTGGCCGCCTTGCAAAATGCGAGCGTTCGCCTCAGCTGTGCAAGAGTTTCCCCAAATGCTGGCGGGATGGGCATGGGGAGGTCTCACACGCCCGACGCGCGGTCAAACTCAACCCCCCACCTCTTCTTCCGTCGGTCGTATTGGCGGCCGACGCGACGACTCTTTTGTGACGACCACTCTCCTCCAAAGCTACTGCACAGAGTACTCGCACGAGCAGCGGACACTCCGACGTTGCATGGGCTAATTACTCCCCATTTTCTTCCCTCGGTTACTCGAGCAGCCCCGTCCTTTACGTCGTACGTGTTTCTTATCCAAGCACTCGTACTTGCCTGCAAGGACAAGCAAGAATGGACATGTAACACCCGTTGAGTAGGTGGCGTCTACCAGTATTGCCCCTAGGGCCGGAACGTGGCATGAAAGGAGGCCGAAGGAATGCCGAGTAGAAAGGCCCCTACGAGTACCGTTGCCATTGCTCTTCGCCCGCCTTGTCAGCTCTCAGCTCTTTGCATCATTGCCGACAGTCGCTATGATTTGCCTGTCATGTACGAGGTACTTTCTCGACCCAGGGCAACGCAAGGCGAACTAGCACGGTACAATGAGCCAGGCTTAGACGGGAAATCCATTACAAGGCCAACTCTCCAATCTCCCCTGTCCAATCCGTCCATTCGGGCTAGACTCCGTGCTCCGTTTTTCCTCTCTATCGTATTTAAGCTCCTCCTCGAGGGAACTGATATGGTTTGCTCAGATCTGTGTGTCGTTTCTGATTTGAACCGTGGCGGAAAGTCCCTGCATGCGGAAGATGACTGCAAAAGAAAAGGGATATGAAACCTGAGGCAGTACATTTCACGACTGTAACGAATGCTTTTTTTCCGCATGTTTAATACTATGGACAACAAAGCGAACAACCTCGCACACACGAGCACATGGCAAGCTAGCTCTCGATTCCCCATTTTTCGTCTCGCCCACCAGCATCTTGTCGACTAGGGCTGCTCGCCAGGCAACAAGGGGAATATCGCTCCAACTGCTTTGTGATAATTTAACAGGGGCATATTTTGGGGGAATTTATTTTCGTCTTCCGTTTCTGGCTCACAGTGGTGGCGTCAGCAACTGGGAACCTTTGTAGTTGCCCCCATGTACGAGTGACGACCACTTGGAGATGGGGGAGGGGGGTACACCATTGACAATATGAATCATTCAAAGTCCGCAACTGACACCCCTGCCGCACCAAAGTAAAGGACAAATTCAAATGGAAATCTGACACGAGTTGAGACTCGCCCGCCGCTTCGTCCGGATTTCCTTTGAGATTGTCATATTGCAGCATACCGACATTGGCACCGATCCTTTGGTCGAGGATTCCTTCCATCTTGGCATGTTCTTTACTTTGAGCATACTAATGATGGTGCACATATTGCAGCCAAAGGTTTGGGAGCTAGCTACTCGTAATAAAGCGGGCGAGCTTATTACGTACGCTTAATAAACCCACGCGGCACTACTCCATTGAGCCGGCCGCCGCGAAGAAGTCCACTTTCAACGCGTTTTTTATTATTAGACTCACCAGAAATCGCCCACCGCCCACCGGCAGGCAGGCAGGCAAGCAGGAAGGCAAGATCTTCACTTGCCCCGGTTTGGGTTTTCGCTGTCGCACGGCGCGGTGTTGCGCCTGGCGGCAGTGCCTCTCGTTTATGCTGAACGATGGTAGGCCGGGGAGGGTTTTACATTATCTACAGCGTGTCTCGGCCCCCAAACGTTTGCCACACTAATTAGTCTTCCCCAACTTGGAGTGTTAGTATACGTTCTGTAGGTCCAATGACTCCCCCCCCTTTTATTAGGTACGAGAACGAGAAGCTGTTTTCTGTTTTCAACACCACTTCGCCGCTTCCTCTCACCCCGTACGTGAACCTATGAACGTCTCAGGCCATAAACATGCGTACGCAGGTGCGTCAATTTTTACCTGGGTTTCATACTGGATCGGAACCATTTTTTGCCCATCGGCTTCCCCGGGCTCGGAGACTTTGATGCGGCCGCGCCCCCCTCTTGTGGTGAATCGTATTCTGATCGACAGATATTCTCACAACGGGAACCCTATGTACTCGTATGTACAGATGCCGCCCCTTCTTTTTCCTTTTCCTGTTTATTAAGCGGAAAGATTGTACATCTAGTGGACTGGTAACCGCGTAGGATGACTGTAGTGTTGTAAATCTTACATATGCTCTGTTGTGCTTCGTACATCGTATTCGTAGTTTGCTTTTTTGGGGAAAATTGAGGGGTGGGTGTGTGATTTGCGCACTTGCGTCATTTGTAACCCCATGACAAAGACCCCAACACCAACACCACCGAATAAGAAAATGTAGTTCTGAAAAAGCCTTATTGGGTTCGGGCTTAACGCGGCATTTACGGAGTTGATACGGAGAATAGACGATATACTGAAAAACAAAGTACAAACACTTGAGCGTTACATGCATACTCCTACTCCGAGCCTTCCTTTTTTACTTTTTTTTTTTTTTTAAACGAATGGCGAGTCCGTTTCCCAGCCAGCCCTGTCAAGATGACGACAGGTCGTGATGATGTTACCAAAGGAGGGCGTAGTACCGTAACATCCGTCGTATTCTGGACTACTATAGACTACTCTAGCCTCGAGTAAGAAAAGTACGAAATGCACGAAAGAAAATAATAATAAAATAATAAAAATAATCCATGTACTTTTTGTCTCATTTCTGTCTATATACGTATTACAACGTCACACCAGACATTAAAGGATATACCATTACATTCATGCACAGCATTCGTTGGCTCATTTACATCGTATAAGGCCCCATATCATACACGCCCATATGTATGTAGTACAACATGACATTAACCCAAAATACACTCGGGCGGAATTACTAACCCGCGACTCTGAGCGCGCGTTTAGCATATTTCCCCTCCCCCCAATCCCCGTTAACCCCCTCCCTGGTGTGTTGTACAATGCTCTGTTGTACATACGTGTACCGTCAGTCACCCCGTCAGTCAGCCCTGTCGCCTGTCGGCAGTGTGCTGCTGTGCCGTCACTCCCGTACTGTATGAGACGCGCTGCGCCTCCCCTGCTGTCATGGGTCTTTGATACTCTGTACAGTTGCATTGCATTGCATCGTGACTCAGCGATGGTAGTGATTCCACTGTTCGCTAGCAAGTCGGGTTAGTCTGCAGTAAATTGGTGGTCTAATTCAAGTGCTTCTTCTTTCTTTTTTTTTCCCCTTGTTCGATGAAAAACAACTCCCAAAGAAGAAAGTCCGCTTTTTGGCGGCGTTTGGCATCCTTAGTGCCTTGAAGCTATTCCGCTTCCTTCGGCAGAAGTACCCAACTCCCGGCCCCCCTGCGCTTACACACACACACGCCCCCCAGCACGCCGTGCTAGTGAAGGTTCTATCGGTGTGTGGGTGTTCGGGGGAGTTAGGGAGCGCTCCCGCTAACGATAGCTGACCCTGCGAGGCTGCCAAAATAACGGCCCACGGGCGGGCTGCCAGATCTGTGGTCCGGAGCTAAGAGCTACGAATAGAGTCTTCTGGCCTTCGGCTATACTCGAACATGATTCGTCGAGAGTTTTTTGAGTGTTGTGAGCTTGCCTTTTCCAGGGCTGGAAGCTGTGATAGATGAGGCTGCCTGTGGCATATGGGGCCAGGGCAATCTCCATTGTGAAATCACCAGCCTTTTGGCAAGGCTGCTTAGGAGACCGACATCCGGGATAGTGCTTTCCGGTAGTCGTGAGATTAAACGCCCTCTGGAGATGTTATTCATAGCAGTGTTGGAAGGGTAAAGTGTAGGATATAGCCGGCTCCGGCATTGCTACATTCCACCTTTGTTAAGCCGACTTTTGCCAAGGATTACTCCCTCCTGCCCTCTTAGCCGGGCGTGTGTTTGGAGCTTGATCCCCTCCGCCTTTGCGCTTCGCATGCCCTCCTCCGCCTCCTCCTCGTCCCCTGCCGCCAAATGAGGAAGGTTTCGTCTTTAGCGCTGTAGAATCTGACGCCGAGCGACCTCTAGATGCCGACTGTTGTTTGTGCTGACCACCCATCAGTGATGAGTACGCTTGCGCTGCAGCCTCTCCGTCCTGATCTTGGCGGCGAGAACTTGTGGTTGTTGTCGTGCAGTAGTTTTCCAGAAAGGTCCAGTCGTGAATGTCCATTTGGGAAAGTCCGTTTCTTCCAAAAAGGTGGTCGTCGATGTGGTCGCATCGATTGCTCCAGCGGCTCATGTCCTTTCTATTATTTTGCGACACACTAGCTGATATGTCGGTGAGGGTGATGATTTCCCTGCAGAAACCACACCAGAACCTAAGGTCGTCGGTCCGGCCAATACGACATCTTTCAACTTTTGACGGTATATAGGAGTCATCCATCAAAATGCCGTCACAAGAGGAGATATGTTGTTCGAAAGCGGCTCTGTCCAGGTAGATGCAGTCTTCACATCCTTTGCTATCGCACGCCCACACATCCAGCACGGTTCCGCTGTGCTGCGTGTTTTCGTGGCGTTTCCAGTCATTTTTGCTGCCAAAACGCTTATCGCAACCGAGTACAGTGCAGCCGTAAGGTCTCTCGTGCCTTTTCTTGTGCTTCCTATATAGAGTTTTAGTAAAACCGCCGGGGACTTGGAGAATGGTTCTCAAATCTCATACCTAAGCTCACAAGGCCGCTTACAGACCTTACCGCACGTATCGCAGACATTGGATGTTTTCGGTTTCGAACTACTAGCCCCTACAGGCGCTGGCTGGTTTGGGTTCGTCCGTGCGTTTCTCTCTTGCAGATACCTTTCTAACCTCTCAGTAGGGATTGTGTCAAGGATATCTGTGATTGCTTCGGTACTGCGTTCTTCTCCTTGGTCCGCGTATGGCATATATCGGCCTGGTCCATCCCCCTGCGGGGAAAGAATGGAGGAGATATTAAAGCTCAGTGACCCTTCTGTCGCGTCTTCCTGTGTGGATATTATGGATGGAGCATTAAAACTCAATGACGTGTTTGGCGAGAAAGGTGTTTCTGTAAAAGATGGCCGGGTTGATGAGTACATCTCTGGTGTGTGGGCTGTTGCTTCTGTGCATAAGCTTAGTGAAACTTCCACGGGCAAGCGAGGACCGCTGGATGGCGTGCACCATTGCCCATATGCTGCATGTGCATGACCTCCAGTTGGCAACATGTTCTGTTCAGGAGGCATCTTTCGGAAATTCGATTGGTCATGAAAGCTTCCGTCTGTTTGTGTGACGGGCTGAAACGGCGGCGGCGGCGGCGATTTGCTGTATTCCGTGAGCGTGGCGTCTCGGAAAAAGATGGGCACGTCGAGCTGCTGGCCAGCAAGGGCACGGCCGGCTTGCATCGTGGTCAGGTCATTGCCGCTTGTCAGTAAATTGCAGTCGCTTTGCAGTGATTCATGGTGATTTGCACTGCTCGCGCCGCTTTCGGGTAACTGCACAAGATCCTGGCCTTGGTCTGCGGTCTCTAAAACAGCATCGGGCCGAGGCCGTAATGCTTCGTACGCCGCGCCGTTTCCGACGCCGTCCAAGGAACTTCCTCGTGCTATTTCGTCGATTCGTCTATAAAAGGCGTTAGTGCCTGCTTTCAGCGTTGCAATTTTCCCCCCAGCTTCGGCGTAGACGTACTCCGTCATGTATTCATACTGCGACAGATCGTCCTTTGCCTTGAGTTTTATCTTGTGTTTACTCGACACATGATTTCGGAAGTTGTCTGACCTCATCCAAACCTTCGTGGGCGTTGCCCGTAGGCATTCACCGTGGGAGCAGCGGTATTGTTTGCCGTTGCCGGGTTCATGATGAACCTGGTGAAGGTGTCGTTTCAAGTCGCCTATCGACGCAAAACCCTTTGTGGCATGCTTGCACCCGGAAACCTTGCATTTGAACGGCTTGTTGTGTTTTCGCAAGTGCTTGCTAACAATTGAAAGAGACACTGTCAACGAATCGTCCACCAACGAGAGGAAAAAAGCACAGGTGACTTACTTTAGCAGAGAATTCTTGTCAAACACTTCGCCGCATTCTGAACACGCAAAGGCCTGTTTGCCGGGTTGTATTTTGGCACTTTGCGTGGTTCTCGAAGGCTCCAAATGGAAGTCTCCCATGAGATCCTCCACGTGCTGAGCCTCTGCTGTCAGGGATAAGTCTTCACCCTGAACAGACGGTGCAGTCACAGTTGTGGGTGCACGGTGAGCGTCGCCGCCAAAGCCAGAGTCCGAGGGGAACGTGCCTGCGTCGGAAGGCATACACGGGCTCCGGTAGTCGCGGAAGTTATATTGGTCTGCCGCTACCATGTGCTCCCTCATGGTCCTGGTGCCGGTGTTGAAGGGCACCCACGGATCCGAGCTTCCACTGACGAGGTTTGCGAGGTTGACATTTTCGAATCCAGGCGGTGGTTGGCAGGGTGTTCCAGCGGGGCTGTAGATTTCGTCCCAGGGCGATGTCATCTCTTGATCCTCGTGACTGGCCATGTTGAAGCTCGGATATCACGCATCAGCGTCTCCAGCTTTCTCGTTATGTAACTGTGGGAAGAAGGGCGGATGAGGAGTTGGAACTGGTTGTGTGACGAGACGAGACGTTAACTGGAGATGGAGGGCCTGGATTACTGTCTATGGTGAGGAGTCGTAAGTGAGATGATATATTATTACTGGTATGGGTAGGTATAGTGAGGCGGCCGGCGCTAATATGTTAGATTGATTAATGGTGAAAAAGATTGTAATGATTTCGTTCAAAGACGTGGGCGTATGCCAGCCATTTATTTAAGGCATGCAAGGTGAAATGTCGAGCAGCGCGCGATGATGCTGATGCAGATGCAGATGACAAGATTGGGCAGACATGGTCTGGCTGACCGGTGTAGGGTTTTGAAGTGAGGAGCTGTCGTGAAGCTGGGGGCGGGGGTTGTTGCGTTGTCCTCGCACAAACGCTGCATCTTGACCGGCTTGGGCGGGTTTTTTAAGCGGCCTAGCTGGCATGCCGCTTTTCCGTCGGTATAATTATTTCCGGGGGGGCTAGCCTAACACACAACTGTGTAGACGAGAGGACGACGACTGACTCTGTGGCAGTGGCAGTTTATTTAACAAGAAGGGTTTTGAATGTATATTTGGCGTGTTATATCGTTCTGAGATGCTGCGCACACGATTAGCACCAAAGTATCTTGAGCCTAGCAGTATGATTCCAAAGCAATGACTTATATTAGGCGTCTCGCTAACAGTACTTTCTTGCAATCAGACCAGTTTCTCAAGTAAGTTCAGTGAATACTACGTCAACAACTGTCATGGTAAGCGTTACTACCTAACTGTGCAAGAAGTGCACAAGCGTAGACGATGGAGGTATCTTTTATGTCAGCCTTAGGGCGGCACCGGATTACAAACGACACAACAGCGCCTTGTGCAACTGCCAGCCGGCAGCCAGCTGTAAGGCCCTGCAAAGGCGACTGGAAATGCGCGGCTTTTGGCTTCCAATTAGTAATTGTGTAGATAGGTAGGGCGGCCTCCTATTCACTCTTCAAACTGACAAAACACCATCATTATGCATATTGCTATTCAAATTTCAAAATTTCTATATGTTAATTTAAATTACTTTATTATTACATTCTTCGTACGCGCCGCTACTTTATTATTTCTATATTATTATATATGTAAATAATTTTATCTAATATAGTTATATTTAATTTCTATAGCTAGCGGTGCTAGTGTAAGTAATATTACGCCTAAGATAGCTAGTAGAAATGCTAGCTTAATAGCTAGCCACCTAACTAATAGCTGGCGCCTAATCTACCTAAATTACTCGCTAGTTATTTCTAATTCTTCTTCTTTTATTATCGTCTTTATTATTAGTTTAAATTATAGAGACTCCCGCCGCCGCCGCTACTATTACTACTACCACGCCGACTATAAATATTATAAAGCCGTGTAGTTATATGTGGCTATAGGCTATTTCTAATCGCTAGCTAGCTAGTAGTAGAGAGAGGAATTATCAACAAATATAATAGCCTTCTTCACCTCTAATAATAAACGTGCTAAAGGGCGTTAATACTCCGCGGCT